>JAWWTY010000106.1:58947176-59013507 GCA_035222235.1 Margarornis squamiger | reverse complement strand
CTTCCTTCCTTCCTTCCTTCCGTCCTTCCGTCCTTCCTTCCTTCCTTCCTTCCTTCCTTCCTTCCTTCCTTCCTTTCTTCTTTTTCTTTATTTCTTTGACCCTTTTAAGTTTTAACAATTTCCCTTCTAACTGAAGTCCAGAGCTTGTAGAGAAATGCTTTCCCTTTAGCTGGGCCTCTTCCTATCTTATCAAATAATATTAGCTTGCACTCCATTTATACCACATAAAGCCTTAGAAACTCTCATAGCTTTTAACCTGTCATGCAGATTAAGACCTCATTAAATTTCATACCACCTTCAGCACGATCATGTTACCTAATGTTAAAGATTTTGGGGCAACAAAATCTGTACTGGTACAGAATGAAAGCAGAGGGATCTTTCATCATGTGGCTGTTTGTAGCTTCATTTGCTAAAAAGAGAATTTACTGTCAGATAAATTCATTTCAGTCTGGTCTGTGTTTCTGCATGTGCGCTGCCTGGACAATGTATGCCTTGCATTTCCCCTCACAAACTGATTGCATGACCTGTGCTTCTGACTTTGAATGAACATGTCCATGTTCATAGATAAAATATAGCTATCTGAGAATTAATAAAATGTGTGTGTGAATGCAGACATGCATACACGTACATATTTATAAATAGATTCAGGATGAATGAGCTTACATAGGTACAGGAATGATATTCATCTACACTTTTTTCTGGCTCTTCTCACATGTTTGCAAAAAAAACTGTTCAGAGAGAAATAACTGGAACCAAGGAGCAGGGAACACACTCTTCTCCTTCATCAGTGTTTGCAGCACAATAGCAGCTATAGGTGATTATTTCCAGAGTGGAAACTTCTGATGTGAGCACTGTATACACAGTGTAGAATGCAAACTGCACCACAGGAACACTACAGTTGAAACAGGTTAAACAAGATAAAATGCCATTATTTCAGTTTTTATTAGTAAGAAACAGAAATACCAAATGACTTGTTCTCAGTCACATAGGAGAACAGCAACAAATTTCTTTCACACTTAATACCTCTGCTAGTAGTTCTGTCTTTGAGGTCTACTGTTCTGGCAATATTTCTAGTCACCTTTCAGATATAGAAAACCCTGATGAAGAGTGTGGGGGGAAGGCCTCAGGCTTACACAGCACACATCCCTCAAGAATATGAGCATCTCACAACAGCTTTGTGTTTGTCCTAATAACAAGTCCCTTAACTGAGATGTAACACACTGCTGACATAGAGATGGGGAGCAGAGGCAGAGACTGTGGGCAGAAGCTGCCCATGGCAGTTGAGGGAGAGCAGAAATTGAATGCAATTTTTCCCCAGGTTTGACCTGAAGCTCTAGCATTTGGTTCACCCTTTCTCACTGAGTGCTTAGCTAATTATCTAGGAGTCCTTATCAGGGCATTACAAGACATCTCTACAGGACAACATCAATTAAAAATGGCTTTGATGAATTTCTCCTCATACTTTCTTTCACTTTTAAAATTACTCTTTCTGTTCCAAAGGATTAGGCCACAAAATGACACCATATCATTTTACTCTTGAAAGTACACCTTGTTGGATTGAGAGATTTGTTTAGGGAGCAGGAAGGGTGGGAAATGAAAAGAGCAATGACAGCTTTCTCCCAGCACATGGTACAATCCTCTTGCTGGTAGAGGTGAGGGGGAGTGCCCCTCTTGACCTCCCCCTCTGAGCCCCATTTCCTTCCCTGATGCCTGCCCGCCCAACATCAGCAGCCTTTGGACAGGGCTGGACAAGGCTGTCCCTCCGCCAAGCCCAGATAGCCACTCAAAGGACTTCCCTGTGTCACATCTGTTGTAAACTCCGCCATGCTTTTCCTGTGTCTGCACAACATCTCAGCTCATTAGGAAGACATGAGATAGCAGAGGGCCCGATATGAAGCTGTTTGGATCCCCCCAGTCCGGTAGATCCTCCTTCCCGTACCATGCATGGGACCCTTAACTTTAACCCAGCCGTGCCTTTTGTCTGAAAGGGAGAGACTATTTATGAGGAGTCATACAAAATAAACACAGAGAGTTCACCATAAAATATGACAACCACTTTAAATAATGTTGACTTAATTAAACTTTAAACTTTATTTATATATTTTATGGCCGTAGTGTGAGCTCTTCTCGGATGTTTACTTCAGTGAAAAATCCATCATGTGAGAGCCTTGAAAGGAATTAATCCCCTTACCCCTGGCACAGAACTCAGCTCCAACAATTCAGATCTAAATATTTAGTGATGGATGATACATGTTTATAGAACAGAGGGCAGCATGACATTTAAATGGGATCTGGGGTTGCTATAGTGAGCGGACATTGTTGAAAAGAAACTGGAAGCTGAAGCCATGCCAATTATCGGAAGCCAATAAGTCAGCCCCTTTTTGCCTGTTTTTTCCCTTCTGTCTATCCCTTCTGGGTTTTCAAAGGCTTCTTCACAGAAGGTTACGAGTGATTTTCCAAAGGAAAAGTTCTGCTGACTCTTGTACATTTGGTAGTGCATCCCATGGTTAAACTAATAGCCTCGTTGGGTGTCAGCCAAAGGTTACAGGCCTCTCAAAATATTCTTGGAAAAAAAAAAAAGAGTTTATCACTGAACTGAAGTTTCTCATTAGTAACCCTCTGTTGTCTAATCTGTGAAATTACATGATTAACTCTTTTGCAGAGACAGCTTCAGCCAGAGTTTGCAATCCCACAGGAAGTTATTAAAAGTACCACCGAGATAATTTCCCCGCTTTGTACTTGGCCCTTAGGGTAAAGGAAATACATCATTAGATGAGTACTTTATAATAAAGCTATAGATCACTAACAATTATTAAATGGCTGTCAAGAATGATTATTATTTTAAAAGTTGAGCACTGCGCAATTTGAAAAAACAAATAAAAAACCTTGAAAGAAATTACTTCCTTTGTTTTTGTACAGAAATTAGAAACATGCCTTCCCCCCTATTCCCTTTGAAGTGATGATTGGAATATAATCTTGCTTTGTACACAGCCGTCTTACCTTCGACATTACTTTCTGAATCTCTAAAAATACTCCTATGGAAAGCCACAGCTTGAGAGGATATTCCTCAGTGACCCAGATGATAGCACATCTTTTTGCATAAGCTGAGAACGACACCTTAACACATGAGCCGTGAACCCCTGATGCTTCAAGTTACTGAAGCAGAGGTGGTGGTTTTCACCTAGAAGCAATCCTTGGTTTCGGTGAAAGTTGAATTAAGGGCTATCTGGGACACAGAAAACCTGCCCATCATGTACTGTAGCTGAAGTCACCGGCAGATTTTCCAGATGTTTTGCATGATCTGTTGTACTTTGTTTTGGCTTTATAATTACGTCCTCCCAGATCAATGGGTGGTTTAGTTTGCATCTTTAGGGAGGAGAGGTAACAATTCAGATATTTATTAACCTCCCCAGTTACTCAGCTAGTTACTAAGACTTTTTTTTAAGACTTTTTTTACCTACTCTTTTTTTTTTTTTTAAACCATTAGTGAAAAAGTGAAGTGGTGAGAAGAAGGGGAGGCTGACAATCTGACAATGCTTGTGAAGTCAGTCAGGCTGTGAGCCTCAGCTGGTGACACAGTTGCCCTGCAAGGGTGGCCATGTAGCATCTGGTTGGATTGTGTAAAAGACAAATAGCCGTGAGAGGTTTGACAGAGGTGAAGTGCGTGGAAACAAAAGCCAACAAGCACTCTGTTGGTCCTCAAATCATATTCAGCCAAGCAATTCTTCATTATGGGTTCAGATATAAGCCAGCAGAAAACTAAGCTGGAATTTGAAAACATCATTTGTGCATCCAGAAAAGGAAGACTGCTACTAGGCATCTCTGAGAAAGCTTATTTGACTTCCTGTGGAAAAGCCAGAACTTCCAAAAAAAGTTGATTTTAGATTTAACTACGAAGCTCTAAAAGCCCAGCCCTAAAGTGCACAGCAGGACCATGCTCACAGGAGAGCTTTTGTGATTGCATCACATTATGGTCCTCACTATGACTAGTGCAGCCATTCATTACAATCTAGGAGTTAAGAAACATTGCTTTGAATCAGAAAAACTGAAATCTACTATTTCCATGGGAGAACCTTCAGGGGTCCACAAACTGGAAAACATTGAAAATACTGAGGTACATTCTAAATGCATACCTCCAGAATGGGAAAACATCACAAAGCAAAAGCCAAAAATGTTAACAGAAAATCTCTCAGTCCAGTCTCTTATTTTGAACTGAGATGTTATAACATGGATGTCTGAATTCGTAGAACATAACCAAGCATGCACTCCAGAGCTGATTGGGAAAGCAATATAAACAAAATTCTGACTTGGGAGATGAATGCACAGTGTAACTTTCTTCATGTAGTTACAGGTTCTCAGGAGATGTATTCTGGCTGATGTTAATGATAAAACACTGATTTATAAAATTAGGAAGATCTGCTACTCTATGTGACAGAAAAAATGCAGCCAGTCATCAATAAAATGCCAATTCTTGCAGAGAGAGGTTTGCCATCCTCACATGACACAGCAAGTACCTAATTTTGCCATTAATTTCTGGCTATCTCCAGAAGATACATGAATTTTCCTTTGGTTTTACTGTGAATTATGTCTTAACATCCCTGGGAGCAGTTTTCATTCAGGTTTTTTTTGAAAACCAGCTTGTCACAGATAACAACTGAGCAAAATGCTCCTTTCTGCAGTATTAAATTATTTTCCTTCTTGCACTGCTGATTTTTCTTATTTCTGTCATCCAAGAAAGAGATTACTCTTTACACATAGAAAACATAACTCCAGTTATGTTATATACTAAACAAAGTTGTATTTCAAATCGCTACTGTTCCTTTTTCACAAGTTTTGTATAACTGTCCTTTTGCTAGCTAAAGGATATGGCCCTATTAATTTTAAATTGCTTTTGCTGGTCCCCTATCTATCTATTTTGAGAGACGCTGGCCCTGTCTACTTTTGTCCTAAACACAATTTCATGAGCCAGTGAAAACTCTTGCACTGTACGTACCCATGGCATTTGCAGAAAGTGATAATATCTGTTTCTTCTGCTGGAAAAGGAGGAGGAAAGCTCTCATGTGACAGGGATGGATGTCTGGAAGTGTGTCTCCTTTCCCTGTCACCAAGGAGCTGTTCTGTATTACCAAAGGCAGAAGGAACGCAGTGGTTCCCAGCTCAGAGTCAACCTTCCATCTTCTAATCACACTGCTTCAAGTAAAGGTGAAAATGCTGTAATCATACCAAAGACGCATTCCCTAGAGTGTCAACATCCTTCCTGACAGAGAGGTAGGAGGGGTGGGCCTTTCTTCTCTTCTAGTGGGGACCTGGCACGTTCTACTGCCATAATTTGAGTGAGGCTTTGAAGATAAAGAGAAGTGGAGGAGGAAAATTCAAAAAAAAAAAAAAAAAATAACTGCTAGAACAGATGTGCAAAAAACCCCGAAAAAAATCCAACCCTTCATTGAGTATTTCCTTTACACCTTTTGACTTTGCAGGCTACCTGTCTTTTAAAGCAAATGTATCAGTTAATTTCTGCCCTGTTTTGCCAAATCAGAAAATAGAATCATGCAAAGCATTATCACTCTTGTATTCATATTTGTAACTACTCTTACACTTCAGATGTGGGGAAAATCCATTATTCATAATACTATGTTTTATTTGGTAAAGCACCAGGTTCACAGATGATTAGTGATAGTTGACGAAATGAACTTTTTCTGAGGTTCAGGGGTCTTGCATTATATAAAATTGAATTTCTAAAATCAGTGCCTTTGATGTCTTCCCAGTATAAATATTTTACTCACAATTAAGTACTTGGGACAAAAGTCTGGGAGAGCGGGGATACAGAAAGGGAAGGGGAGATGTTGTTAAAGGCAATCCTCAGCAAGACAACTTAAAAATATGACTATGATTTCTCAATAGTTGCTACTGACTTTCCGGTTTACATGAATTTGCCAAATGTATTTTCTTTGGGTCAGATCTTACTTATCTTGCTCACAAAAGTATTCTTATAGACTACCCCTGAGAATAAAGAAACCCAAATGTTGCTTACTCATTCTGTTTTGCTAATTCCCTTAGGATCAGTTCGAATAAATTGGGGTCCTATGTTACTGGATCAGTTAACAGGCTGTGAAACTATACTAATGTTCACGTAAGCTAGAATTTTTCAGGGGAAATACGTGTACTAATTACTTTGGTTCTCTCAGAATTTTAAAAAAATCCACAAAACAAACAGACAACAAACAAACAAACAAAACAACCAAGAAGAAAGGTTTGCCTGTATTTAGAGTAGAAGCCCTACAACCCAGAGGTGAGGCTTACCTGCATGCTGTGACTAGCCCAGCTCTAAACAGATGCTGCCACTGAAGTTCCTGCCACTTTTGCAGCCCTAATTTTGTTTGGAGTTTAACAGATATTTTTTTCTCTTTTGTTCAGTCTTTGGCCAAATTTTTCATTTTCAGTGCAAAAGCCATGGATGGTCTATCTGAAGGCTAACTCTGTATGCTGACAGTCACAGAGCCGTAATAAACTGAGCTTTTGGAAATCTCAGCAATGATACAGCCTCACAGTGTACTGAATTATCTATCACTTGAATTTATACCTGAACCTGTATGTGTATTGCATGTCTGTCTGTACCTGTATTATCGAAGTTCCTTTTCTACCTCCATATGTTCTATTTTGCATATAATATCAGTCTCAGATAGTTCAGACCATACGGCTGAATCTGTTTTGGGTGAAAAAACAATTTGTAAGGACATAAGGTACAGCCTTCAGTGCAAAGTAAACTAGGAGCAAGCATGATGGACGAGTTAGAATGCAACAGTGCAGAAAGATGTGAGTCCAGTCAGGGGGGAGCTGGCTTGAGATTCCCAGCACACGGGTCTTATTTCTAGTGCTTCTGGCAGGAAGGCTAAGGAGGATGGGTAAGTGGCTTCCCACATTGTTTTAAATCTTACTTTGCATGGATCTTGGGTAATCTCTTAGTCTTTAAGCCTGAGGTAGTGTCAACAACACCTAATTTCCAGTGTAGGTCTTAAGTGATATTATGAAGCAACTTTTTCCCCTCAATATCACCATTTCTTTCTAATGCACTGTGTAGTGTGTTCAGCCCCTGTTGATTCTTTACTAAAACCTTCTGAGTTTTTTCTAAACTTTTTTTTTTCCTATGGGTTATAAAATCTCATTAGCAGGAACTTTTCCTCCTTAGGTAGATACAATGCTTAATTGCCTAAGACATCAATTTATATTCAAAGATATTCATCACTACCTGCAATTAGATCAGATCAAGGACTTTGACCTTTATTTGAACATTCTGCCTTGCCCTTGCCTCCCTTGGCTAGTGAGTAGGTCTGCTGCAGACAAGTGCACATCTGGAAGAAGGCCTCTTTTCCTTGGGTGGTATGAAGTTCTCTGCTAATGTCACACAAATGGACACATGGATATTGTCAAAAGCCCACAAAAGTTGTCCTGCAGAAGCCATGAGTTCAATTCCCAATCATTTGCCTGGGGAGCCGTTACTGAGCTTGGGCAAAATAGTTTTCAGTCTATAAACAAAAACTTTGACCTGCTCTTCTTAGCCGGCTTATATAAACAGATCAGTTCATTAGAGAAGCAATGAAGGTTTCAGGAGGAAACAGGGCACCCTCTGCACACCTGGGACAGATCCTGCCTTGCTGCCTTGCTCCCTTACTGAGGGAGTGACAAAACCCTTAAGATGTCTCCTCCTTCAGGCCACCCGGTGCACAGTGGGAGGGGAGAAAAGGGAACTCCCTACAGTGTCTCTGGATCAGTAGGCACCAATTGACTAATGGCAGGGTGGAGGAATAACCTCAGGGTAATTGGCTTTCAGCACACTCAGAGGAAAATGGTCATAGAAGATGGAAGAGGGGGAGTACCTGTTGCAAAATGGCTGTGATTACAGGGGTGGCAAACTTCCAGGGAAACGTAGCCTCAGTTCTGTTTTATCAGGATCCTTTGTAAATTGCTATTAAGAAGTATTTTTCAACAATCTCATTTTTATTAGCCGTTTGTGCCCATTATAGTTTTCTAGTTGCTAGTTTGTTATGGCTATAACATAAATAAAGTTCTAAAAATGTCTCATTTGAGGAATTGCAGAGCTGGGCATGCCATTTAGACATAGATAAAAGCAGATGTAAAGGGCTTTCTTTGTAATGGGTCTATTTTATATTTAATAGAACTGTCATATAAACCTAGACTACCATTTAAAATGCAGTTTCAAAGCTATAAAATAAACACCATTTCTAATATTGCTGTTGGCTTTCACCTATGGGATACAGTTCATTAAAAGTTCTATAAGGCATTTATGTAGGGTTACCATATGATTTACAGTCTAGGAGCCACCCCAGGCAACATATGTGTCTCTCTCCCAGCTTAGGAAACAGTTCTTCAGAAATATTAATGATACCTGCAGGATTACCCAGCCATGGGGGACTTGTATGGACAGCAGTGCAGTGCTGGTAGAGACTGACACACCTTCTGTGGCAGGAACTCTGCTGGGTGCAAATGCTTCCTTCATGAGAAACACTTCTGCATTCATTTCTCTTTATTGAACTTTCTAAGACAAGTGTTACCACAAAAAGAAATGTGCCTGGCTCAGATCTTCTGTTTGGGAGGTAAGGCAGGACTGCCTGTGGTGGGCTGAGTGACTAGCTCATTTGCTTGCCTGAGCTGGGCTGAATGACTCTCTGGAGGAGTCCACTTCTCTTCTTTGGCTATAGAAATAGGTGTCGGGGTGAGACGGCTAAAATAAGGTGGAAGCACCTGAACACAAGTTCTGCATAACTGATCTAATACAAAGTCCCAAGACAGTTTATGGACATTGTCTGACATGGTTCCCAGTTTCATCCCAGGATTGCATGAACTTTTCTTAGTGGATTTGATTCAGAAATCTTAAAGCAGTGAGAATGTTTAGATCTGCTTGGACCCTGGTGTCCTTTGGAGCCAGACCAAGAGTGCGTAATTCCTTCTCTCTGAGCTTCTACTGTTGATAACATTTCTTCAAGTCTTCTGAGAGAGAAAGCATGGGGAAGAGGAGAAGTAACCTGCATGCCCTCTCTGTGTGGAGTGCCCTGATTGATCCCCATCAACTGTGAGCTGGCATGCACTGACACTGTGTGACTTGTCACTACACAGAAGCAAATACCTACACTGAGATACACCTGGAAGTTGCTGTCCAGGCTGTGGGGCCAGCCCACCTGTTTGCGGACTTTAAAGGGAGCATTACTATTATCAGAGGTGAAGCTGTGCATTTGCTGTGAAAGTTCCTGGGATCTCTAACTCTGTCTATGGCTGCTTTGTCAGAATTTAACTGGTTGTACAGTTATATTCCATGCCTCAGGCTCATCTTCATTTGCTTAATGGAGAAAATGTTGGCAGGCTCTTCTCCAAATGCCCTCATGTTTTCCAGGAGGCACTTCAGACTTTGCAGGGGTAGGTCCTTTGTGTTGATCAGATGTGAACCATTTTTCTAACAAGATTCTACTCCCTTGAAGAATCAGACTAAAAGTACTGAATATAGACTTTGATTTTAGCAGCTAAAATTTTTTCAGAAATCCATTTTCATTAATTATGGCTGGTTGAAGGTTGGATTTGATGATCTTGAAGGTCTTTTCCAACGTAAGTGGCTATATGATTCTATGACCTCTTCGCAGAAAAGTGGTCTCATACAGACCAGATGAACCATGTGCCAGGACCTTGTCCAGCAATGCTGCTCCATGATTGGTGTGACCTGAGCTGCAGGTGGGATCCAGATTTGTAGGGAGGCACTTAGTATCTTGGGCTCTCACTGTCACAGGAAGACTGGACAAGAATCTTGGAAAGGTAGCCTGAGACTCAATGGACAGAAAATTGGTTTGGGATGGTGAGGAGGGAAGCAGAGGGATGCACAAGGGCTATTTAGGTAAAGAAACTGTGAAGAGATAGGAAGGTCTGAGAGCTCTGGATTAGGCAGGTGTACAGAATAAAACTGAGTGGTGGATCCAGACATGTGAAGGGGAAAGAAGAGTGCCTAGTAGGAGGGAAAAAGCAGACAGGATGAGAGGACTGAGTTTTACCATCTTATTGCCTTAGATCAATATTTCTAAATCCCACCAGCAAAACACTTCTTTCATCCTCTGTTAATCGTGGTTCACAGGGAAAATAAAAAGCAACAGGTTTTGCCTGTTCCTCTGTTAACACAAATAGCTTAATTATATACAGTGAAAGCAGTCTTCAAAAAAGCAGACATGCTTCAAACTATATTGGTCTCATTGTGATATTTCAGACGTTCTGAAATTTGAAGTAGGAACACTCCACTAATTGAACTTTATTAAAATTTTGCAACTGTTCCTTTATCAAGCAGTCAGAAAGTAGATGACAGAAGTAGGTTGATCCATGGAACTCCTGCTAGGTTCCTCTGTGCTTGTACCTTGTAACAGGTTGCCAAACACATAGTAGTGTTTTAGCAAGACTTTCTGAGTAAATGAGACTGGTGGACAAGTGCTATGTGCCTATGAGTGTACTTGTGCATCTCTCTGTCTTCAGGCAGCTCAATTACCCCATTACCCAGTAACCAGTCCCTTGACTGGTTATTTGAGCTATAGCCCTTATTTGAGCTATATCTGACTGAGGGATTGTACCCCTGAGATATCAGCTTCACACACATTTTCTGGTAGTGTATGGCTTCTGTTCTATCCTCTAGCACAGAGCTGCTTGAGTCTAGATACAGGTAGACAGAACAATTGCAGTCAGAGGAAACTCTGCTCTGACAGAAATAATAAAAAAAAAAAAAACAGAGTCAGAAAAATTCAGATTCAGCCCTGAAGATGCATGAAAACTTGAGTTTCCACCCCTGAGGCCTCAGTTCCCTATCTGTCCACTAGGTCCTGTCACTGAACAGGACGGTTGCAAGAATAATTTAATATTTGTGGGAAAATAAACAATCAAGTCAATAAATATACAAGTTAATTCACAAAGGAATTCACAGGGGGAAATTCATCATTGTCTTTCCATAAGAGTATTCAGACGTGGAGATAAATAGTTGAAAAGCCCATTCACTTAACCTTAGACACTTCACAGAAATGCATATGTTAGGATCCAAGTTGTTTTCAGCTCTCTTTAAAGTAGGTGATGATCTCAAGTGGCCAGAGTCGCCCTCTGGAGATATGTTTCTCCTCCAAGTACAAAAGAAGTCTATGGTGACCAGGCACTCTCTGGAGTGCCTGAAGTGGATGGGATGAGCTCAGAATGCAGCAGCAGCAGCCCAGGCTCTTCTTTAAACATCCCACAGACGTATGGGAAAAGTCTGGGCAGTGGTGTTTGCTGCCAAGCAAGGGAAGGGGGAGGCAAAAAATGTTTCCAGCAGTGATATCCACCCTGCCATAATTTTTAACCTTTTATCTTGAGAAGGATCTTCCAATGTCACTGCTTCAAAAGTGATATTTATATTATACAGAAATTCCTGAAAGTCTACAGATCAGTTGCACCAGGCATCGAACAGAGTTGTGAATTCTTTTCCATCAGAGATGACTGCATATAATTCTGTATCTGGATTTGGATTAAGTATCTTCATCAAAAATGGCCTAAATTTTACTATATCAAGCATTGTGAAGGTTCACAAAACTTAGCTCTAAGGTTCTTTACAAAATCAGATCACTTTTATTTACAGTTCTATATGCCAGGAACCAAAATATGTGCCACAGATATGGCATATCTGTAAGTCACATTGAAGTTAATGCGCCATTAAGAGCCTCCCTTGAGATCTAACATAGGACTGCCTAGCAACGAGGAGAAATGGCGCAGAGACCAGGAGCGCCCATGAAACTGGGGAGAGCTGTAATGACTTCCTTATGACCCATCTCCAAACTGCACTGAGTGGAGCTCTGGCACAGGAGAGAGTCTGGCCCATAGTATGTAAATAAATAACAATGAGCAAGTCAAAGCAAAGACAGAGATGAATGAAGTGATTCACACAGCACGGCTATAGTTTTACATTGTCTCCAGGCTATGGAAGGCAACCCATCATCCTTTGGTTCAGGATCTCAAAATCATTTTTAGTGCCATAAAGGGTGACTTTTTTTTTTTTTTTTTGCTTTTAAATGAAAGCCCATATTTTGGAGCTGTCTTCTGAAAATAAATAGAGCCAGGAGGGATAGTGCTTTTCAACAAAAGCATTAATAAGTGACTGTCACTACACTGATAAATGTAGTTTAAACTGAAAGCAAAGGATAATTAATTTTAAATTAATAGTAAATCTTTAATTTGATTAATAAATTTTAAAAACAGCCTGCACATTGGATTTTTCTAAAACCTACATGGAAGCCCATTTGCTATCTAAGATCAGGAATATAATTGCTAGCAGGATTAAAGCAACGTTTATTAAAAGGTAGGTTTTAAAGCAATTACAAATCAAAACTTAAAATTCATTCTCATGGATTGCATGAATAGCCTGCCATATTAAAAGACTGAGTTCTCAAACTAATGGAGTTGGAGCATTTAAATTTTTCTTGCCAGCAAATGGACAAACTATGTCCAGACAGCTGCAGTAATCTCACCAGCATGTCCAGGGAGGGCTAATGATCAAGGAATATGCTTCAAAATGTTATGAGCAGCCTGAAAGAGATGGCAGACAGTTCAAATCATAGTTGCCCGTATTCCTCAGTGTGGAAAAAGGGAATCTATGTAAGAGTCTAGAAAGATGGGTGGTAGGTTCCTCTACAAAGGAAAAAGTTAATTTAAGCCTGTGTTACATCAGTTAAAAACTACTGAGAGAATGTCACGTCTTTTAGTTCTGGGTGGAAGAGCACCAGAGAGATATGATCACAGAATCACATAATGGCTTCAGTTGGAAGAGACCTTAAAGATCATCTAGCTCCAATCGGCCTGCTATGCACAGGGATGTCACCCACTAGATCAGGTTGCTCAGGGCCTCATCCAAGCTGACCTTGAAGGGATGTGGCATCCACAACTTCTCTGGACAACCTGTTCCAGTATCTTACTGCCTTCATATTCAAGAATTTCTTCCTAGCATTTAACGTTAAGGAAACTTCTCTGTGTGACCATCCAGGAGCCACTTTGGCAGTCATACCCACACTACCTGCACTAGGACCAAGGCCCCTTTGCAATGGGCAGCTCCAGTGAGTCAACAGGTTCCATGCTTGACTCCCTGCACTTCTCACATTCACATGGTCAGACCAAGTTTCCTTACCAGCTCAGCCCCAGGTTTTCCACAGCAGTCTCTTACATGTCTCAATCCTTCAAACAGGTTAATCTTGGTGCAGTAACCAAAGAGAAAAATAACAGCTTGAGCTGAGTGCCTCCAAGGAGTGACCCTGAACAAAGGAACTCCTGGGTTTTTATACCCTCACAATCTGACTGTGGGAAAGTCTGGGGTCCTTGGCTCCTGCTGCATCTCAAAGTGTCTAGTCCTCTGGCCAGCACCACAGATCCCCAGGCTCTTTTTATGCAAAGGGTCAGCACTTCCTGGCCTCTTCCGTGGGGCTTCAGCCACCCAGAGCTCAATCTGCAGTTTGCACTGCAGCTGCACACCTAGCTACCTGCACCACATGTATTCCTTAACACTAATCTAAATCTTTCCTCTTTTAGTTTAAAACCATTCTCCCTTGTCCTATCGCTCCCTCCTCTTGTGAAAAGTCACTTTCCTGCTTTTTTATAAGCCCCCTTTATGTACTGGAAGGTCACAACGAGGTCTTCCTGGAGTCTCCTCTTCCCCAGGCTGAACAACCCTACTCTCTTAGCCTGTGTTCATAGGAGGCTACATCCCTCTAATCATCTTTGTTGCCCTTCTCTGTAATTGCTCCAACAGGTTGTTCTGGTTTTGGCTAGGACACAGTCAATTTTTCACAGTAGCTGTCTGGGGGTGGAACCTGAAACTGTGTAGGCGTGTCTAGGTTGTTATTTACACCACCTCACATCATCCCGAGGGAAGTAAGGGACTTTCCTTTTCAGGAAGTAAGGCATGGCTTCGGGTGGAACCAAAGCATGGTGGGGTAGTGAACACATCAGCCATTGTTCATTGTCACCCACGGTCCATGGTGAGGATTTTTGCATGTGAATCACCCTCTTTTTGTATACTTTTGTTATTAATATTATTGATGTTACTGTTTGTTTATTTACATCATTGCTGTTTCCAGTAAATTGTTCTTATCTCCACACATGATTTCTGCCTTTTCACTCCCACTGGAGGGGCAGAGGGGAGTGGCTTGTGGGTTTTTTTTAGTGGAAGTACTAAATTGGTGAATACTATTCCTCAACCACAACACAGGTCCATGTCTTTCTTCTGCTGGGGGCCCCAGCGCTGGTACAGTACTCCAGGTGGAGCCCCACAAGGCCAGAGTAGAGGGGAATAATTTCTTCTCTCTACCTTCTGGCCATACCTCCATCGATGCAGCCCACAATCCAGTTGGCCTTCCGGGCTGCAAGTGCACACTTGGCTAATGTTCAGCTTTTCATCCACTAGAACTCCCAGTTCCTTCTCCACAGGGCTGCTCTCAGTGGTTTCTTCTCCTATTGTGTGCTCATGTCTGGGATTCCCCTGACCCAAGAGCAGCACCTTGCACTTGGACTTGTTGAACTTCATGAGGTTCTTGTGGGTGCACTTCTCAAGCTTGTCCAGTTCCCTCTGGATGGCATCTCATTCTTCTGTTGTGTCAACTGCACCCCTCAGCTTTGTCTCATCTGCAAACTTGTTGAGGGTGCACTCAGTCTCACTGTCTGTGACATTAAGACATTAAAGAGCACCAGTCCCAAGGCAGAGCCCTGAAGGAATACCACTCATCACCAGCCTCCATCTGGACATAGAACCACTGACTACAACTCTCTGGCTGTGCCCATCTAGACAATTTCTTATCTACTGAATAGTCCATCCTTCAGTTCCATGTCACTCCAATTTGGAGACGAGGTTGTTGTGTGTGACCATGTCAAAGGCCTTACAGAAGTCCAGGTAGATAACATCAGTTCATCTTTCCTTATTGACTCTTGCAATCCACCATAGAAGGCATCAGATTGGCCAGGCACTATTTACCCACAGTGAAGCCATGATGTTCTGTAGACCATGTAGAAATTTCTAACATCCTGTAAAGACAGAAAAAAAAGAAAGAAAGAAAACAAATAAATTTAAAAAAAAAAAAAAAGAAGAAAAAGAAAAAGACAAGTAAAGACTGAGTCTGGCTGGCAGTTTACAAGAAAGGATCACAATGAGAAGGCAAAATGGAGGAAGTTGTATATCTGTAGCAGAAGCTCAGCAGCAACAGCCATCTACAGGAGCAAGAAGTGCAAGCCTAGATACTTCACCTATAGCTTTTGGGCTTTGTCAAGACCTGTGCTGCAAGATGCCACTGCAGGGCCAAGGATCTGGGCTACATCTCCTCCACTGAGGAGTTCACTTTGGGGACCCTCTGGCTTTTCACCCCATTTTTTCTTTGTGTAACTGGCATGCAGATGGAAGATACAAGGACAGGACTGAAGCAAACTGTCAGGGCATGGACCCAGTCCTCGAACTTAGAAATGTCCCAGGAACATACACATGGCTGCATAGAACCACAGAAAGCAAAAATGTGTATCATGGAATAGTCCAGAACCCAAATAGCCGAGACCCCTAAGATAACAGCAAGTTATTGGATTTTGCTGCCTGGTGGTTGGACAAGGAATTAATTCAATGAGAAAAAACTATGATGGACCAGGTAACTCTGGGAACCACGTCCACTGATCTTCACCCGGGCAAGTCAAAGCAGAACAATTCTTTGCCAGCCTCTATCATTTAACACAGTGGTGAGAACTGAAGCCTACGTGGCAGGAATGACTGAAACATTGGATCTGAAAGGGAATAATCCAATAGAGTGACTAGCAAGGCAGTATGCGCCTGCTCAAGACACTGCCAATCAGTCTGCTGAGAAATATGGCTAGGACAATCCCCAGATCACGATGACCAAAAGAGACCTCCCAACTCTTCCCTCAACTCTCTTGGCCCAAGGGCAGCTTGTTGGCAAGGGGGTACCGTAAGGGTGCCATGGGATCACTTGGGAAGAAACGGACCTCAGGAATGCTCTGGTCCCACCTGCTGCTCAGAGCTGGGTGAGCCGCAATACAGAATGGGCTGCTGGCTCTCCTCAGGCTATAGAAAGGACTGTCTACTCCTAGAGAGGGACCTGCAAAATGTTCTGACCAGGGTAAGCTATTGGTTCTGTGGACAAGAAGAGGAAAGCATAGGCACCAGCTGTCATTGGGTTGCTGATGACTGGCCTGGTAAATTCAGGGTAAAAGGGAATCGTCTCCTGACTTAGCACATTGTCAAGCTTACCAGTACATCTTTTGTATCTTTACAATCTCCTTTCCCAGGCTGCATGGATTGTAGAGATTTTATATTTTCACCTGATTTGTTTAGGGTTTGGGGTTTTTGGTTTTGGTTTGTTGGGTTTTTTTTGTTTGTTTTTTGAGGAAGAATAAGAGAAATTAGGAAGAAACCTAAAAAACACTGTGAGCTGAGAAGTGGGGATGACTGAAAGGCTTGGCTGGGAGACAATGTCTGTTTACCATAAATAATGAGAATAATTAAGCACTAATCTGACTTGTCTGTACAGATGGATTTCCAGCATAATGGAGCAGGGAATTAGCACATTTTCCCAAGGGAAGCTCCTGAGCAGTGAAGCACAATTCATGCCTGAGAGCTAAATCTCAGTATGGCTCTTTGCTGTAAAATTACTGCACTGCTGAAAATACACACACAGACATGCTTGCATACCGACACTGGAAGAAAAGCTGTGTTGGCATTTATAAGATTGTAAGGTCAATGTTAATTTTGTCAGATTTACTAATTGTTTTCAAACTGTGTCTTTTGTTTAAGCTTATTTAAAAGTAAACTCTGACATACTGTGATTTGGTTTTAAATACCTTTTGGTATCAGTCATTCTGAATTATAAATAGCTTCATCCTTCTTCGTTCTTATCAAACTTTGACATATGCAAGATAATAAGGGGGATTTTAGAAATATTGATGCAAACCAGCCACCTCTGAATCATGTCAAGTCAATAGTCCCTAAGAGTTAATGTTCAAATCATACAGGAAATGTGTAGCAAGGGGTTGCGGAAGGGAGAGAAACTTCTATGGTTTTTGAGCCTGAACCGACTCATTATTCACTTCATTTAAAATTATTAAAGACAATTTTGTAAGCATGTGTCCGTTTCCCATCTGTTTAGAGAGTTATATGGCAGTATGACTACAAGTGAGCACAGTTAAATGAAGATAGACATATCTTAGTGCATGCTGTAGGTGGATTGCTGTCAACACTAAGGCAAAACTTGGGAGACTAGAGGAAAGATGAGATTTCATACTAGCGTTTCTCTACACTTGGAGTCCTGTGGGTATTTCTGTGTTCTGCTTTGTTCCTTGAGAAAATAATGTTTTCATTCTCTATATAAAGATTTGTTAAATTTGCTTTCCTGCACGGAATCTTCCACGGACTGGATGAGGGTTACCCTATCCACTCATGTCCTTGTCCTTAGAAATACTACACTACGTTAACAGAAAAGTGATGGCACAAGAGGCAATAGAAATCCAGACTCCCACTTTGGGGTTTCCATTGTGTTTTTTTTCTGAAATAGCTTGGTTCCAATCCTTCAATCATTAGTATGCAACCAAATTTTGTACCTGTGAGCATGATCACTGGAATGCTCCCACTGGTGCAATAGTTCATGTACCTTAGGTATTGGAAGGACTGAATCCTGTGTAAAATAGTGGTGTTTTCCACAACTTCTCTGTCCTATGCATGTTTTCAGGTCATGTCTGTCATTTTATTGCCATGTCAAGCTTTTCCTTGGAGAACCAACATAGCTAGAAGACAGCAAGTTAATTTTTGTCTATTGAAAAAAAATATGATATACCTGTAGAAATGTAGTCTGCAAGATATATAAAATAATCCTCCTGTCTTACCTCACCACTGATACAGTTTCAGCTGGAGCCCACAATTCTGGGCATCATACTTCAAGAAGACTACAAATGAAATAAAGAGAGAGTCCAGAGGCGAGAAAATTGAATAATCAGAAGCTTAGAAGACATCACTGTGGATGCAGAGGATGCAGCATGAAAGGAATTTGCTTAATCTGGAGAAGACAGAGAGTAACATGACAACAGTCTGTGAGTATGCAAGAGGATATCACAAAGAGGAAAGACTTAACCTGATTTCCACATAGACATGACAAAAAGAAATGAAACTCACTTTCAAAATGGAAGACTGATAACCTTTAATATTTTAATAATTTTCTATTTTCAGAAATAGGACAGCAGTTAGCTTTTTTTGCATGGAGAGGAATGATGGAGATAGTGGAATCTTCTTCATGGAAGGCCTTCAGACAAACGTCTCCATCTATGAATGGACAATCCTGTGTACTGGCAAGGGGATGGTTAGAAGACCTCAGGAAAGCCCATCCAGCCCTATCTTATGTCAATTTAAGCAACAAAATTCACATCTGCATTCTAAGGGCAGAAGTTTTATTACTGACAGTAGAGAAAAAGACAGAAAGGCCCAAAACATGGTTTTCAGACCTCAAATGGATCTTGTAAATCATCAATAATGTTGTCTTTTGACCAGTGAAAGAGAAAGAAACTTGAAAAGATAAGCAAAAACTCTAATATGACCTTTCAGGAAAATATTTCTTCCTACTCCAGCATCCCTTGATCATTTTTCATCCTGGTCTTTGGATTTTATTTCAGAGTAGAAAAACACAAATGAGACCCCTCCAACGACATTAAGGCAACATACTTCAAACTCTTTTTGCCAAAATTATCTAAAAACTCTTATTTGTAACAGTGATGTTTATAATTATGAAATTAATGGGCTTTGCTATGTCCAAAACTCAAGTAGCAGACCTGGGAACAAGCAATACCCACTGTCAAGCTACACTAAGTTGGCCATAAAATCTTGCAATTTCTAGTGGAGCTCTTTTCAAAAGTAAGTGAAAATGGGATCTGATGACATTCAAGTAATCTACTCAGGTTGCTAGGGCTGATAGTTTTGATGGAAATCTGAGACTGAGCATGTATTTAAAAATACAAAAATGAAAATATAATTTTGCTTTGTTGTCGCACGAATCAGCAGCTGCATGTTACTTAGGGAGGAAGAAGGCTGCAAAAAACCAGGGAAAGAAACTAATGCAAAAGACTATAAAGAAATGGAGCTGTCTTGCTCCTAAAAAAAAAAAAAAAAAGGCAACAAAAAAAAAGTTCAGCATGGATCCATATGGTGTGAGATTTCTCTTCTGTGACATTTTTATTAAGGTTATGTATATGACCGTTCATCTTCATTCTGCTGGTGCTAATTGCTGTCTATTGGCCCCTTCGCTACTGTGTACAGAGAACACATGCTTCCCCTCGACACTGCCATCGCTGCGAGTGCACTGGATTGTTCTGCTGTCCACAGATAGGAACCTGCTGCTGCTGCCTGACCGCAACAGCTGGGAATATTCTGCTTTTAAAAGCTTATCTTGTTGATACTTGAGTTGAGCTATTACACAGTGGAACAAGCAAACAGAATGAATGGACTCTCTGCGGGCAACTTATGGTAACAAAAAAAGCTTCCATGTGCTTTTGAATGTGTCTCTTGTCTTGGAATTGACAGTGATGTTTAGCATAGAAGTTTCCTGCGACAAAATCATGATGGTATAGAGCCAGGAACAGGCTAAAAAGAAACACGCTCAGAAGACATGTTCAGCACTTGAGCTCCTTTGCAACTCTAAGCAACATTTAGAGGCCAATCCTGCAAAGGTTTACTCATGTGGATGGTCCCACTGAAATGCAAGGAAATGCTTTTTTCTCTAGAACAGTTAATTTGATTAAGAATTACTTTTATCCACAAAATTAGTGTGTAAACCATATTCCTTCAATCTTCTATGGGGCTTTTAAGCAATCAGCCTGAGAATCAGGTTATTTATTTATCAGCATTAGGTTCATGCACACACATATATATTGCATGTACAAGTAGATCAGAGCAGAGAAACACAAATATTCCCATGTTATGAATGGACCACCCAGGAAAATACAGAAATCTATTAATTTTGCTTATCACTTAGACTCCAATTTAACAAAACATCTAATGGTGTCATGAATTTTTCTGTCATGAAGGAAGTGTTACAATCATCTAATCTGACTTCCTACATAATGTAGATTAATGTATGATTTCCCCAAGCAATTCTGACTTCTACATCCATACATTTTAGTTCAAACTGTAAAGGTTAGCAGTGGCAATAAGAATAATTATCAGACTTAGGCTCATGCAATTAGTGATTCTTAAACAGTTACCTTAACACATTGCCTTTTGTGAATGGTGCTGCACTTAGCCATGCCCTGAACTACACACCAGCCTGCCTACAGACTCCACATGACCTCTAGGCAGGAAAATCTCTCTTCTGAAGTCTTAATGGAGGTGTTGTCTGAGCAAGCACAGACCCTGAGTGACATGTGCATTATTCTGTGCATGGACAAACATCTCAAAATTTGGCCCTCAGACCACACTGGGCAATCTGTGAAAGTTGAACTTGACACCTAACAGCCAGATGTACTGGTTACTTTGGTCTCACAGTGATGGTGATTCTTGCTGTAGGACCGCTGTTTTAACCCATTAACATCAGTTAAGTGGCCAGTTGTAATTGGCACAGGTGACCATGGGTACATGGCTTTTTCCCGCTTTCTTGATGGCAATTTTAGCTAAAGAAAAGACTATTCTCTTTCCTTTCCCTACCACTTCTGCATTGTGCCATTTTCTCATTTGTGATTACACAATTATTTATACCAAAAAAATGGATGAAAGTTGGAAGTGAATTCATGTGTTTTCCTGATCTATTAAAAAGGTGAGAGACTTCCTTCAAGAGAGATTGATATATTAAAAAAAAAGATAACTTGCAGTCCATAGAAAATTAATTCATATTTTCTGCCTTTATCACCGTAATGAAAAATTGAAAATTATTTGCATCTGAAAAAAAAAAAATCTGAATACATGTACAGACTACTTTCACTACCTGACACTATTTAATGCCTTTCCAATTATTATATTTATTCATGTTTGAAACAAAACCATTTCCAAAGAAAGTGCTGAGAACACTTGAAGTTTGAACATCTTATTATCATGCTATTTCATTTCTTAGTAAAAAAAAAAAAAAACCAAACCTGTAATTCAATGAAAAAATACTATTATTATTATTACTATTATTTGCCCAGACTTCCTTAGGGGTAAGATGCTCACCAGCAGTAACAAACACATATATTTATGCATATATATAGTTAGGCTGAAGATGGCATAACAGATCACTCTGAGGAGAAGTTCTTTCTTACTGACAAGAGAGAAAAATCCCAGAGTAGAAAAATAGCATACTATCCATTTTAACTGAGATATAAATCTGCCTCTGGTCAATAGACTATCTTGTCACTTTCATAGCACTGCTCTAGGGCCCTGGCCAAATTCTTGAGGCACATTTTCATTTTGGGGCTGTGATGCTGCCCAGGTGGGTCTAGATGCAGTACCCCACTTTTTTTTTTACAAAACCAGAGGTTTTGTGTGCTGTCCATCTTCAGGTCTGCCCCAGAGTTGGCTGCATTTTAGATGATCAGGGAAAGTGGTGCTTATGTTCACATTTTTATTTAACTGGACAAAATTGGACACTGATGTTTGTAATCTTTAACTTTTTGTGGCTACAAATATACCTAAAAGTTAATCTTGAGTAATATTTTGCTGTTCCTCTCTTTATCTTCTCCTTTTCTTTCTTGTCCCTACCATAATTCTGTCTTTGCTCTTATTTGAACACTTATTGCCCCACAGGCTTCTGGCACGACAAGTCAAATTACTACCTCTCTTTGTTCCCATGTGCAAGAAAATGAAGTCGTTGTCCTTACTTGGGGAAGGGAGGACCAGACAACACATTTGGATAAGCACCTTGCCAGCTTTGAAATGTCTTGTAGAATTCTGTTAATGTTTCTCTGCCATGCATGAGGCTTGCATCAAATGCCTTTTTCAACAGCATCACTGTAGACAACCATTTATCAGGTGTATATTGTATGGCAGTGTGGTGTTTGGAAATTCCATTTGCCATATGTTATTCATGATCCTTGCTCACAGCCTTCATTTGTCAGGGGATTTAGAACTCAGCTGTGTTTAGTTTTTGGGGCTTGAGAACAAGTTGACCTACAGGCAGACACCTAATGATATAATTTGTTCAGTGCAAAAGGTTTGACTGCCCTCTATCAACCTTTATGCAGACAACTCCTTTGAATACAGTAATGGATGACAATATCAAAAGCATAAATCTCGGCAAACTTCAAGGTTTCCTGGAAAACATGACTCTTAAACTTTAGGCACATAGACATTTGGCACAATGTCAGAAACTTTCTGGACTATTCATTTATCCAACTCTGGCCAAAAATAACCAAAGACTCTATGTGTCTGTTGATTTGTTTTGAAATACACTCAAAACGGCAAAGAAGTTAAAAAGTAAGAAACCAGCAATTGAGAAACAAGACTTCTGAAGTATGAAAGATCCTTTTTTGTATCTTACAACATGTGGTGCTAACAAGGCAGGTCACGTCCCTCTTACAAAATGTTGTCTGTGAACTTAGTGTGGTTAACTTAGCGAGTAGAAATGACATAGTTCAGGTTTCTCATGGTTTTAGAAGGTAGTAAATAGAGGCCCTTGCCAGAAGACCTGCTTCAGAGGAGAACATGCTGACGACTATGGGCTCATGTCCGTGGGCAGGACAGAGCAGCCAGAGTAATGGTCTTCTTCCAGGGTCACAGTTTAACTTTATTTTTTTTAAAAAATCTGTCCTGCATTATGCTTCCTGTGTGATATTCCCTGGCTTTTTAATCTTCCTCTTCTATGTATACTCCTTCTACTTTCTACTACCTTCTACTTCTACTCTACATCTACTAGCAGGAGGAAGAGAAACTATCTTCCTCTTCTCTACTCAGCCCTCCTTGGTCTTTCCCCTTGGCATGCATCCTCTTTTCCTAAGCAGAATGGGTGGTCAGAGAACAGCACAATGCTACACTTTCTCCTTCCACTTTGTCTTGTCATTCAGGTCTCTTGCTGCCTTGCCTGAGAGAACCTATTGCTGTGCTAATGGACATTCTCAGCTCCAAAATGGAAATGTGCCCTTGATAGCACATGATGTCACTGTTGGGACTTCAACACTTCCAGCACTATTAGGTTCCATTTTAAAGTATAAGGAAATGGGAGAAAAACAAGCTCTTTCTTCTTTTCTTTTTTTTTTTTTTTTTAATTATTGTCAACACAGTCTCTTTAAGCAACTTTGAAGACAGATGAAGTTGGCTGCACTGTTCCTCACCTTTCCTGCTGCAAATCCAGCACCCCTTTTAACAGCTTGATGTTTCCTTCATTAAATCCTTTTTTCACCCTCACTCGTGCCAGAATGCTAACATATCCCAATAGGAGTGATCAGAAAAGAAGGGTAATTATTATAATTTATGAAAAAGTCATTTGCTTTGTTACTGCTTCATGCTATTCCTCTTGTTATTGAGCAGATGAAAAGTTACAGTATTTTGCATTTTGATTTTTATCTATGCAATGTCTACTGAAAAAACAAGCCCTTATTTCTGTTTGGAGCCCTTGGCTGCACTGTGTAATCCCTATAACAGTGCCAATAGCAGTAATGATACAATAAAATATAAAGTAGTTTTCCAAAAAACACAATGCACAGACTGCATGAGTTCTTGCAAGGGATTTGTGACAAACCGGCTGGCAAAAGGAGTGGTATCTTGTGGTTTTGAGCTGCTTCTACAGATGCAGATTTGAAGATGCAACAAGGTTCTCCCTGAAAGCCAAGCTGCTTGTGAAGGAGGCAGGAAGAGAAACTACACTCTGCTCTTGGAAGGAAAATATTCTGTAGGCTGCAAACATTGGAGTATGGCTTTTAGGGACCTTAAGGGAAATTACACTTTTTTTAGTGTGACTGTTCTATGTACATGAAACAAAGGTGGCCAAGGAAGACCAAGAATAGGTAGTGGAAAAAAGTAAAAACAGAAGCAGATTGGAAGGGAGATATGGAGGGAAAAGGTAAAGCAGGCAGCATGTTTTTAATTTCATAACATAGGGCAGCAACTTCTGGCCTGTACATAGCTCGGAGACTTCTCTCTCTGCCTCAGAAACACACTTTCAGTTCTGCTGAAGACAATCTCTTGTGTTTGAGAGCTTTTCTGTTTTCTCCAGCTATAGGAACTCCTTTTCTAACAATCTAATGAGAAACACTTACTACTACTCCCAATAAAGGGGGTTGAAAAATGAGCAGCAAAGATTATTTCGATACTCACATAGTGGTAATACACATGTATGAGAGATGTCTACTGTTACTTTTCCCCATCAGGTGCTTACTGCAGCTATTACAGCTGTGTTAAAAATTCATGAACATAGCCAGGCTTATGAAGGACTGTGACATCTTCACTAAAGAAATGGTCTGGTACACTGAGCCCAGAAGAAGCAGCATCCTGCTGCCAAACAAGAACATCTGTCTTGCTGTGTGGTCCTATCAGGTAGTTCACTCTTTTACCAAAAAGTCAGATTTTGAGGTGGAAAGATAATGAAAAGCATCAGTGCTGCATTTTGACATTTGCAAATAGGAGATGTAGAGCTCCAGAATTTGGCTCATCTGAAACTGCTGAATATGTGTGTAGTTTGGTTTGGCTCTGCTCATAGCACAAGTTATCCCCATCTTCTTCTGTGAATTATTTGGCAGGCCTTCTTCCCCTGCCCCCACAAAACTGACAATTTTCAAGAGTAAATCTCAGCTCTGAAAATTCCATCCTAATTCTGCATCCAGGCCTGATATAAATCAACTAGTTTCCTCCAGCGGACCTATGCTGGTTTCTTCCAGCTCATCATCCAGCTCGGAGTATTTCCTCATACACATTGTTCCTTACATGAATTGTTCCTTCTGGTTTAACCCCTCTCTAACTAGGCAGAGTGGCAAATTGCAGTAGGCATGTCCTAATTTCCTTATTGCAAATGAAACTCCTTCTTTTCCTTTCAGACTCCCTGCCCTTATTCATCTCTGTCTCATCCTGACAGCACCACTAAGGCACAATATTGACAGGTATTTTCATAAATTTCATAAATTATATTCACCACAACATAAGATATTAAGCTCTTAGAGAGCATCCAAAGGAGGGCAATGAAAACGGTGAAGGGCCTTGAGGGGAAGCTGTATGGGGAGCAGCTGAGGTCACTTGGTCTGTTCAGCCTGGAGAAGAGGAGACTGAGGGGAGACCTCATTGCAGTTACAACTTCCTTGTGAGGGGAAGAGGAAGGGCAGGTACTGATCTCAGTGGTGACCGGTGACAAGACCCAAGGGAATGGCCTGAAGTTGTGTCAGGGGAGGTTTGGGTTGGGTATTGAGGAAAGGTTCTTCACGCAGAAGGTAGCTGGGTGCTAGAACAGGCTTCCCAGGGAAGTGGTCACAGCACCAAGCCTGACAGAGTTCAAGAAGCATTTGAACAGTGCTCTCAGGTACCTGGCGTGACTCCTGAGGATGGTCCTGTGCAGGCCTAAGAGCTGGACTTGATGATCCTTGTGGGTCCCTTCCAACTCAGTCTATTCTCTCATTCTGTGATTATGGGGAAATCTTATCCCAAAAAACAGATTACTTTTGGCAATTGGGTTTGGATAAAACATTTTTGCCCCTGGCTAATCCATGTCAGGGCAAAACTGAGATGGACTTAGGGAATTCATTGCAGAGCAGTAGTTGCTAGCACAGCTGTCTGTAGAAATCTCTGGTCCCTTTGAGAGAAAAGTGCAAAACTCACTAAGAAAAAACCCTCTTTATTCTTATAAAAGTGAGTGGGAGATCTTTCAAGAGAATCAAGATGACATCTGAAAGGCTCTTGCAGTGTCTGGTTTATGAAATGTATTAGAAGTTCATATTTATTCAAGGCTTCAAACACTGAAAGCTGGTGGAGTGACAGCTGGTGGCAGAAGGGATTTTGTCCACTGTCGCTTATGGCGATTGGGCTGGATCCCAGCCTTGACAGTGCTTTCTTTGAGGGTTGACTACATCTGTCTTCAAAGGAAAATGATGGCATTTGCCACCTGTGATCTATAAGAAGTAAAAAGAGGAGAGAATCTTCTGAAACAACCTTTGGGGAACCCCAAAGTGAGGGAAGTAAGCACAGTGGAAATGGAAGCATGAGATGAGAAGCACGGTCCTAATCAACATTTCTGCTCTGGACTTAGTCTGGTGGATAGACCTAAAAGAATACTTGGCTTGGGCCTATTTGCAATTCTAAACAAATATTTACTCAGTCTTGACAAGTTCATTAACTCTTCATGTACATATCTTTATGCAGTGTACAGCCAAATCATCAGAAGCTGGTGGCTGATTTTTAACATATATTTATATATGTCAGGAAAGCGTAAACTTTTAATTTCATTCAGCTTTTATTTAACTGATTTGGCATCCATGGACTGTGGTCTGTAAATTGGCACAGCAGCACTGCAGTCAATGGACCTAAGCTGAGAAGTTCTTCTCAGTAATGCAGGCTTTGGCTGTTCACCTTTTGGCATACAGTTAAAACTTTAAACTAAAATATTTCAAATAGCAAAGATTGTTCCTTTAGCTAAGTATTATAAGTCATGGCAAACAGAAATACATTGTGTGCCATTATGATCTATAGAAAAATCACAGGAAAATATTTTAAAAGAGCCAGACACATGCAATTTTAACACTTATATTGAATGAGAGTGCCTAGGAACAGACTGTTACAATGGAAACTAATAAAAAAGTCCTCTAAAGGAAAGATTCAATAAAACATGCCCTACTTTAATGACTGGAATCTGTGAAGAAGTGAGCAGTGAGAAGCCTTGTTGTGAAAAGAACTCAACACCTCACCCCATGTTAGGACTGTAACAGGAGAATATCTATTTTTCTATGTATTTGTTGACACATGAATTTAGTTGGGTGCTAAGTGTGTGTGCTGTGGAGGGTTGAATGTATTATGCAGTTACTATCTATGAGTACCGTCATCTTCCACTCTTACAAGAATCTTTACATTCAGTTTTTCTTGTGATTCATAGAAAACCAAATAATTCTTTCCATCAGAGGTTTCCTACAGGAAGAAAGCATGGTGAGGCAAATCCTCAGGGCAGTGGCACACAGTAGTATATAACCACTTTTACTAAGGCAATGAACTATGAGTAACCTACATTTCATATCCTTCCAAGGACACTTTAGGGGAGATGCCACAGGTTTGAGTGATGTTGTCTCTACATTTCTTTTGACACAGAGGTCTGAGCTAGATTTTTTTAATTATTATTCCACTTGTTTGAATTGGCTAATTCTGTTAGAAACTGTAAGGATCAAACATTTATTTTTTTTTTTCTAGAAGATGGTCTGTCTCCTGCTGTCTCTGAAGCCAAGCAAATAATAGAATATGCAAAAAGGTTGGCAACATTTTTGGAGCAGTGGTTGTAGTCACTTTAGGAAATTTAATGTAGGTTCCCTAATGAAGAAAACTTTTAGTAGGACATATAAAAAACAATGGAGCTTTTGTGTTCAAGCTTGCTCTTCTGCCAGAGCGCGTCTCTCTTTCCAGCTGGTGCACCCTACTCCTCCTTCCATCACTCTTTAGAGGACCGTAAATGCACTTTAGAGCCAAGCTCAATAGGATGGAGGCAGTCTTGCCATGCAATTCATTGGTTACCTGTCATATCTAAAGGTATCAGTGGCAGTTAAAAAGGGCTATTTGGGGCTGGTGACTGTAATTTATATAACCTCCTATTAAATCTGAGGCTGCAGTATACATACATGCATAGGTGTTATGGTAAAAAAAAAACCTTCTGGAATATTGCTATGGTATTTCTAGCATCTGGTTGAATCCATAAGAGGAGATCTGTGTGGAAATGGGGAGGGTCTGTGGGTGATGTGACAAATGGCTCTGATTCTTAAAAAGGACTACTCCTCCCCACAGGGAGAGGAGATACAATCAGCACAAAAGCAAGTAACCATAACCACATGTATTTAATATCTTGGGTGAGATGGATCTTTTCCTCAGGGCCTTCCATGAGCCTTTGACTTCCCTCTATATGCTCCCAATCATCCTACAAAAAGGCAGCCACTCTGCCTTGCCAGGGACCACGAGCACCAAAGGGCTCTGCCTCCTCAAGCCAGACTAAAAGGGAGAGAGAGATGAGAAGACAACATGCTGATACAGGGGAAGCAAAGGAAAACAGAGGGAGAGAGATGTGAAACCTGATCCATCTAATAACATCAAGACTGATAGTGATTTTCCACTCTATCTAGTAGGTCAAATGATCTTATAATGCAGTGTTAGAAAGAAGATGGAAATATTTTCATTTTCTCTCAGAGTCAATATTTCTCTAGCTGGAAATTAATCATGGTAAAAGAAGTTTAAGGGGAGTCTGTCAAGGTTTATTTAGGCTTCAAAATAACTTTTTAAAACACTAGCTTTTGTTGTTTTTGCAGGTTTAGAGGTCAGAGTTTCCCTCCACAGCATTCTTCTCTTGACAAATGATCTTTTCAGCAGTCAGCCAGGTATCTTTTTTTTTTATTTTAAAGTGACTTCTTGTGTGTCCTGCCATAAGCAAAACTGCGCAGATACAGTGGAAAAGGTAGAACAGTCAGCTCTATTAGTGTCTTGCGAATCAAACAAGGTGTCTTACCCTTTTTCTGATTCTTTTTTAATTTAGGTAACACCTTATGAACTTGCTAAGCCATGGAAACCTCCAGTAGAATGCCTGTATTTAAGGCAGCTGGCCATTATCAGGCCAGATAGATCTTCAGGTTATTTGGAAACTAGCTGTAAATTGCAAGACCTGTAAGATCATATAAGAAGAAAGGGTGAGAATAACTTTTCTACCTGTGATTCTTTGTCCCTTTCAGAAATTCAGGATGAAAAAGATATACCAAAACAACTAGTTTGTCCGCATCAATGATGTCTAAACTGGATTACTCAGGCAGAGTTTGGGCTCTATAACACAGCTGCTTTTTGCAGTAACCTGGATTTTAGAATGAAAGGAGTGCCTCAAGGAAGCAACAAATAGCACAGCTTTCCCTTTGTCACTACATTTATGAAGCTGAATCAGATTCTGTCCCACACACCAGAAATAGCTCTCAAAAATCTGAACAATTCACCAGGAGGGCTCTTGAGATCCACAGCAGGAGCAAAGCTGGCTGCATCTCCCTGTGACTTAACCACAGTGGAAGGCAGGAACCGCACTGAGGGCCTACAACTCTGAAATGTTATTTCTTCTTATCATACATCAGAACACATCTGTAGACGCTATCTGGCAATGATGCCAGATGTTTTTTTTCCCTTTATCATCATGCATTGATTATTTCTTGTTTGTTCAAGGCTTGTTTATGGTTTTACATTTTGTTTCTTCAGTGACAACTTTAATTGCTCAGTGATAGGTGCTTGTTATTTTGCTAGACAAGTTTAATGTGCTGCTGCTACACTCCAAGGGAGCTTTGCAACTCAGTAATAATAAAAATATTAATGAGCAAATAATGCTTCAAGTGTATCTATTGTTGCTGTAATTTCTGCAATGGCATTCCTTATTTAAGCTTCCTGTAAGAATTCACCTAAGAACTACAGATTTTGGTCCATGTCTATTATAAATTTGGTTAACCGTAAACATATATACACCAGAAGATAATAGATCTTTTCCTGGAAGGCAATTCAAGCAAATCATTATAACACGCTTTATCTGGAGGCTCAGAACCAAAGTGAGACACAAAGTGCCTCCCAGGGAGCCAGAGCCTCTTTTGACCACAGCACTGTACAACTTCATACAGGTTGATATAAAATCTGTTTGCTACAACAGACAGCCACTGCTTTAGACTGAAGGCTTAAAGTCTAATCTACCAAAAGCCAGCTACACAAAAGATGATTGCATGTGCTTCTGTGTGTGTCTTGTTTTGTAAATATTCGTCTATCAGTGAATTACTAACACCAGGCAAGGAGGGTTCCCTGTTTCAAAGCCTTCAGCGGAGTAGTGCCTGCATTTGCCAAATAAACTTAGTGGGTCGAGTTCTGGGTGAGCTTCTTGCCATAAAGGACTGCTAGTCTGTATGGAACATGGTTTTTGCCTCCCTGCAGTTGGGTGTGGGCAGGGAAGAGTGAAATGGGGAGCAGAGGAAGGGTTGAAATGAAGGACCAGACTGAGTTCTCTGGAAACAGGGATCACAAGCCATGAATCATCAAGTAAATACAGAGCCAAACGTTTGGATGAACAGAGCCCTTAACAATTAATTAATTGTTGACTTTAACTGCCTGTGCTGCAGATGTGCTATCATTTTTACAGACCAGTCCCTCACCAATCTCTTTAAGTTGTTTACAAAGTAATTGGTAAATGCAAAAAAGAAAAAAGTTCTTGTATGAAAGTTTCTTCCACAAATGCACGGATGCGTAGGCGTGCACACAATGAAAATAGGAGAAAGGTTGAAGTCTGCATGATGTTTGATTTTATGAGAGTTTATGAATGTCCCTTGGAAAAGACTTTATGTCTTATTCTCCCATGCTTCCTGGATTTTGATGTTTCCCATAAAAAAAGCAGAATATCCCTTCATTTACAAAATGAGTTGGATTTAACTCCATAATTTGTAAATATTTATACATATTTCCAAAGAATACAAGGGCTGAACTGCATTTTTTCCTGATTACTTATATGCCTCAATATATCATCTTAGCTCCTACATCTCGTACTTGCAAAACTGAACTTTCAGATGAAAAGTCTATGCAGGATGACAAAAAATTGGCAGATTGTTGCAAGAGCAACAATCTGAGTGGCATGCAATTCAGACCTGAGCAAATGTGATATGAACTTTTTGTTCATTACAGTTTTTCAGGTTTCTTGGTGCAGAAGAGCTTTCTGAGATTAGACCCATGTCTAATACAATCACTTGTGCACATGCTTAACATTTTACACTATATTCAGCAGAATTAATCTTATGGAAAGTTCTTCAAGATTAAAACTCCGGTGGTTTGAAGCTTCTATGCAACATGGACTACAGAACAGTTATTTTAATTTCATTTATATTTCCTTTGCCACTACAGCCACTACAACCAAGACATCACTGGTTTTTTAACTTGTAAGACACTTACACAAATTAAAAGCATCACAAAAAAATGGCAAGAGGAAGTTGAAACACCCAAAATTCTTTGAAAGGAAGCTGAGGCAGGTGTTCAGAATCAAAGACGTCACGTATGCTCGATCCAGGATTCACATATAAACTCGAGAAGACATCTGCTTACACTACTGGGTAACCTCACTGTGAGATCTTAAGGCACTTAATTCCTTTTTCACTGAGACACTCTTCAAATCCTTCTGGATAGGATAGGATATGGTAGTCAAAGCATTTACTGAAATGCAAAATTGTTGCATTTTGATTTTTACCATGACCTTTCTTTCCCTCCAGGTTTTCTATTTCATCGAATGCATGTTTTCCCTCACTCCTAATCATTAAAAGGGTATCAGTGTGCATGTGCATAAATGTGCATTTCTGCTAAATTACCAAGAAAGGTGTAGAAATTTGAGTTTTGATTATTCAACATGAGAGGTATTCATGAGACTGACTTAATAGAGGCATGATTTAAAGAATGCTTCCAACATTTGGAAAGTCAGATCATATTTTCTGGTCACTTTGAAGACATTTAAAAATAGATTAGAAACCTGCACTTCTAGCCCCTTCAGAGAGCACCCATCATCATCTCCCTCTTTGTCCCCTGGCTACATTCATGCAGAGAGGAGACATCTCATGACTCACCACACTTGCTCCTGCAGCTCTGGACTGAAGAAAAGTTCACTGATGTTTATAGGATGTTTGTGGTGACCTCCAGGATACACTCTCATAATGAATTTCAGACTGTCTACCCAAGCGTTTCGACTATCTATCCAATCTCCCTGAATTCTTAACCTCACACTTCCTCCTGCTGCACGTCCTTCTGGGAGACACTGGATACTCAAGATGAAACATTTTAAAGCCAGTCCCTGCAGCCTTGTCAGTACATCCAACACAAGACCTGACTTTGTTGTTTATTTTACCGCAAATCTCCACCCTCTTCACTTGTTCACAGGAAAGGCTTTTCCTTCCAGATTGTAGCCCTGCACTTGAGAGAAATCTCCCTTTTTTTTTTTTTTCATCTGGGGCTTCTATTTTTCTCACTGAAACACAGAGAAAATATTCTGTAAGAACAGTCTAAGACCCTAGGACCCTGGGATCTTTTTAATGGAATACAAGTTAAAAACAACTCTTTCTGTTGCTTTATCCATCCCCAGAGTTAATTATTATGACTTAAAAAAGAAATAACCCCTGAATCATTACTTCGTCAGAAAGCCAGCCTTTAGTAAGCTGACCTAACAGAAACTGGAAGCCCTAACTAACCCCTTGGCTGATACATGATTTATCTATGCCAGGGTGAAGTGTTTCACATATTAGCTGGAGGAAATGCACTTCTAGTTTGTAATCTTGATAAATAGTTACTGAATTTATTTATTTTTTAATGCTCATTTTAGCCATTCATCATTATTTTGAAGATCTTTTGCAAATACTATCTTGAAACTCCTGATGAGTGATGTATTCATAAAAAGAAAGCTGCAAAAAAGAACAAGGTTAGAAAGAAAACTCCCTCAAATAAAAAAGCTGATGCCAACGCACCAGACAAATGAACATTAGTGCTGGACAAAAGAGACTGCACTCAAACTACATTAACATTGCAGATGGTTTCCTCTGACCATACTTAATGTTCTGTGCTTCTTTTACAAGCATCTTATGAAGGGTTAATGAATTAAAGCAACACCAAGGCAGTGCAGTTCCCACTGCCCCCCTCCAAACCAAAAGCCAGGGGATGGGAATGAAGTGTACAAGAAGGGAAGGTAGGTGACTCTGCCCTTATGGAGAATCACTCGTGTGGAAATGATTAAATGCTTTTTATAGCCAGGACTATATTTTTTCTTAAATGGCTTGTTAATAAACATGCTTAGAGTATGTTTACCAGCATCACCTGATTTCAGAAGAGTACTATAAGCATGAGTCATCTGTGTCATTGACTAGCAGTTTTTCTGAATCTTTAAAAACATGTTGTATCACAAAGCACTACTATTTTTCATGTAAAGATCACAGATTTGAATTGGCTGTACCACCCTGTTGCTTTTAAAGCAAATGGTGCAATGAGAATGATGGAAATGCTGAATAATGCAGCACAATACTTAAGTCTCTGTCAAAAAATCATGTTTAACCTATTTCTGAATATGAAAGATAGAGTTTCTAAGCAAAAAGCAGGGGAGGGATTCTCAAGCCCTTATTTTCAGGGAACACTTTGCTACCTGATATTTAAAAGGTGGTGATAAATAACTCTAAATCATTGTCTTTTAATTAACTCTGCAATAGTAGAGAGAGAAGTTTAGACATTAAGAAGGACTTTTTTCTCCTCCACCAAGAATAATGAATTGGTAAAGTGACCTCAGGGGCAAAGTTGTTGGGACAAGGCAGAAGGTCAATCAAGGAGCAATTAAATGCTGTCCTATGGGAAAACGGTAAGTGCAGTCCCAAAGAGTGAGCTAAAAAAGGCCTAAGAGTAACAGAGGTAGAGGAGGAGAACATCCCCCTGACAGCAACATTATGTAGACTCATGATCTTTCAGGAAGAAGCCACAGAACAGGAGGTCTGTTAGGACTGTAATAAATACTGAGTTATCAGAGTAAGAGGGAATTTGGATATAAACTCCAGCTGGATTTAAAGCACAGTCTCATTACTCTCACCTCTCACAAACTGTGTAATAAGCCAGTGCACATGGATCCAGGACATCAGTCAGCTGTAACTGTTCATGTTAGCTTGCCACAAGCAGGTAGCTGTTTGCAGATGCTTGGTCTGTCTCAGTCTCCTCAATCTCAGTGACCCTGCCAAAGACATAAATGCCTAAATAAATGCATAAATACAGCATTTTAAAGCACAATGCAATGGCAGACACTGCTTCTGCTGCAAGGGAGAGGCTACAGCAAGTCAGCCTCCTTCACGCTGAATTTGCTTGTCCCAAGATGCAGGCATGAAGAATACCAGAGCTATACAGACAGAGGGCATGAAGACTCTGCAATCTATTCTTAATCATGTGGCCATATCTATATCAGTAGATCAATGCCAGGGACCATCCTTGGAGACACAACTCTGGTCTATTGGTAGAGCTGCTCCTGGCCATTTGCAGGGGCCTGATCCAGCTAAGTTACCCCTTTTCTCATGTCTAGGGTATTACTTGGAAGTCCAGCCACTCAGCGTGGGAGCGGGGGCAGGGGATGATGGTGGCAGTGAACAAAATTCAACTCCTAGTGGGCCCCACTCCCAAGTAGTGGGTTTGCACACTTATTAGCTACCTGCAAGTGCCCAGTTGGAAACTCTCTAGGAAGTAAGACATTAAGAATCCTGTTAAACAAGAATGGAGAGATTACTCCTTCTCTCTGTGATGAAATACTAAGCAAGAGAAAAAAAATTCCACGTGGTCTGGAGTTTGGGGGTTTGATGTGGTTTCTTTGTTTTTTTTTGAGGGTTTGTTTGTTTTTAAGGACGTTGAACCACCTGCAAATCTTTCATACTGCTAACTCCGACACATGACTGTCACTAAGAAAAAGAGAGCTACACAGCATTTCTTTAAAGCAGACAGACAGCAGAATGGGAAAGAATCCCATAACCAGGTACCACCACTGTTACCACCTTGTGGACAACAAGTCTAGCTCCCTCCAGCCACCAAGTCTAGTTAGATCTGCAAACCAACTAGCTGCAAAGCCACCTGAGTAGAAGCATATACAGAGAAGCTGTGACTAGTTCCCTTGTGAGCAGGGCCTGAACTAGCCTATATCAAAATAGGTCAAAAAAATCTCTAGTACACTGTAGTATTGACATGCCTCAACAGCTCTGGGTTTCACTAAACTTTTTAACACTTGGAAGGATGACTATAGCTACACTTTGAATGAGCAGAACCCTGACAATGTATTCATTTAGGCAAATGTTAGCTCTCTCCCCATTTCACCCCTCATCCAAACACAAACTAAACTAACAAAGATGCATGTTCCCATCAGGCTTCTTCCTTCCCATTAAAAAGGAAAAGGCGACCCAAGGATTCTTTAATTCAACTGCTCAGTAAGTTTTTACCCTTAAAACCTCAGAGGCATCTGAGATGGTATATGGTTTCCTACATGCTGTTAAAGCCCCTGCCAGGTTCTCTGTAGTGCAAGAAAGCACAAAGAAGAAAGAGCAAGAGCTTGAACCTCCTACAACCACAACTCTTGATATCTTCCATTTTCTTTCTCTACCATTTTTCTGGTGAAGGATATGTCAGTCCCACACTACTGTAATACTCCACCAAACTAAGCCCTATGACCCAGGAAACCCTACCTATAAAGATCATCTTCATACTTAAACACTTCGGTATACATTTGTCAATACACCTTCACAATTCTAGTTCTTCTAGATTTCTGGATTTTAAAAAGATTTGAAAATAACACAAATTCCCTCTGTTATCTGAGGTTCCTAAAAAAGCCCAAACAAAAGTCTCCACCCCTAAACAAAAAACCAGACTCTCCCTACCAGCACTCAAGCCAGTTTCATCTATTTCCTTTTTCTAATCCTCTTTTATGCCCATCAGCTGGTCCTGTTAGTGTAACATGGACCAGCTGCACCTACACCACTACTATTTAACCCCTCATTGTCTGGTTTCATACTTTAGTATGTACAGCAAAGAGGAGAGAGGCAAAGATCTGTGGGTTGCTATGGGTAGTCTTATCTGAATTATAATTTTACTGAAATATTCTGAAAGTATAGGCTATTTCCCCCTATACTAATTTTTAGTATTTTTAGAAAGAACAACTAGTGTATTTTGGCATAGATAAAAATCAACTTAGATTTGAGCCACAAGCACAGGAATTGGGTGCTAAACTAGCCAGTGTTTATTCCCTGTGTTGCTGATGCTCTCAAAACCAAGATAACTTAATCACAGATTTCACTGCTTGCTGTTTGTTAGTCTCAATAAGCCATTTATTTGCTTTTGAATTTCTTCCTTTCTTTCTCCTAGTTACACATTCAACAAGTAGAAAATAATCATAAGCACTCATTAGAATATACTTAGAATTTAGATCTCTGGGGATTCACAAGGCAATTTAGGTCCACTTAGACTCTTTCCTGGGAGGACCTATTTGAATGGTTCTTCGAATCAGTGTGGGATTTAACAACTTTTAGTTGTCTAAACTAATAGGGAAGTAAATATTTCACATATTTCTAAAAAGTATTGACTTCATATAATTCCTGCTTTGTTCTAAGGATTTTATTAGTAATTCAGAAAGAGATACTATAGCAAGCACATTTGATACCTGTTTTTCATTAACATGGCAATTGAGCAACTAGATGACGGGAGATGTGAGGATACCTGGGATATAATAGTAATTTGGAAATATTTACCACCATGTCATACCACACCTGAAAGTGATGAGTTTTTGAATGCAGTATTCATGCTATCCCAAATCAGGGAGCAGATTTTCTGAGTTTCATTATCTCAGAGTGTACCTTGATTTTTTTGTATTCTGACAATACCAGGATTCCATAGCATAGTTTAAGAAGCCTTGAATAAATACAGAAATATAGTCCTAGCACCAGAGGTGTTAGCTTTTGCTTCTCATTCTGTAAAGATTAATTTATATGCTTAACATGTGAGTTATGAAGGGTCATTTTTTGCCCACCACAACAGCTAGCCTAACCTGGAGAATAAATCCAGGTATGAATATAAGCAGGACCTGATAAAATAGCCAGGGCTACTGAGCTCTAACGAAAGATTGTTGTTTCGTGATTTGCACATTTTTAACCATTAGGGTACATAAAGACAGGTAGTATTTTTATGAGACTCCAGCGTTGTTCTCAGCAATCTAAAATGAACCTTCTTGAACTATTCTGAAAGCTAGTCAATGCCAAAATGTTTCTCATGTATAGGTCCTGACTTGATAATCTTTTAGGTATGTGGATGTGATTTTATTTTTCTACATTATTTTTCCCTCTCTGCACCATACAAAACCCTATATGGACAAAGGAGAGCTGATCATCTTAACATGCATAGCTGTGAAAATTCCATACAAAATGCTCGCAAATGTAAAATATAAAGCATTTAAGAAAGAAGGATATTTCTTAACTATCTAAATTATACTTATCAGAATTTTTAGTCATAAGATAAATATTGTGTTTGTTGTGTTTATCTTGTGTTCTAGATAACTAAGGAGTTATACTAAAACCTTTAAATAAACTGAATTTAATCCCAATCGAAAAGACATGCTTTGAGTCAGATGTGATGTCAACTTTGAAATAACAGTGTTTCATTATGAGGTATTGTTTATGTTTTATAGAGTTCATAGGATCTTTGTCAAAGCAAAAATCATCATAGCTCATTTCTGAAAGCATTTATGTATATTTATTTAGAGCTAAGCTTTTAGATACTTTCCACTGCTCTTTTCATCAAAAACAATAGCGCACACTGATTTGAACAGTAAAAACATCACACTGCCTGAAAGTCAGTCACCCAGCTTTCCATTTGAAATGAGTAGCACAAAGTCTGTTGCAAACATATTTGTGTAGAGATTTAATCAGCTCTTTCCTAGTAAATTCTGAAGATATTCTCAACAAAGCTGAGAAACAATATTAGAGTGGGATCTACCCACTCACAGCTGCCTTTTAAACCATGTTTCCTGTCCAGAAGCTACTGTTCCACTGACGTAGCATGACTTAAATTGGACTACCTTTCATTACTTACCTTTCATGATTTGTCCTGCATTAGAAGGGAAGTGGAGATAGCAGGAGTCAGTGGAAACCCCCCAGAAGCACTCAAGGTCAAAGTACCGCCACTGCCCATATGTTAATAAGAACTCAGTATGTAACACAGGACTGTACAGAGAACTAATATTTGCCTGAGTTTCTGAAACAACCATCTCTTTAGACAAACTTAAGTGTTAATCTGTAGAGTCAGAGAGTGCCCAAAGGGTTGTGTAATCTGCATGATTTAGAGAAACTTCTGAAAAATAAACCTTGGAGAGGAGGTGTTCTGGAGCTTCCTGTAAGCAGAATGCTATTATGTACTATGCGGCATAGCGTATCAGGCTTTGGCCCAAAAATCCCACAAGATCAGCATATTTTAAGCACTTTTTTCCTTGTTCCCTGGGCTCTTTTCCCTTCTAGGAGAAGGGAGCTAATCACCAAGCACTGGTATCTTCACTTCTCTGCCAAGAAATGCCCCAGTGAAGAGCACAGAAACAAAAACAGCCCTGATGATATAAAAAAGTAGGTGAAATCACTTTAGACATTTAGTTAAAGTTGTGGATGACTGGGACTTCATTTGCTGGACTAATTTGTCCTCCTCAAGAAAAACAATGTGTTTGTTATACTCCCTCTAACTACCACTTCCAAGAAAATGAAAATAAAAAAGGCAACAGCATCCTCAAAGGGAGGACTATTACATATTTTTGGCACTAATCTGCTTCCAGATTGCATCTATTTTTTAAGCATTTTCAAGGTCCAAGAGTAAAGGGACTCCCAGATCCCACATTAGTTGGGAGTTAACAAGAGTTAAAACCTTCAGCAAGCTAAACTCCTTGCTTTGGCATGTCTATCAAAGGCTTTGAGCCTTTAATGTAATTGAAAACAATTGTCCCAGTGGGGAGGTCTAACACTCTGACCAGTTGCAGTTAAATGCTTGAACTGCCTGAGAAAACTATGGGGGTTATAAGAATTCAAGGGTAAACTACATGACACAGTTCTGGTGATAATAATGTTCCAGAATTTATATTTATTAATATTGCCTTCTTTTGGTCAGACTCCCACAGGAAATCCTGAGGACTACATGTCTCCGGCATGTTTTATCTTAGATAGTCCCATCCTTGCGGTATTACATGCTGATAGCAGGACAGAAGAGTACCTTTGAAAATCTCTGGTCTTTATAGAAGCTGCTGATGACAACAAACAGGACCTTCAACACTCTGGGAAGACAATCCATCTACTTTCCTTAGCTATCATTAAAATGTCTTTCAGACATAGGTCATAACTGGAAACCTATAAAGGATGTCTGTGTATTGGGCACTTCCCACAAGCCTGGTCCCTTGCGATTAAAATTTATCACATTGTTCTTCTGGTTACAAATACTGCTGATATGTGTCATTACTGCAGAGCACTGCTCATAACATTTTGACTTTACTCCAAACATTTTTTTAAATTCTGAGTTTCCCATAAAGAACCCACTCCTGAAGTTTTTAAAGACATGCATTACTTTAATGTTTTAAAAGGTTGTTAACTATTTTATTTTCCTGTTAAATGTTCACTTACACTGACAAATGATTTGATGAGAAGTTTCATGTTCCCTACTCTGGTCCCTGTGATATGGCAAAAGAGCAGTTACGGTGCATAAAATCATACAGACTTGTCAGTTTATAGGTCAGTTTATATATTAAGTCCATCTTCTTAAAAGCTTCTTGACTAAGACATTGCTAACATTGTGTCTTAGTGGTGTTTTCTTTCAAAGACTTGCTGGTTTTGCTTATCCAAAGGTTTTGTACAGTTTTAAAATTTGCATGTCTCCTGGAGTATAAAGAGTGCAATTATTGTCTTACTCTGGCCTTCAAGCTAGAGTGAAATTATTTGCTGTAAGCTATGCCAGATCTCTAGCTGTGGGCAATGAAGTCTAGAGTTAATCTTTTTTCCTCTCTAAGTAGAACTTTTTTCACAGAAAGTATCAATTTTGAGACACAGTCATAGTCATTGAACCATTTGGTTTGGAAGACACCTTAAAGATCACCCAGTCCCAACTCCCCTGCCATGGACAGGGGCACTTTCCACTAGACTAGGCTGCTCAAAGCCCAGTCTAGCCTGAGCTTGAACACTTCCAGGGATGCATGTGAGTGTGTCTCTGCCCATGCTGTTAGCTGCTGAACCCCTTGATCAACTTTAACAAAAATTGATTAAGCAACAGACACACACAAAAAAATCATTCAGTTTTCATGGAAATAGTTGATTGGGTAGAGAAAATAAATTGTATTATATTGTTTCTGAGGAGAGGGCTGATGCCTGACCTTATCTCTCGTGGGACATTGAAGAACCCACTTCACAGCACAAATCTTTCTCTGAGCCACTCCTGCAGCTTCTCTATCTGCACAGTTCAAGCAGCAGCACAAGGATTTCCTTTTGCCTGATTTGTCCTGCTAGACACAAAGGGTTGCATTTCAGTTGTTTGCTCCATCAGCACCAATTTACTTCAACACACAAGTGGGTCACAGGTTTTTATGCCTGGGCTGTGGACACAGAGCAGGCTCGGCCTGGGTGCCATTAGCATCCAGACCATGTTTCTGAATTGCAGAAAGTGCTGACCTTCACTAAGCCACCTCTGTCCTGAGCTTGTAACTGAGGCATAAAAACTTGAGCATACACTCAGGATTATGTATCTGAATCAGCTATCTTTAGGGACTCCGTGTTGATGTGTCTCAGGCGGGGATGTGAACAACTGACACCTTGCTACCTGGGACCATGTCTCACGAGCCACTCTCTAAGAAGTAGCTGAGACTGGCAATGAAAAGACAAAGGACAAAATAAAGACTGACACTAGAAGGGAACATTCATTTCAGGAAAAATCCATTTGCAGGCATAAGCAAAGGAATGTTTGTTACATGTGTGAATATTTGATGTAGAAACCAAGTAAAAAAAACTGTATTTTGCATTCAGCCCTTGCCATCTTATTCTGAGAAGCACTATAGTCAGTTTATTTCTTAGAAGGTTAACTTCTTTACTTGTCACTCACCTTCTCACATATGTTATTTGCTGTCTCATCCATCTTTTCTACTTCTTGCTTTTCTTTCTTTGACCAAAAGAAATCAGTTTCCTTCAGAAAGGCATCTTGTCTTCTGCAAGCTAGGGAGTACTGCACTGAAAAAACACCAAACAACTGAAAATGACAGAGATCTCTGCCCCATCTTCTCACAAAACAATGTATCTGAGAAATATAGGAAAAATGAAAAACAAAAGATGAAAACTAAAGAAGAGCTGTATTTTCAGTTATCTGAGCAGAGAGAAAACTGACTCTTCTTGCATCTTTGGATTTCATAGCATCTTAAAATGAATGAGCAAAAAAGCCCCTTCACCTATGCTCAGGAAATGGAAACATTCCCTCTCCTTGTTCCCAGATGGCACCATAGCAGTTTCTATAAAACTAGCAACAGGAAAAAAACAATTTTGCTGATGTGTGAATAAGCTGAAGCCTGATGCAAAGAATATTAAAGTCTGTCTTGCAGGACTGCCAATGCCTGCAGTGGGCTTTGGATCAGGCTCCACAGGATACTCAAAAGCACTCAGAAGGAAATTATTTTCCCCTGTCTTGCCCTCCTTGCAGCCATTCCCACAAAGAGCACAGCTCACTATTTTCACAGAAGCCCTGGAAACAGCATGTATAGTATTAGAAAGCCAGATGATACAAGGCGCTGGATTTTGCGCTTTGATATATTTCCAGTAGAAATGTGTTGGTTCCCTTCCCCTAAATGTTTTTGGATCAATTTCATTTAGATTTGGGGGCCTTTATAGGGACAAGCAGCCCCTCTCCTTTTACAATAGAGGTGCTCCAGCACCATGGCTGTGCTGAGCTCTGTTGAGAAATGGGGTAGATGGTGCCTCAAAGACAAAGGCTGCATGATGGTAGGGCCAGGAGTTCCAAATTTCAACTCCACCCAGAAACTCTGAGGACTCCCAGTGATTCAGACTGGAACAGGACTGCTTCAGAGAGAGAGAGAAAATTAAGGTGGATGTAAAGAAGAGAGGGAAACTCACATCCAGGCTGGGTTGCATGGGGGCCCCCAGCACATGAATACATGAATTCCACTGGCCTTGTGATGTTTTGAAAAGTAAACTATGAAAGAAAGACCAGAAACTTCAAAGAAATTCCTGATTTGGAAATTGTCTGATGTAAAAGGTGTTAGCGTAGAGGAGGGTAGAGAAATAGCCTGTTCTCAAAGGCACTCTACAAGAGGTCAAATGTTGGTCTGGCTCATATGGCCATTTTTTCCAGTTGTACAGTATATTGTGTAAACTAAATATAATGTAAAGATGCAAAAGCTTCCAGAAATGTCATCTTACAGACATTTGCTTGGATGCAATCCATGATTATGTGAAAACATTTACTTTGAGATCTAAAAGCCATGGGTTATGTGGGTGTTCTGTACATTTCACATTGAATCTTACACTATAGAGCCAGAAAAGACTGAGAGTCTTAATTTGAAATTGCTTGCTTCAGTATACTGGCCTGTGCTGTACCAAATGTAAATGTGGGTGAGCATATATGACAGAAGAAGAACATAGTTCATCATGTATTGGGAAGAACTGTCAGAAACCTTTACTACTGGCTGAGACCTCAGTCAAATCTCTGCTACCAATCTCATGCTTGCAATTGCCCCCAAGAATAGGTTACTAGCAAATCTCTAGACCAAGATAGAGGTATATCTTTCAAAAAGAAAATTACTTTAATTGTCTGAATTTTGAACTGAGCTCACCAGTAATTTCTCACAAGACAGGGCATGCAAGACATTAGGCTCAGATCAGGTTATGCCCTCCAAGGGACAGAGGCTAGGAAATGCCTTTTTAGAGACCACAAATGAATATCAAAGTTATTGTATTAAATCATTACTTTTCAGCTTCTGCAACAAGCACCAAAACAATATGTAAGCTTCACTGTTTCTCAGTGTTAAGCATATGCTTGCAATAGCCTCGATCAAGCAGCTGTGCAGGGAGTGATATACATTTGTATCAGGACTCGGTGATTCATCTGGCTCTACTCTTGAGGCCATTGAATTTCTCACTTATAAAAGTACCTCAATATCCCTTTACTGTTTATAATTTGCTTCACACTTAATAAAGGAAAAAAGCTAAGGAGCTGTCTTCCCCATGCAGTCAATAGAGAGATGTCCTAGAGCTTGGTTGTGCTAGTTCTAGAATTGCAAGCTGTACTGCCATATCTTTTACAGCTCTAAAGAGATCATACCATTGTGATTAAACATACTCTTCATGGACATCAGCTGGTGTGATTACACAGAGTTCTACTGCTCTAGGTAATAGAAGTTCTCTTGTGGCCAGCTGGAGGGTCTCCAGCACCTGGTATAAAAAGGAGCCCTGAAAAGTACTCAGTAGTCTTCAGTGGTGGCCAAAAGTGTGTCCTTGGTTATTGCAGTGGTTTCAGACCTCAAATATTCTTAACGCAAGACAGATCATCTGTGCAAATCCTGAGAATTGTGCTCCAAAGAGTGAGAATAGAACAAGTTTGAGGCCGGTTTTCATCTCTCTGTCATCTTGAATGAATATCATAAATACTGAGGTCAACTTCATTGTTATGCTGGAAACAGGCTAGATTGCTGTGAAGTCACCATACACAGCTGTGGCAGGGGAGAAGTAAGAGTTTAGGGTTCAGGCAATTTTTTGAAAGACTTCATAAAACTCCACAAGAGTTCAAAAAAGAGAATTCCCAGAACGCAGATTTTAAGAGTGAAATGAGCACAATTGTAGTTATTGAAATGTGAAAACAAGGAAAGAAATGGGAGGATCAAATTAACTAATGCGCATAAAATATCCAGAAATCTCATTTGGATTAGGATTTGCAACCCTTACTGCTGCGTCAGTGCAGCTGCATGTGGAATAACCTGCTACACAAATTGAACCCAGAGGCTGGGTCCTGGCTCTTTGCTATCTGCATGCCTGGGGCTATGAAATTTTAACAGGATTCTGACCCTTTCAGGAATATGGACACAAAGCAGACACAAAAAACCACAGCCTCAATATCCTGATAATTAAAACATTTAAAAAGTCACATTTAATCTGATCACAGCAATAATAATCTAAAAACATCAGGAATAAATGATATCTCTCTTCCAGTCAAAATATGCCTCCCATTTCTCTTAGCAGATAGGGATTCACACAAAGAACATCCTTCAACTTAAGAAAGCAAGTCACATGTCTCAGCCAGTATATACTCTTTTTCATATTATTGTTTATGCCAAAACAAGAATCAGACAGTTAGGAACTGAAAATTACGCATTTTGTTTCTTTCAACATTAAAAACCATATTTTGCAAGCCAAAACCTGAGCAGCCTAAGGAATATAAAATCAATAAGCCAATATCTTTCCTGATGCCATAGCCTGAATTTATGTTAGAGATATAAATTTAGCCAAATAGCTTTTCTCAAGCTGAAAAATCTCTCTGATTTCTCTCTCAAGCTAATAAATTTCCCTCTGATAAATTTCAAGCTGATTTACCTGGAGTACTGTGTACAGTTCTGGTGTCCCCAACATAAGAAGGACATGGAACTTTTGGAGCAAGCCCAGAGGAGGGCCATGAAGCTGATAAGAATACTAGAGCACCTTCCCTAGGAAGCTGAGAAAGCTGGGGCTGTTCAGCCTGGAGAAGGGAAAGTTGCATGGAGATGTCATAGCAGGCTTTCAGTGTCTGAAGGGAGGCTGTGGGGAAACCAGAGAGAGGCTCTTCATGAGGAAATACAGTAGGTAAGGAATAACATCTACAAATTGAAAGAGGACAAATTTAGGTTAGATATTAGGAAGAAATTCTTTACTGTGATGGTGGTGAAACACTGGAACAGGTTGCCCAGGGAGGTTGTGGATGCCTCAGCCCTGGCAGTGTTCAAAGCCAGATTGGATAAGGCCTTGAGCAACCTGGTCTAGTGGGAGGTGTCCGAGGGTTGGGACTAGATGATCTTTAAGGTCCATTCCAACCCCTTAACATTCTACAATCTATAAAATAAATGAAATAGCATGTGTCATAGTTTTTATGTTGGTTGTCAAGAATTCTTATTAATTTCTTACTTTTCCCATTAAAAAATGCCACTGCATCACAGATCTTATCTAAGGCTTCTCTGAACTTAGCAGCAGTGCCTGTATTGTATTACAAATAACTGTTTGGGGAGAGGAAGGTCAGAATTCATTCAAAACCCAAAGCTGTTGCTTTAATGCATTAACAACTCAGGTTTGCAACACACTGAGGCAAACATTTACTTCTCATCCTTGGAAACAGATCCTGGATTTCCACTGGAGGTTGTGTGAACATTGAATCATAACTGTGAAAACTGGCAGCATAAGTGTGCCCTTTCATTTAGTAAATATATTTGTGGCAGGGAAGGGGGGTGGAAAAAAGGGCTTAGTTCTGCTTAGAGGAGAAAAAAATCAATTCTAGAAATGAAGAAATTCATTAATACCTTAAAGGCTTATTCACTCTCTGCAAGGAAAGTCGGAAACAGAAAAAAAATTATCATTTGGACTGACACTAGCAACACTGGTGAAGGACATGAATCTTAGAGGGAAGTCATTGCACCTCTATGTCTAGTCAGCACCACTGGCAGAAACGTAGGAAAAAGCAGGGGGAACTGGGTGCAGTTAACACCTTGATTAGTTGAGGGTTTGTTTAGTTTCAGTTTTCCAAAATCATAACCCAGACTTGGTTTTGACATTGCATCTGGATGTCAGTTCTGTGTAATTTCATCACTTCTTAATGGTGCCAACCCTCTGTTTTCACCACCTGTATTGTGAAGTTTGGCACTGTTATCAAAAACCCAGTTCTAGAGATAGCTTGCAATAAGAACAGCTTTCATTAATGCTAACCAAAGTGATTCTTACTGTGGCAAAGAGTAATTTGTAAGTCAAATGCATCTTTGAGGCTGAGGCCTCAAAGCATAAAAGCCAATGCCATCTAGTTATCACATTCTATAATTCCCTACAAAATACAGCAACTCAAATCACCACTAATGATTCCAAGATGAATTTTCTTCTAAATTAAAAGCTGAGTAGAAAAATTACTCTTCATTTTGCAGTTTATCCGGTTAAATACTATTAATTAGGCACTTTAATGTTTATTTTACAGTTATATATAAACAATACCACTTTGTGCTTTTAATGATTGCTTTGCAACTTCTACATTTTCAGGCATTTTACAGTTATAAGCTTTCTTTCTTGGCATTTCCATCTGCTTCCAGGCATACACTTTTATAACCAGTGTTAATAAATCCTTCATCTTCCATTGACATCACAGAGATGTAGTGAATTCCTTTAAAGAGGTCCAGACCAAGACCTATGAAACTCCTGCTCCTTTATTTTAATAGAGCAGTCTCACCCTCTGCTTTGACCATCTGCCTAACATTTAGGTACACACCTAATAGTCCATGCAAAAACACTGCATTCCCATTGTTCAGGGCAATCCCACTCGTGTCCACACTGGCTGATGAATGCAAACATTCCCTTTCTATGGTGGCATTGTTATGCTACAAAGACAAACCCCCACCTTTCTTAGTTACAAATCTGAACGTATAGTTTATTGCAGGCCACTCAGATATGAGTGGTCTCTGAAAGAATAACTAGGTTATGAACTAACCAACAGCTGAACGTGAGGCCAAGACAGGCCCCTTATGATACATACTGGCTAATTGCTTTCTCGTTCCCTAATTTTGGTTTTAGAGTGCCCCAGAGAGCTTTCTCTTGGGCTGTGCATGGGTACATTTTGTCAGCTCTTCATTTCAGGGACCACTCCTAAACACCTCAGATTGTACCATGCCTGCTCTCCCCTTCATGCTCTAAAGCACCAGTCAAGTGTCTATCACAATATATTGGACACCTGCAATGAAAAAGCATGCACAAAAGGACATTTGTATTTTAGGGCCATAAGAGATCCATAGAACTGTTATGTTGCATGGATGTGGTCAGTCACTCCACAGAAGTGAGCGTAGAGCAGGGCAGACACAAGTCTGTACATACTTTTTGGATTTCTGACCCTCTTTTACTTAGCAAGCATAACATAGCTTACAGACTATACAAAATTCAGTGCTGAAGCTCTCACCTTGGGTATTTGCAGCATTAGGAACTAAGATTTTTTTTTTCTGTAACTTTTTTTCCTTTTCACTATCTTTCCCAAATAGAAATGGTCCCTATCTCTATACTTAGACTTACATAATACTTAGACTTACATACTTCTACTCCAAACCCTTGATTTCCATTACTCTGATGGATCATGTTTTTCTCAACCCTTTCCTGAGCTTCTGTCTTATCAGGCTTCAGTGCAAGTCAGTAGTCTCTAATGAATTTTATAGGTATTCTGGAGAATGTTTCTAATGTGTTACATTCTGATAAGCTCTTTACTCATTATCCATCCTAAAGCGTGACTCTCTGGGGGTGAAACCACTTCTCAGGGTTGCTACGGTGTTTAATGCCCGCGTATTTATTTCTTAAAGGTCAATAAGATCACACTGGCTACCTTGTAAAGAAGCGTAGTTGTACCCATTGTTAAAACCTGATGCAATACTGACTGTAGTCCATAGAAAGATGGAAAATGCTGGTCCTCTTTCAGTGAAGATAGTCTAAAAACAATCACGAGTATGTGGAGCTTCACATAAAATAGTAACTGTTCTCTATTCAGAGAGATTTTCACTTCCTTTTGTTACATGCTGTGCTACAAAATGGACTGAAACAGTCAAACAATGCAAATGACAATAAGTGATTTTTCTCTATGTAATTTTTTTTCAGAACATTGAAGTGGAGCATTACCACTTTTTTGTGTCTCTACCCAAGAAGCTCTCTCTCTGACTTCTTTTTTAAAAAGTTCTGAAGCTTGAACATGTGAACTGGGGGAAAATACAGTTTGTAACAAAGAGTCACTATCTGATCTTAGTTGGGAAAGGAGAAGTTTTTCAGAGTTTGTTCTAGTGAGACATCTAGCTGCTCTTGCATGCTAGTATCAGTGTGAAGCAGAAAGCAAATGGTTGCATCCAAAGCTGAAAATTTCAGATGCAATTGGGAAAAATTATAATTTTATTCATCAGAAAGAGTAAACTGAACAATCACATCCCTGATGAGGTCCCTTTAAGTCTAATACATACCTAAATTCAAATATGAAGATTCCAGCAAAAATCACCAGATTATTCTTGTGCTTAAGTGCTTTTCTGGAGTAGGATCTGCATAAAAGAATAAGGGCCAAATCTACCCAGCTGCAAGCCTAGCAAGCTTACGCCAGATTTGAATTTGCTCCAGGAAAGATAAATGGCTGCGTATCCATAATTTACAGGACTATAAATATCAAGAACGCTGCTGATGTCATACTGGAGTGCGCAGTCCTCCACCAGGTGACATTTCTGTTGGCTATGAGATGAGTGTCTTAGAAAAGGACTACAGTGCCGAGGTCTGAGCTGTCACAGCTTATTTTAAAATTTCCTCCTTAAAACCTTCTACGTTCCAGTTACTATATTTTCCCGTTGAGGGTTTTTAGCTTATTTTAGCAGTGCTTTTTAATGACGTGTTCTGACCGTACCAGCTTTAGCGTCTGAAAGATTAAATGCTGTCTATCACATTACCCACATGGGTCTTTGCACTGGACCTTTTTTTGTGACTGCTTTTGGCCTGACCCAGTCAGTTGCTGGGCTCACAACAGAAGCGTGGCACCTGGAGGGGAAGACAGACACAAGAGGGACATATTTTGAACTCATTCATGGCTCTAGTTACTAAATCTTGATTAGTTAACAACTTCTTTGGTTCCAGTTCTTGGCATGTTCAAATTGTGCCTCCAAAAGGAAATGCAAGAGGTCAGAAACCTAGACATTACTTCTTATTATAAGGATGAAGTTTTAAAAAGTCCAGGGCTTTTATTCTGGAATTTATTATGCATTCTTTATTTTGGCAGGTCTGAGATAAACCAGCAAACATACTAATGAAGACAAGAACTGTCCTGAGGAAATACCTCCTATTAGTTAATAAGCAGACACAGTGGCCTGGATTAGGAAGAAACATGACAACATTGTTGAAAATGAAGATGTGTATCCTAAGTAAAGCCAATGGGTTCACAGAAGCCAGGGCTGTGTAACCTGCTGCTGTACATCAGGATTCCAGGAGAGGAAATGAACACTACACATGGTGAGAGCAATGATACACCAGGGTTTTAAATTTACTGCTTAGCTGCATTTCATCTTAGAAATTTTAAAGTAGCATTTCTGTACTGAGAGAGATTCCAGAAGATCGACTGTCCAACGCACTGCTGCCTTCCAAACAGAAAGATGATTGTCAGCTCTCTGGTTCATTAACTTTTATCTTCACTGATAAATGAACTTTAAGTGGCCAGTTGTTGACAAAAGCCCTCTTTTTAATTGGACATCTGAATTGGACCTTACATAACCTGGCAACATACTATCATCCCTGGACCTTTTCACTCAGATAAAACCATATTGGCTCCCACAGGAATGCCGTGTTCAGTGTCTACATTTTTGCTATTTGGAGGGGAAGATCACAGACATATATACTCTGATATAAAAACAGAGAATCTTTCAAAGTTTTGGTTCAGTAGAAATTTGCCCAAAATAGGCAATAAACAAGGAAACCACATTTGAAGCCAACTAGAGAAAGTTGCATAGCTCACATGTTGTCCCATTGGAATTGATTTGTTCATAGGTCTGGAGGAAGACCTGACCAAACACACTGAGAGCTGTTTGTAAGGGACTAGGGAAAGACCAAGAAGATCCTTAGCTGATGAATGCTGCTGTCGCTCAATCTCTCTCATGGCCCTCCTGTGGAAAAGAAGTTCAAGATGTCACTAAAGTGACTGTGCCCACAGCTGCCAAATCTTTTTTTAACTCATGGTAGGTCCACTGGTAGAAAGAACTTGCCAGCACCATCTCCTTTTTTTTTTTTTTTAACAGAGCTCCAAGATATAGTCTAAGAGAATTTCAATGGCTGTGAAAGCTAGAGTTCATGAACTGCATATTTTTCCTTACTTTTTGTTTTGTCTTCTGGATTTCTTTTTAGCTGTTGATTTATCTCTAGCTGGGAAATCTCCCAGTCTTTTGAAATACTTAAATTTTTGTTTTGGCATTGCTACAGGTCTGTATGAGGGTCAGTCAAAGTCCCCATCACAACAGATAATACTACAGACACTCCTCTTTCAGCCTCAGAACAGCTTCAGCTGTTCCCTACAGAGATGATAGTTCTAACCTAGTCCCAAATCCTTGCGATCACCCCACTGCTACCAGTTCTCAGTCCTACACAAGAGACGAGAGACTGTCCAGGGAACTCTCCTCACCCAAAACTACTTAGGACAGCCAAAATGGAATGGGTAGTTTTCCTAACTTAGCCCATTTCATGGCCAAATGAGCATTTCATGGCTCACACAAGATGAGCCACCAGAACACCTGAAAGAAGCCTATCTTCTAGGGGAAGAATGGTGATGAGCAGCTGGGAGACAGTAAGGGCAGATCCCATCTGCCTTAACATAGCTGGAACTGGAAAGGACCTATGTCCACAGCCAAAACGTCCCTGCATTTGAAATAATCCTAAGCATTCACTAGGGTGGGAAAGCTCAGCCTGTCCCTCATAAGGTATGCTGTTGCCTTCTCATGCCTCATCTTTTGAGTTCCATGGTCTTCTCTCTGTAAGATATACTTCACAAGATAAGAAGTACTGAAATAGGACCTGTTTTGTGGTTTGTGTTAATAGTCCATGGAGCTCTGAAAAGACAGCTTCTGGGAAAGACAAGTTACCAATTTGCTTGTCAAGAGTGCTTTCCTGGTGTCTGTTGTGTAATACCACTGCTTGATGCAGATCCAGGAGGTAAAATCATCATAACCAGAACAGAGTTCAAAGAAGGGAGACTGATAATTGGCCTGGTCTTAATTTGATAGCTGCATTGCTTAATTCCTAATTTATTCCAATGTTAGTTTTAATGGCCCAGACTGAGTGATAGTCTCGGGCTTCTTTACTCGGTGTTGATGGATCTAAGTTTGTTGAGGTTCTCTTTTTGTTCTTTTTATCTATTTTGTTATGCTTCAGTTTGTTTAACTAATATAATAAAGTTATTAATAAAGTTAAATCATTTCTGTCATTGAACAAAACAGTTCAGAACTTTTAAAGAACTGAGTAGATATCATCCAGCCAACTTAAAAGCCCACATTTAAATCTTACTTCGTGAACTCATTTAAATCACATGTTCTTACATATTCTGTTGCTTGAAAGTTGTTTCCTTTGAAACTTTCCTCTTATGCTTTCATACAGGAAATATGATAAACTTGTTTATTTCATTTGTCAGTTTTGTGTTTCTGAATTTCTTCATCAAATATGTTATCTTCCTTAAGTATCCAATCCTTGCCCAAGTTATGTGCAGAGAGGGGAATGATTTTACTGCTGTGTTTGCAGTGCTGGAAAGACAAGAAAAGAGCAAGCAGAGGTGCTGGCTTTTGAGAACAACAGGAAAATGAAGACATTAAATGGGCATTTTATTTTGGAGGCAATCCTGCAGGATGAGAAAGCCAAATATTTTTAGGATCATGGGATCATTCAGGTTGGAACAGACCTCCAGAGGTCAAACGGTTCAACTTTTCCAGTCCAATGATGTATCACAGTCAAATACTGCTGATTTTTTACTGCTTTTCCTGGCCTTTTCTTTTCTTAGTTAACTCTACCTTCTATTCCTTTTTAATTTGAGCTGGCCTTATCAAGTCATTAGCATTTGCATGGCAGGAGTACATTTTATTTACTAGAGAACTGGAAGGAGCTAATTGGAAACAAAGAATCTGTAGGCTGGAGACCTGCTGAAATCAGCAATAAGCGTAACTTCTTAACATGCTTCTGCAGAGGACCCTGACACACACAGAAGTCTCTCTCTCCTTGAGTAGTGTGGAGTTTTTCAAATTCTTCAGCTTTCACAGAGGGGAAGAGGGTGGTAGGACTCAGACATTAACAAGCCCAGATGAAGAAGAGAAACAACAGCTTTTCACAGCTCCATGTGCTAGAGGAAGGAAGGCTGGAAATCCCCAGGGTCTCTTTAAGCAGGAAGAGTTAGTTTAAGCAGAAATAGATGATAACTGTTGAGAAATAAGCAATTTCAGAATGTTTTGTATTATGACATCATTCTCTAGCAATGAATCTCTCGACTTATTGACCTGAAAAGGAGAGACACTTTCTGCTATGGAAATGTTGGTAGGGTTACGCATAAATTTTTGTGCTTTGGAAAAGACAAGATGCAAAAAGATGTCTAGATGCCAAAAAAAACTGCTTTATTTGATATTGCCTGATTTTCACCAATTGCCTGATTTTCTTTTCAAAGGTCTACTTTACTGGTATCATTTCCTCTGCTGTAATTCTTCTAGTGAGCTTTCAGAGATGAATACCAAAGTTGTCTCTGTTTTTACGAAAGTGGCAGGGATTGGTTATAAGCAGTGTAAAGGAAGTTACTGAGCTTACTATTGACCAATGCTAGGAAGGAACCTCCTGGCAAATCTGTGCTTGAGCAGTCCATGAGCAGCTGAAAGGTACCAGAAGTGTTCAATATGCACTGACCCTCAGCTAATGAGTGAAGTGAGGCTGTCAAGCAAAATTGGGCAAGTGGCACCCCCATGGTTTTATTTTATATTGTGTATGTCAGCCTTGGTGTTTCTGTTCATGTGGCTGGTAGTCAAAAAATGTTTAAAAGGCCTTTTCAGACTATAGCAAGCAAAAACACTCCCTCCCCTGTTTGAACCTGGGGGTCTAACAGACTCACCCTTTCTGTCTAGATAGCAGAAACTTGGGATTAGGACCTCTCCTTTCTTTAGTGCTTGCACAGTTTCTATCACAAATACATACTGATTAATGCCTAGGACTCTACACACAGAATGAGCCCAAATTTAATAATGATTGTAACAAGAATTCAGCAGTCATTAACCATGAGTATTTACTTCTACTATAAGTTTTCTTTCCCATGCAGAATGTACATACATGTGGACACATTTTTAAAGAGTTGGGAACTATTCAAAACAAAAGTTATTTTGAGGGTTAGGAAATAGCTTGTCTTACAGCTGCCAAGTGATTTTGGAATAACTCTTTGCATGATGGAGTGGAGGGGAAAATGGAGATAAAAACATCAATCCTTCAGTTCAAAGAGACTAGATGCTTAAAAATTAAAAAGAGGAAAAGGAAAGGAAGAAAGGAGCAAAGAATTTCACCCTCTTATGCTTCTGCATCCAGATCTGCCCTAATTTTCCATCCTGAAACTGGGAAGAGGAGCTCCATCCACATTCTCCTGTCTGTGCCCCTTGCCAGGCTAGATAAAAAAGGCAGGCACCCCTTCTCCTGGATTTTTACCTCCTCCACTTTAAGCAGGTTTGAAAGAGAGAAGGAAAACACTCAATAATGGGCATGTGGAAATGTCATTAGTCACATTTAGATAACTTTATAAATGTACAAATTAGCTCTCAGGGGCAGACATAGGATTGAGGTGAAACATCTGAGCCTCATCCAAATCTAGGGACCTTCAGCTGGTGTAAATCAGGCATTATGATAAATCCCAGCTGAGGCACCAGTACCAGGACTCGCCTCCAGAGTCTGTAAAGTTCCTGACTCATATTTAGGATATTATAAAATTTCATACATAGCTGCAATATGTGACCACTGAATAACAGTGATGCAACTGTCCCTTATATTTAGTCTGTGTTTGTTTTGTATTTTAAAACAGAGAAAAGGATCCTTTCCTTTACCTTCAGCACACTTTGTTCTGTCTTCACAGGATGATGGAAACCTTGGGGACAGGCATAGACATTCCACTGCAAACACTTGCTGACTCTAGCTTTACCAACATTTTTTTAAGCGCGATACTGCTTTACTTCAATATCTTGGACTAAGATGGGGTAAACCAACAAAAACAAACCATCACTTGTCCTTCTTATTGAAAAACAACAGGCCTTTATGAGAGGAGGAAGGAAAAAAACTTGTGCTGTAGTGGGGCTTACCTGAGGCCAGGACAACACACTGGAACTTCCACAAAATATTTTCATCTTAAAGCACCTAAAAAAAAATGGGCATTAGAAATTATAAGTATTACAATATAAAATTGTCAGAAGTCAAAGTCATGCCATCTGCAAGTCTTTTGCTTAACAAATATTATTATGCAAGCTAAACACACCAAAAAAAAGCCCACCTCCGAACCTTGCTGACTTTTTGTCTTGCCTCCCAAAGGTATTCTTTCCCCCAAAACATGAGTATACTTTCTGGAGGTGGAGGATAAATAATATATTTAGGATGATTAATCCTAGCAATCCTGTGGACAGATTAAATTTTAAATACAGAGTAAATGGTTTTGAAAATCATTTTCCTCCCCCAAACTTAGCAGGAAAACTAAGCTCTGGGATAAAGTTTATGACTGTAAAATTTACAAAGGAACAAGGGAAGAAGAGGAAGGAGAAAGAGTATGAGAGAGAAAGAAAAGCAAGGACCAAGCCTTTTAAAGTTGCTTGAGTGTAAAGTGAATGGCCACTACTTCTTGGTAAAACAAAGCACTCATCTCTACTCCTTGATACCAGCGCACATAGCTTACAGTGAAATTAACTCTTTTCATTTGCCATTAATGGGAAACCGCTCACTTGGATGTTGCTGTAGAGTCAGACATCAGGAAGAAGAGACGTATTCTGCAAGCATGGAGAAACAGGCACAAAGGGCTTGTCCTCAAAAGAAATATCACTGAGTCTCTTTACCTGTCATTGTCAGATCAGAAGGAGATGCCATACCATGGGAAGTCTGCTGCGTGGCATTTCATTTTATCAAACCCAGTCCCTACTTGTGAAATCTGACCTATGGCAGACAAAACCTTGTCAGAAATTGTGAGGACAGTAAGTATGGGGTCTTCCTCAGGCCTGGCATTGCTGCTTACACAGTGAAGCACTCCTAGTCCTAGCAGCTGCAGCCTATTTTCACAAATATCTGACAGTTTCTTTGGCTTCTTGCCAATTTGAGCTGTACCAAACATTTCTTCTGTCCTTCCCCTAGCTCCACAATCTTTGTAACTGCTTCTAAAAACTTAGATGTGTACCAAATGAAGCTCCTTTCCTCCCCTCAATGTGCAGACATCCCACCCCAATTAATTAACCCAACAGTGGCTTCTTCTCTAGGAAGCTGTGACTTCCCACACTTTATCCTCTTCATTCAGCTTAAAGACATCAGCACATTCCTGACTTCATGACTTGTTAACTCCCTTTTGCTAATAGCCAGTGCATCCTCTCTTGCTGACCTGCTCTGATATGACACGACTTGAACTCTCACACACAAAAATTTTGAAGGCTGTTTATGTGCTCAATTCCTATTACGGCATATAAAAAGCTCTAAAATTGTGTTTTAGCATGGCTTCTTTATCCAGAATTGAAAGGCTTTCAGACCTTCTCAGACTGTGTTGCAACACAGTTCATCCTGCAAGCACCTGGTAAGGAGCAGCAAAGACTCAGTGAGACCATGACCTCTGCCAGTTTGTGTTTGGTTACCAAAGGTTAATCCTTTGGCAAAGTGCCAGAGGATTTAATGAAGGTAGCAATGGCATCATTCTATGAAAACATCAATTGAAAAGTTCTTTTCAGCAGCTATTCAAAAAAATCAAAAACCACATGCAATATAGCAGCATGATACATCTCCAAACAGATTTTTAGCTATGCTACCAAAGCCTAGAAATTATGATACTTTTTTAAAAGATCATGCAATTTAACTCTTCACTTATATTTCAGAATGATAAAATGTATTTCAAGAACCAAGGGTTTTCCAGAGATCATCTGCGACACTCTCTTGCTTAAGTACAGATTTAATTATATGTTTCATTCCAGACACTTGTTTGTTGAACATGGTCCCTAAAAACCATCACTGATGAGGATCCTCCAGACCTCTGATGGAATTCTCTCCTTTTCTTGAAATAGATTGCTACAACTTCCTCATGAGGGAAAGAGGAGGGGCAGGCACTGATCTCTTCTCTGTGGTGACCAGTGACAGGACTCAAGAGAATGGCCTGAAGTTCTGTCAGCAGAAATTTAGGTTGGATATTAGAAAAAGGTTCTTCAACCAGAGGGTGGTTGGGCACTTGAACAGGCTCCCTAGGGAGGTGGCCACAGCACGAAGCCTGACAGAGTTCAAGATGCATCTGGATGATACTCCCAGGCACACGGTGTGACTCTTGGGGATGGTCCTGTTCAGGGCTAAGGGTTGGACTCGATGCCCTTTGTGGGTCTGTTCCAACTCAGCATATTCTGTGATTCTGTGAAGTGTTTGCCTTTGCATTTGGTGGTCAGATTTTAAACTGTTTGCTCCTACAAGCTAGTGTGGAGGTAGACAGAGAGCAGCAATAGCTGCTTAGAAGAGAAGTCTGGAGTACAGGAATCTGGGAAGCTAAAACCATTAAACACTGAAAAAGAAAAAAAAAAATGAATGTAGTTATATTCTACAAAGTGTCAAGCATAGCAAACTTGAAAATTCAAAGGAACCACCCAAATCTCTAGCTGTTCATTTGACTCCAAATTGCTTTGATTAAAAATACACAGATGATCAGACAGTAACAAGCATTCCCATAAGATTTCTTTTTGCAGTCTTCATGTTCAATTACAATAAAATATACTGTACTTATAGTAATGAAAACTAAAGTTCCTGAATTCAGGGATGCTTTAAGGTAAAAAATAAGTTCTTTGGCCTTTTCACACTACACAAAAAATATTCCAACTATTTCTAGCTGATTTTTCCACCAGGAAAATCTAAAGAAGTATTTGTTTAATTAATTAAAGAACTTTGAGTTAGCAGTTACCCAGCTCCATAATCACTGAAGCTGTACTTCAGCACAATATTTGCTTACATCATTTTATCTTCTTACAGAACTAATTATATTCACACTTGAAAGTCACTACAAAACCAACTGACTAGCTGACATTTTAAAGCTGTTTCTAGAGCTCATGTCTAGTACAGATTTTAGTACATTATCTGTTCCTCTCCAAACCCAATGGTCCACAGTCTGCTGTGTTTTCACCACACCCTATGTCCAAAGGACTCTTCATTTCATACGACATCACTCACTGTATTTCTCAGCCCTCAGTATTTATTGCAGTTTTGGAGGTATTTATCACACCAATGTCATCAGACCAAGTTGGTACTGTTATTAGCCTTCCTATCTGTTGTGGGCTCTCTAGGCTGCTTGGGGGAGAACAAACTAACTCTGAACAGGATCACTTCAAGCCATTCCCTTTCTTTAAGCCTTAATTTCTGCCAAGGGCTGAATTGGAAGGAGGAAGAAAAACATATGGGAAAGCGAGTAGTCCTGTCTGATGGTTGCTAAGTGTGCAGACAGCTGTAAATTAGAGCAGCTTCTGTTATATTTTACAGCAATGTTCCTTTGCCAAAACCTGAAGATGAGAAGGTGCTGCTCACTTTGGATTGTGAGAAGAGTGGCATCACAGACCTCAAACCCAAAAATCCTCATCAATGTTTTTTTTCCCTTCATTCTAGACAAGAGATTACCAGGCTAAAGATGTGCAGGATAAATCATTGCATATTCACATTTCACCCAGTAATTCCCTCTGTTTCTAGCATCTGCTATGACATTTCTCAGAAATGATTGCACTCGTGATGCCATCAGTTGCCATCAGGAACAGGTCAGCTTCTGCCATGCAGAAAAGCTTCTGAAATGGAGAAGGTGTGTCCAGACTAAGCTCCTAAACACTAGTTTTCAGATGTTGAACATGGATCAAATATGTCTTACAAACCAGGCAGCCAAGGCATTTATCCCTCCAGCCATCTCCCTTTGGAACTGCTGTAACACTGAATTTTGTAGGTAGAAAGAGCAGTGGCTAAACCCTTATTTTTCATGGAATACTGCAGAGAGCACCAGTCAGAAAGCTTTTACTGACAGGCATTTCACATCTATTGAGTGAAAATGAAGCCCATGCCTCCAGAATGCTTCCTTACAGTCTAGATAGATTTTGCCCTATGAACAGTCCTTCACATTTGCATTTTCTCCTGTTCCCTTTGAAACCAACACCAAAACTTCTAACTAAATGATAGTCGCAATCTGTTTGTAACATGTTTTGTGCTTTCTGTCACAAACAATTGGGCACAGCACTAAGAAAAGGTTTTATCGTACCTGTACCTTATACATTGGTTAAGAAGCAGAAGATGAGTTTGACTTCTGATGATCAGTATGTTGCCTCTTCATTGTAAAATGTAAGTAACAATAACATAAACCAGCCCTGTTTAAAGTCTTGTTTATAAAATTCAAGTAGTATTACATTTTTTTGTATATCTGGCCTAGAATAAGCATGAAAGTAGCTTTCATACGACTCATAATGCCAAAAAATAAATGCAATTCTGCACATTCTTTCCTGAGAGCATCCACAAATGACGTGCAAGGCATACACATTGGCTGGAGGCCATAAGCAAAAGCATTGTGTTAAAACTTTGTATGACATCAAGCCAAAAAACTACTTAGCATTTGTATCTCAGATCTCAACTGAATTATGAATTAAATAACCAAATCAAAACAAAAAGCATACAGCACAATATATAGTGTATCTTGGTTATACACACACATACACACATTTATAAGCATTGTGGATCTGTGGTGAATTGATATAACCTTGGTGTGCTTGTGTGTGTGTGTGCACACAAATGTAAGACAGAAAGACACAAAAAAAATTATTTGGAACATATATTCAGAAAAAAAACCCACACTCCCTATGCCAATAAGCAGACGATATTCCAGTTGGGCTCCCTCTGCTGTTGAGAAGATAATGTATTTCCCCACTCAATCATTTCTTTTTGTCCATAAATAAGAGTATTAAAACAGGCCAAATGTAATCATGATTTTATTATGGCAGAGTCCCTTATTTCACATAGATCCTTATGGATGGGATAGTATAGCTTTTCTGCTATCTGTCATCCGGTATTCATGAATACTATATATATATATGACGTATCCATATACATACATATATATGTAACTGGATATCTGTGCACTTTACTACGCTCAAACAGCTTTCCATGAATGTACAGGTCACTTCTAACCTCAGAGACACTGCAATGCCATACTGTGAAACTTACCACCATAAGTCGGCGATGTAACTCTTCGCAGTTAAACAGAAGACTCTAAATGCCCTTAGAACAGCATGTGCCACAACAGGTAGGACCTGATTCTCCAAAGTATGAGGCATTTTTACGATGCCTCTTAAGCCCAAATCATATCTCTTGATAACACCTGTGTGCTTGTGAAAGTCCAGCCTAGGAACCGTGTGTGGCACCCCAAAAAACGTGGGAATACACAATTATCTACTTAACTGCTAGATTCTTGATTTTTGAAACCCAGGACTCAGCATTACTTAAGAGCATTGTGGCACGGACAATGGGTAGAATCATTTTTTGGCATGAACATTAACTAGACACCTTAACCCTAACCTTCTTCCACTTTATTTACCCCCCACTTACCACCTTCCATTACACCTGTGGTAGTAGTCCCAAAGATTATCTCCCTCCTGTGCTACACAACTGTCATCCAATATGAGAGAACAAGTATCATCCTTTCTATTATTTCCCAGATGGTAAATGCTTAACTTTGTCACCTGGATGCCCTTTTAACATAAGTCTGTTTGTTTTGTGATGCAATCCTTTCCTTGGAAAAACATCACCTCCCTTTTTGTCCTGAGATAGAGGTGGAATCAGGGTGACCCCAGCTTGGCTCGCTGGAAGAGCGTGACCTCCCTGCAGCCACAGCACACCTCTCCCCAGATGAAGTTCACAGCAGAGCCAGGTCGCTGTTTGTAGAATGACATGGAAGGCAGAAGGAGACAATAAACACACATCTCCAGCGGTTCTTCACAGATGTTTACTGACAGCAGAGAAGTAAGTAGACGGGGCTCAGCTCCCAGCCAAGGGAGAGCATATTCTCGTGGGCCCAGACCTCTGCTCCTGCTCCCAGCACGCTCAACTTCCCCTCTCCTTCTCCTCCCCAGCGCCTGCAAGCCCTCCCCCTGCATTTCATTCCTCCCTTCCAGCCTGCAGCTCATTCATTGCCACCCACGCCCTGGCTCCTGCCTCCTCCATCCTCACACCCTGTGCTGATACATGTTAGCAATACAATGCTTGAGCCAGATCCTAGGCCGGGCAAAAGCAGGAGAAAAACTCACATTGGCTCTAGTGGCCTTCTTGGAACAAGCCCTGAATGCAGTGAAAGCAAAACTGGTGTTAATTTTCCTTTCCCTCGGACAGTGCTGTTAGAGTTGGCACATTCTCCTTCAACCAGTGAAACAAGAAGCAGGAGGTGGGAGCTGGGGGGGGAGCAGGAGCAGAGAAAAAACAGAAAGCGTACGTAAAAGGAGGAATGATTGCACACATGTGCTGTGAATTCTTCAGCTCAGATTAATGTTTTCCTGTGAATTTAATTGGCTGCCTTCTGGTTTCGGCCAGATGACCAGTTACATTTCAGGATAGCTATAAAGTGGAATCTAAATGAAATATTTGGACAATGGGAGCCAATGTCTGTGAGCTATTCCAGAAAATTATTAAATAAACAAAAAGTACTGGAAATTCTAACTGCAGAGCTACTACTAATTACTTGTATTATTATTATTGTTCATTCACACACAGTATTAGTTCCTACTACTGACAAAAAAACCTCACAAACCATTCCTTTGCAACTTCAAAAAGTGTGTTGGCTTTGCATACTCATCACGTGGGATGGCACTGAGATCATCTCTCAATGAACAATCTAGCATCATGTATTGGAACAGCTAGAGGGTTTCATTGAAAATTATTTTAAATTTGCTTGTTGTTTAAATGTTCTCCATCCACAGCACCCAGCTGTTGTCAAGTGGCACTGAAAGTAAAGTCTGTGATAGTGGTTAGAGTGGGAGGACTATCCTTGAGTCCCAAAAGTGACAACAGATTTTTCCTGCTATCCTCACTTAGATGTGTATTTAATCCTTCTCATCAGCCTGTCTGCTCAGTTATGCTGGTATATCGGCTCTAGCATAAAATGTGCAGCCTCATGGAGAGTGGCAGCATGATCCACCTGTGGGCCAGGTTCTCCCCTTACTGCCCTCTGCCTGGGCTAATTTCAAATAACTACTGAGAATTCATCATCTGCAGAGGAAAATTCCCAGCTGGCATGGACCCAACACAGATCCCTCCTAGGCCAACTACTCTCTTTCCTCTGTGTGGGAGAGGACACATGGCACAGGGCATTTTCTCATGCTGTTGTCAGTTCTTCACTGGGTGGTGGCATAATGCACTTGTGAAAACTTCCCTGATCCAAATCAGTGCCTGTCCTGGCCTCACGAGCCAGCAGGAGTAAGCAACACAAGAGAGCAAGGCAGAAAGCAGCTGTTCCTGCCTGGGGACAACTATGCACCAAAGCAAAGAGGTCCAAATGCCTACTCCTGCCATTTTTTATGAAACAGCCTATCCACTCTGCACACCAGGTCCCCCAGAGGTCTAGCACCCAGGGCAAGGCAACTGATCCCTAGTAGCTCTTTGGTCCCCACTCTGGCCCTCACAAGTCTGTGGGGTTTTGATTAGGAAAATAGACCAGGAAAAGAGGTAGTGTCACAAAGGGTTATGGAGTTATGTTTGACTGTTTAAATACTCTCACTACTGCTTCTCTTCCACAAAGTCTTTTGAAATTCTCCAGTTTCCTGAAGTTTCCATCCCTCCCAGTGGAAGGCGCACCAGTGCCTATGGCATAAACCAGTTTATGGACCAAGCATGCATGCTTTATTCTTTTTTCTGGCCTTTGATATTTGATTCTCTTTTTTTTCAGATTTGTCAAGATCATCCCATCCTCTTACAGAAATAAATCTCAAGAAATAATCAGGAAATTCTTCTAAGTGCCAATTCAGTTTGTGTTACAAGAATGACACATTGCAGGCTCAAAATTTCTTGTCTTCCCTTCACCTCCTCTGAGGACAGAAGGAAAGGAACCTTCCCACAAAGGACATTAGCCAGCTCATTAGGCAGTGGCGGGCTAAATAAATCCCAGATTTCCTAGATTACAGATAAAAAGGGGAAGAGTATTTGTGATCAAAGAGGACAAGGCTCAGGAGAGACTTGGTATACAAGATGCTGACAGTAGCCAAATCGATAGCTGAGGAACAGAGGCCAGGGAGCATAACAACGACTAGGAAATAAGAATATTATATGTAGAAAAAAAATGAAAATGTTACATGTAACCAGATCAGAAAGCATCATCTGAAGTAAATGTGGTTCAGTGCTGGTGAATGCTCCACTAGAAAGGGTAGAGTTACATAATACTGTCAGAGAAAACAATTAAAAAGGCAAATTGTAGGAACTTGGCTGTGCCTTATCATCCCAAACTAGCTCTGCCATCTTTTCATGCTTCCTGGAACTGGACAGTGTTTGACAGAGCATCCTCAGGAAAGGGGTCATCACATCAGAGAAACATCTTGTAATATCATGGCAGCACCTTTTAGAAACAGACCTTGAGTGCACTTATGAGCTCTAATTCACAAGTTTGTAACATCAAAACTATGAATTTTATATTCACACTGGCCTCTTATATGTGCTGAATTCTCTTTGCAAATAAAATATATTTGACAACAATGGCAAATGTGGGTCCTCTGCAATTCTGGGTAACAGGCGATTTCTCTTTTAGAAATGTGCCCAGTCATCCCTAAAAGCATCCAGTGGGAGTTATATTTCCACAGGTATTAGAAAACCATATCCTTGTAGTTCAAATGCCAGCAAATGTAAATAGTCATATTTAGAATGATAACAAATTAAAATCTGTTCCTCAGACAACCCTGTTCAGACCCCATTTCTGCTCAGGAGGCAACATGACTGAAAATACCTCTAAGTGATATATATGTGCCTAATTACCGTCCCATTCTCTGAGCTGACTCTGGATGGAAATATAGGGTTACAGAAGCACAGCAAGGACAACAGCCAAAGTCTGGGAATTGAAGCTCAGCAAATCCAAACTGAAGTACAATGGAAATTTTCTAACAGATGGGGTAATTGACCATACGAACAGTTTATGGAGAGTTGTGATGAATTCTCTCCACCACTCACAATTTTTAAATCAGGACTGGATGTTTTTCCAGTACATAGACCAAACAAGAATTAAATCAGAGAAAGCTAATGGCCCGGGTTGTAACAGAGGTCAGACAAGAGGGTACCAAAGGCCTCTCTTGGCCTTATAGTTTTGGAGTCTCCTAAATAAAAAGTTCAGGGTTTTCAGATCATAGCATAAATCCTATTCTATTTCAGGCTGCTTTCAAACTTGGGCAATGAAAGAAGAAGGAAAATAAACAGATGTTGCAAGACAAAATCATGTGAGTGATGAACAGAAAGCCCTATCCATGCATCAAGCGTGGCAGACCATCTTCCTGGGGGTCTGTCTTATCAGTGACCTGGTTTACTTTGGCTTATTTGTCAGTGGCAGAAAAAGAAAACAGCCCCAAAACCTGATAACTATATAGGACTGATTGTATCATGCAGTGATAATGAATTTGAATAGCTCTATTAGAAGAGCAGTGTGGCCTGAAATATCCCTCCCCTTTTCATGGATGGTGTCTTTTCTGGGTTGCCCCTTATCTAACAACAGGGTGTTTTTCCAGGGCACAAATTCTTTAAAAGCAAAGAAGTGTTAAGAGATTCCTTCCTTGCCTGATAGGGGTTGCCTCCTCTCAAACGTGCCAGTTTGATGGCTGAAGTCCAAGCCAGACCTGGGGAACGGTCTGATTTTAAAAGAAAAAGGAAGAAAATAGATATCTGTTTTAAAAACAGGCACTATGACAAATCTGCTTGGGAGCACAGCCAACCAAACAGTTGACTCATCACAGCAGAGCAGACTGTGAACTCCAGCACCATGGGGAGGAGGACAGGAAGAAGCAGTGAAGGCAAAGAGGGTGATGAGAATCTCAAGTGGGTCTGCAACCACAGGGTTTGGCACATGGAAGAACCATGTCCAGGGTTGCAAAATGCAGTGCTTTATATGAGTTCTCTCAGAGCGGGGCTCATTTTGGATGTTTGTGGAACACTAAAAGTTGGTGGCTTGTGGCCCATTTCATGTGCTCATGATGCATTTTCTGAATGAGGAGTTTCTCACAGATGTTAAAAAGTCTGTGAGAAGACAGGGATGTTTTCACTCAGCTCCCTGACAGCTCCTGTTATTCTGCCCTTTGTGTTCCTATCTCCACACCACCAGCATGCACACTGAGGAACTGTGACATTTATGGGGGCGTTTGGGAAGGGAGCTCTTGGAAGTCAGATTTCCAAAAGTCCTTAAGTACCTGCTATGAGGTAAGAAGGAGGAGATGGAATTTTACACTACTTGGAACTGCATTTTCAGGATCCTTTTTACTGTTTCAGTCCCAAAACAGAGTATACTACTTGAGCAATGAAGACATTGAGTAGATTGGTGCCACAAACAGTCTAGGTGTACCTCTGAAAGTCTTGTAAAGATCAAAATTAAATCCATTGTGTGCAACAGAGAGTTTTACCTGAGTAAACCCCAGAAAGATTCAGGACGCAAACTGTGTCTTTGTGTCAGATACTGCATAAAATTACTATAAGACTTGTCATCTAGACAACCTAAGATGGAACAGATGAGACAGAAAGACAGTGAATGAAAGAAAATCACTCATTTGGAGCAGGTAAGCTAATGTGTAATGCAGCTGTGCATGATACACTCATGATCACATTGCAGATGTTTGGGCATTAGGATGTGAACATATATTCCTTAAATGCCAACACTGTGCCAGAACCATAGCACTCACATTCAGAAAACTTTCCAGGAATGGTAGATTGACCTCATTACATTTTCATCTCAAAAATGACAAATTACAACCCACTATTGGCACCAAATCTTCCGATATGTCTACATGAAGTTCCAGTTCACAGCAAACACTTGAAATATTGCTGCAGTCTTTGGAGAGAGTAGACGCAAGCAAATAGTCTGGTACTCTGTGTCTAATGGTGCCCTGTCTCTTAGGTGTCAGAACAAGGATTAAAACCACCTATCAGATAAGTAGTTAATTATCCAGTCTTTCCTGTGTCCCAAAGGGGTTTTATTCTATCCTGTAAAATATGAGGTTGGACTGCCATTATCATGATTTTCACTTGCATGGTTGAAGATATTGCTGATGGTCATAAAATTATCTAGCTTGTTTAGGAGTCCAGCCACAATATATTATTTTGATGACTACTTATGGCAGTGAACTCTACAGATTAGCTAAATGTTGGGAAAAGTGGGGATTTCCTCTTATAGGGACAAAATTTACTACCTTTTTATTTTATTGGGCAAGGGTATACCTCTCAGAGTTTATATTATGTGAAAAGGTATGTCTCATTTCTCTGCTGGATCAAAAATAGTTTCAGAAACCATAAAGGCAGTATGATACTTATCAGACAAAAAAATGCACTCATTTGCCAAAGTACAAACCAAAGTGAGACTTAGGGCTCCTCATGTGCTGGTGGCCTCCTGGAACGGGTTTGCATCTGCAGCACCACAGCCCCCCTTCCTCCTCCCTCTCCCCCTCCCCACCACCTTCCACCCTGCTTCCAACCTTTAGCTTGTCAGCACTAAGCGCTATCCAATTATTCACCTTTTCAAAAGTGATTTATTTTCAGGATAACCTAATAATGTCAAAACCAACACTGTTACGCTCTATCACCCCCCAAGATGGACCAGAGAAGGAAGGGTGCAACTGTATTGATTCACTTTGCCTTGCACTTTTTACCCGATGGACTGATGAATTATACAGTCAATGACGTAGGAATCATTTTGTCACTTTGTTGTAAACAACTCCCTTCTACTCCTTCACACTTCCAAATAACATTGCTCTGTAGCATTTGCCGCACTGTTCCCTACCTCCTGTTTCTGGAGAAATTGTTTTTGTTCATGCAGCTCTGTCTCTGCTGGTAAGGCATTGCACAAGCTGACCAATGTTTTATGCCACTGAAGAAATTAGGTAGAGTTTGTCAGATTGTTTTCCAAAGGTTGTTTTTTGTGGGGTTTTTTTTAACAAAAATGAGAGCACTCTTGGCAAATTGTTCTTTTTCATCTTACAAGGGACTAGTTGAGTGTCAGCCTAAAGACTTGAAAACTGGGAGTTTTACCTCCCAAATAAGTGTTTCGGGAAAATCAAATACTAGCAGAAAAAGAGTGCTTTCTCTGCTGCTCTTTTCTTCCTTGTAAGGAATAATTTTCACCTCTGGCACAATGTCTGTCCATCTCTACCACATGGGCTACCTGGCTGATGCTGGCAGAACCTAACTCAAGATTGTTTTTACGTCTCTCCTCTTTTTTTTTTTTTTTTTTTTTTTGTGGGCAATGCCCACTCAGTTTTTGAGGGGTGGTTGCAGCACAAATGATGCAGCTTGTGCTCCCTCTGCTCAGTTCAAATGTGGCACATGGAGGAACAACTTATTCTGTCCCTATTCACAGTTGTTCTAAAACCAGGTAAGACTGCATAAAGATATGTGATGCTCTAAAAAAAAAAAAAAAAAAAAAAAAAAAAAAGTAACTGCA
>JAWWTY010000106.1:58920505-58947076 GCA_035222235.1 Margarornis squamiger | reverse complement strand
ATAAAAAAAAAAAAAAAAAAAAAAAAAAAAAAGTAACTGCAGCTAAAAGAGGGGTGGGAGAAAGTATTACTGTTACATTCATTTAAATATACAAGCAAAATCTCATTAACTCCTTTTCTATGACTGTGCTAATTCCTTCTTCAGTGTAACAGCCTATTCACACAGTGGCAAGAGTGTCTTTAAGGCTGCATGGACATTAGGGTTTGCAGCTTCTGGAGAACATGGAGAGATCCCTGTACTCTGTTTTAAGTAGGAGTCAGCAGATGACTTGGGATAATCTAATTTGTGCAAGGAATATATTTCATTTACATTTTGCTCTCAGAAAAAGCAAGAACACAGTAAACAACATCTTATCTATAACCATATATTCAGCTCAATTCCATGGAGTTTTGCCATTGACTCAAACTGGAACAAGATCAGTCCTTAATCATTAAAAAAACACATTTTTGCTCTTGTTCTGCTGCACTTTATGCAATATATTATGTTGGAATGAAAGAGACTTTTTTAAGAAACGAATGAGCATTCTGGCATATTCCACAGGATTTTGGATGACAAATTTCTAGTGTAATAAATTGCCCACTCTATAGCTAAGTCTTACATGCAGCCATTTTGCAAAAATTTATTTTATGGGTTCTTTTTTTTTTTTTTTCAGTCCCAGACAAAAGAATATTTGTTTCCTGATATTCTGTGTGTATTACTTTCTATTTAAAATATTTAAATTAGGAAAAAAGTCATCTCTGTTTGTTTCCTTCATGAGAAAAAGTTAAAAAACAATTTTTTTTTTAAATAAAATTCAGTTTCAATCCAATTATAGGGGCCTGAAATGAATCCTTGTTATTTTATCCTTGACTTAGCTTCATTAAGGTTACACAAAAGGTAGGATTATCTATTTTATCTAAGTAAATAGCTTTAAATGTTTTCTTCAACTATCATCCTGGAGGTATTGCCCATATTATGTATTATAAGGCTAAATAAGGAAATGATCACCTGAAATGTCACTTTAAAAGTGATTCTTTTTGAAGAACTCCTTCTCACGTATCCCATATGACTATTAACAAAGCACATTATACTGCAAGACATTAATATAAAGTAATTATCTGATTATCATGTAGAGTGTGTGAGCATCCAGAGAGCTACAAATAAAAACCAAGCAGAATGGGACAGTGTCACACCAAGAAGTTCCTGACCAAATTTCAAACTCTGATCCACATCTTAGTGCCAACATGATAACCTAAAAAAGAGATGGGGAACCATCACACATGACCTGTTTCTGCCTTTTTATTTGTATTTGAATTATATCAAAAAATGCTTTTTAGTTAACAGTTTTACTTGGCACTTTATCCTGATGCTGTCCCTTACATCTACCACCGAAAGATGCTTCTTAACTTTATTAGGCTTTTGTATTAGCTATTAGCCTATCCAAAGACATGTTACTACTCTGATCATCATGAACACTTTGGGTCAGCTTAAATTACTCTCTTTCTCTCTTTTTGCTGAACTGTGAGCAGAGGTATCTACCCAGCTGCCTGTTAACCTGACAAAAATTATCAGATGAGGCTACCACAATGGGAGAAGGAAGCTGAGGAAATGTGTGGCTTAGCAATCACCAAGCCTATTAAACTGCTCTGAAATCCCACCCTTTGGATTCACAATTTCTCATGTTTTGGCTTGAGCAAGAGGCAGGTTGGTGAAGCAAGAGGATCTGTGTGGGTGTGAAAGGGATGACCCTGGAAACAAAATATTGGTTTTACATCGCAGGGTATCCGTTACAGGAGAATTTCCTCTGGCGCCAGCAGGTATTTGAGCAGGCATCTGGATGGATCCCAAAGGGGGGAAGGAAATGGAGATGGAAGTTTCTAGAGGGGATCAAGATGTTAAGCCTTAAAACTGTTTGACTGACCCACAGCAACTAACCTGAAAGGTTTTATATGGGTGATGACTTTTGGTGATGGTGGGGGGTTAAGTTTGGTTCTTTTTTTTTTTTTTTTTTTAATGTTCATGGGGACTTCCAGCCCAAAGTGCAGAAGGGCACTAGTAAAGGAATGCAAAGTCCATCCTCAGTCACTGATGAGGAAAATCATCTGATCAATAGCAGCCTCTTTTTCTCTGCACAGGACACACTGATCATACAGCTGATCCTGAGAGCTCTTTTCTACATTCCTAGTGCTTTTTAAAACACTGTTAGTGGTATTGCTAACTGCGATCACAAAATATCACAGAATGGATTGATAGAGTTTTACTCTGGAAGCAAATTTTGTCAAATATTTGTTCCCCCTGGGCTTGGGAAAGAAAATCTTCCTTGGGGGTCTGAAGGCTGATTCATTAAATCTGAGCTGTCTGCTGAAGTGCTCAGTAAAAGTGACTCTGATTTATTTGGATTTGTCACTATAAAGGTCTCTGGAGACAGATATTTATCCTACGGGATTCTTGACAAATTGGCCAAGTGGTCTGGGCAGTCCAGAGGGAGGATGATCATCTCTGACCCCCTCACATGGCCAGAGAACAGGTAATTACTCCCCCAGTCACAAACATGCACAGAATTCACATCATTGCCAAAACTTTACCCACCCAGAAGCTGGTCATCTGAGCTTAGACAAGGACTCAAACCTGTACATGATCTCACTAAGAGATATGTCTGAAATTAAAGTATAGTCTGTCTGTAGGAACAGGCAGATAATGAAGAGCTCGTGGGATATATTTATGCTGATGAGCGTATATCCTGCTGAACTGGAGCTTGGAAAAGGTGTTTGTCCTGCTGCAGACAGAGTTTATAATATACTTGATTGTAATGTTATAGGATCAATTTGAACCCTACCATTATCAATATATTTTAACACCCTCCCACCAATGTGGACTAGTCAGGCATCCTTCTAACTGCAAGACAGAAGAGACTGAGCTTGTCAAAACGAGGAGGAGGGAATTTGCTGCTGTTTTCTTATAACCCCACTTGAGTGACTTCCCTGCACCATAGTCCATAGGGTGGAGTAGTGTCTAGTGTCAGTTCTTTCCTTTAATTATCCGCTAGCCTGGCTGAGAGCTGTATAAACACATTACAGTCACTTGCAAGAAACAGATACTGCAAGTGCATCCATCTTTCCCTTTTAACTCTTTCTGTCGGTCCTGCCTTTTGTACTCCTCTGAATTTTATGGAGCAGTTCAACAAAGTGCAAATTGGTCCAGTTTCTTTTGAGCTGACTTAAGCTACTGAACCATTTATAGGTGTCACAGTGGAACTAGCACCTTCAGGGCATGATTAAAGCTACTTAAGATCTATGTTGCCTCTCAGATGCAGGTGGAATAAATTCAGAAAGCCACATCCAGAAGTATTGTTCCAAATTACTGGAATGGAGGTGATAAGAAAAAATACAAGTAAAGAGAAGTGCAGGAAAAAACCTGGGAGAATGACAGACTGTCTTGGAGTTAGCTTGCTGTTACTCAGCAAACAGTTCTCCTCCCTGTTCACACCCATGAGGTAAAAGAGAGGTTTGACTGATGTCAGTATAGTAACACAGGCCTGAAATGTTCAGACTAGAGGCAACCAAGGTCAGTGACAGCTATAAGAAAGTTTGGGGTGGAATACAGCATGACGGGAATTCTGCATCAGTGACTGTCCTTTGCAAGGGATGCACATGGATTAGGTCTCAGCCTGTCTAACATTGGAAGACGCAGGCCTCAAATAAACCTTTCTGGATTGTGTTCAGCATAAAAAATGCTGTGAAAGTAGTTAAAGTTCATATTAGAGCCTCAGAAAGAAACACCATAGACTTTTAAAAGACACTGACAGTGGGGGTCAGTCCTGTAAAGGTAACAGCAATTGGTCTCTTTACTTGGTGGCTGTATAACTTCAACCCAGGGGTTTTGCCTGGCAATCTGTCTTGCTAAAAGTCAGGGTAAGATAAACTGTACTCTGTCTCTGATTTCTGCAAGAAAGAAAACAATTGAATGACTGGTCATTCATCACTGAGCCACCCTACCCCCTCTCCAACACCTTGTATAGGGTTGTATATTTTGGAGCTGTTTAGTTTTCTTCATCCATTTCTTCAAAAGAAAATGAAAAAACAAGCAGCGAGATATGTATTTTACAACTTTCCTATAATAACAATAGTTCTGAATTGGAAAGGACAGATCAATAAAGAAATTACTTGGCTATTGTTACAGTTGCTTGCACATCATGTCGTTTGTATCATCACATGCCACATATTCAAGTTTAGTATCAAAGGGCTTCCTGATATATTACAGAGCTCTGCCTCTACAATTTTACTCATAAATGCATTTACCTATTCATAAAAATGTTGTATACTGAGGAGCTCAAACTCAGCTCATATATAGCTTATGAAGCTACAAGTGTGTGCTTTGGCCATTCAGCTGTGGAAATTAGAGAATATTATTAGGGAAGTTTCTTTAGCAGCTTGAGTTAAATGAGCTATTTAAATCACTAAGAAACAAACCCAGACCAAACTAATTGCTAAAATTATAAAACTGCTGTAAGACAAGCAGTCTGAACAGAGGAAAGGTGGCATGCAATGATGGGAAACAAAAGTAGTTGGGATATATGTGTGTAGGAAAAAGCAGTACCTTGGGTGAGAAGAAACAGCTAGGCTTGCTCTGGTGAGCTGAGTGTATGCTCTGCTACCAGGGAAGCAAATCAAGCTGTACTCCTTCTAACAAATCCAGCTTCATTCTGCTTGTTGTACAAAGTACTCTGCTTTGGGTGTTGCATCTGCCTGGTTGCTTCCCACACTGCTGTCAAGAGATGCTCAGAGCACATTATTATGCACATAGCACAGCCACTGCACATGTAAGTACCAGGAAAGTCTTAGGAAGCAGTGACGTAGAGTGGGGGAACTGAAAAAAAAAGTGACATAGAAGGAAGATGGGCATAAAACTTGAGTTCTCTGCAGCCCCACTGCACCTTGAGAGTCTGCATTAGCTCATGGTTCAAGGAAGTAAAACCCTTCATGGAAGAGACAATTAGTTACAAAAAAGCATAAAGAAGCCTAGTAATGGATTTTAACTCTCCTAAGGGAATCCTGTGTTTCTACTGAGGACGGATTACAGGAAACTAAAGAAACACTTTATTTTTCTTCACAGAGAGCTTGGGGACTTTGGAGTAGTTTAGTCAATAGTGATTTGCTACTTGTGCTATAGTGTTACCAATGATGGTACTCCTGGTTTGTTTATTAAACTTTTGTCTTGTCACTCATCACTAGCAGGATCAAAACTCATTGTTTTTCTTCCTATAAAAGTAACTTCTCTATCTTTCAGAATTACTATGAGGTTGAGAGATGAGTGCTTTCATCTAAAATCAAAGTCAGGCAAGTATACATTTTGTAAGACATGTGAGCATAAAAATGCGCCAATGTAAACATCAGGTATCTGAGTGAAAAATGTTAATTGGCATTTCAAGAAATGAGGAGACATCACAAAGATATTTTAGGCTTTCAACATATTTGTAGTATTCTAACATTAATCATTTGCTTGCAACTATCAGGTTATTTATCTTAGCTACCCTCAGTATCCATTACCATAGTGCCTAAGTCCCTCATAATGTTTCTGTAGGGCAGGAAAGTGTTCTCATCCCTTTTTTACCACTGAGAGATTGGAGGAGAAAGGATCCCTTTTGTGGCCACCTAGAAAGCCTTTAACACAGAAGAAAATCAATGCACATTCCCCAGGTCTTTGGCTAAAGCCTTAATCAGAGAAGAGTCTGTCTCTTTTAAATTAGCCCAAGTTTGCACTTCATTAATTTGCACCATAAACTGTAGAAGCAAGGCTGTGTTATGAATGTCACTGAGCCATTAGCTATAAGACAAGTTCCACCAATACTTAGAAACACAGGAACAATCCATTGCTTGCATCCCAAAAAAGGGCTCTGGCTACACAGTGCCAAAGAGACATGAAAGACAGCGAGTCAGGGCATGGGGGGAGAAGAAACAGAAAAATTATGTGGTGTATTGCTATGGGTGCTGCACCAGGCAGTTCCCAGAGGCTTCCCCTGAAGTTGCTTGTTCTTCAGGACAGAACACAACTCTCATCCTGGGAAACCGAAGCTGGCCCTAGAGGTCCATTGTGCATTGGCGCTCTATGGAACCTTGCATTGTGACTCCTATTAAAGGCCTTGTGCTTGAACAGACTGGCTGAGCAGCTCCTTGGTGAGGGTTTGGCATACATGGAAAATCTTTCTTAGTAATTAATTCACAGTGTTAAGAGAAAATTTGGGGTGCAATGTCACAGATCTTTACCACTCTGTGGAAATTTCAGTCACTCCAGCTCATAGTGATCACAGGTACATAATTGTTCAGTCCTGAAAGAGTACACATCAAGATATCTCTGCCACCATTTTTTGGTATACGTTAAATGTCATAGTATATGATGTTTGGTAAATTTGCTATGCAATCCAAACACCCTACATGAAAAAGACAGACCTGCCTTATTTTGGTGCAAAATTTGGCAAATAGAGAACTGTTGTTCAGGATAGAACAAGTTGAAATGATATGGAGAAATAAAGTCCTGAAATCCTTCAGCTATGTACAAAATCCTTCTTTACAGTTTAAAATCAAGTGGTTCTGGATAAAGTACCTCTCTTCGCATCTGATCTTAAAACATAAGCAGATACATATCTGAGTCTCATATCATTCTTTCTGAAAAACAGGCTGCTTTAATGGTTGGTCTCTTGGAAGAGAAACTTTAAATTCATTGTGTTTTTTAAAAACTTGCCCTTTCTGCTTTGGATGGACTCAGAGCAGTTATTAGAGGTTGCTGTCTATTTCCCCTCACCAAACTGCACAAGAATGCTGGACCTGGCTAACAGAAGGTCTGATGGCTCATGTCTGTTTTTCTCCTTTAGTCAGCTTTCCTTCTGGGTTAGTCACATCCCTAGTTAATAATTGCACACTAGGGAGTCTGAGCATCACCCCAGATCTGCACACACAAAGGAAAAAGGAGGAGCAGGGAGGGGAAAGAGAGACAGCCTGCCTTCACAGTCCATACTTGGGGCTTTTTCCTCCCTCACTTCTGTAGTTTCAGCTCTTTGGTCCTTTCTCAGCCTTATGGGGTTCCACTGCAACACAGTGGAATGGCCTTCTTTGTATGCTGCCCCCTGACTAATTTTTAAAACTCTTTGTTTCCTCCAAATTACTTAAATAGACTTTTATTATGTGCTTTTGCAATACCACTTTCTAAAACAACACCATTTTCTATATGTATTATGAACTACAATACGCACCATAAAACCAGAGGACTGCACTGTGGCAAAATGCCATGACCCCACTTTGGGGATTTTCCAGGAGCTTTAAGAGTCACAGTTTGTGAGGCATGTATAAGGCCTGTCAGAGTCAAGAGAAAGGCACAGTGACTGTGGTCTTTCTATGTCACTTGAGTAGGATGTATAATCTGCTTTCTCCTTTGCCTTTCCAGCTAACATTCCCATTTAAGACTCATCCACAACACATAGGTTCTTTAGCTAACTACTGAGTTGGTTGAACCCTTATGTATAATTGCACATGTGGATAGCTGAATATTGCCAGTTTCCTGTTTTATTATATCAGTATTTTTAGCCAAAATGTTTTTGCAGCGATGTCACTGGAGTTCAGCATGTGTATTTAAAGGTTTAATATGGCCACCTATCAGAGCTGGTAAAATGCAAAGCCCCTATGACAAATGGAGCACAGGGGAGTCCCACAGCACAGACTGTGGCCAATTTGATCTGTAATAGAGCAAAGCAGCCCACAAAGAGTCTGGGTCTCAGCATGTGTTGTTTCACTTGGATGAGAGCAGAGGAGATAGTCTGACCTACTGCGTTTAATAATGGATGCTGTGGGAACCTGACTTTCAGAAGCTATGAGCACTCTAAGTGAATAGGAATTTCAGAAAATCTGTGTCTACATGCACATACATCATGCCATAAACCATACAAATAATAAAATCTCACCAGAATAGCTGACATTCTTCTTGCCACTCCCCTAGAAAGTGCTCTTCTTTTCCAAATTTCTCGCAGAAAAAAAATCTTTTATTTTCCAAAACTTTATCTGATGTGCTAATTATTAGAAGGCAAAAGAGAACTTATTTCTCATTGACAAATTTCATCAAAGCCACAAAAATGCAAAGGATTAGCCAACAAAGAAACATCATGGAAAGAGATATTCAAAATAAAACAGTTATGTCTGCACTTTAATACTTCAGTGACAATTTTGCTTAAGATATATCGGCTTTTTTGCATATTTTTCTTTTGACCACTCATAAAAGAGTCTGCAGTTTACAATGTCAACTATCTAATAATATTTCAGAGATGCATTCTGGAAGCAATACATGGTTTTAGTCCCTGCAGCAGAGATGGGAGAGGATATCTTTCTTCACTGTCTGTAAGTCTCCTTTTGTATAGGAATGAATAATAAACAAACATGACTCAGTCACTTAGGTTGGCTTCATACAAGCATCCAGCAAAAGAAGATTCACTAGCATGTCTGCAAATAGCTCACTGAAAGTTTGGACTCAGTGCGCATGTCAAGGATTAGTTGTCTTGTTTCTGCTTCAATAACTTCTACATCTTATATGCTTCTTGTTTCTAGTGTATGCAGCTTCTAGCTCACAGATCCTTTGCAAGACATTGCTTAACACAGTAGCATTCCCAAATCCCTCACCAGAGATCTGGAATAGGAGAGGGATGGAGTCACACCAGGATTTGATGAACTGATGCACCCTTCATGAATAGCACGCTGACCTTGTTGTCAGTATCTCTCTTAGGCATTGGGATATTTAATAATGACTTTGGTTTTATAGAGGCAGTTTTTGCCATTCTTGTTCACACAGGCTGCTTTACCACGTGAGCAGCCATGCTGATTTTTGTGGAGCCACTCAAAGGGAAAGGTAGCAGGTGGCATAAGTCAGGGTGGTAGAGGTCATGCAATTATTACATGTACCAGTACTCGCTGTGGTAGACAAAAGCACTACTTATATCTGTCACAGATTTTGCCACCAATGTGACAAAAAGGATTAAAATATTAAATTTGGAATTAAATATTTTGAGTTTCACAAAATATTTTATCATTTTTCACTAAAGAAATTTTTCTTGAACTCAATTTCCCAGAGTTTCAATGGGTTTGGGATATTTCAAGGTCTAAAAAGTCACGTGAAATGAAATTATGGTTCCTGTATAACTTTCTACATAAATTTTCTTGAAACTACATTTTATTTCCTTTTATATTTTCTAATCAGTAAGGTTGACATTTTTTCATTCTAGGTATCAGCAATATGGAAATGAGATGTGGGAGGGTTTCAGTGCCCTGACCCTTCCAAAAAACTACTCCACTGTTACAAACAATTTTGACCGTTTTCCCCAGCACTGTCCATCCCCTACAATAGGGAAAAAATATCACAGGATTCTTATATTATTAGTACTATTAGTATTACCTTATTGATATTTGTAATTACTAGTATTATTTGCATATGATAGTATAGGGTTGGAATTATTTCACTTAAGGTATGTAAAAGTATGCTTCTGAAGTCTCTCCACCATTTAACTTGGTTTCCAGGTGAGACCAAGAGTGAGTAGCAGAAACCTCAGTGCAGCCAGAATGGTTTTTTTAAATTGCAACTCGAAAACACTAATCCAGTTATACTTTTATTCCTGATTATTCTCAAACCTGACTGAACAGAATTGATGATCTGCTGGCTGCCTGTGGGTGACTTCCTTGGTAATTCCCCAGATAAAGGAAAACACCTGTATTATACTTGGGAGGATAGTTTTAAAACCAGCTACTGATCATGTTTTCCTCAGCTGTGGGTGATCAGAGTTTCTTCTTGGGTGACTGTTCAATGTGCAATGAAAATATGGTGCCTTGATAAATGACACAGAACATCAAAAAATAAACCAAGCCATGCCATGCAAAAGCATGAGACACTTGCAGAAAACTTGGCCTCAAGTTTCAAAGCTGTTCTCAAATTACCATGTTATTCCTGCACTGGGAAAGGAAGACTGGAGGCATAAAAAGTGGGACGTTTTTTCCAGAGGGAAAAAACTTGCCATAGACCAGCATAAGCCTATGTGTGACGTGTCCCCCGTTTGGCATCCTTCAGACCAGGCATCTCAAGTCTCTGCCCTCAGCACCTTGGGCATGTCCTACTTGGCCAGTCTTAGTTGGTCTCAATTAGAAGTAAGAGAGAGAGGCACAGTCCTGTGTAGCCAGAGTAATGCAGAGGAGAAAGTCATCTACATGGTAAATCCACAGATTTGCACTGATGTTCCCCATGCCAGTATTTCAATTTCGTTTTTAAAACATGAATGAAGAAGTGAATATACTGGAAAGGCCAAAAGGACTTTAGCTCCATCTGTCTTTCCCAGTCAGTTATTAAGCCAGTGGCTAGTCTGTAGTTAAGTCATCTAACTGGAAAATGAAGTGGTGACACCATTATGAAAGTGACTGCAGCCACCCCAGTTTTATCCCTCCCACAGGATTAGGTTCATTTCCACCCTGTCAGCGTCTAATTTGAATCATGGTAGCAGTTCAGAGAGTCAGGACTGGGCAAGGAAATATGGTTGAGCCAAAAAGGATTGAAAATGGGAGCCAGATTAGAGGTACAAACCCTGGGTTTGCCCGGTGGGACATAAGGAGCAGGAAGGTTGGAAAAGCAGAGGTTCAAGTAATGTAACAAACAAATAAGGAAGCAGGAGTTACCTGGAGATGAGAGAGTATGTTTTGTTTTTTTTTAAATCTGACCATATTGGCCCTCTTGGAGAGGGAAAAAATAGATAAATATATTGTTAAAAGAGTGTGTAATATTTTGTATGCATAATGGACATTATATACATTATACTATGTGAGCATATATAATGTACATGCAATAATCTCAACAAAATGAATACGGAAATGTGTCCTATGCCTATACAAAAGTGTGTGATCTGTATTAAGTCAATTTCAATGGCTCTGAGGACTCAAAAGCTTATGAAAATAAGTAAAAACTACACATGTATGGAAATTCTAAAGGCTCATAACACACATGTATGCATATCTTAATATTCAGAATGCATATGCAGCAGCATACAAAAGACATTTTTTAAAAGCCAGAACATTCCTTCTGCTTTTTACAACAAAAGTTTAGAAATTACTAAAGTAAAGTTAAAAATAAGTGATCAAAGTGGTATATATTTTTATTGTTGTTTAGTTCTGGGAACTTCTGATGCTGAAATTTTGATGGGATTTTGTTCTTTCTGATAATTCATGCTTAGAGACACAAGCAACTTCAACTTGGTTTTCTGTCATCCTTACTCCAGTAAGAGTCTTGTAGCTCAATTCTAACTTGGACTACAATTCTCTGCAATGGATATGGACATTTAAATCTCCACCTGCACAAACAACAGTCAGGATTAGAAAATAAGGAGGAGGCTCATAAATCTCCAGTGGTGATTAGTAATATTTTTGATCTACAACAGCAATGTTATATAGAAAAAAATAAAAAAGCAAAGTTAATTCATTAATTAGGACTGATATGCTGACAATATGTTTAGTTTATACACAAAGAAAACACAAACAGGGCACAGTTAACACAACATGACATTAGAAGTCAGAGAATTCCCAAGAGCCCAGGGCTTGGAGATATGATATCTTAGTGTATTTATCCTATTGTGAGTGGGAAGGTGTTATCTTCCAGACAAACAATAAGGAGGTGGTTTAAAGTTTAGATCTGCCCTTTTTTTCTTCTGATTTACATGAGCCAAGAAACCAAGATGGATCAAGACATAGCCAAGACTTCCTTGCTGGTTATCAAAAATGACACTCTGCCTCCTACTGAAACTTGAAATCTGCAGACATACCAGTTTGGCCCTCCACAATTTTTGTTTGGATGGTTGTTTTTCATTTAGTGCATGCAGAAAGCTCTACGTGATGCTCATACAGATCAGTAAGAGATTCTTCCTATTGCTCCAGTGACTTTGGCTTAAATATCAAGCCACATCTGAGACCGCAAATTTTTTTCTGGAGCTATGTGAATCCTCAGGTAAGCAGTTCAATAAGTGGAGCTGCTCCTGCAATCAGATCAATCCCTGTGTCCAGATGGTCCCATGTGCAAATTGTGCCCAGGTCTTTAGTCCCCTGTGTACAAAAGCCAGGCTGCTTGGGCACCTGTGAGGTTTCAGTAAGTGTGTGAGGAGGGAAGGAGCTGTGGGAACAAGTTCCTGCTTCACTGGCCTCTTTGGGCTCCACATGTGCATTTAGAAGACTGTTTTACATGGAGAGGAAGAAGGGGTAGGACAAGGTTAGCTGCTTTCAAAAGCCAGGTCTGCTGAGACAGAATACATACACATGTGCATAAAGATTCTAACAGCAGCATATATCTGTTGATTCAAACTACACAGCAACCTGTTCATTCACACTTATGGTAAGAACCACTGGGAATGTTGCAGAGCCCGGACTAATGCCTTCAGTCTCACCACTCTCACAGAACGGGCCTTATCCTTTATTTTGCCTCTTTATTCAGGCAAAACTCCCTGACTGTTAAGCTTGCACGAACTGGCAAACAAAACACTTCACAAGTACAGCAGAACAAACTCTTGATATCTGCTCTGTAACCACACACCAAGGAAAGGGTTTTTTCTGAGGAATCTCTACCATCCAATAACCCTGCCCCTTGTCCTTCTTATCACGCACACCCTTGCTGCCTCACTGGCAGCCACACGCACCCTCACGCCCAGCAGCATGATGCTCTCCCTCAGCTCAGTGGGGCTCACAGACAGCCGAGATCTTGGCCATCCAGCACACCTGTGGACCAGAAAGCTTCCGCAACATTTACAGCTGGGAAGACTCAAGGAGTGAGAAGGGACCGGGACTTGTTGGACGTCACCCCGGAAGGCTGGAAGAAGTCAGATCTTCCTGCCTCCAGCCCCAGGGCTGTGATGGCAAGGTCCACACTGCTGGACAGGCGGCAGAGCACTCCCTTCCTGGAATATGCTACTAGCTGGACAGGATGCATTATATTCGCAAATATAATCATTCACAAATCTCCCCCAGATTAGGTTACAGGACAGCGTTTCGACAGCATGCATTACAAAGCTCCCTGGAAGGCTTGGCTGGTGGATCTGCTGCTCTCTGTGCTCATGACCCATTTTGGCTTTCATCAAGAATCATGACACCAGCTGCCTGGGTCATCTAGGAGGCAGAGAGGGGGAGAGCAACCCTGGGCTGGAAAAGGGAAGTGGGAAAGGAGAAGAGGAGGAGGAGGAGGAAGGGGGAGGATAGAAAGACAGAGCAGGGGGACAGAGAGTGAGCAAGTTGTTTTAGTCCACTTGTGAAGATTTAAGTCCCAGTTCCAAGCTCCCGGCAAAGGCTCGCTGGGATACCTCATTCCCTGTCCTGTGCAAAGGTCTGTGATTGGGGATGTGGTGTGCTCAGTGGGCAGGGCCCCTCCCCTGGGCTGGATCCGCCTCTCTTATCCCCCAGATAAATTACTAGTGTCCTCACTAAATTCCTCAGCTTTCTCGCTCCCTCTTTCTCTCCCTCTTTCACAATCTCACTCCCTCCCTCAAGCACAGGCAAAGCAGGGTTGGGGGGCAGGAGGGCGGAGATCCTCTCTGGACTGGTATCGTGCCTTAGTCCTGGGTGGGGAGGGAAGGGGAGGAAAATACTGGCGCCCCTTCTCTCCTACGCCGCCTTGAAATAGATTCGAGGAGCTGCTCTTCCTCTCCCCCTCCCCCTTTCCCACTGCTCGTTTGGCATCTTCCAGACCATGTCCACTGGGTCCCTCAGTGATGTGGAAGATCTGCAGGAGGTGGAGATGCTGGAGTGCGATGGCCTGAAAATGGATACTAACAAAGAGTTTGGGGCGTCCACCGAGAGCAACGAGGAGGGATCCAATGGCGAGAATGGCTCCCCTCAGAAGGGGAGAGGGGCCTCGGGCAAGAGGAAAAAAGCTCCCCCTAAGAAGAGCCCTTTAAATGGAGTGAGCCAGGAGGGAAAGCAGGTACAGAGAAATGCTGCCAACGCCAGGGAGAGGGCGAGGATGAGGGTCCTTAGCAAAGCCTTCTCCAGGCTTAAGACCACCCTGCCCTGGGTGCCCCCAGACACCAAACTTTCCAAACTGGACACCTTGAGGTTGGCCTCCAGCTACATTGCTCACCTGAGGCAGATCCTGGCCAATGACAAGTACGAAAACGGCTACATCCACCCAGTCAACTTGGTAAGTCAGAGCCCGCTGGGGCCAGGCACTCTGCGTGTGCATGGGGAGAGGCGGGTGAGGACCTGGAATGGGGCATGTGCAGGGACAAAACTCTGCTGTGCTTCCCACAGACAGTGTGATGCCAGTGGGGCAGAAAGGGGTAGCGTGCGAGGGAAAAGGGTCGCAGTTACCCTTTTGCCCTGTGTCCCGACCGTCAAGCCTCCTGGGCCCCCTCTGCTGTTCCTAGTAATCCCCTCCAGGAGACAGGCAGGGGCCATGCTGTCCACAAATAGGCAGGGGCAGACTTTACTTTTTACTGCTCCAGAAATGCCTGAGAAACCTCAGATGGCTGCTTTTTACTTGCAAGTGGGCAGGTATAGGAATTCGTGTAGACAAGGGTATGTTTGAGGAAGGACCCAAGCCAAGGACCCAGGATTTATTCCTATCCTGTGCCTCTACCGTAATGTTTCCTGCCACAACAGTCCCTCCAGTCCTAACTTTTTAAAGACAGAGCTTCTGGGGCTCTGTGCTCAGCCATTGAGGTTTGCTGGGTCCAGGACATTTCTCCTATCCATGTAAACTGCCGAAGAAGAAATAACTACCAGTGCAGACTTCCCAGGGGAGGTGTCTGCTCCAGGCACACTCCACAGTGCCTTTCCCTAGGCTAGAGGGTGCCCTTCGTGATGCACCCTGCCACACAAAGTTTTCCCAAGCAAGCCTGGGGTCTCCTGACCGTACCCGGCCGCCAGAAACATCCAGTTTTCAGCTCTAAAAATATGTGCAAATGATGTAAACTGCGGGTGAGCAAGATCTCCCTGGGCTCTTTTTAGATATACAGGCATTGCCCACACGTGCAGATCCTGATGCATAAAGGGATCAAAGAGGGGATCTGGGGACATTTCATTGGGGTCAGGCTCTGCCTTTTGAGCTCTGGACTCTGGGGGGAAGTCCATTACCCGCTATGTCAGCTGATACGGGCCTGGGAGATAGTTTGTGATTCAGATCAAAATCCTCAGCGCAACGACATGGGGAAAAAAATGAAGTAAAACAAAACCAACACCCAATACAGATATAACACACACACCCTCCCACAGAGAGGCACACCAAAACATACTTTTCCAGCCGCGGGAGGCCAGAGAGAGCGGCCGGGGACTGCTGGAGTCCCGAGCGGCTCCTGGCCCTGGCAGCGTGGCGGGGCGTGAGGCGGCTCCCGCGGGTGAGGGTCCCCACGCCGCTCACGACCAGGCGCGGGGGCGGCGCGGCTGCGGCGGGGTGCCCGCGGCCACTGTGCCGGGGAGATGCGGATGGACCGGAGCCGGGCGACTTCCTCCCCGCCTCCTTTCTCCCTCTCTCCTGCCGCGGATCAGGCGGGCTCCGCCGTCCCGAGGACGCCCGGGGGGGACCGCCACGGTTGTTGAGGCAAAGTGGCATCAGCCGCCGGAGAAAGGCAAAAGAGTCCTCGCCGAAGCCACTCTGGCGAGTGCCCCGGCCAGAGCTCCGCTGAGCGGTGCCTGAAGCGGGCTCAGGCGGTGGATGCCGGGCTCGGTCCCCCCAGGTGCTCCCGAGCCGCACCCGCTGGCGAAATGAGCGTTGCAATTTGCATTTTTCCGTATGTAACCCCCTTCCCACCCGTGTCTTTTCCTGGCTACAGACTTGGCCTTTTATGGTAGCCGGCAAACCCGAGAGTGACCTGAAAGAAGTGGTGAACACAAACCGCTTGTGCGGCCCGACGGCATCCTGAGCCCCGCGGCCGGGCCCAGCAGCGTCCGTCCCGGCGCGGCCGGGGAGCGGGCAGGGACCCGCCGCGGCCCCGCCGCTGCCCCGAGCCCCGGGCACAGCCACGGGGAGAGCCGCTCTCCCGGCGCAGAGGAGACCAAATGTGCCCTAGCAAAGACTCCGTCCATCCCGAGAGATCCCGACTCTATTTAACTTTATTAAATGCGTGTACAGTCGAGTGTCCTGCAACCACAGCCTTGCTGGTTCAAGCGCTACTAGAGAAAAGACAGAGATCAAACAAAACCTACCACGCGTGTATCTTTTGTCTGAGACCTGTGAAATATGTAGATGCCTAGAAAAACTGACTTTGACAGTCATCTCTATGAAGTAATTCACCCTAAAGATATATAGATATATTTTCCTCAAGCAGGTTCTGCTCTATTTCTGTGAATAAACCTTCCTTTCTACTGAACGTGGAGCGGTGTAAGTGTTCGTTTTCGACTGTCGGGCTCGGCGGGGGAAGAACTGCAGCTCCGCCGCCTCCGCCGCCCCGCGAAGCGGCCGCGCTGCGGGAATCCTGCTTCTCCGCCCCGGGCCACGGAAGGTCTGCTTGCCCGGAGCTAAAGACCTGGAGCAAACCCTGGGGGAGGAGGTGGCTGGGCCCACAGCTCGTCTTCGCCGCGGGAGCCCGGTCCGGCTCCGCAGCCCGGCGCCCGGGCACTGCGGGAGCCGCTCCGGCCGCTCCGCGGGGAGAGGAACAGAGATCTCTTGATAAAGTACAGTCGGTCCTCAATGCCGGGAATTTTTAACTTAAACATCTTCTCTCTATCGATCAGCGCGCCCGTGGGAGATGAGGCTGAGATAAACAGGAGTGCGGGGCGCTCCCCCTGCACCAGCAGCGGCCGCCGGCAGCTGATGCGCCAGATCCCACCGCGCTGTTTAATGTTTCAGGGTTATGACCGCACTGTTTACAAGACGTCTTCGGTTATTTATACTGTTATTATTAGCAGAGGGGCTTTAAATTTCCGCCTCACTTACTCTTTCAATACCATCCCTCGGTTCCGTTTGATACCTGGGTACTTTCTGGCCGAAAGCAGGATTGGGGCAGCAGGGGCTGCAGAGCCGTCTCCCGGACCAAGCCCTCCGTCCTGGCCGGTTGCGGGGCATGGTGGCAGGCCCGGGGCACACTCACAGACAGCACGGGGGCCACAGACCCTCCCAGGGGCTCCTACCCCCAGGAATATCCCGCAGGTGGGCACTAAGCCACCAAGGGCATCTGTGCAGCCTGGATTGTGTTTATTCTCATCCCTCACTTTCACCCGAGATAAGTGGATGAGGTGGCACGTCCTCCAGGTAACCCAAAGTCACCAGTTGGGTTCATGCGTGGGCTAGGCTAGGTTTAATTAAAGCAGCTCGCTGTGAGCTGAGGGCAGTGCAAACATCTTGTCCCTCATTACGGAAAGGGCCAGGGCCTGCCGTATCATCCTAATGGTTTTGAAGGGGAGAGCTATTTAATTTCAGTTTTTCACAGCTTTATCTCCATCCTACACAATTAAAAGCAGACCTCTTCGCCTGGCCTAATCATGCGCAACTTCATCTGTGGTGAGCAGGGCTGCACCAGGTGAGACAAGCAGTTACACAGTGCCTGACTGACTTTACTACCAAACACACGCTCTGAACAACCACTGCTCTAGCAAAGAGATGAGCAGTTCTAGGAAGCACAGCTGAACAGGCTGATTTTTTTGCTGCAGGCACTGGGAAATCCAGTGGGAATTGCTGGTCTGTTAAAGAGAGACAGAATAGAGGCCCTTGGCCTTAAGCAAAGGGCAGATGACTGACAGGGCAAATGCACATTTTAACTTACAAATTTACACACTGAATTGAAATTAACCATTGGATTTAATCACTCAAAATCTCAACTTAAGTCCCTACTAACTAATGCCTGGTCAAGATGCAGCAAGGTGCTGATATCCTTCTAGAAAGCAGAAATTTACATGCATCTGAGAAACGCATAACAATGAATTCTGAATATTCTAAACCAAGCTTTTTTGACATCTTGCTTTGCAATGGTTGCTAACTGCAGTCAGCATCTTCCTACCTAATTGAGTTAACTATATGCAGTGTTTGTTCACCACATGAAATTCATCACTGAAGAAAGAGAAGGGAGAAATACAATAGTCCCCCATGAAATGTGAGGAACACAGCTGTAACCATGTGCCAAAAGCTGCAGTGTAAATGAAACAGTAAGAAGAGCCTGTAGAGACTGTGATTCTTGTGCTGCTGTTCACTTTATCTAGCAATCTACATAGCAAGGCTCTTGGGGACTAAACTGTTCCTCAAGGCATCCTCCACCTTCCTCAGTACTTGCCTCTGAGCAACAGTTCAGCAGCAAGCAAAAAGGGGAAAAGCAACAAGCAATAAACGAAAGCAACCAGCAGTACACAGAAAGGTAAATAACAACTTTGACTGTAAAATAATTAGTGGCTTTATCTCCATTTTGAAGACAATGAACGTATTTTCCAGAGGCATTTATGTGTCTGGGAACTCTTGGTCCACTAACTTCTTGTGTAAGGGCACAGACCTGACAGTGCTGGCAGTTGGCTTCAATGGCCCAAGTTTCTTAGATGAATTAAGAGCTGTACCACATATCTGAGGAGGACAATGAGTGAAATTATTCTACCCTGCTGCTGAGTGCAATTTTACTGCAAAATATTTGCAAACAGAAAATGTATGTTTAATCTGACTGAAGCAATTTATGATTTTGAAAGGAACATCCATCAATGTCAATGATTTTATAGAAAATATTTTGTTTTCTTTCTTGCTTTTCAGAACAAAGTGATGCATGTTAATATTTACCAAATTACACTTATATCCCTTCTCCCTGTGGAAACAAAGTTAATTTGGTTTATCTTTCTATATCTACATGGACGTAGATGCAGCTGTGTGAGTGTCTGTATACATTCCCTCCTAATAATGTTTCAGCTCGTTGCCTGATTTCAGCTGGATTTGACAGAGGTCTCAAAGATAACTAAGTTACTATAATTTTTAATTTTTCTGTGAAAACAGGCAGCTGAGTAGAGAAAAGGCTTTAAATTCTGCATTTAAATTAAGGGTTTCAACATGAACTCAGTCTTTATGAGATTCCAGAGTATACAGAGCAGAGAGCCAGCTGGAGATGAAGCTCCAAATGCTGCTTCAGTCATAGGATACAAGTTCATAGAAAACTTGAAAACTCGCATATGGACCTACATGTTTTAAGATTAGAACTCTATAAAAATAGTTTTGTTCCATTTGATTTTTAATACTATTATTCTGGGGTTTTATTGTTGTTTGGAAGGAAACCCAGCTTTACCCTGCTACTTCATGAGCATTTTTCAGTTCAGCTGAAGACCAGCAAAATCTTTATTCACAGTGCTGCAGTCAGTGCTCGGGCTCCTGGATTTGGTGCTGTCATTTTACTGCTTCGCAGCAGTTTTCAGAGTCTGTAAGGTCTTTAGGAGCAAGAATTTTTCCATCTGTTACAGAAAATACATTTTAGGCTTATCTTCTTGCTGAGAAGGAGATCTGCCAGTCTGAAACATCAGCATAGCAAGAAACGCACTTTGCAGACACCTGCAAAATGCCTTGCTGTCCTGGGCACTGACTGGGGCAGCAAGGCCACAGTGATGGTCATGCCCCCAAGCTCCAAAGTACATAAGGAGAACATGGGCAAGATAGCTTATTCTTTAAAGTGCTTTCAGGATCAAAATTCCCGGCTCACTTCAGAAATTAAAAGACACAGAAAATCTGTGTGGTTTCTTCTGTAGGAAAGCTGGCTTGAATCCTGGATATAATGATCAGATCACAAGCACAGATTGGTTTTGGTAACCCCGTAGTTAGTAAACCAACAGTTGTGTCTGCCTGAAAAAATATGCTTCCTTGTCAACAAGTTGCATATATTTTTCAAAAGGCATTTTTTGCTGAAACCCAATTGTCCTTATTGTTATTATATATAGTAAAAAAATATAAAAAAAATAACTAAAAAGACATTATCTAATTGCAGGTAAAATGAACTTTCTAAAAGAGAACACATCTTACATATATCTGGTGTACAAGTGGAGGGTATAATCTGATAAAATTTCAGGGTATTTCTAATTTTTTCTGGATATCTGAACATAGATTAGTACTCATGGGTCTCCCAAAAGGGACAGGTTGATAAAAGAAGTTTCAATGACATTAAAATGAATTTCAATTTCAGTGCAATGAAATTGAAATTTGTGGCCACAAACAAGAGCACTATGTAATTTGCATGTTTATACACACCTGGAAAAAACACCATACAATTTTTTCCTGACAACCAGAGATTCAAATTGTTCATGTCCATTGCTGGCCCATGTAGCACTGACTATTCCCACATTAAGGCTGTGTTGTCAAATACAGGCCCCCAGGGTAAACACAACCTTGTGCTCACTGTTCAGTCACAGACTGCTTTATGGTCTTCAGCTCAGCATACTTTATGGATGGGAAGTGGCCTAACCAGTAATAATGGAATTTTTTTTGTCTCTACCACTGCAAAGCTGCTGATGTGTTATGGCTTGATGAACCTCTGCAACCCTGAAAAGATGCCATAGGTCTGACCTAAAAGCTGTGCTGTGGGAGGGATGGAAAAAGCTTTTTTTTTTTTACCTTTGCAAGGACTGCTGCCAGCAGACTCCAAACTTAGCAAAGTTCTGCAAGTAACTGATTTCAGTTCACTTCAGACACTGGAGTCTCCGAGTATAAAACCGACTTTGAGTAGGTCTATGTATGCAGTCATCCCGTTTCCAAAATGCAGTGTGGACATACCCTAGGGTCACAACAGTCCAGGGATGACGCATTTTCTTGCCTTAGAGTTTTGCCCTTAAACTGAAACTTGTAAACAGATGAAATGCAATTTCAAGCCAACACGCATGTATGCACACAGCTACACTGTCCTCACATGGGGAGTGGAAAGATCTAAATCTCCTTGTAAGAAAAAAAAAGACTGTAACAAAAGCAGAAGAGTAAAAATCAATGCAAATCCTTCCTTCAGTTCAAATTTTAAGAGGTTCTTTTCTTTGAGGAAAAAAAACCCAAAAAACAAAACCCAATGCTTATTTAGACCTCAGGCTGCTGTGTAAACTATAAGACCATATCCGACTGTAAATACAGATTATCTACGCTCTCAAGTTTTCTCTCGGTTTACATGCTGCTTAAGAAACGAGGATCAGAAACACTAGGGAAAGAAAGGAAGGGTACAGCTAAACAGCCAGGAGACAAGAAGAAAGGGGGAAAAGGCACAGAATAATTCCTCTTCCTCTGACTACTATAGCTCAGTCCTTGCAACAGGATGAGTTGAGGAAGGAACTATCAGCAGCTCCATCACAGACGGGTGGAGCCAGACCACCGGGGAGATGGAAACCAGGAGGCTGAGAGCTGCAGCTGCCTTTTCTGGGAGGAACATCTGTGAAAGCCTGCACAACAGCAGCAGGGGAGGAGGAGCGGGCACTGGCAACGAGTGTTCCCAGGGATGCACTCACACAGATAACCGTCCCACTGGATGGTTTCCCAGGCTGCTGCAGCAGCACTTCCCTTCTGTCAGGGATGAGGCAAAGACCATCATGTGGCAACAAGCAATCAAAGCGTTAGCACAGCCTCTTGCTTCAGCATCCTGTTTCCTGTGATACTTTTTGATGGCCAAACTAACCGGAATGGGAATGGTTCTTCCTCACTGCTAACATGCTGTTTTGTTCTTACATAGGGACATTTATACTGTTGGCATCTCAGCGTCACTACAGAAAGTACACAAAAAATGGGAGTTACCTTGCAGCATTTGGCCATCCCCTCATGGCCAAATGTTTTTTCTATATGAGGTTGCGAAAAAGAGACACAGAGTTGACAAAGGTTCATATGTAAACCTGGAACAGGCTTAGGGCACCAGCTCTTCTGGTGCACAAAGCCATGAGCTGTTCCCATAGGCACATTGAAATCACCAGGGATTTTAAATTCAGTACAAAAAATAGGAATCAGAAAGCTATAAGAAGGGATCCTCTAAGGCTGTATCTATATCTACATCCATACTTGCTAGAATTGATAAACCAAACTACAGAACGTGCTCTGGCTTCAACAGTCAGTGCTGTGTCTGAGGTCACATCCTCACATACCTAGGTTTTATTCCACTCGCACCAAAAGGGTAAGAATGGTCTCTGGCATATACTACTACAAAGCCATGCTTGGATACTTTCTGGGAGAAAATTAGTCAGACAGGCCAAAGGTATAGCAAGGACCCTGCTAAAACCTAAGCACTACAAAAAATAAGTCTCAGCCTTGTTTTATTCAGTTTTTCTGAAACCCTTAGAAGCTACAGTGACAGAGATATTTGATGCCTTTTTCTCACCCCAGCCTGATGCTCTTCTCACCTGTTTTCTACATCAACCTGCTTTCTTCTTTTATGGGCCAAATTCTTAATGAGGGGGGTCTCCTATTTGTATCTTGTAATTAATATCTATGAAGACAAAAGGTCAGCAGAAGCAAGAGGCCACATTCAAGAACAAACATAATGTGAGATTTAAATAACATTATATCCTAAATTATGACATTGAAAACCTCTGTTCATTTGTTACCCAACTCTATTAAGCTTTATAGTACCTTTTTTACCTGAGTTGTGAGTTCCCTGATGTCAAAATTTGACATATGCCCTCAGAGTATCTCTTTCTCACCATTGCCAATTAGCATCATGTTAACCTTGTGCCAAGATCTGGAATTGAGATATTCCCCTACTTAAGTCCATGGAAAGGATTCAGACAGTCAGTAGGTGCTGTCTGTACATGCTTAGCATCTTTCTACTGGGGGTAGGAAGAAAGGTGAGCAGGGCAAGCCGAGGCCAGCACCTCCAGTTTGGCTACAGATACATGTAGGATGGCAGAGAGACTGCTGAGGAACCAATGTTACTATCATCCCACAAAATTTCTCCCTCATTTTCCTCACACTCAGTCTTCTGATTCTACTTTCACCATGCTTCTCTGTGACTGCCAGCTATAGTTGGTATGCATTGTCTGTAAATACCATTAAGTTGTAGAGGCTGAAACTACAGACATGTATTAAATTATTGTAAAGTTTACTAAAGAAGAGCCTCATCCTGGTAATTTCACTTTTATTTTGGAGTACTTCAACACCATTTTCTTAATATGATTATGTTATATTAAATAGTGTACCCAGCAATATATATTACACAATATATACATACACACACTATGTAATATATATACACTATATAAAAATGTGCCATAAATATTTACATACTATATAGTAACAATACTTATCTTTTCTGTAAACACAAATATATAAAATAATATATATTATAAAATTAAACAGAATGTTTGAATATTGTCAAGCCAGTTTATGTGCCACTTACAGCAGGGAGGTACCAGTTTCACAGTGGTGGCATTGAGTTATTACACTGTACATCATCAGAGAGATGTGAGAAGTCAAAGCCCTGGAGCAATGGATTCCCTCCCTGACTGATCTCCAGCCACAGGTTTAAGCTCGTTCCCTGCTGGCTGCCAGCTTGGGAGATGTCCCATAATTAACTTGCAGTATCACACGTGTGCAGCTGGAGAACATTTCACACAAAGTCATTTCTATGGAACATGTGTGACACAGGTTGTTCTGTGGTACTTCCTCTTCAAACACAAATACTTCAGTCTTCTGCATGGAGCCCACCATACTCTAGCCTTCGCTGTGGGCTGTGGGGTGCCTCAAGGAGCCACCTGGCTTTTTTCTCTCCCCCCTACACTTGTCCACAGTCTACCTTGCACAGGATATTATCTGATTGAGATTTAATCCTGTAAAAATAGAAAAATCCAGATAACCACACATTTGCTTCAGTTTGATGAGTACCTTTCTTTTTTTTTTTTTTTAAAGAAACCTGCAGTTACAGATGAATAACAACATAATGAAATTGCATCTTTGTTCACTCTCATTGCTATAATTACTTAACAAAAATATGTGCAGTGCCCTAAAGTTCAAGTTATCCTTATTTTTTACAGCATGAGCACTGATGGTCCCAAGCAGCCCACAATTACATGCTGCAGAAAGTCCAAGCACAGGAAACACCCTCCCCACACCTCCATCTCCTCTTTACTTCCTGAACAAGAGATTGAGAAACAAGGCATAAGAAAATTAAATTACACAGTAAGGAAGTGACAGCGTCAGAAATGCCTCTGTGCCTTCCCTGTCTGATGTCAGTACAGCATCTGGTAAGTTAGAACACGCAATAGCAAGAGGCAGATGAGGACACAGTTCCTGCAGGTGGGAAATCCTTATCATCTCAATCATATTAGTGAAGGAAGCCATGGAGGCAAGTTAGAGTTGCATGGAGGAATGGAGATCAAGAAGGGGAGAACATAAGAACAGGATAACCAGTTTTGTAACTATACAGATTTAGAATAAAATTGCAGGCACAACTTATAAACTTACAAGTCAAATTATGTAGGTGCCCAATCACCTTATTTGCATTCCATGTTAATGTGGTCATAACTACTTGCTTATATTTGCACATTTTCCAAATATATATTTAAAGATGCAATCTTCAGAACATGTCCTAGTCTAAACAGGAAAAGCTCAGGCTGACAAAGCAGTCAAAACTTTGAAATGGTAAGGGTTCACCTCTTCATCAGTAAAAATAATTTTCATAATGTCCAGTGATGACTGCACATTTCTGAGGAATACACATTAAAAAAGTTATACCCTGAAAAGAGCAGGCATGTGGAGATGGATGTGTACTTGCTAGCAGACATTTTGTTTTGAATTTCTGTAGAAATAGGTTACTATAAAAAAAAAAATGCTGTCAGAATTCAAGCAAAATCCGGTTTATAAAGCTTTTCTTCATAACTTGCCCATGTGATCAGCTATTCAGAGAAAAATAAATCAGCATCTGTTGTGATACAACCATACAGACCCTGAAAGCACTGTCAGAAAAGACATCATAACAGTCTACCTCACCTCGGCTATGTTAATTGTAATGACTCAGAGCCTTTAGGCTGAAGCCCATAAAGAACAAAACCAGCCTGAAGGCATTTTGTAAAAATGCTGGCGATCTCGTGCAGAGTTACTGAACTATGGTAAATTCAGACTCCTGGTTTCCAAGAACTCGCCTCGCTTGACCACCTTCACCTGAAGGCGGTAGGTCCGTATCTGTAAAAAGCCGCAGGGTGGCAGTGCTGCCGCACGCCGGTGTGCAGCCCGCCCGCTAACAGGGACACACAACCGGCTTCAACCACAGTCACTAAAGTACTCGCAGTTGATTTGAAGTGAGGACTTGAAATAATTATTTTTGACAAGTGAACCTAGTAATGCATTTCAAGGATTAAACTGAATCTATCAGAGGAAAATATGCCAGTTCTGAAGACTTCAAATTTTAAATTTCATAACTGTTCCCTCTATCCTAATTAAAGCTATTCTGCTGCCACACCACACAAGGAAAGTAAGTACATAATTACAGATCCTCAGCGTCAGGAAATTGTTGAGACAGTGGATACACTGCAGTATACCCATACACATATATATGCTTTTCATATAAAGACCTATGTGTCTTTCTAAACCTAAAGTCTACTTGACAACTTTATTTTATTCGTCAGTCTGGGTGGTGGGTCCTTAATGGCCCATGCTGCAGGCACTCGTTTGTTCCTGGGTTCCCAGGTGAAACACAACAGCTTTTCCAAGAGAAAATGTAAGTGTAGCTTGAAAGGCAGTTCACCACAGGCTCTACTCCCTACAGATTGCAAAGCCATGATAGTACCAAATTTAGAGGACTGTCCTGGACAGAGAGAACCCAGGCACCCCTACTGTGTGTGCATGTCCCCTCCTGTCTCTCCTCTAAGTGTGTACCACGTGCCTGCTTTGCAAGGATGAGACAGTCTGCGTGTTTAAAGAGTGTGAAGCAGCAGTCTTACTTTAGTTAACATTAGAACCACAAAAAACAAACAAACAAACAAACAAACAAACCAAAAAAGAAAAAAAACCAAAAACACACAACTGAGGGCCACACAGCACACAGTCCTCGTAGGACCTGGGAATATTTGAGACTTCTCAGTCACCAGCTCATCTCTTTGTTGCACTTGTCATCTCTTTGTTGCACTTGGGTGAGTAGTCTGCCCACACACCAAGGTCCCAAAGTCTACTGCTGTGGACTATCCCTTCAGTAGCAAAGTTGCTTTAAATAAAAATAAAATAAAAAATAAAATAATAATTAAAAAAATCTTCATTTGTAAGCCAAGAGGCAGTGACCAGAGTCCTGCTGCAGTGCAATATGCATACATGCAGCGGCAATGCTGGCAGCCTGCTGTTGTTGCGAGTGCTAATTAATGATGCTGGGTTGGCTGTGCGAGGCCAGGCTCGGTGCAGGCAGGGAGTGCCATGGACAGAGGGGTCTGTGCGGAGCTGAGGCGCTGCGAGGGCAGGTGCCCCCCAGCAGCGCCTGGGCCGTGCCATGAGCCTGCACAACGCGAGGGGCAAACTGCGCCAGAGCCCCGAGGGGCCGCTGGCAAAGGCGCTGCCTTGGATACCGAGGCCGTGATGAAGCGTCTGTCACTCGGACAGGAGTTTCAGGACAAGAGGCAATGGGCAGAAACGGATGGACAGGAAGTTCTTCCACCCGAACATGAGGAAGCACTTTCTGTACTGTGCGAGTGACCGGGCACTGGGACAGACTGC
>JAWWTY010000106.1:58834261-58920282 GCA_035222235.1 Margarornis squamiger | reverse complement strand
CCTGCCCGGCCGAGGGGCGGGAGGCGGCGCGGGGCCTCCCCCGCCTCGCCGCGGCCCTCCCGGCGCCCCCGCCGCGGTACCGATGGCGCTGGGGCGGGGGCGTGCGCGGCCGGGGCCGCCGTGCGGGGAGGGAAGGGCAGAGCATCCATTCATCCGTCCGTCCGTCCGTCCATCCATCCCCCGGGGGAGCGGCCCGTTCCCCACAGCCCGGGGCAGCCCCTTGCCCGGCCCGCGGGGCTTTGTGGCGGCCCGGTCCCTGCGGGCGCGGCGGCCGGCGCTGCCTCCTCGGGGGACGCGGCGTGGCCAGGCCGCCCTGCCGCCCGCGCTTTGTTCGGGCCCGAGAAGTTTCGGGCTGGGACTGAAGGAGGAGAAGAAGTAGTTGTTAAGCGTGTGGGGCTTTGAGGGAGGCTCCCAGCAGTGGGAATGGGAAGGGTACTCGTGTTTCCTCAGTTGAAACGCGCAAATGGTAAATGTGTAACTGGGATGAGAAGCTTTCCCGTTGTGTTAAAATATTTTGCTACAGCTAAACATTCTTACGGGTTTTCATCAAGTCGGAATGGCCATCGAACCTATTGGTTCGGACTTTAGTCATACTTAGGATGATTTTCCACATATTATAAAGTCCCAAAGGATTCTTTTTACTGGTTGGTTAAGTATGGTTCAAGTTAATGCTTGGTTCAAGTATTACTGGATATTCTAAGGAAAAGGTGGTACGAACTTGGATTCAAGTGAATCTTCCTTTGAACATGAATGAGCCTTTTTGACAAGAGAAAGATCTGAGGAAAATGGCCTGTTACGAGTTATTTTAAAATATGTTTTCTCGTCTTGCTCTGTAAACTGTTTGGCTTTATTCTTCCAACTGGATTTGTGTTGGAAGACCCCAGGTCCACGGAGATGTAGTAGGCATATCCAAGAGATTTGACAGCAGGATTGAGGTCCTGCTTGCATGTGGTATAGCTGATATCTTCATTCTACACATTGACCTAATTGAACAAATCCCTGCTTTGACACTGGTTTTGTGCGTATTTGAAAATTTACTCCCCCAAAATATAATTGTTTCATTCTGTAGGAAAGTCATGACTGTGCAGATCTGGAAAAGTGAGAATAGTAGCCTCAAGGTGGCCTTTTGCCGTAGGCACATTTTAATTTGCTACTGCAGCAGAAAGTAGAAGTATGCCCCACTAGCTCCGTGGCTGTAACTGAGAAAGTTTATTGGACCAGAGGATTTTCTGTACATACAGTAGTAGCTGTGTTGCTCCCGGTATCGGGGAGTCATTCACCTGCCAGTGTGACCGTATTATGTCTTAAGAATTCAAGCAGATTTCAGAGATCTGTAACCTCCAGCATTTCATATGGACCTGTTTCCTACGAGGCTGAAGACAAATTTTTAAAAGTACACCTTCAGAGGAAGACTGTAATTGACTCTTCCCATTCCTTGTGGGCTTTATTTTTTGTGTTCTCCATTCTCACGTGAAAGTCATATAGAGCTTGGTGTTAACTTCTTCAAAGATGCTTTTCAGGCATTAGTTTGACAAATGCCTACTGACACAATAATGGCCAATATCCCTTCAGCTGGGCTGTTGGAATTGTGGAGTTGGTCAGTCGGTGAACTGCCTTGGAGCAAAGTTAAAATTAACGGGTAGAAATTGCATATACTTAAGCTGCTGGTGAAAAAGATGTTTATTAAACTTTTCTGGCATTAATGTAACCATTGTTAGATATCCCCCATCTACCTTTATAGCTCCAAGTTTTTTGGATCAAAGGTAGTCAAAAGCTTAAAATAATACTTTGTTTATGTATCCTGTCCCAAATGCCTTTCCTTTCTTTTTGATGATGATACTGTGGTTGGTTTGGAACTTTTTGAAGACAGAGCACTGGCTTTTTTTTAGATTGTAAGATTTCAGTGTGGGGTGTTTTGTTTTCGTGTGTGTTTATAAAACATCTAAAATAACATGGTCATGGTTCTAACAGGGGGTGTAAGGGTAATCCTTTAAGAACTTGAGTGTTCATTGCTTCCTCCAAAGTATTTCTTATTCTGGGAAGTTTCTCTCGTTTTGGTGTAGAATACATTACAGTGTCAAATATCCTTGAGTTAGCTTTTGTTGCTGTTTTCGTGTTCACTCTTAACCCATCTGCTTTTTTTTTCCTTCCTCTTTTTTTGCTCTCAGGGTAACAGTCCAGATATATGCCTGAAATCTATGTTGAAAAGGAAGAATACTCTTTTAGATTTTCCATGATAAAACAAAATAATACAAACTTCTGCAGAGATATATTTAAGCTTCTTTTCTCTGTTGGGGTAGATTGTGTTACGCTGGTGCAAGACAACTTGAAATCAAAGTTGGCTAATATCTTGTGCTGGAAAAAGTTGAATGAAGTACATAATTTAAAAGAAATTCTGTACATATAGAGAAATTATTTTCATATTTAACCTATTATTAAATTAGCATTAACTGGCAAACCAAAGTCTTAGAAATGAGATTTAGACTGCCAAAATTCTACAATTCAGATGAGAGAACCTTTAGGCAAAATTAATCAACAAAACCTAAGCTGAGCTCAATAAAATCAATTTAAGCATTTTTAAATCTGGAACTGGAAGGAACCAGATGTTTGGCTCTTACTCAGCCTCTCTGTTCTGCAAGTGTAGCTACACAAATATGGAATAGAAACAGGCATATATAAGGAATATTATTTTTCCCGTTTTGCAGATAAGATACAGAAATGTGAGAATTCAGGTTTTGGGAAATAACAAAGTCAGAGTAGTATGTAAGAATAGCTGAGACTGCAAGAGAAAACTGGGAAAGTGGAGGATCAGATTGTTGTTTAGAATTACTTCGTTCCATCTGCTCATGCTGCTGGAGATACATATGAATAAGAACATCATCTTTCTTTCTTAAACATTGTTGCACCTTTTTTGTAAGTTTTTTATGTAGTCAATATATTTTTATTTTTTAAAAACATTTAATTTGATTTTGTTCTCATGGTTCCTATGAATTCAGATTTCCTTGAGGATTACCAAAGGTAGCAGGATATCTTTTAGAACTTTTTCTTTGCTGTAAGTTCGGTGAGACATTAAAATGAATGCTTAAGTCAAAGACTGGTAGGATATGCTTACTCACTGCTTGGACACAAGTATCCAAGCCTAGAAACACTTTGATTTACCCAATAATTCTAAACTATGCCTTGGAAGAGGTTAACGTTGCCTTTATATACTAAGTAGGAACGGGTGTGTTCATAATCATTGACACTTAGATTCAGGTTCTCAGAGAACGCAGGTAGTATTTAACAGCAACAAATAAGGAGTTTTCTCAATATAAATGAGAAAAACTTAGCTATTAACATTCTGGAATGTTCAGTATTTGAGTGAAAAGTTTTAACAGTTAAATGCTGCTGTTAGATCAAGTAATTATTTTCGTTATTTTTACACTGTATTCAGATAATGGTTTCTATAACAAGTCATGCCCCTTTTTAACTGAATGTCACAAAATATAGTCTAAAATGCTGACAACAGCTCTAATAAAATTTCAGATTAAAAAGCTCCTCCCTAAATATCTGTTGTCTTGTGCTTTCAGAACATGGCTAATGAAAATGAGGGCACACCACTGTAACCTGTAATTTTTCTCCCGTTAAAATCTATGCAAGGAGATTGTACTTCTAACCAAGATACATTGTAATTGCTGAAAACATCCTTGCTGACAGCTCCACAACCACCTTTTCTCGTGCAGAACCCCCTTTAATAATAGAACTTTTCCTTTTAAATTGTAATCTTCCTCTCTTTTCAGTTTTTCCTTTGTTCTGAATGAGCATGTGACTTTTCTCCCTGGAACTTTTTAAAATAAGCCATGGAGAGTTTTACAGGAGATTATCATACAGCACTGTGCTTTGCTTAGATGTTAGCAATCTTTGGAGGATGTTACAAATGGCAGTGGTAATTCTTTAAGAACATAGAGATTGAGTGTGCCAGTAGACACTTGCTGATAATTTGGACGCTTCTGATTGGTGGTATCTTGTTGACAATCTTTCCTGGGTTCCAGTAAATGAACTCTGTGAAAGCCAGGAGTTGGAGCCAGGGTGGAAAACAAACGCCTCTCTGAAGATGCCATGGGTTCCAGTTTCGTGCTGGCCCTGCCTGCGTGCCATTCAAAATCTGGACATATGCTGTCTTTGAATCTCATGACATAAATTACTTGCTCAGTCTGTAGTAGTCCATCAAAACCAGATGGAATAAGTAATTTCTAATTTTGAGGATTCATGTAATTTTTGGTTCAATAAAAAAATAATAAAAAAAGGATCTGGGAATACTAATTAGTTACTGTTTGTTCTCTTCTTTTCCTGCATTTCCTTCACCCCCACACAGAGCCTTTGGTTTTTCTGTTTTTCTCTTGCTGTTTCTTCATTTCATTTCTGTATTATCACCCATCTTGCTTTTTCTTATATTGGACAAGCCAACAGTTACAGAATAATTCTTTCAGCGGGGAACAAGCTGCAAAGTAGAAGCAGCAACCATCACAGCAGTTGACCCACTACATTATGCACATCTGCCTTGTAGTTTGTTACTGCAGTATTATCAGCGAGTGGTAGTCAAAGATGCACCTTGAGTGAATTCTGAATTACAGACTATGGAATGATGTTTAGGAAGTTGTAATCAGATGAAAATACCAATAATAACATTAATTTTGTATCCTGAAGATTTCTGATATAGAATGTGAGGCCAAAAAATTTAAAGTTATATAAATGCATTATATGTTATATAAATCCATTATCTATATTACTGTTCTTGATGCGTAGTCTTCTGCTTCTTCCATGGCAATGACCATGCAGAGCATTTCGTATGTGTGACAGTTTTTCTTTGATTTTGTTCTTTCCTTTCCTTTTTGTTCATTTTGGATGAAATACTGCTAAAATTTTTATATAAGTCCTTTTTATTGCGTGCCAGTGTTCTTGTACTCTTCCTCTCTTCTTTTCCCACGTTCTTCATCCAAGATTTATTTGACGTGTCCACTCTCTTGGCTTTGGTTTGTTTACAGAGGAGATGTTGGGCATTTTTGGGCTGGGATGAGTGGTTGCCCAACTCCTGGTCTTATGGTTCTCTTTCCCTGGTTGAGATGTGTGTGAGGAGCGTCACCTTTGATGTGCATAGACAGTTGGGATGCTTCCTGGCTGCCATAGGTTTGCTGTCCATGCACTGGGCAGCAAACCTAAGCCTTCAGTTACTTGTGCCTTTTCTCAGAAACACTTGATTCTACTCTGTCTGTATAATGTGTTCATTCTGTGCAATTCTTGTGGGGAGCGCAGAAGGGAGTGAGAGGACACTGGCTCACTCCAGGCTGTTGCTGCCACTAGGACATCTTGTATACTTTGCGTTATGCTATTATTGTTGGGAGAGATAGGCCCAGAGTACTGGATTAAGATGGGAAAGCTGTGCTGGCCGGCTGTCTACAGACTGCAGTTTGTGTAACCTGTGTTAGTTCAAAGTTACTTACAGGTTCGTCTATTCCAACACAAAAGTCAAACTGTTCAGAATTATCAACTTCAGCAGTCAGAGAAGTGCATTTTCCTGAGGTGTCTAATGACATGTGCTATGGGAGACAAGACATTTCAGTAATCTTTACAGTGTCCTAATATAATTAGTAAGAATTGTAACATATTTAAGTGGCAAGTTTAAATATTCTTTCATATACATATGTATATGTATACACACTTAATTTCTGTTAAGTCTGGCAACATGGCTTCGAAAAAGTTACCTCCTATTTTCTAGCATACAGGATGCAGACATTCCCCCTCCCCACACACAGTTGAATGAGTCAGAGTGTAGTCATTTCTGTTTCTTGTCTCTTTTAAGGGGTGAATGTATACAATGGCATTAATAGGCAATTTTCTACTGGTGTGTTTAATTTTATCATTTTTACTTCTCAGGATGTGATCTTCGTGGTGAGCTGGTGGGAAAACTGAGTTGTAAATCACCCCAATGGATGCGGACAGTGATGTTGCACTGGACATTTTAATCACAAATGTAGTGTGTGTTTTTAGAACAAGATGTCATTTAAACTTGAGGAAGATCGCATTAGAGGGAGCAAATGTGATATACAAGCGTGATGTTGGGGTAAGAGATTCAGCATACCTCAATTATCTGAGGTATTTTTTTAGAAATGTTCCTTAAGCTAAACATTCTTCTGCCTGATGCCTGTGTATGGTGAATAGAGAAACACAAAGTTTTAGTTCTGTCATGATAGGTATTTAGTCAGTCATACACTAAATGTAGTAAATGTAATGATGGTAGGGGGAGTGAATAAATGCAGTCTCAGGAGACTTCAACTAGTGAGGTGAACATTGGGTATAAGGTATGTGATGAGACCTCTTACACCTCGGGTTCCATTTTGCCTCCCAAAATTTGATAGCTATGTCAAGTAAATATGTCTTGGTAAGAAGTCAGAGTGTCAAGTCACTGTAATAAGAAGAAAATCAGAATGATATTTGTGGCTTTCAGTGAAAAGTAACTTAATTTAATCTGTTCTGTGAACACTGAAACATTTGGCTGTGATATTTCAGGCTTATTTTGCTCTTCTCAGGAACTGGGGCTTTTCTTAATTACTGAAAGAAATGAAGGAGCAGTTCAAGCCTATTAAAAATAAAGGAAATTTTAGTGTAAGAGTTGATTTGTGCAACAGGTAATTTTTTTTCCAGTATGAAATGGAGCTACTGCTAATTTCCAATTTTTTCACTTTTCTTTTTAGAAGGTTTTAATGAAGCTTAGGAAACCTAGGATTACGGCCACAATTTGGTCCTCAGGAAAAGTTATTTGCACAGGAGCCACAAGGTGAGTTCATGAAGATTCTTTCTCTAGCTGTAAATTCTTGTGTATTTTAAAATACAATGTAAATGAAGAAGAGGTGGTACTTGCCGCTATTTAGATTTGCCCACATTGGATCGCATGTAGATCCTTGCTAAGCTACATATTTGGGGGAAGTTTTCTATGTCAAGTGCCTATTTCAGACCATGTTCAAGTCTTAAGCAACCTCAGTTCAGCCTTCTAGGGAGAGCAGCAAGAAAAACTGCTTTATGAAGAAAATCCTAGAGAGATTTGAAGTCTTTAAGAATTCTGTGTGTTTAGGCAGAACTTGAGACTTGTGAAGGGATGACCTTCCTTGAGGGATATCTTTTTTTCTTTCACAAAAACCCACCTGAATTTAAGCAAGTTACACAGTGTTGAGGGACTGGAAAGAAGCAAAAATAGACTCTCAGTTCAGCTCCATGGGAGACTTGCTAAACTCTTAACAACTGAATTCCTTTAAGATATGTCTGCATTGTGAAGACATGTCTCTCACTTCAGCTGGAGCTAAATGCCAAGATATTCTTCAAACAGATCATAAAGGACTCCATTTTAATGTGTAGATAGTTAAAATGTGATACCTACAGCAGAATAAAGTGAGGGCTGCCCATGGCATCATGGTTGATGCGGTACATTATGTATCAGTTCATTTTATAGTCTATTGTATGTGTGCACACAAATATATACTCTGTTAATGCTCAATTCTTTTCTTTCTCCTTTATAGTGAAGAAGAAGCTAAATTTGGTGCCAGACGATTAGCTCGTAGTCTACAGAAATTAGGTTTTCAGGTAATTCTAATGAAAAAGGATTTATATGACTCAAGCAATAATGGTAGTTCATTTTTTAAAAAGAAACAAAAATGAGGGAGCATAAATATAGCAGTGAGCGTGTTTTCACTCAAATGCCCCTTTTGTGCCGGCATACGTTTTCCAGATGCTGGGTGAAGAGAAGCTTTTTGATTTTGTGGATTTGAGTTTTGTTTGGCAGCTCAGAGTAGTGCTTCTTCACTGGATAATGAACAACAAAATTTGTTTAATAAATGAACCACCCACAGATGTTTCTTGGATAGAATTTACTGTATCTTGAAAGATTTATTTGGAAAAAGTGCTGAAGAATATAAACTTTACTGTCATTTAACATGATTTGCACTCATCTCTGATGGAATCGCAGATACATTTCCATCTTCATAAGGGCAAGTTTGAACCTCTTTAATTAAAAGAGGAAGAAAAAAGGTCCTTCTGCGCTGTCAGGTTGGACAGCAGAAAATAAGCCAAATAAAATAGGACAGGAAACCCCTCTTTTTTTCAGAGTTTGGGTTAACATTACCAGCCAAAAACACCACTTGCATTTCATAGCAAGGGTTCAAAAACAGCCACGTGAATGACTTAAAGTGACACAGTTTAGTACTCTAAAACTTTCTGATGGTCTGTTTTACTGTTCACTCACAGATTCAGTTTAGGGACAGATGATTAAATAGACACAGTAGCTGTCCTTTTCAGGGAGAGACTCCTTTTGAATGTCGTACATAAAGGCAATGGTGACGGGCTATCCTGGTAATGCTGCATCAGAGCCCAGCACCAGTTTGACACTTGCTGTCACAAGTTCTAAAAGTTGGAATGGAACAGTAAGTCAATGAGGTGAACAGTGCTTCCAGGGTGGACACACCAAGTTTTACAATACAGTGAGTAGTTTACATTTTGAAGATTAAATTGATAGTTGACCTTTTACAAGGCTAGGGTCCTTCTACCAGTAATGTCTTTCTAAAAAGTGTAGACTGAAGAATAGTCATTTTAAGTTTAGGCAGTCTCAGAAAATGCACACAAGTTTCCCTAGTGATATTGCCAGCATTGACTTCTCAGCAGTGCATTTTTTTTGTCTGGGACTTGTCTGTTCGCTATTTTATTGTCATCTAAAATGTCTGTGGTAAAAAATAACTGAAAGCAAATAGTTTGACCTGGATTTCAGAAAGTTACAGAGTAGAAAATCAGTTTGCTGTACCAGTCACTGGACATATAAAGCAAAACAATTTTCACCTTTTTTCTTATTCTTAGTTTTAATAAAAATGTTCGATAGCAACAAGGCATTAAAAAACTTTGCAGTGAAATTTAAGCTTTTTCTCTGCTTATTTTAGTGTTCCATGAGCTATTTAATTTAGTGTCTTTTCAGTATGGAGGTGTTTAGTGCAGCAGTATGAGCTGTTTCTGTGTCTCATTCTTAAACTGTACTATAACCTATGATACAACCATGAGGTATCTTGTTCAACACTTACTCCACTGTAGAAGGATAATGTAAATTGAGTCCATTAAGTAGTGCTTAGATGCCTGTTAGAAATACATCAGTCACAAGGTTTTAATTTTAAAATCGCATCGAAATATCTACATAGTATCTTTCTAACTTTTTTTTTGCAACCCATACATCTGCCTCACTGTAAGCTGAATTTCTAATGTCTTTTTTTCCCTCTCTTTTGCAAAGGTAATTTTCACAGATTTTAAAGTTGTGAATGTTTTAGCAGTGTGCAACATGCCCTTTGAGATCAGATTGCCAGAATTTACGAAGAATAACAGACCTCATGCGAGGTATGGTAGGATTTTAAAGAATTGTAGTCTTTGTATACTTCTTAAGCTTTTATTTTTCAGTTCTAGATCTCAATTTTTTACCTTTTATTTTGTTTTCTAGTTATGAACCAGAACTTCATCCAGCCGTGTGTTACAGAATAAAATCTCTCAGAGCTACCTTACAGATTTTTTCCACAGGCAGTATCACAGTTACAGGTATTTTGATGTCAAAAAATAAATATTTAACTTGTTGGGAATATTTAACTTTAGGGCCAGTAGGCTTAGGAAAGTATAGTGTTTAAAACAGTCAAAAGATAATGTTGAAAGGATATTGCTTCCCAGTGTTAACACCTAGTTTGTTGAGTGAAAATGCCGGAAGAGTTGTAGAGAAAGTGTTATTATTGGTAGGCTCAAAAAATTACTTAGATTGAATGTACTTAGTCTGGGATTTTTTTAAAAACAAAAGTGAGATAGGAGTTGAGAATGACTGTATTTATTGTGTATTTAAATACTGGAATTTTCTTCCTTTTTTTTAGTCTTTACAGTGCTGTAAACTACTGTGCCTGTAGCATTAACATCCTTTTCATGAATACATATTATCAAACTGGACATTTGTGGAAACTTACAGCATAGAACATAGCATCTTTTCATAAATGAAAGTCGACCAGTACTTGCAGTTCTTCAGACTTGTGCTCTCTTCTGTTAAAGCTCAACTGAGGGAACCACCACTGAATCACAGACCTGAGTGATTTTTCACTTGTAATCAGAGACATGTTTGTCCTGGGTCTTGGCGATGCCATGCCATGTTTTTTCCTCTCTCTTTCTAATTTTCATTTTTCTTTGTCTTTTGTGTTTGCTTGTGGAGTTTCCAGATAAAAGAAATCAGGTTTTTCAGAGAATACATGTTAAAATAGTACAGAAGCAAAACAATCATTTTGTCTCACTTCAGTGGGAATTATGTCTTGTAGTTGTTAGAGGTCAGCTACTGTTTCAGAAGTTGGGTAAGAATTTTTTTATTTTATTTTCACGTCTTAATTCCTTAACAGATACCTAGGTTTATGGGGAATATTTTTCACAAGATCTTGGTAGAAGTGTTTTTTTAAAGAAGACAAACTTCATCAGATTTAGTAATCTGAAAATAAAGGGGCTAAAAAGTATTTCAAGATTGCAGTATATGTTCTGAACAGAGCTACTGGTCTAGCCAAAACTAGGAAATAAATTTAGAATAAATAAAAAGACTTAGTATAATATTTAGTATAAAACTGCAATAATAAGAAGCTCTCAGCATGTCTTGTCAGCCTCTTCATGAGATTCAGCTCCTCTGTAAGGTCCTTATTATTACTTCATATATGGGACAAAATCACTTTCATATTTTCAGAATTGTCCTTTCATATACGAAGGTAAGCATCAAAGTTTTGGATCTTTCTGGTTTAGTTGTTATAGTGAGTTTGAAATATCTCAGACCTCTTGGTTTTGAAGGCCTTTCTTCTGGGGGAAAAAAACATCCAGTCTTACGCTTCTTATTCTAAAATGTTTTAAATTACTTTTCAGCCTTACTGTACTCAGGTGCATTCAGATGAGGTTCCTTTTGAAGATTCATGTTTCTGTAGTACTAGTACTTGTCATACCACTGACTCAAAGAATTTTATTTGAGATACATAATTAGAAATGTTACAAAAAACCCAGGAAGGCCAAGTATAAAAAGATTTAGTTACATTGAGAAAGATAATATAAAAGTCACCAGCATGTGAAAGAAGACTTCTTTCATGATGTGAAAGAAGTTTTTGTTGTTTTGGGTTTTTTTAACTCCAAAAGGAGCAATGAGGAGGTTCTTTGGTTGTTTTGGGGATCTGTTTTGCTTTTTCTTCTCATATTCCCCACAGTGATGATCCGGTTTTTATGTCTCTTCAACATTATAGAGAGTAGCATTTTTTTACTGGAACTATTTGCCTACTCATACTCTCACTCTTTGAAGGCTTTCTCTACAAATTTCATTTCTATAATTGCAGCTAAATTTAAGGAGGGTGCAGTATCTGGCCAGAAGACAGGTATCTTTCACCAGGCTTGTTTTAGCTTAGTGCTTAACTTGACCAGTTTGAAAATACAAGAAAAATCCTATACTAGTCCATTTTCTTTCTGACTGAGCATGGAAAACAGTAATTACCTAAGTAATTTATACTGAAGTTACTATTTTTGAGAGCCATTTTTAACAGTTCTCTATACTTGGAAGAAACTTTTGAAGTCTAAAGTGGCGTTAAAAATACCCCTGAGTTCACAGTCATCCAAGCATGTGAAAAATTGCTGTTCTCCTTTATCTGCATCACTTAGCTTCTATGCAGAATTAATGTTTTCTGCCACGGTACTTCTCACTTACTTGCAATCTTAATTTTTCATTGTGTAAAATGGTCTAATAGCATTAAAAAGCATCACTAGTTCATTCTTCCTTTTCTTTCACCAAATACTCATGGATCATGTTTGATAACCTTCATATGCTTTATCCTGACACAATAAAACCGTTTCCTGCCTTGCAGGTTTTGTCCTGAGATCAATGATGAAGCTATTTGCAAAACCCAGGACAGATAGTAATAGTCTCTAATTTTCAAACATAAAATAACATTGTTTGAAACATACTTGGGTTAAATCCAATATTATTTAGCAGTAGTCTTTTTGGTTGGTTTTTAAAATAAGCTGAAAGTGGCTAGGCTTTGAAAAATACAAATTCCTAGAAGATTGACATAAGTAAAAAATAATTCTTTTACCTCTGCCACTCAACCTCCGCCTCTAGTCTGTTTAAGACAGTAAAACAAAAAGCACCCAGGTTGTTATGAAATTAAATTACAGTATTATTTATTTATAGTCTAGCCATTGACCATTGTAGAAAATCTCGCAGATTTCATGTGAAAGTCTTTTCTTGTAAGTAAAGTGATCAGAGAAACACCTTTTTAAGTTAGGGGAAATGGGGAAGAAATTATTGTCTACAGTATAAAGTTGTGATACCTAAAAATGTTAAGGTTACTTTAAAGATACTCTTGTTGTTTTTATTTCTGATTCCCTGATTTTTCTCTTGCTACTGCCTTTTTTTTTTTTCCCTTAACTATGTCTCAGGGCCAAACGTAAAGGCTGTTGCCAGCGCTGTGGAACAGATTTACCCATTCGTGTTTGAAAGCAGGAAATAAATTTTATAACTCACCATTTGATGGTTAGGTTCCCTAACCAAGCACCTTTAAAGACTGCTGCACATTGGACTAAAAGCAAAGAGGAAAACTGGACCAACCATAGCAGAGGAATACAGACTCTTTTACTTGCTCATGGCTACAGTATAGACTCCAGTTCTTTTGGATTTTACTCTTAACAGTGCTGTATTGTAAAAATGGAAGTTTACAAGATATGAAATTGCTGCTTTTAAAAAGACATTCTATTTATTTTTGCAGTAATTTCTGTATTCATAAGCAAAGCTGTCACGATGTGCACTACCTTTAAGACTTTTTTTTTTTTTTAGCTTGAGCTTGTGTTTTGTTTGTGAATAGTCTTTTACATTTTTGTATGCTGAATATTGGGCACCAAAGAAGCTGTAAAAGTTATCTTTTTCACCTAATGAATGTGCACAAATAAAAGTTTGGAAAATATTTCTCTTCATACCTGTTCTGTTATATTCCTTCCCTTTTTTCCATTACAGTTAAAATTGTATAGTTGCAAATTAATTTGAAGCAATGTAAGAATAGTCTTTTGCTGATACCTTCTGTTTCTGTTTGTAGTATGTGTAAAACTTTGTGCGTGGGATAGATTGAAATCTATAGTAGCTACGTATGTTTATCTGAGGATAAAATTTGGTTTGTTCACAGTTCTCTTAACTACATGCCAGACTTCAAGTATTTTCTTGCTGTTACATGAAGAGAAGACATTTCTAAATATAAAGGTCTTCAGAAAGTGTTTTCCTATAGATGAATCACAGAATATGCTGAGTTGGAAGGGACCCATAAGGATCACTGAGTCCCAACTCCTGGCCCTGCACAGGACACTGCAAGAATCACACCATGTGCCTGAGAGCATTGTTCAAACACTCTTGAACTCTGACAGGTTTGGTGCTGTGACCACTTCTCTGGGGAGCCTGTTCCAGTGCTCAGCCACCCTCTGGGTAAAAAACTCCTGATATCCAGCCTGAAACTCCTCTGACTCAGCTTCGTGCCATTTCTTTCAGTCCTGGCACTGGTCACAAGAGTGAAGAGATTGGTACTTGTCCCTCTGCTTCCACATGTGAGAATGTTGAAGACTGCAATGAGGTGTCCCCTCAGTCTCCTCTTCTGCAGGCTGAACAAACCAAGTGACCTCAGCTGCTCCTCATAATGCTTCCTATCCAGACCCTTCACCATTCTCATGGCCCTCCTTTGGATGGTCTCTTGTTTAATTACCTTATCAACTTAAGCTGCTGTAGAAAAAACAACTGCCTTGTCCAGCTTACTCGATGCAAGAGAAGAAAGTTAAGATGTGGGCTTTGGTTTTCAGGAAAAGTGTTGTGCTTCAGCTGGAGAAGATGATATGATCACACCAATCCAGCCCCAGCCTATTGCTGAACAATTAACACAGACCTTTTCTACACTGTTCTTACTGTATAATATTTTGATGACAGGAGCTGCCAACAAGCAGTGAAGCTTGATTCTGGCATGTATTGGTATTAATCTTGGACTTGGACGCCAGTAGATGTTTCTCTCAATAAGTGCACATTTGAAGCAGAAGAGAGGTGAATGCTTAAAAGTACCTGCAAATGCTACTTTTAAAAAGATACAATAAATATGTATAAATGTATATATGTCTTTTTTCCCTATCTCACTGAAGAGAAACGTAACACTACTCCTGTATGCTGCAGGTAATGTACAGTCTTAGTGGATGCTAAAAATTATAAACTGACCTGTTACTGTACCAGAAATCACAGCTGTGAAAGAAAGGTGCAAGAACATCGTGAGGAAGCAAATGCCTGGCATGATGTATTTAATCTGCCTGAGAGGGTGGTGTAGAAGTTGGGGCTCTCTATAGTGACTTTGTGCAAAAATTTTGGAAAGGAAAGAGTAGTATGAGAAATGCTTCACCAAACCCCTTAGAACAAAAATAAAGGAACAATGTTTTGCCACAAACCATAAGTGGTATGTTCATAAAAGCCTTTTTAAACTCTGTGTATGTATCATAGAATCATTGAATTGTTTGGGTTGGAAGATACCTTAATGATCATCCAGTTCCAAGTCCTCCTGCCATGGGCAGGGCAGCTTTCATTAGTCGAGGTTGCTCAGACTCCCACCCAGCCTGGCCTTGAACACTTCCAGGTCTGGGTCATCCACAACTTTGGGCAACCTGTTCCAGTGCCTCACCACCTCACAGTAAAGAATTTTTTTCCTTATACCTCGTCTAAACTTAAGTCTCTTTTAGTTTAAAGCTGCTCTTCTTTGTCCTCTCTCTGTACTCTTGTAAAAAGCCCCTTTCTTGTAGGCTCCCTTCAGGTACTGAAAGGTCACAATTAAATCTTCTCTTTTCCAGGCTGAACAATCCCAGTTCTCAGCCTTTCCTCGCAGGAGAGGTGCTCTATCCTTTGAATCAACTTTGTGGCTCTTCTCTGGACTCACTCCAACAGGTCAAAATCCTTTCTGTTCTGAGGACCCCAGAACAGGATGCAACACTCCAGGTGGGATCTCACCTGAGCAGAGTAGAGGGGCAGAATCCCCTCCTTTGCCCTGCTGGCCACACTGCTTTTGATGCAGGCCAAGACAGGATTGGCTTTTTGAGCTGCAGGTGCACATTGCAAGGTCATGTCCAGCCTCTCATCCACCAGCACCCCCAAGTCCTTCTTAGCAGGGCTGCTCTCAATCTCTTCATCACTCAGCCTGTACTGACACCAAGGGTTGCCCCAACCCAGGTGCAGCACCTTGCACTTGGTCTTGTTAAACCTCCTGAGCTTCCCGTGGGCCCACTTCTTGAGTTTGTCCAAGAGGACTGAAACCATGAAGTTGAGTTCAACAGTCATGAAATTCATGATAGCAGGGAAAAAGCTTGCTCTAAGTTTTCCGGTTCATACCAAATAACGTGGACCTTGGCACTTCTGACACTAATAAGGATTTTGTGCATAGTCAGAGAGCAATGGACAAACCACCATTAGGGAATACTAGTTATATTACTACAATTTAAAAAATAAAAAAAAGATGAAGGTATTTGAACAGTGAACAAAATTGTCACAGGTTTACGGGAACAAAGTGTAGTCCTAAACTGCTGAATGATGATTTGGCCATTTTAACTACAATAGCTGTGATAGATTAGGCTTGCCTCTTCAAATCAACTTACAGAGCCTTTGAGTGTTACTGGTGAATATCTGGAGCTTTTATGAAGCATATGTGTCTCCTAAATTTATCTGTGGAGAAAGAGGAACATTCCGTTTTGTTAGCACTGTCACATTGTATGAAATCTGTCTTTTAGAACAAAAATGAAAGGTAATAATGAGCTGCAATGTATTAAAATGGGAACTGTTTCTTTTGAAGTGCTGCCTATATCCATGCTAGCAGTTTGAGGCCTTTGTAACAATCCGTAACAGAGCCAAAAAGCACACTACCAAACTTGTAGGATAGTATTGAGGAAGAGAATAATAGCAGATAAAAGACTCCTTGAAAAGTGTGCTCATCTGTCCTAGCTTCAAGGGAGCCTCAAACTGTGAAAAGTATGTTTTAAAACCTCTAATGATGAAGGGCATCTGGTACTGTATGCTTAGGGATATCACTCCCATTTCCTACTGCTCTAAATAGGTAGGTTTCCACCTCAGTCTGGAATAAGCCTTGCTGCTGATGCTTTTTACTTGTGTGTGTATGCACATACCCCATTTCCCATCTTCACAAGTTGGCATTTGTTTCCTGTGCTGTGTTGTGCTGCCTTCACCCAGGCTCTTGCTACCAACTCCTGCAGCCACAATATGGATGCTACTCCAGACAGCATGGCCCAGCGTGATGACTCACCTCCAGTGCAAGGAACAGTGCTTTGGATTGAATTTACTGTCAATCATCAGCTCTTTCTCAATGGCCATGTTTTCTAGGGCACTGTTCATCTGTCCCTGGTTCCTCCATGTGGATCCCATGCAAAACTCCACATAGTGCTCAGCTCTGGCACTGGCAGCACCATAAGAAGTTTATTTCACATTCTTTAGAGAGAAGGGTTGGTTCTATTTATACACTCCACTAACGGCTCCTTTTTGCAGTAGATTGATAACTGAGTCATTGCTGGCTTGTGGGTTGTCACAGATCTTTTCCTGCAGTTTCTAGTGCCACTTTATCATTCTCTGACTTGCAGCTAGTGTTACCAGAAAAATTTGCACCTACCTTTTTAGAATTGTATCCTGCTTTTTTCACAGATTTGTGAAGTTTTGAATTCCAAACCAGTCTCTCCCAGTTTAGTGTTGCCTGCATATTTAATAGGCATATTATGTTCTGTAATCCATTAATGGAGATACTGAATAATTTTAGATCTGGGGCAAAGTGTTTTGTGGAGTCCTTCAGAGATCCAGGGATGTCACTTGTAAGATGTGTCCGTTTTTTCCCTTGTATTTTCATAGTTGATGGGATTGTTAGCATCTGTGTCATCAGATATTCATGCTTTGTTATAAAAGACCAGTAGAATTATGGCTACATTTATAGGGTGATACAGGGCTAAGTTAGTAGGACTACAATTAAGACTGTAGCTATAATGATTTTTAAAAGTCCTTGACTATAGGACCTTCACCTTCAGGAGTTATCTGAAGCTATCATGGTCTCTGCAGTAAAACCAGTTGGAACTATGCCTTCTTCAGGAATATGGCATTTTTATTTATTTGTTTCTGTACTAAATAGGTGTGCATGAGAAAATTTTAGAAGGGGTTGCAATGAACTCAAAACCTGTAAGCTGGGGAGACAAGTTCTATGGTATTTTCTGAGTTAAATTTATTTTTATAAGAACACTCAGAAAATTTATTACAGCAGATGTGGCCTAGAAATTCAGTGTTTCACTTGTTTTAGATAACATGGGGTCTGCACAGTTAAAAATCTGCATTGTGATAACTACTTCACAGAATCAGAATACGCTGAGTTGAAAGGGACCCACAAGGATCATCAAGTCCAAATCTTAGCCCTGTACAGAACCATCTCCAAGAGTCACACCATTTGCCTGAAAGTATCATTCGAATGCTTCTTAAACTCTGTCAGGCTTGGTGCTGTGACCACGTCCCTGGGGAGCCTGTTCCAACACCCAACCATCCTCTGGGTGAAGAAACTTTTCCTAATATCCAACCCAAACCTCCCCTGACACAACTTCAGGCTGTTCCCTCAGGTTCTGTCACTGGTCACCACAGAGATCAGTGTCTGTGCCTCATCTTCCCCTCACAAAGGAGTTGTAGACTGCAATAAGGTGTCCCCTCAGTCTCCTCCAGGCTGAACAGACCAAGTGACCTCAGCTGCTCCTCATACAGCTTCCGCTCAAGGCCCTTCATCATCTTCATTGGCCTCATTTGGATGCTCTCTTAAGAGCTTAATATCTGTCTTATATTGTGGTGCCCAAAACTGCACACAGGACTCAAGATGAGGCCACACCAGTGCAGAGCAGAGCAGAGCAATCCCTTCCCTCAACTGGCTGGTGCTGCTTTGCCTGATGCACACTAGGTACCTGACTTTAGTACCAAATGTCCAACAGGGTTTCAGTATTGGTTCCCTTAAAACTTATGACAAAGGGAAGTTGTGGCACAGATTTGGCCAGTAGTTTCCCATCCTGAGATAGCTAATTTTTCAGTGACTTCTGGCAAATGATGGCCTTGCCTTCACTAGTTTGTTTTCAGGTTTTGAACATGAGTTCACTGTCTGACTAGACATGCTCCTATTTGTGATTTCAATATCTAGAAGTGCGACCATGTGAGAATCTGATCAAAACTGATCTGCTCTATTCAGAAGTAAAACTTTATGTCAGTAAGTCAGTGTGGTTTTAATGCTACGAGACAGCAAATAATGTGCTTAATTCAAAGTTGTATCTACACTCCAGCTGACAGTGTCAGTCTTGATTGCTCAATTCTGAAAGAAATGCTGCTTTGTGGCTACTGAGAGAGTCAACACGCTTTTAAAGCATGCTTTTTTCTTAAACAACCATTTATTTATCTTCCAATAAATACTTATCTACTGATCACTCTAACAACATCTATTAACCTGTTAAGGATAAAATACTGATATTCTTTTATAAGAACCTTTGTAGAGGCTTGTTGAATATTTCAGGATACACTTGCTAAGCAGTAATGAAGAATTTGACATAATTTATGATCTGCAGTGATTACAGTTCCTGAACTCCTTTTGTGCTACCACATACCACAGAATTCTCACTTTCTGAGTCCAAAAGTCAAAGTCTAGTGTGCCCTGGGTTGAGAAATAGAATTATTTTGGCATCAACTCTCTATTCTTCAGTTTCTGACTCACATGGAACTGGGAGGCCAAAGAAATCCTACCTCATTTTCTTTAAGGCTATCTTCAGTTTAGAATAATTGATTATGTAAATAATAGAATCTTTAAGGTTGGAGTGATGGCCAAGACCTTTTAGTCCAAACACCACCACGTCAGCTAAACCATAACACTAAGTGTCATGTCCAGTCATTTCTTGAACACTTCCAGAAATGGTGACTCAATCACCTCTCTGGGCAGCGTGTTTCAATGCTTAACCCTTTCAGTGAAAAAATTATTCCTGATGTCCAGCCTGAACCTCCCCTGGCACAACTTGAGGCTGTTTCCTCTTGTCCTGTTGCTAGTTGCCTGGGAGAAGAGGCTGACCCCCACCCTATTACAATCTCATTTCAAGTAGTTGTAGACAACAATGCATTTAATGTCCTGCATTAGGCAATTTGACTATGTTTTCTGAGGAGTATTTCCTATATCACTGAATCCTGACCCTCCTGAGAAACTGTATGTAAAGTTCTTCTTATAAGTTGAGCATGCTCTGTGTTATAAATAATAAGGTTCAGATGAAGATGATCCTTTTCCAAGTCTTGTTAAGCTGAATCTTAAGTTCATATCCAGTTGTTGTGAACTAATGTCATCCTCCACACTCCATGGTTGTCATTTCTGCTCCATACCACTGTCTTCCCTAACTTACCAACAGGGTTGTTAACCCTTTATCAGCCCCATTTTTGCTAGCCTAAACAGACCTGTCTTTGGTGGGCTCCTCCTGTGAGACTCTTCCTTCTCTTTGGACCTCTTCCAGACTGCAATGTTGTTGAATATGGATAACTAGAATTGTGTGTGATATTCCAATTTCCGTTGTAAGAGGTGATTAACCTCAGGGGGACTGAGGGATGCTAGTTTGAAACAGACAGAGCCTAGATTTCCAGGTAGTTATAACTATAGCGATCTTTACTGGTGGCTGTAAACTCTACAAAGAAATGAAAGAAAGAGTATCTTGTGTATTATAATAATACCACGTATACCATCAGAGCGTGAGCATCACTGAACATTTTTCTTTTTTTAATCAGTCTCTTGGTGAAAGCTGCTTTGTTTGCCCCGGGTCTAGTAGAGCTGCTCCTTCTCTCTCTTGGCAAGTTCCACCGGGACCAGTTTCTCTCTGCGCTGGCTCAGCCCGCACAAGGGCGTCCTCACGTGTTTCCTGCAGAAGCACAAAAACCCGCACGGCTTTGCCACTGCCCGCAGCCGGCACACGCTCTCCGGGCGGCACGGCCCTGCCCCGGGGGGCCCGCAGGGCGGCTGCGGACGAGCATGGCCCGGGCACAGCCCGAGCAAAGCCCCGGCACACCCCGGGCACAGCCCCAGCACACCCCGGGAACAGCCGGAGCACAGCCCCGACACAGCCCCAGCACACCCCGGGAACAGCCGGAGCACAGCCCCGGGAACACCCCGACAGTGCCCGGCCCCGGGGGCTCCGCCGGCCCGCGGCGCTTCCCGGCCTGCCCGCGCGGGGGCGGCCCCGCCGCACGCTGTGCCCGGGGCTCTCCCTCAGGGCCGGCTCCCCCTCACCCCCGGCTCCCCACCAGGGCCGGCTCCCCCTCACCGCCGCCTCCCCCTCACCCCCGGCTCCCCACCAGGGCCGGCTCCCCCTCACCGCCGGCTTCCCCATCAGCGCTTCCACCCCCTCAGGGCCTGTCTTTAAGCGGGGCCCGCAGCGCCAGCGAGGAGCGCTCCCGTTCCTCGGCGCACTGACCGCTGCGAGGGGGAGCCCGCGGCCTCCGGCAGCACAGTCATTAATGCTAAACTAATTAGTTCATGAACAGCCTCCTTCAAGCGCGGCTAAGTTGCAACGTGCCCTTTAGAAAAAAAAGATTTCTCTTGTAATCCAAATCGTTCAAATACAGGATGACGCTAAGCTGTTCACTTGTTAATTACTTTCACTGTTAGAAAATGGTATAGAATCGTAGGATAGTTTATGTCAAAAAAAAGATCTCTAAGATCGCGTTGAACTGCTAACCTAGCCACCACCATCTTCACCGTGAAACCATGTGCCCAGGTACCAGATCTAGATAATGTTTGAGCATTTCCAGGAACAGTGATTCCACCACTTTCCAGGGCAGCCTGTTCCAATGCCTTACGACCCTTTCAGTAAAGAAATTTTTCCTACCAACCAATCTAAACCTCCCTTGGTGCAACTTGAGCCCATTTCTTTTTGCCCCATTACTTGTTTCTTTGGGGAAGAAAAGAAATCTGCCCCTGTCTGGCTACAAGCTCCTTTCAGGTAGCTTCAGGGAGCAGTAAGGTCTCTCCTGAGCCTCCTTTTCTCCAGGCTAAGCAACCCCAACTCCCTCAGCTGCTCCTCATAGGACTTACTCTCCAGACCCTTCACCAGATCTATTGCCCTTCTCTGGAAACGCTCCAGCACCTCAATGTCTTTCTTGTCTTGAGGGGTCCAGAGCTGGATGCAGGATTCAGGCTGCAGTCTCACCAATTCTGAGTACAGGGGGGCACGATTGGTTCCCTGGTCCTGCTGGCCACACTGTTTCTGACAAAAACTAGGATGCCCTTGGCCTTCTTGGCCACCTGAATGCACTGCTGGTTCATGTTCAGCTGGCTGTCAGCCAGTGCCCCCAGAGCCTCTTCCACTGGGCTGCGCTCCAGCCACTGTTCCCCAAGTCCATCCATACCACTGCATGAGGTTATTGTGACTCAGTCTTATTTTCAGTGTGAATGTTTCTCCCTGAGCCTTCAAGCCTCTTTCTCTGGGTGTCATTTGCCTTGCCGTGACGCAGTAGTCTGCTGGCTGCCTATCAGCAGGGAGAGAGTGAAGACTGCATTGCCCCATCACACCCAGGTGTGTGGATGAACTGGGGGATGATTCCTTGCCTGTAAAAGTATGCCACCAGCTGTGGTGAGGTCTTACTCTCTCTCACCCCAAGCTATCAGCCTTGCAAAAATCTTGTCCACTAATTTTTTCCGCTATCATTTCTTTATTCTTTTAATCATTATGTTGATAAGCCTCTGTGATTAGTCCAAAAAAGCAAATAGCTTCTGTAGAGCAACTTTCTGAACATATCAGAAGAGAGCTGTGTTTTAAAAACCAGGGCTGCTTAGCATTTTCTATAACTTTTAGTGCTCGAAAACAACTGAAAAGAATAGGGGCAGTAGCAAATTGCTAGTAAAAACTGATAGTTAATTTATGATCAATGACACCTGCAATTAGAGATGATAAGCAAACAGCATGCATATCAGCAGCCCATTTAATTCTGTTATCTGATGTGCTACTTTTGTTGAATATATGTAAGTTCGAGGGCCACTCTACTTCTGAGGGGTAAGAACAGACAGGTAGAGTCAAAAGACACAAAACCAGTCAGAATAGGTCTTACTAAAGGCAGAGACACAGGACATTCGCATCACCAGCACTCTCTCCCTCTCCTACTCTTCTACCCCTTTTTATGTGGTGACCTGGAGACACAATACTTGTGCTGAAAGAACTTTTTTTGGATATGAGCTCATAGAGCCTACAGAGCCACAGGACTCAATAAATCCACATTAAAAAATGCCCATCTAGAAGAGCTATCAAAACTCACATGAAGCCTTGAGGTATTTGAGATAGGGTAACTCTCCTTCCCTTTTTCTGCAAGCCGAGACACACAGCCTTAAATGCAGGATCAGGTTTGCCTTCCTCTCCAGGAATGCTAGACAGCAAAAGGGCTGGGGAGTCAGGCCTGGCTGCAGGTGTTTCTCACAGCGGTGCTGGAAACCACCATCTCTTTAGGGCCAGTCTTTCAGCACCAACAAAATGTTTGCTTGGCCACTGAGATCAACATGTGCAACCTAAAGCCCTGGGAGAATCTGATTTTTCCAGAAAATAAAAAATAAAACCCCACACAGTTTCCTTTTTATTTTAGCATGCGGCATTGAAAGGCTTTGTACCTCTGGCACCAGGGGGATGCGGTCAGATGCTTGGTACTTACTGTTTAGCTAGTTCCATGGATATTTGCTCCAAAGAGCATCCTTTTGTCTCTGGTATAAACACAATAACAAAAGCCAGGGACGCTAGGCTCATTATTGTGTAAATGAAGCACACCCAGGACAAGCCAATGAGCTCTACAAAGGAAGAAAACATGTCTTGTTTAATTTTCAAATATTGCAATTTTTGTTTCTGTTGCTGTATTTTATAGTATACAGCCTCTAATGCATAGGAGAAATTAGAAAGAAGCTAGTCTATTATTCTTAGTTCACATAGTTTGAAAAAGAAGAGTGGCTTTACTTTTTCTAATACTCCTTATGAAAGAAAATTGATGAGCCCATATTGACTCACTTAGCATGAATCTATTGATTTATTTTGCTTGTGGTCACTCTGGATGAAAACAGTGAGTAGCCATTGTTACTGGCTTGTGCGAAGGCAGTGGAGATCACAAATGCCTTGAATTTTTGCCTGTGTTTGGTTTTGGTGCACATTCTTTCATGAAGCAAATCCAAGCATTTTTTACACTGTTACAGTTGTCTCCAGCTAATCCTCCCCACCTGTCAGTTCCCAGCATTTCCACTGCGAGTCATGGGTCCTGTGCCAGAAAGTGATCCATGAGTGAACTCTTAAGGAGGCCATCCAAGAACTAGCGGTTTCTGAGCCTACAGTCCAGGGGCAGGTAGGTCCTCAGGCTGAGGGATGCATTCTGCAGCCCCTAGAAAGTAAAGCATATGCAAACCCAGCAGGCTGCTGCAGCCTCCTTTTCCCTGCTAAAACAAAGGCGGACCACTGAGACATTTGTCAGTTGTGTCATGAGCTAAAAATTTCAGCTGAAGCTTCTAATCCAGCTGGTATCTTCTGCATCATATACCTAAGTGCAGGTGCTGCTGGCCACTGTCACCTCCATGTGTATTCATCTGATGATAGAATTTCCAGTTCTGCCTTTCCTCTGTAGACTAGGAATGCATATTTTCTCGTACTTACATTTTCATAAATCCAGATTAGATCCAGTTAAGCCAATAGAGTTACTGCAGCTTTACAGTAATTGAAACCGAGACCAGGATAACAGCAAGGTGTGCACTAACAATTGGGGACCTTCACGTGAAACAGATGAGCACCTGAGGTCTGCACTATCTGGTTTTGGGGACATTTCCTTAGGAATAACTCTAATCTGGTCCAAGGACTGAGCAAGTGTTGGCAGCTGGAGTGCATTCACTACACACTTTCTTGTCTGGTTTTGTCCAAAAGCTTGTGCAGTTCAGGAGTTCAGGAGTGCAGTTCTGTGATGCAAACAGAAGTGCAGTGAGTGTGAGCAACTGGGCTGATCTAACTAAAGTGCTAATGTGGACACACTGAATTGTGCCTGGTATCTTTTTCCTAGTTCTAATCAAGAAAGTACTCAGATGTTTTGTTTTGTTTTGTTTTGTTTTGGTTTTTTAATTATTATTTCTCTCTCCTTTATTCTCTATTTTTTAAGAAAAGAAAGTGCACACGTGAAACCCGTTTTACTCACAGATCATACCCATTTTCAAATCCATCTCAAAAAAAACATCTAACAGGGTGAAAACCACCTTGACTTTTTGTGGGTTCATCTGCCTCTGGTGGAGAGTAATGTAGAGTTAAAGGAAACCTGGAATTTCTGCTCCCTTATATATTTTGATTTTCAGCACATATTTTCCTCAGAATGAAAACGAAAAATTTCAAAACTTTATGTAATATAAAATTAGAAAAAATATTTGCTAATCAAAATTTCAGCATCAGCATTTAACCTTTTTCTTTGATTATCACCACATTGGAAGTTACTATATGGTAGTCTGCTTTCTCACATTAAAATGTGAAATATTTTTACCACACAAAGACACCTTTTTCCTAAAGAAAATTTTCTCAAAGCCAGTACATTCCTGTGAAAAGGAATTAATTAAATGGGAATGTCTTTAAAAATGTCTGATCAGAAAAGCTGTGGTCTGATCTAGAGCAGAACTTCCACTGACTTTGGAAGATGCAGGACTAAATCCTAAATATTATGTATTTTCAACCTACTAGGGCAATGGTATTTTGAAGAACTGGGTTTCACAGCCTGTGGAGTTGATGTGCAAGGTGGTCTGATAACCAGCACTGTGAGGCTGAAATTACTAGCACAAATATAGAAAGATGTGGAAATCGTGAGGTTACACCAACACCTAAATGGAGATCTTGGCTCCTGGGGCATCACAGCTGCCATTTTAGAAATGTTGTTCATATAGGAAAGATTTATTTCGCCCACAAGAGAATATGAACTTGGAAGGACACAGAGAAATCTTACCAGTTACAGTTAAAAATGTCAAGGAGATGAGGAGATTTATACCCCAGTTCATGCTAGATGTCAAAGCCATGGCCCGTCCTCTGATCCCACCAGGGAAAATTTCACTCAGGACCAGCCAGGACACTGAAATAGAAGGAAAAAAAAATGTAGTCTTTGAAAGGATGGTTTTCCTTGCTGTAAACCTAGGTAGTCCATGAATTCAGGTGAGGCCACCTGAAAGAATAAGGTGATTTTCAGGGGCTTAGATTTGTGAGGGCCCATGCTCTGCAGGCAGTGTGTGCAGCAGTCAGCATCAGCCCAGATCACCCTTCGTCCCTTCATCCCTGCCTGGTGGGTGCCTGAGCCAGAGACAAGTGGCACTAGACTGGGAAAGTGAGCTCTGACCAGACATCTCTGTATGAAAGAGAGTTCTGACTAAATAACTCTTGAGTGACATAATGCTAATGGAAGTGGGGCAGCAAACCAAAGTAATCTTCAGCCTCAGAGCAGCACTGTGTGTTTATGCCACCTTATAAATCAACCTGCCACACTGAAGTATGCTTGCTATTTCAGCTCTCTGCTCCATATAAATGAGATTGCTAAGGTATAAATGAAGAGAGAGGGACTGATTTTTGACTCCTTATCACACCACACCACAGGTGATCTAAATGCTGGCATTGCTAGCTCACAAAAGCAAATTCAGACGTGAGGAGCTGGCTGTGTAAGCACCTTCCTTGACAGCAAGACAGAAAAAAAAAAAAAAAAAAACAACCAAACAACCAACCAAACAAAAAAAACATTTCTGATTATTAGAAAACAAACAAACAAAAAACCACAAACAAACCCAAACCCCATCCAAAACCCCTCTCCTTTTGTTAATAAGCAAGATGCATTAGCAAGAGGTTGTGTGGAGAAGTTGTGAGTTAGCAGATGACCAGCATAAGAGCAGAGATACATGACACATAGATGAACTGTGTCTTCAGACCCTTGGACATGGACATTATAAATAGCTCATCTGTGCTGTTCTTTCTGCAAAATGACAGATGGGAGTTTACTGGGACACTTGCACAGGGCAGTCTTAAAGATACATTTTAAAAATAGGCTCCTGTACATACATGCAAGTGTTTCACAGTGCCCTGTCCCTTTGGATGCTTGTAGAATTCCTGTGTGACTGTGCTGGTAAAGGTAGAAAAGAAAAGGGCACTCCATAAGGAGACTAGAAAAGACTAGCTGGAAGGGGAAAAAAACCCCTAAGCCTTGAATCAACAGAGTCGATTAGAGAAAACTCTATTTGCTTTGTACCAGAGATTTGAATTCAAAAATGTTTTGTGGACTTGACCCGGATTTTTGTATTTTTTAAGGAAAAATATTAAAAGCTTTGCTCCCACAATGGGAGTTACCCAGAAGATTTTATTCTGTAGAATCAAGACCACTCTGTGTAAAGGCTGTTTGGCATAGTCAAGGGGCACACAGCCATAACACAGCCACCAATTCTAAGACCAGCCATAGAGAGGATTTTTTTCTTTTTCTTTTTTTTTGCTGACTTGGATCACATAAAAGTTTAATACACTTGCTGCTGACTAGATAAATGTTGCTCTAAATAAATGCCCTCAGCATGTTCTGTGATGTGCCTACAGATGAGGAAGGAGCAAAGAAGAAGCAAACTGACTTATCAGGCAGGTGTTTTTCCCTGCCAAGCCAGCTAGCCCTGCACCTGAGCAAATTCATGAGGATGTCATGGTTGTATTTTGCTTCTCCTCAGCATAAGGGCTGTTGAAACCAGTATTGTTAGTCCCAGCTGATACATGTCACGACAGGGATTGCTACCCAAAAAGCAAAGGAACAAGCGAGAGGCAAAGGAGCCATTCTGAGCAGTGTGTGCACAGCTCCTGAAGTTTGTCTCCACAGGATGGCCTGGCAGCCAGCAACTAGCTCATCTGGAAGAATTATTGTACATGGAAAACTGGCAAAGGGGATATTCACAGTGACATTAGGATTAAAATAAAGTTTGAAAGAATTCAAACCCACTTTCTCCTGGGCATAAACCAACCTCCAGGAATAAAACAGCATTTGGGCCCTGGGGGATGGTTCATGCCACAGCTGAAATGCGTGGCACTGCAGCAGCTCCAAGACCATGCAGTTTTCCAAGGACAGACTGGCCCTTTCAGGCCAACTGTAATTTGTCTGGAGGTTTGAGTCATGTTGTTTTTCTGTTAAGAAACCAAAATAGTTGAGGATCTGCATCAGCCACAATAGTGGTTAGCTGCCTTTATTGCAACCAGTTATTTCATTTAGACAGATCCCACAATGACTGTTCTTCACATCTGCTAATGGTAGCTGCATCTTCTGGCATGGTTCTGACCTTTGCTTAGCTGGCAAGGAGTGGATTGGCTTATTCCCCCTGGAGAAAGAGCAGTTGTAGAAATATGACACTACAGTTTGTTTATTCCTTTCCCCAAGCTCAGATAGCAATAATGATCAATTCTTTGCTTTTAGCACCTCTCTGGGATTGTGTTTACTATTTGTACCTTTGCCAAAAAGCAGCAGCTGCTGTAGGTATGGCAGGGATGTGACTTTCTGTGGGGGAGGCAGCAACTAGGTTCAGGCTCCCATTCATAATGACTGCTGCTACCTTCTGCGCTGTGTGCACACAACAATGCAGAAATCTAATCTGCACACTCCCAAATTCACTGCCAACTCAGCTGTGTGCTTTGCCTTCACCAGTCTAAGCAGTGGCATTCTACAGGGGAAATCAGCCTATCCTTGAAAAGAAGATCCAAATACCACCCCCCACCCTCCATCTGCTGTGTAATCTAACAGTATTTCAAAAGGACACTGTGATAGTAACTACATGGCACACACAATAGTTTTTGGTGTCTGCTCCGGCCACCCTTGGTGGATATTCCTGGAATGGATGGGAAGAGAGATGGTGCTGTCCAGGTCAGATGTAGGTAAGAGATGTGGCTAAGGGCTAGACAGCATGAGAGTCTTTGCTAGATTCAACAACTGCGTGATTTGTTGCTGCAGGCAGCAACTCACCTTTGCTGACCTGCAGTGTGTGCTGTATGTTGACAGCAGTTAAGAAAAATTGTGCAGCTTAATTGTCTTTCTTATGGTACAGTCAGAGAAAAGAACACCTACTGCAAATGCAGACAAAAATACTACATTGGATCAGAAAACTTAACTGTTTCATTAAATATCACAGAAAATAAATGCCCTGACATTCCTTACCCAGGTGGGAAGAGCAGAGGATTCATGTATACAAACAGCCCCTTGACCAGAATGGTGACATTTACCTCTAAACAAAGTCACAGGGGCTATAAAGGCAGGAAACAGAATAGTAATGGAAGATTTCAGCTGCTCCCATTAAGGCTGAATAAATTGCATAATCGAGCACAGTGCTGGGAGTACCAGAGATGATGGTTTCTTTTAGCACTTTGCCTGATACTTAATGAGAGGGGAAAAAAAAACGCAAATCATGCTTCAGTGCTGAGCATGGGTAGTTCAAGATGCAGCTGTGACTAAGATGCTCTGTTATATTGGTTATAACATTTAAAAGTCAGTATTCTTGTAGAAATGGAAAAGCCAAAAGCCTGCCACATTTTGTTTCAAAAGGCGAACAGTATTAGCATAAACCTGCTTTCTGTAAATATCAGGGTAAATGCTTCAGTGGTGCTATGGAGAATGTTTAAATTACCTGGTTAAAAGCTTAGAATGCACATACAACCAAATAAATGAGAAATAGCTCAGCACAGATAAAGTACAGAATGAAGAAAAATGTTAGAAATAGGAATATGCCTTTCCTAAAGGTGTACACTGTGTCCAAACAAAGAAAACACAGTATGATTTCTGAAATGTTACTTGCAATACAGGCAGCTGAGTGTTTTGAGAGTGTGCTGGCAGAGATGATGAGAGGCCAGGGATGGAGGAGGTGACATACCAGCATTGAAGAAACGTTCCAGTAGGATGCAGGAAGGGATCACCCTGGTACACTGTACCGAGATGCTGGCTGGAGCTAGGATGAAACTAAGTAATCTCAGCTGGAAAGGGAGATATGTACAGTGTCTTTATTAAGAAGAGTCCTGAGAAAAACCATCTCTCTTTGAAAGAGTTAAAGTATAAGGTTAGAAACGAACAAGCCACTGTGCTTTCAGTCTCAAAGAGCTTTGGTGAAGTGTTGTGGGATAGAAGAGAAGCTATTCCAATGGATCAATAACAGTTTATTACAGGAAACAAAGGACATGCCCAGTTTTTAGAATGGAAGACAATGACTATATTTCCAGATCTCTCAGGAAGGGAAGTGAATGTACGTGCGAAACTTACCGATGATACAGAATTATTGGGGGTAATAAAAATGATGGATCATAAAGAATTGCAAAATCTCAAATAGAAATCAGAAATACAGAAATCTCAAAATATTGAGTACTTTGAAAACCGACCCATAAAACTCCTTATCAACACACACAAAGCAACATGCAGGGAGAAAACCAGACAGCAGTACACACACCAGCCCTGTTCAGGACAGAAGTGCTAAAAACCTCCATGGTCAGCTCAGGGACAGTATCAGCTCCACAAGACAGAGGTCATGGCTGCAAAGGTTTGGCAATCATTAGGAAGGCAGTGCTCAATGTGCCATTGAGCATGCTGTGCCTCTGTATTTGTCATGTTGCAGGCTGATTTGATCAACTCAGAACCAGATGAGCCATGGAGAAAGGTGTGTAATGGGCTCTGCAAAGAGCAGTCATACTGAGGAGGACTCTTCAGCTTAGATAACATACAGCAGAGGGGAACAGAGTTGCAGTGGAGATGAATTGGAGAGTGGTTTTAGTCACATTTTGAAAGATACAAACCAAGGGAATCCAAGTGATATTAGCAGGAACAGCAGTTAGGTGAGATGGGAGGATATGCTTTTTCAGACAATGTGTATTTCAGTTGTGAAACTCACTTTCACAAGATGCTTCAGATGTGAAAAATATTGGTCTTAAATCATTAAATGCTGGGTGTTAAAATATTATTTCTCTATATGTGAGAAAAAAGATCCATCAAGAACTATTGTTCACCATAGTAAAAATAAATCCTATTTTCAAGGATTTTTCTTGAAGTTCTGTAAACTACTGATAGGTGTTTACACCCATGCTGTGTGGGCCTTTTCTTCTCTATTGTCCCGCAGCAGCTGCTGCTGGCTCTTCTTGGAGGCAGGGTAGCAGACTGATTGAGTGATCTTTTTATTTGAGCCAACATGGGCAACTTAATGAGCTTTATACATGGGCCATAAGCAAAGAGATATCTCAAACTCTCATGTGATTTCTTCCTTACTTCCTTTCTTTACAGGCATGCAGTTAAAAAAAAAAAAAAATAAGATACATCAGAGAAGCAGAAAAATCTGAGAATATCTGAGAAATACCATGAGCTCAAGGGTGCTCAACATTCAAGTGAATGAATGAAAAATGTTCTTGTTTTGACCTTTTTCCTGCCAGGAGGCAAAAGCAAATTAGTAGCTGCTCAGCAGCTCTCATTAATTAAATACTAGATTCCCTTGGTATTCATTTGCTGCTTAGCATATTTTTCTTTCTGATACCTGTATTGTGTGAGATCAAATTCTTTATGATGAGATTTATAAAATGACCATTGCAATACTTGAAAGAATTCGAGTTTCTGAGGTATAAACTCCAGAAACAGATTAAGTGGATTTACAGTTTTAGAGGGAAGTAGGCAGAAGACTTGGAAAGGGAGGACTGAGTTGTTAACAACCCAAGGTCCAAGGAAGGATAAGGAAGGGATTACTCCACCAAGAAACGCAAAAAGACTATTTAAGAATATGTAACAAGTGATTGGTGTTGGGGAAGGATACAAGCAAGCCACTGCAAAACTGCCATGAGAGGAAAGAAGCTGAAGGACCTACCTAATAACTGGCTTTGCTAAGACCAGATTTTTTTTCCAGGCTTATGAAACCCTGCAGGTGTTTCATTTCTCTGGTTTCTGGCTCCACTGGGTATTAACAGAAATACCCAGGTGTCCAACCACTTCTCACTAAAGGCCAGCTTCAGACCTAGCTGGCCTTGATTTCAAAGGGCATGTTCAAAGGATGGCACAAGCCTTTGTAGTGTGCATGGTGATGAGGTGTTTTCCTGTGAGGGCTTGCAGCACTTGGACAGAGCTGGGATTTGAGGGGGACACACCTGCTGCTGTCACACACCAGCACTGTCCCAGCATGGCTCCCAGCACCTACACAATGCAACCCTGGCACAGGCTTTTGAAGCAGCTCCAATGAAAGAAATCTAGGGGGCTGGCAAAAGTGAGGGGTGCTTAGACTGGAAAGAAGAGAGTGTGGGAGGGAGTCTGTCCTTTTCCAAAGCAGATAAAGGAGATAGGACACACAAAAGGTGGACTGAAACTCTGTCCATGATTTTGTGCAAGGGGCCAAAGCAGATTATTGTGACCAGCATTAAAAATCTATGACTTTGCTTATTGACAACTATCTTTATCTCTGGCTCTGCCCCATAATATGAGACTGAAGTGGCTGCTCATAATTAGTAACAGGCAAATATAGAGCGAATGAGCAGTCGTATTGCTCTGGAGAGCGTGTAGGCTGCCAGCAGAGTGCCAGCCTGACAGGGTTGAGTCATACACTGTATGCACCCATTAAAAGGAGTGGAATTGCTCTATTGCTGAGAGATAGGGGGGTAGGAGAAGCCTCAGCTAATCTCATGCCTTTGGCTGCATCCTGATCTCTGCAGACAAAGGCAATAAATATGTACATTAATTCTATGGCTTCCAAGGTGCTTGTCTCCAAGCAGCAAATCTACTCTTTGCAAGATACCTGATGATCCAAAAGGAGCAGATGTGGTGTGACAGATCTAAATGCTTTTTCTTTCCTTCTGGTACTACAATCCCATTTCTAATGGTTAACCCTTTAGGCTGACTCCTTGCAGTAACATTGTTAGGACAAGTGGGATTTAATCCTTTTTTTCTCTGAGGCTGTATCACAGTACATAAAAATTGTGTTTATACTATTTGCATCACTACCTAATAGACAGGCTGAGGACTCACATGTGCTTTTTTAAGTGACCCATTGAAATCACCCTTCACTTGTGCCACCAGTTTCCGTGAGAGGAGCAGAAGGGGTTTTGGGGAAGAGACTAATTCCAATGCATTACCTCATTCCTCTTCTCTGGGCCACTTCAGAAGGAGATCAGTGAGATGTAAGTCACCTCTGGTTTTCCCCAGCCATCCTTCCTCCCTTAACCTTCTTGCAACTGTAGGCCTGCATTTTAAACCTTTTTTTTTTTTTTTTTTTTTTACTATTTGAATTTTCATCTCCATGAACTTGAAAGAAATATAATGCCTTGTATGGGCTTTCCTTTCTAATGCAAGCTGTTCAATATATTCTTAAATCTATACTGTCCATTTTCATCTTGAAAGAATAGTTGCAAACATGAAAAGCTTTCTTAGAGACAGTGATTCCCATCTGAAGGGTTACTGGATAAGTAGTGAGAGATATATAAGAATCTAGAAATGGTAGAATTCTCCTGGTTAAAGTGATTTGTAGCCCATCTTGCCCAAAAAAAAGTGCTCAGCAGCAAATCCATCAATAGGATTGTCTTGTCCTGGTTTCAGCTGGGAGAGTCCATTTTCCTCTCAGTAGCTGGTACAGTGTTGTGTTTTCAATTTAGTATGAGAATAATGTTGATAGCACACTGATGTTTTAGTTGCTGCTAAGTAGCGTTTATTCTAAATCAAGGATTTTTCAGTTTCCCATGCTTGGTTTCCCATTCCCAGTGAGCAGATACACAAGAAGATGGGAGGGAACATGACCAGGACAGTTGACAGGAAGTGGCCAAAGGGATATTCCGTACCACAGAGAATCATGTCCAGTGTATAAACTGGAGGGAGTTGGCTGGGAGCCACTGATTGCTGCTCAGGGACAGACTGGCCATTGGTCATTGAGTGGTAAGGAATTATATTGTGCATCACTTGTTTCTCTTGGGTTTTATTCCTTTCTCTCTCTCTCTCTCACACACACTTGCTTCCCTTTTCCTCACAATTATTAGTATTATTGTTATTATTATCATTATTATAATTATTCTTATAAATTCTTTTGTTTCAATTATTAAACTGTTCTTATCTCAACACATGAGTTTTATCTTCTTTTTCCAGTTCTCCTCCCTACTGGATAAGGAGCAGGGGAAGGAGTGAGCAAGCACATCCTAACTTTACCGTAGGCAGATATGTAATAGTCTGTACCTCTTTTCAGGTACCCTAATAAAAGTTGTTTCAAACTGATGTACAAGATGACAATTTTGTTTGCAACTGGATATTACAGTCACTGTCTTTTTCTCTCATCCCTTGTTGTGTAGACACTCAAATTGTCCCATCAACACAGAACAACTTGCAGAGGAGCAGAAAGGGGAGAGAGGAAAAGGAAATTTTTAAACAAGCTTTCAAGGGAGAATGTGCTTATTTATAATAAATCATGTACTGCCATCCAAAAAAAAAAAAAGGCCTTTTAATTAAAACCTGAAATATGTATTCCTGTTTGTCAGTGTTTATTTGTTCAGTATATTGAATCCAGGATAATCCTTTGAGGCATTTGCAGAGGAATGACTGCAGAAGCCAGAGGCTCTAATACATGAAGAAACTACCTGAATTAGTCCGGCTTATCACATATTTCATTTCTAAAAAGTATGCAGAGGAGAAATTACCCAGTAGGGTGGGGTAAATGAACCTGTTTTTCCAGTATCCAAGGGCTAATGTTGGTCCTTGATGGGTTGCACAGCAGAAAAAAGCTGCTGGGACACAGCAGTTAGGGGCAATTTAAGCCTTTGCTCTTGCAGAACAGAGATTTGTGCACATGCTTCACAAAACTCCTGGTGGAAAGGATAAGCAACCTTTTACAATAGTGACTTCTTTAGTGAGAGGCCTGCAGTGATACAGTCTTTTTATGTTCCTCACTGAAAATCACCACTCAGGCTTTGCTTTGGTTCCTGCTGGAGCAATGCAGGAGGAAGGTGTGAAGGCTCTGAGTTCAACCACCACAAAGAGTCTTTTAGTTCTTCTTTCATAAGAGTTTTCTGCACTTAGGGTTGAATTTCAAAGGCAAGACAAGCTGGGTGCCCTCCTGTGTCCCCTTTCCCTTTGAGAAAATCTTCCTGGCTTTCCTCCCAGAGCTCAATGTGACACAGAAACTCAGACACCATGGGAGAAACAGTCTCCTGACTTCAAGCACTGACTTACCATGCACTTTGCACTTTGTCTGAGAGTCTTACCTTCCTCAGCAGTGCCAGTAAGTTATGTGATTGATTGATTGATTGCACATTTTTACCTTTATGGTACAATTATTTTCTCATACTTTGTAATACCTGTTTTAGTTTCATGAACTCTACAAGTTAAATAAAATACTGACTTAGCACTTGAAGTCCTACTGTTGGTTTTAGTTTTTGCACAAAGCTGGTCCGAGATCAGTTTGACTCTAAAAAATTTCTCCCAAAGGAAACTGGATTTTATGAAGCTTGATATATGACCTGCAAACTTTTTCACAGATTTCAGTGTCACAATGATCTCTCCCCGAACATGGTTAAGGAAACAAATGTAAAATCTTTCATTGTCTTTTATATGATTATCAAAGAACACTATTATTTACTGAATGCTTAAATTTGACCTACAAAGTAAGAAGGGCAAATTTGTCTAATAGTAAGCAGTCTTGAACACTATACCAAAGCTTTTTATGAGAGGATATGCTAGACTCACTTGACGGTGCACCACTTTACAGAACATAATGTCCTCGTGGAACAAAGGAGGATTGTTAGGCCCAGATACTAGCTAGAATCACAGCAATGTTCATTCTCTAAGGGTTTTTGATGAAGTGAGTCTGGAGGTAAAATTCTTCATTTTAGCCAGTGACTACTAAGTAATATGATCTCAACTTTTAAGCTATGCCTAATTTTAAGCACAGGCACCATTCTTCTTAAGAAATACCTTTGCGTTAATGGGTTTATTAACATAGAACTATTAGTGAATATATATTTACATAATCCAAATCACAGGTAGTCACATACCTCCTCTAGGTAGTTCTTGGAGGGCAAAATCGTGTGCTCTGCAACAGCAGATTGAAGCACTGTTATTGCAGAGACACAGGAATACTGGTTGGGACATGGTGCTGTCTCTCCCTCTTTTCACAGTAGCAAGGGCTCTGTCTCTCAGGCAAAAGCCCTTGGCCTGATCTACCAAGACTTTCCCTCATTAACATACTTAGAGTTATGAACAGGAACATAGATTTCAGTGAAAAAGATGTCCCTGATTTTGGGTGCGCACCTCAGTATATCATTTAAATTCAGCCTCTGTGTCGAAATATAATAATATGTAATAAAATAATTAAGAAGTTCCCACTGACATTTCCATGTCTTATTATTGCAAAAGCAATTTTTCCTTCTTATGACCTTTTTGACACCTTAAAAAGCCCTCAAACTTGTAGGTTTTATCAAGTTAGATAAGATAAACCTATTTGTCTGGTATTTTAGAGAACACTTCCTGCAATTTGAAATCCTATAATTAACATCCAACTATCCAAAAATATCTTGAATTGGCTCACACTTCACTACTACCAATTAGTCTGTGAAAAGGCGAACCGGTTACTGGGATAACTGACGTGTTAACAAGGGGCTTTTGATAAACTTTGTTTGGGGCAAGGAAATTGGGAGAAGCGGGAAATTTCTCAGTCCTTGCTTTATTTTTCATTCTGGCATGCCTTGTCTTACTACTGCAGCTTGGTAGTACAGACACAGTGTGAAATAAAGGCCACATGGGGCACCATTTGAATAGTATAGGAATGATGAACTAGATAAATACTAAGAGTGTCATGGATGCATGCATTAAAAGATGATTCAGTACAAATAAACAGTGCTGGGAATCTTGTCATAAAACGAAGAATCCAAGATCATTTTTTGATTATCTAAAATAGGACTTTCTGTACTATTTCTCAGTGAAACATGCACATTTCCAAGGTTTATTATCCTGATTAAATTCCAACAAAACATTTAAGCACTTCCTTGGTTTTGAACACTTGATTTACTCCCTACCCCTGTCCCATTTTCCATAATAAACTACAAAAAGCCCATAAAATTGATGCTACTCATTTCTGCGAAATTTAAGGCCAGGCCACATCTGCTCTGAAAAACGTAGAAGCTCAAAAATAAAACATTGCAAACAAATGTCATGTAAGGCAATGTTCAGTATGAAATGTCTCAACATCAAATTCATGTGGACTATAAATTAATACAATAACTACATGTTTTGTAAAAGCCTGAAATACTTCTCTAACATCAAAGATATTGATGTGAATTCTAGACACCCAAATTCTTTACCAGTGTTTTCCAAGCTGGTGCAAGGCCATACAGCTTACAGTATTTCAAAACACAAGAACAGCTAACTAAATCCATGGAGGGTCAGAATTTTCACACTGACAGTTCTCATTCCCAAAAGATTCTCCAGTTTCAGGTTGAGCATTTGTTGGCCAAGTTTAAGACCAAGAGCATTAAGGGGCAGAGAAAAAGCAATCCAGATTGTAAGGGTGGCAACAGATATGACCTTTGTGATCAAGTCCCTGGGCTGTTCAGTGTCATATGAAACATATGCAAAACCACCTGTTCTGGGTTTTGTTACAGATGTATTTAATGACGGAGGTGAAAGGCACATAAAAGGTTCAGCATTTAACTGTGCTAATGAATGATGCTTTAACTCAGGTAGCCAGTTAATCTAACAATCACAGGACCAAAGTTAAGGGGACTAAACTTGTCTCCAGTGTAGTTCTGTGGGCTTTAGGGGACTGTTCCAGCTCTGGGTTTTGGCTTGCTTAATACAATAAAATATATAGACCACAGATCACATAAGATTGCATATGAAAGACAGTGATGGATTGAAGATCGATTTACTTCCTTCTTCACCTCTGTGGATTTCACTTTTCTTGTGAACCCTTAAGCTTTCTTCCATTCCCCTTGATCTTTCTTGCCTTATCCTTCCTTCTCCCCTACTGTCCCCAACAAGGGTTTAAAGCTGCATTTAAATTACTCCAACAGCTCACAATAAGATGTAGAGGAAACAAGTGGGGTTTTATATGGGAATGGAATGGAATGGAATGGAATGGAATGGAATAGAATAGAATAGAATAGAATAGAATAGAATAGATCAGTACAAAGGCACCTACAATGAACATCTTGTCCAACTGCATGACCACTTCAGGGCTTAACAAAAGTTAAAGCACACTATGTGTGGAATGCTATCCCACAGTCTAATTTAGCTTCCTAAAGGTCCCTCAATAGCCAGTGATGAAGGGAGCATTGTGCCAAAGGAGAGGTCACAGATTTCACAGAATAGTGTGAGTTGGAAGGGACCTACAAGGATCACCGAGTTCAACTCTTAAGTGAATGGCCCATATGGGGATCAAACCTGCAAACTTGGTGTTTATAGAACCATGCTGTAACCAACTAAGTCAGAGAGCAGGAGTCCAAAAGCCACCCTTAGATGGGGAAAATAATTCCCTTTTTTGATTATCTGAGGATTCTGACTCCTGCATCAGTTAGATTACCAAACATTTTGAAACATCTGTTCCATTTAAGTATAAATTGTGTCAGTTTTAAAGTATTCATTCAAGCTGATATAAATTTAACTCAGATGTACTTAATATGTCAAGTCTGCCTAGGTTTAAACTAGAAACAAACATCTGTCATTCTAAACTAGTCTTTCATCAGTAGAAATTTGCTCCTAAGATTTGCCCTCATGAGGGGCTTGTCTTTACTGACTTTCCTGCATGGGTTTTGTTCCTCACAGGGCTGACAACCCACACGAAGAGCTCCCATAGTAGTGAAATGGTGCATCTCAGTAGGGCTTGCTGGAGTGCATAGTTACTGCACCTTCTTGAGGGGACCCAAGGTGGGTCCAGCCACAATCCCAGGTCATTCATGTGTGAGGAATTTAATCAGTGTGAAACTAGTAAATCAAGAAGGCAGGCTTGGTGTCCTGACACCCTTCCCTGCACTAGGATTACATGGGTGCTCAAAAATGGGGCCCAAGCATGCAGGTTAAAGCTGAATGCAAATCAGACACAAAAAAGTCTTTATGAACAGGTAACTGAGAAGAAAAGCCATTTCCCTACTAAGTCTTGACCATGACACCAGGTTTCCTGATGAAGAAAATGACTGTGGTGACCACAAGCCACTGGTTTTTTCACCTGTGTAGATATCCTTTCTTGTGCCTGCTCTTACAGCTTTGCATCTGCCTGCTAACTTCAGCCAGGGAGCTGTAAGTGCCTGTGCATCTAGAGAGAGAAGGAAGATGTTAAGGGTCCCCAAATGCAGGAGGAGCTTCAGCATGAGGTGGCTGTGAGTCAGTGGCTGAGAGTTCATCAGGGAGACACCCTGGGGAGAACCAATGTCCCTAAAACTGCCCCTCATTTTGTGGGTCCTGTGGTTGTCCTCCTCTAATATATGGTCCACAGACGTGCTTTACAAGGTCTGGACCTCACAGCCCTCAGCACTGGTGGGTTACTTCCACAGCCAGCTGGTCTCCTGTTTTGTGGGTAGTGCGCTGACTTCAGAAGTTAAAAGGAAAGACTGCTGCGAATGGAGTGATGACCATGCTGTTTTTTGGGGTTTTTTTCCAGTTTTCCCATCAGATATTCACATGATGGTTGAGGCTACAGATGGTCACAGAGGACATAATATCCCAGTATGGGAAGTCTTCCCATGGGTATCTAATTCCACTCTTTAAAAGGTTTTTATCAATATCTAAGTACTGCCCATCTACAAGCACCATTTCATGGGAGCTATGCTTCAATGAGACTGCAACAGCTATGTGGAGAAGCAGGGTTTGCAGTAAGCTCTAAATCCCTCCTATGAGACCCTGTTGTGCACTTATTTGTGGACCACAAGTATGTTCAAAATATATTTTAGGTTTTATATCTATACGGATGGGTAAATTTGATATTTCTTTGTGCCAAATCCTGAAACTCAGAAGACATTTCTCCAGCTGCAGACACTGACTTGCCTTGGGTGGTTTGTGGCCACAGCAATCTGTGTGTAAAGAAGGCTCTGAGTGCTTGGGGCATCCCTGCAGCTCTGAGATGTTACCTGAAAGAGGAGCTTGTGAGGGTCTCCAAGAAAAGAGCTCTGAGAGTTTAGCCCTTGGCTTTGAAGAGCCACACAAAGCTGGCAGCTGCTCTAGGACATAAAGTAATAGAACATCTTCAGTCACAGGTTGGCAGAGACATAAATACCTTTGGACTTTATACATCTAAGTGGTTTTGAGGATGAGCCATGTCATGAAATTGCTCCTCAGTCCCACTTGTAGTTGCTTTTGTTGATTTGCATCTGCACACTCAGCATGAACTGCCATGAAGCCAGCAGAGCTGATGTGATTTGCTCCAGCAGATTATCCCAAAATTCATTGGCCAACTGCCTAAATGCTTTTGCAGTTATACAGAAACATGTTTAAAGGACTGACAGAGGAAGAAGAGCTCTTTTGTGCAAGGCACCAGTACATCCCATACCTGCAGTCCAAATCACGGATTTGACATCCCTCTCTCATTAAAGGTGTTCTCCATTCCACAGCAAAAAATCCCTGTGATGTTCATGGATCCCCTTGAACTTAACTGCCACAGTATGTGTAAAGAGGTTCTGCCCAAGTCCTGTTTTGCTCACTTGCTTTTAATTTGCTAGAACAAATTCAGACTGGGAAAACAGATGCTCTACTTGACCCAGACTCAGTTTTTATTACTTGCTTCTCAGCCTAAGACTTGCTGGAGCCACTCTGGTTTCTATTCAATGAAGAGGATTGCCTCTAGACCGCATTGCAACCTTGTATAATTATGTGTGCTATTATCTCTCTTTCAGCTACTTATTGATGAGATCACCCCATGAGACCTCCTCACTCAGGGGATGTAGAGGAAAATATAGAAGAAAGTTGTCCCTATTTAGTTTTTGATCCTAAATAGTGCAAAATGATATGATTAGGGCAGAAAAGTAAATCTTTGATAACAGGTGCAATCTGACACCTGAATCTGAATTTTGTTCATTGGGTCTGTGAGAAAAGCACTCTGATTCAGAGAGGCTAGAGCTGCCCTACAGTTGTTAACTGAGAGAACTCTCTTGCACATACTCCATCCAAACACAGGAGTCCCACACTTACAGCCTTATGTTGAAAAATAAGTCTGATACTCCAGGAGTTTGGCTTTTCTGGTTCCTGCATCTCAACATGTTGCATCACACAAGTGATGACTGAAGGATTTGACATATCTGTATGAGAAAGGACCCCTATTTTTTGCCCCTCAAGTGGTTTGACCAGAATATTTGGCAAATGAGATGCTCTGAAACTACTTCAGTTAACTCTGTGTCATTTATTAAGTGGTCATGCGTTGTCATGACACATATGGTCGTGTGTCCTTTGTGTTAAATTAATTTCCAGGGTCACATTGAGCTTCTAGTTTGGGTGATGAATTGGTGATCTACCTCCACACTGCACTCATCTCATTAGCCTGCACTCACTGATTCCTGTGAAAGGCATAGGAGTGTTTCTGCAAGGCTCAGATTCCTCCTGTCCTCCTGTCCACATACAGCAGGTTCCAATGCTTCTCTTCTCAAACATATGCTTATAACAATGAAGAGCTTCTCTTGCACTTCTCAACCTTCGCATGGCAGCCAGGGAGTGGTTTCTTTAGAACTCTGCAGACATCTTTCTCTCGTGAGAACAGTTGATCCTCATTTGACCTTTACGATACACAGACAAAGGTAACTCAAGACCAACGTGGGTGTCAAGTAAGTCCCCTTAGCTAATGACTGCCTTGAAATGCCTCTGCAAACACGCCAGGAGAGATGGCATGTGCTGTTCTGTGACATGATGCAACACTGATTTGTTGCATCTACAAAATGTCCTCATAACTGTGTGAAATTGAGTGTGAACAAGCGGTTGAATCGCAGTTCATCAAACATAATTAGTCTGAAACAGAGTGGCTGAAATACTCCTTTTATCTTTTGTAAGGGCTGATGGTATAAATACAGAGCACCCCAGAATAAAAAAATTGACTAAGCAGATGCTTGCTAGTCAGTGAATTCTTTTGTAATGCAAAAATTACTTTTATCTCTCACTGTCTATTTTTGAGTGTTCATCACTGTGCTGCAAGGATGCTTTGATAAAAGGCAATAAATATATTTAGCATATGTTCAGTTCATTAAGAAAAATCAATCTACTTAATGTAATTTGGCGACAAAAGAGAAATCATGGAAAAATATAACATTTATAAATGTCTGCTATGCTAATCTGGACTATAATTATGTCTTTGACCAGAATAAAAAGGGAGGGGGGGGGCAGGGAAAGGACAAAGTAATTAAAAAGATGATAGAAACCAGGTTGTGTGACCTGCCTGAAGATTGTGTCATTTCCTAGTAGACTCTCCTTTATCCCCCCAGAAAATAATGCAGCATGGGCTCAAAATAAAGTGGGAGAATTTGTTACAGAAATGGCCTTGTGAAATGGACAGAAAAGAGCAAGACCTTCTCTGGCCTTTCTCCAAAAGATGCTGATTTGATCTACAAAGAGACACGTCCCCAACACTGCCTTCACCTTAGCCAGCTAGATGGGCAGCCAATGCATGGAGTATGAGGTTTTTGCATATTGTGGTTCTTCTGTCCCCAGGTGCCCCTGCAGTGCCTGGCCATAGCAGCCAGCAACTGCAGCCTTGATGCCTCCTTCCCATTGCCAAGTAGCAAATGATGAACAGTCTGGTCCAGACCACAGACCAGATTTGGCGATGAATAACATAAACATATTAAAAATGTTTGCTTTATATAAGCAGAGGGGCTTGTTTTTCTTCTTTACACTAAGAAAGGTCCACTGAGTTTAAGAAAGCTAGGCTCTGAAAATACATTCAGGTATTTGGCTCCAAGCAGCAGATGTTGTAGACTGTATGAGACACAAATTATAACCTTGTATCCTAACCCAGACTATTTAACCACAATAGATCCTTTGCAGATTCCAATAATCTCTTGGTTCTCCAACCTTTGCATTTTCTATATGTTGCACATTTTAACTGAATAGTGTACTTTCAAAGGCATGGAAAATGCCTTGAAAATACTTATCTGCAATTTGAAATATCTGTATCTCTCCTAGACCTGGCCTTCACTGTCTAGGCAAATGCATCTGTTAGATTAAATTGCCTCACTGTGGCTTTGTCATACATGATTTCTACATGCTGGAGCTGAGATGGTGCCTGTTCTTTCCCATTCTCTGTTTGAAAGCATTTAAGCTCTCAAGTCAAGAAAGAGGTCAAAAAACAAGCCCTGGCCTCAAAGACTTCTCAGATCAGCCTGGAAAACACATATCAGTTTTTGTATCCCTCAAGAAAGTAGACATTATTCTCATTAGTTGTACAATGGGCCAGCTCAAATGACTAGGAACCCATTTACAGACAAGTCAACAGGAAAGCAGATTTTGACAGGAGGCCAAGACTGAACGTGTGACCCCACTCTAAGGGTCATTAAATGTGTGTTTGAAACACCAAAGTAAAAGTTCAAGTAACATTTTCTTTTCAGGGTTTCATCCCTGGTTTTAAAACTATATCATCAAAAGCAGAATAGCCATGAGATAATCTTCAAGGGAAGGAATAATGCTGCAATAACACAGTCAAGCTTGCTGGCCCGGCAATGAATGCTTATCTCATGCTGGTCTCCCAGTGAGTAATGTTTAAAATAAATAAATAAATACTGTAGGAAAGTTGCTGTTAGTGCAAATGTTGGGTTGTATCCTAGTGGCAAGCTTTTTATCATAATAGTACAACAGGAGTACAGTTTGTTTGCAAGGCAAGTTTGAGCCCAGGTGCAAAAGCACATAAAGTCTGTCAATAAATAATGAAATGTGCATGTGGGTTTTGCAGTGTAGCTTAAAAATCAGTCCCTTCAAAGTACAATAATATGCAAGTGCTATTGAAACAAAACAAAAGAAAATGGAGAGAACTGATTTCTTGTCCCTTGGAATGACATACATGTTCTCCTCTGGACAGAGTGGGAACCATGCAAGTGTGATGGCAGGTGCAGCAATACCTTGGCTGTAGAGTGTGTGCCTTTGTGTCCTTCCACTTCTGTTGTTCAGCACAAGTAATGGCAATAATACTACAATTTGCTCATGAACTAGGATGCCTTGAATGTCTTTCTTATATATGAAGACTGCTAGATAATCAGGGGGACAGAATCTCAGGAGGACTCAGGCATGTTGGTATTTCATGGATTTGATGATGTCACACCATATGGAGGTCTAGAGCTTATCATTATCTTGCGTTTATGAGTTAGCAGCAGCAAATGTCTAAATATTAACCTTCCCAATGTAAGGACAGAATAGACTAGAAAGAGGAAAGATAGCCAGGGGCCCCACAATTTTGCTGTACAAAGCTCACAGCAGTTCTTGACTGAAGAGGGAGTAATTAATTTCACAGAATAGTAGGCAGATTAGTTCATTGACCTTAATAGGCAGGACCTCTTCTTAAAAAGTACACCCCAGGCCCACCAGAACAGTCTGTGACAATACCAGTGCATATTGGCAGAAAACACTGGTTTGGCCAGCTTAGGAACTGCATAATGCCAAACTGGGCATGTCGTCCCAGCACTTAATAATGTAAGTAAGTAGTTACAAAGAGTTAGAAAAATGAAACACTTACTTGGTCCAAGACCTATGGAAAATGCAGCAACATAAACAAGCAGGCTGGCCAGTGAAAGCCATTTCAGGACAACAGGAACCTCACCACTTTCCATGTAAGACCCTGTTGTGCTTTTGCTTCCTGCCAGGGCAGTCGTGTTCAGTTCTCTTGTCCTGTCAACATCTGGGCTTCTCTGCACATCAAATGACAATCTTTCTGTTGAAGCCATGCTAGCAAAAAGGTCCTTAAGACTCCCATTGGTGACAGTGAAGTTTCCTGGTCTCTGGAGAAAGAAATCCTCTGGAGATTGGCTTCTACAGACATTGGTAAAATTCACATGTATGTTACGGTTCACTAAGCCCATAGTGACCAATGATACTGCCATAACAGAAGAGCCAATACACAGAAAAGTTTTACTTCCAACTTGATCCACGAAAACCGTGGCTGGGACTGTGCTGACCACTTTTACTACTCCAACTCCAGTAGAAGCCAAGCTGGCAGCTTCATTGCTCTGGAACCCAACTGACTTCAAAACAGTTGATGCATAAAATAAAATGTTGGGTTGCCCAGTTGTTTGCACAAAAAAGACTAGAGTGAGTCCCACCAGCATTCGGGCTCTCATGTTGTTTTTTGAACGAAACAGGTCCAAGAAACTATACTGATGTTCATCTTTCAGGGAAGACTTGATCACAGTAAGTTCTTTAGTAGCATCTGACGTTTCCCGTAGTCTCTCTAGTACTTTTCTTGCAGCTTCATCATTATTTTTCATGACAAGAAACCGAGGACTTGGAGGAAGGAAATACATGGCAATAGCTTGCAAAGCACCTAATGGAATCACAAGGCCAAACATGTACTTCCAGCCATGAGATACGCTGGCAAGTGCATAATTTGAAATATAGGCAAAAAGAATTCCTATCACAATCATGAGTTCATTTAGTGATACAAGGAGGCCTCTTCTATGCTGTGGGGCAATCTCAGCAATATACACACATGTTGCAATTGATGATAGTGATATGGAAATACCTATTGCAATCCGTCCCACAATAAGTATCTCATATGATTCATAAGGCAGTAAAATTAGACTCCCCAACACAAGTAAAGAAGATGCAATAATAATAGCAAGTCTCCTTCCAAATCTGTCTATCAGGAATCCACCAGTAAGGGATGCAAATAAAGCCCCAAAAAGCAGGGAACTTACGATGATTTCCTGCTCTCTGCAAGAGAGTGCTAATATGTTGCTTATCTGAAGAAGTGCTCCAGAGATAAGGCCCAGCTCATAACCCATCAGAAGTCCACTTACAGCAGCAATAGCAGATGATAAAAAGGTAAATGTTCCACAACCTAAAATAAGAGAATAAACCACAAAAATTTGAAAGAGTAACTTCTGCAACACTATGACAATTAATAATAACTTTATTTGATATACCAGTTTAAAAAATCTATTTGTAACTTTTAGGCAAAGCAGTTAGGTACCATACATATCCAGAAGCAGTGACATAAAAAGCTATTTCTGAAAAGAAAAAAAAAAGTAATTTTATAAAATCCTCTCTAATTTTAATGCTTTTGGGTACCTTATCTTCCTGTTCAGAAGTCAGTAAGGTCAGATCCTAAATAATCAAACCCTCTGCTTCAGAATATCATTGCAAAAATCAACATTTATATTACAGCCTTGAGATATTTTCAGTGGTTTTCCTGTACTGAATTGAAGAAGTCTTATCCACACTACTAGGTGTACCATGGACAAGGAAAGCAGTAATTTCTCAGACAAATTGCTCCAACTTTGACTTGAATAAGTAACAAGCTTTCCTTCACCACTTATTAATTTCTTTGCTTCATCTGAGGATACCATGAAGGCTGCTGGCACCAGTGTTTTTATTTTGCCAAACGGAGACTTATTTAATGAGCACCAGGTTGATCCAGGTGTCTGGGATATTCTAGGGAAACCAATCTTTAACATACAAACTCATGAACTTTCTGGGCTTTGCTCATCTCTAATCTCAAATTCTTGAGAATATCAGGATCAAATATTTTGCATAGTTTATGACAGCCATAATGTCAAGAATAAGAAACAGATGGTGAAAACATAAACCAAATGCAGATTATATGCCTTTGAATGTCCACTTTAAAACAAACTCATTTTATACAACTGTGATTCATTGTTTATTGTTACAAGATAGATTTGACTGATCATATTCTACTAACTGTGAAGCCTTTTGCACCCTAAACCTCAAGGAATATATCAGTTTGTTATTGTTGGTCTTGTTCTTTCTCCCGGCATGATTTTCCTCTCATCATGATGTTGGCTGCCACACAACTAGGAAAAGAGTAAATTGACTTCTGATTTTCCACTTAGTTAGAGAGATAGGATGTCTCTGACAAGAGGTAGCTTTTGCAGCATAACAGAGTCCGTATTTTAGTTAATTCTCTTGGAACAAGTATTTTCTAACCAAGCTGAAAAGTGGTATGTGGTCTAATTGAAAATTATACATACAGTTTGTTTATTTTTAGCTTATTTTTCCAAGGCATTAAGGCTCTTTGATCATGCTGACTGCCTGGAGTTCCTTGCCAGTAACTTTTGAGCACAGTGGTGAGGATCAGTCGCATTTGACATGAGAATATTACATTTTGAAAGCAAATCGTGAAAAGAGAGGAGGAGAGCAGGCCTAGCAGTACATCTGCACTACAAAAATAAACAGTGCCAGAGGCCAGGCCCAGACCCTGGCATGTGGCCACATACCCTAGTAAATTGCTAGCATGATCCCTGGCATGGTTGTGCCCCAAGCCACCTCATGCTCTCCTAACAATTCCCAGAAGCAGTGTGAGCCCACCATCCCACCCTGCAGCCACTCCACAGGCAGGTAGGTTATTTTGGAAGCTAGCACAGTGTAACTATATGAATATAAGTGGTGCCTCCAGGGTCAGAGGGGATTTGTAAGCCTCCTATTAAGTCTATTAAGATAAGTATCACCTATCAGTTCTCCTAACTTCGAGCCAAGCTAGAAGCCAAACATCAGCCAAACAGAAGCAGCCCTGAGCTACTGAGCACACCCAAGGCACCTCAACTCACTCTGACACTGAATGGGTGTGGCTGGCAAACCAGAGATAGATAAGAGACAGCAGAGAACCACATGGTTTTGTCAAGATGGGCCATAAGGACATGGAGGAAATGGGAGTGTTGTGAAAAGTCTTTCAGAAAGTGAGGGCAGATGGCAGATTTATTGGGATGGAGGTGGGACATCTTGAAGAAAATAACAGAAATAAATTTGCAAAATGTTCCAGTGAGGGAAAAATATTTTTTTCTATTGTTGTTGTCCATATCTGTATTATGCCTAAAGCTTTTTCTTCCTTTATATCTGCACTATTTGAAATCAGTTCACTTATTTTAAATAGAGGTTAATGCATGGGTTAGAGCAAGGTCCTGCTGTACTTCCTTCACACACTGGACAGTACTTCAGCAGGAGTAGTTCTGACTCCAGCTAAGCTGTTTTGTACTGCATGCTTCATCCTCCAATGCATTCATGTAATATTTGTTTTATCATTGCAAAACCTAACTTCTCCTTCCCCTTTATACTTTCAACTTGCCTGCTTGCTGTATATTATTGGATGTGGAAAATATACCCTTCCAACGAATCTTTGCTGGAAATCAGGGCTGATAACAACACAGTGTTGTGCTGAAGGGATGATCTTGGGTATCAGAAGCTAAACTGCTAATGTGCTCTGACCAAACTACTGTTCAGTTATGGTGTTTGTGCTTTCTTGGATATCTCTGTATTTTGCATTGAGACAATAGATTTAACATATGATTTTGCCTCAATTTGTATCTTATGAAAGGAAAAGAGACCATTGTGGTCTTCCAGTCTGACACTCATGAACAGCACAACATAATCCTTCAGACACACTTAAATGGCTTTTTATTTGAACTAGGCAATTTAAAATATTCAGCTTTGGTTTAAAAATTGCCAGTGACTGAAAACCAATGACTTTAAGTCATAAGTTGTCCTTAATTGCTTTCACTGTAAATAATCTGTAAATTATTTCTAGACTTAATTTCTGCAACTTCAACTTCCAGCCATCGGGTCCCATTCTCCATTTCCCTGCACTTAACTGTGTTCACTAAACACAAAGTTATAGCCTATCATTGAGTTATCCCACAGACATCTCCTTTATTAGCTACAGTCTGCAAGGCTTTACAAGTTTACCAATCCCTTAAGTATTCCAAACCCTGTTCTCTGAACTCTATCTAGATCATCAACTTCTTCAGTAAATTGTGATCTGGACCCAGGACTCCTGAAATGATTGCACAGTGCAAGATAGGAACTTGACATAATTATCCCATTCCTGGTGGACATTTCTCTCTCTGTTTGTCTAAGGATTGTCACAGACCTGTACAGGAGCTCATCTTCTGGTTATCCTCCAGGAAAATCAACTTCATTCTGATTGAGTTCTCTCCAAGGCATTGCCTTTCATTTAAATATGGCCTGCCTTATTGCATCCTAGTGAGGAATGCAAATCTCTTAACATTTATCTTTATTAAAATATATAGGATGGGTTAAACTTACCTAGCTGTGATAGATCTGCAGCGTCTTCTAGATTTTGTAACCACTTGCAAAAAATAGGCACTTCTAGATGTCTGAATTAGGTTGGATGCCTATTTCTCTCCATTGTCTATAAAAGGAAACTCTGCAGCTTGCTCAGATGCAGATGTCTAAAGTTAGCAGAGAGGAACCCCAGGCATCACACTGACTCTTAGTCAGCAGGTCAAGCCATCCAAATTTCATTCATCCAGTGACAATATCCCATTTATTCATCACCCATCACCTTTATCACCCACAAATAATCTGTTATAATCTTCTTCCAAACAATTGAGAAAAAACAGAGGGACAAAAATTGAGTTTAAGGCTCTCCAGCAGAAACACAGCAGCATGGACAGCGTCTCCTATTGATACTTTGAAGTCTGTGTCCTATCTAGCTTTCAACTCTTTGTGCAACTGTCATTTTTATATGCTTCCAGTTTCTGAATGACAGTGCCAAGTCAAATGTCTTGACAGAGCCCACCAGCAGCACTGTTCTTTACAACTCAGATTGTGCACTCCTTAGCCTGTGGTCCTCAGATCAGAGAAACTCAGACAATTTTTTACTTTTAATCTGAGAGGTTGTACCAATTGGATATGGAGCTTGGACATCTGGGAATTTGACAGGGAAGCATTCAAACCTGTATATTTCTTGCTTCTCCCAGTAGAGCAACTTGATCAATGTCTTAATGTTTCTTTAGTTTGTTTTTACTAGGTCAGCTTGCATTCTTCCTCATGTGTCCAATGACACACACCCACAGTTGTATAGAAATAGTGGAGGGCTGTAACTAGAGCATCCCTGAATAAAAAGCAGATCCTGATGTGATACAGGGGGAGACACGTCCTCATTCTGTGTTAGCAACAGCAAACTCAGCAGTTAACTCAGTGTCTCTTGTCCCTCACAGGCACTATTCTGCTGAGAAATGCCCTTACATCACTATGAGGTTTTCTTTTAACTGGTGTACCCAAGACTTGCCTGCTAACAACTGCCTGCTGAGTTAAACCCTGGAGTCTCTGCTCAGTTTTCCTTCATGGCCTTCCCCTAGGCAAAATTCCCTCTGACTTCAGCACATGTTTTGTTTTAACATTTCCAGATAAAGCATGTTGCAGTAGTTGTACTCACAATCCTTTTAAGTATCACTTTTAATGATGTTGCTGGCAGTTCTGAGGCTTTTTTTTTTTAAAAAAAAAAAAAAGCATCTTAAAATATATATATTTCTATTATTTTTATGAGATGCTTACAAAATACATGGCAGTGTGCAGCCCAGGGAAATAAAATATTTTAATGATGGCTTCCAGAGAATTTTCTCCTTCTGTCTGCCACAAACTCCATGGCTAATGAGCGTGTGCCTGGTATGTGACAAGTGATTGGAAACTCTATTCTCTAGTTTCCCCCTGTAAACAAAGTGGTTTCTCACAACCGTTACTCAAGTCAAAAGCAACACTACTTGGCAAACAAACCTATCTTTAAGAACATTCGCTAGAAATGTTTATGCTTTATTCCTGAAAAGGGGACCAGACACCATTGTAGTATAGTGTAGTGTACTGCCGATGAGGCTGGATGGGGCCAAGTAGTAAGGGTGTGGCCCTTTACTTAATTTCAATCAGATATTTGGGAAAATACAGTTCTTCCAAAGGCATAATATTTGGTCCATGCATGTACTTTATGGGCATTATGGATAAATGATCAATGTCAGGGAAGATCTGGAAGCAGGCTGAGCTGGGAAACACCACATTTCACCCACTTTGTGTGAGGGACAGGTGTGGGAAAGGTGCCTGTGAGCCCTTTCCAGCTCAGTTTTGCAATACTATACTCCAAGTTAGGCCAGGCACTGATATTTCTGTGATGTAGTTTTTCTTTCTCTTCTCCCAAGAGATCATGTGTGCATACCGAAAACTAATGGGATGGGGGGAGGGAGATTACTTTATCTGACCTGTGCAAATATATCTATTTTGATAGAAGGGGACTTGACAGTCTCTTCCACTATGATACTTTCTTCTGTTTACTTTGATTTAATCTGAGGTGAGAAATGTCTCAGTTTGGTAGGGAAGGAAAGTACTTTTCTGGAAGGTCAAATATTTGTTCTTTAAATGCTTGGAAATTCTTTGATCTATTTAGACATTTGGAAGGTGAAATCAATCTCTGTCAACCATTGGTTAATAAGCTCAGATTAGAACACCACAATCAATTGAGTGCATTGTGTAGATATGAATCCACAGCATGGAGTCTCCTTTTTTCAGCAGAACAAGATATCTATTTTATCCATGGTAAAACTTAAAACTACAGCATCTGTATCTGAAAATTTTAAGCTATCTCTAACAGCCTATTTCCTCTCCATCTGAGTGCTGTCTGATATACAAAGAGTTTGCCTTTCCAGGGAAACAGTACTTAAAATTTCCCAAACTGTCTTTAAAGCAGATTTTGCCAAAGTGTGTAGCATGTGAATCACTTTTTTTTCTTTTTAGGATAAATATTTATTACATGTATTGGGAATTGCTGCATTACTAAATCATGGTGTTGCTTCTCATAAAAGGTCATTCTTTCATTTTCATGCTATCATGGTTTTTGCTGCACTCTCACAGTCACTTTGTCTGTTTCATCCACTTGTCTGGTATAAAGAGATATATGTTACCCTGTTGCTCTAGTCCAGCGCCTGAAGTTTCTTTAGATCCAGTAGCTGCTCAATAGTTCATTTCTCCTATTAGCTAGGATACATCTGATCTAACTGTCCATCTAGATCCCATCTGGCATGGGATCTAAAACAGTTGCCCAACGAGACCCTATGGGATGAAACAAATGGTGACTTTGGGACAAAGCTATGTTGCAAGCAGAGCTGGAAAATCTCAGAAAATATTAACTTTACTCAAAAATAGTGTCAGGGTCATGCAATATCACAGCCATTTGACAACCCAAGTGTGAAAGGCAAACCCAAAACAAGTACTTTGTAAACTGAACTAAAAAAGAAAGCAGAAGAAGACTAATGTATCATACATTTTCACGCATCTAAACTCCTCCATGGTGGGAAGCATTGTATACTTTGTGCAGCATAAGCCCAATGAATGTACTTTGAATGAGTAATATTCAAATTTCATGAACAAAAGCCCCCTGGCACTTATGGAAAGACAGAGAATGCAGATGGTGCAAAGACCCGCCCTGGCCATGTCCTCTTACTGCTCTGCCATGTATTTTCATTATGCCAACAGGCAGCTTGGCCCTTCATTTCATTAAGTGGCATTTGGGTTTTGTTTTGTTTTGTTGGCTTCCAGTAAGAATCAACAAGTTCTTTTAAATTTTAAATCCTAATTAGGTAATTATAAATTCTTCAGGTTACTGCTTTAATTTTTTAGACTAATGCCAAATGACTAATTTGCATTTACTCTTCTAAACTCAGCCTTTGTGCTGCAGAAACTTTGCTGTTTATTGTAACTGCTGTGTTTCCCTTTGATATCACTATCCTACAACCATCTGCAGTGCTCTCCTCAGTCCCTAAGGTAACATTAAATATTTCTGTACACCTCCTGGCTTTCTGTTCTCGATTAACCTCTGCGTCCAGATATCAAGGGACATTGCTTGACTGATCACTATTACACTCCAACAAAGCATTTGTGCCTATGGTATCTGAGCATTCATGGGTTAGTCAATTCATTCAGTTCTAAGTGCACTAAACCTGCTTCGGACAGTCATTTCTGGCTTATGACCATGCTGTCTTGTTTAGGTATAACTGTCTTGTGGGTGAGAAATATCATGACTGTGGGACATTTTCCCCTTGTCCTTATAATCAGTGAAAGAATCTGAAGATAAAAAATGATGCTGTAGCTTAGAAAAACTGTCTGGGTAGGACAGCAAAGATGAAGAGCTATGAAATTCAGCTTCTGGACTAAAAAACTTTCTGCAGAAGAAATGCTATAGTTGATTTTTGAGGGCATCAGCGCATAAACCCTGTTTCTTCCTGAAATGCTAGGGAAGTAAAAACAGGAGGGAGACCCTGTCCCCCCACCCTGTACTGTCCCCCTGCACGAGCAGGTGCAGTGCTCACCTGCCCTCCCTCCACTCACTTTGGTGAAAAGGGCTGAATTGCTCCCAAGCATGCAAAGGCTGGAGCACCACTGTTATCTCAGATGGCAGTGGGTTCTCCTGTTTTTCAGGTGACTGATCTTTATCGAGGAAGAGGATTTACACAACAGACAGCACATGCACGAGCAGTTGGACCAAGGCCTTTTAGGAAAAGTATCACATAAATGTTCATTCAAAATTCAAGCTGGCAGTTCCATTCCTTACTCATAAGTTCCCCTCTTGCACTTTTAGAAATTGAACCAGCATGTCCCAGAGTCCCCTGGCTTTGTGGGGCCGTTCTCCCCCAGCCCCAAGCATTAGCTAGGTGGGCAGCTGCTGCTGGACAACAGCTGGCATTCAGCTCCTGCCTCCTTACCTGTTGCAGCTGGGAGCTGGCCGAGCTGGCGGCGGCTGCTGCCCCGGCTGCTCTCCTCATCCTCCCCTGCTCTCATCGTCTGGCTCTGCTGGCTGAGATCCTCCGTGCTCTGCCCAGGTACCATCGCCACCCCCTTTGCACCTTGGGCAGGAGCACTTCACAGGGCAGTGATTCTTCCCCGGCCGCCCAGGAAAGCGCAGGTTGTTTTCCTCATGGCAACAAGTTGCTGAAGCTGGCTGAAACCAAATGCAAACCACAAAGTGGTTTGTGAACAACTTTGTTGCTATTTCAGAAGGCTTTGCCCTTTGCAGTGACACAGGCTGTTGCTATTCTGGGGAACCTATTGCAGGCGAGGGGAGGGCCCTTTCTCGGAAGTATTAGTTTTGCCTTTTAACAAATAGTTGGAGACATCGGACATCCACGCTCAGCTCGATGCACATTCCTTACCCATTTGGTTACAATGTCTCTCTCTCTCTCTCCCTCTCTCTCTTTTCCTCCTCTCTCCTCTGTTCATATGCACAGGTTTTAACAGAGAAGGCACACTGAAGGGAAGGGTTTGAAGTGTTTGCTATGTCAGCTAAAGTTAGGGCACCAAGCACACACACACAGCATCGCTGCGTTCTTGTAACTTCTGAGCAAGTTATGGTGAGAAATAGTGGAGAGGAAAAAAACCATGGCAGCCCTTTGCAGTCTGTGATAGTAGAAATCAGGACTTTTCATGGCAAAGATAGATGTGATATTTTACAAGCAAATAAAAGGCAAGCCACCCTCTCTTCCATGACAATTATTTGTGGGAAAACTGAGGCTGTCTCAGCTCTATTGAGTTCAAAGGCTTGATTTTGAGAGCTACTAGGAGTCACTCCATCCCTATTAGCTTCTGTAGAAGCAGTGCTCAGAGGCAGGACAGCAACAGCAGGGAAAGGTTACAGAAAGTGCAGGTGAGCTGTATACAGAGGCTGACTGCCTTGCTCTATCCTAGTCCTGGTGTAAGAGCCTCCAAGGGCTCTCAGCAAACACACTGGTCTCATGAGGCAAGTTGTCCAAGCTATCCCCAGTGGGAATGGCTGTTGTATAATTTGGCAGTGCTGCAGGCTTCTTGTTTGTGCTGTCTTTCATTACTTGCTGTTCTGTCTTGGTTATTTTTGTTGTAAATACACTAATGCCTGCTGATTAGCGTGGGACGAGAGGGTAGAGGTGGAAAGTTGGTAGCTTTTGCAGTATTTCCAGAAAGGACAATTCCTAAAAACTTTTTCCTTAAGTGAAGCAGGCATAATAGACCCTTTATTGATGTTTGCTTAACAAGAAAAATTTGACAAAAGACACTGTAACTGCTCCATCTGACAGCTGTCTCACTGACAGCTTCAGAAACTGGAGTGCCAGGGCTGCCAAAGGGGCACTGCTTCCAGTGGGGAGTATGGTTTTTGGCAGTGCTTTTGACATGTAGTTAAATGAGTCAGCCTAGCTCTGTTCTCATGTTCTACATATTTTTCATGTAAAATGTCCACCTGTCAGGCAGTATGGGATGCTATCAGGGTTGTTAATAATTTCTTGCCACATCCAGAGGGGTGTTGTTTCTTCATGGGATATGTGCTAAAAGTAATGTTAACTTTTAAAGAAATTATTTGTATCTTTTGAGGAAAAAATGAGAGGTTGTTTACGCTGGGGAAGGAAAGGAAATGTTTCCATAGATCAAACTCAGCTATGATAAGAGTCCTCTGTTATAATGTGGTGTGTAACTGACCTCCTCTAACAACCCACACCTTGTACAACCCACAGCTCTGCTCAGTGTAAGCTCTGTGTAAACACAGCTAACACCATAGGTACATACTTGTTCCCATCTCCCAAATGCCTTTACATGTAATGATTCTGGAGATGTCAGAAAAATGCAGAATTGCCTGTGGCAACTTCTCAGGGAGAAAAGTTGTGGTTCCAGATGTGTGGCCCTGGAGGATGCTTTGAGTTTCACTCCTCCTGCTGAATCACTCATCAGCCATAGGGTATTACTGATTTTGATGGAAAAGATATAATGGAACTACAGCCCCTTCTGTTCAAAAATCCCCTAACTGAAATGTTGTCCTCCAGCTAAATATGCTGACTATATGTATCTGTTGGCACACATATACTTTAGCAGAATTTAAAAGCTCCTCAGGAACTGCACTTTCCCCTGAAAACAAGAAGCATGCTACCCTCAGGAGTAAGGAATAAAAGGAAAAGGCTTCTTTACATTGAGTTCATAAATCTTATGATGAACAGATTTTGTGAAATGAATGTTAAGTGAATATAATAGTGAATTTAATTTTATTTTATTTTAAATAGAATAAAAAAGGTATTTTAGACATACTGCTTCTGGAGTACAGTGCTACCTACAATTCACTTAGAAGCCAGAGCCTAGACTGATTTTTTAATATTTACCTCCTTGTTTACTCAGAAATCCAGCCAAATGATCCATTTTTCCTTTCTAGTTCTGCCTTTATTTCATGGTATCTATGCCAGCTGCCATACAGCAAGGGTTTAGCTTTGCCCCCTGTGGTAACCTCAGGACATGTGTACCTCGCTTGCACAGACGGTAAAGCAGCCAGCAGACATAGTACAAACCATAATGGTCAGACAGAAAATGAAGGAAGACATCATTATTCTGGGCACTTGTGTTTGGACTGGCCAGAGGACAGTGCACCCTTGCTATGCTGAACTGTGGGTGCTGCAGAGGTACCAAGGAGAGCTTCGACCTGCTCCCTCAGTTACACCTTAAGCCAAAAACACTGTATTGGTGTAATATGGTCTTAGAGAAAAAGTATTTCATCCTGACACCTGCTGCTTGCATGGCATTGTTACAAGGGATGTGCTGTGGTGTCATCAGTAGCCAGCTGATAGTGAAAAGCCACAGCTCAGCTGGTGCAAGAATCTGTTATCAAAGCTGTGGCAAAAATGTGAGTCATTGATTTTATCAGAGTTAACTGGCACTAAATGGAAACCCAGAAAATGAAGGAACTGAGAAAAAAAAAAAAATAACCAACCAAACAAACAAACAAAAAACAAAAAAACCACAAAAAACAAACAAACAAAAAAAAGGCAACAAAAAAAAAAAAAAAAACCCCACACAGTTCTAGCCAATGAAAGAGGGAGAGAAACAGAGGGATAGAGAGCAAACAGCCTGTGCTGGTTCTGCAGTCAAGCCAATTGTAGAGGGATCTTGTGAAATGCAGCAACTGTGAAACCCTTGCTGGTGGTCACAGGGTCCTCATCCCACAGCCCTGTATCCCCTCCACTTCCAACCAGAAATAAACAGTCAAACAAGCAAGAAGAACTCCAGTACAACAGACATGACTGGGATAAAGAGGAAGAAAAGGAAGTGTTCTTCAATGCTTTTCAGCTCTCTGTTCTTCTCCTGTTACTGCCTTGCCTGTGCACACTGCTCAAACAATCGCTTGGCTGGGGCTGTGTGCCAAAAATAAGGTGTCCTTCGGAATGGGGGCAGGGGAGCTGCCAGAACATTTGCAGGCTAGGTCAGGACTGCACCTGTTTTACCCCTCTCATGGCTGCTCAGGAAGGGAGTCCTGCTGGAACCGAGAAGCAGGGAGAAATGTTCCAGATGGCAACAAATTGCAGATGCTGGGATAGACAAGAGCTTAAGGAAACTCTGAAGAGTAGAAGCCCTGGCTCCTCAGCAGTGCTGTGGGAGGCTGGGCAAAAGGCTACACTCTTCAGGAGAAGTAAGAGTGGAAAAGAGCAAAAAAAAGTCCAAAGCAGGAGAGGGTCAGGAGACATGCAAGGGGTATGAGTGCAACACTGTTATGTGATTCCCCTGTTAGTTTTATCCACATGTGATTGGCAAGAAATCATCTTTTCTGATATTTTCTCATTTCCTTGCTTTCAAAACTGACCAAACACTTCATTATTAGAAATGTGATTAGTCTAGAAAAAGAGAAGATGTTCACATTAAATTGCTGAATAATCTGGAAAACCTGTGAGGGTGATGTGAGGATATCTTCTAAAATATCTGATCATGATTTGTATTGGTCTGTATTTACAGTGATCTAATAACTCAAATTTGGGACTGTGGAGAGACAGGGAAGTTGGCTGTAAGCAAATAAAAATTAATTAAGAATTGAAGGGTTTTCTGAATCAGTTTTCCTCGGCCATTTTTATCAGAGTTGGAGTAAAGAAGGTCATCTTATTTCTGAATATTATGAGTCTGGATATTATGTGGATATTATGAGACTCAAAAAGAAGATAGTGGAAGTTTCCCAATTAATGTATTCTAAAGTGTAGAAACCAAGCTTTTCAGCAAAACTGTGGAGAGGATTTTCTTGACATATCCGTTTAGTTACATTACCTTTATCTTTGATTGCTGAGCTTTGCTCTCAGAACTAATAGTTTACCATTTGCAGAAGAGATTCATGACATAGCTGGCATAGAACAACAGGAAGAAGTCTGGGAGGATGAAAGAAGGAAGATATGGAGAGGAGAGAAAAGAAAGAAATACAGAAAAAACAAAAGAGAAGCATACTGTTTATTAAAAAAAAAAAAAGCCAACCAAAACAAACAAACAAAAAAAAAGTATCAATCTAAAAAAGCATGAGTAGCCTTTACCATTAGCATTGACACCCTGATACCCACACATGAAGGGGAAAATGTGCCAACATTCCAGTCATAGAGCAATGAGAACTGGATGAAAATGACAGAGAACTATCTCAAGAAAGTAAAATGATCCATCCTTGAGAAACTATGAATATAAAGATAATTGTTCTAACTGTTGTGCAGCAAATTAACTTCAATTCAGAAGTCAGCTTTGCTAAAATGCTTTTTATAAATGCAAGATAAATTTCATAAACACAATATTTAGGCTATGCTATTTGTGTCATTTTGCAGCTGAATAAACTCTAAATACATCACTAAATGGATAATACTTAGTAAGTAATTATATAGTCTGATGTCATATAGAAAATTCATGACAGAACTGAGAACACAAGATTTTTTCATTCTGAATCCTGTGGTTTCTTACTAAGTCACTCTCTCCTGTTACGTTCTTACTCATTGAGAGGCACTGATTTATACCAATATATTTTTATCTGGCTTTAAAAAGCTCAGATCATACAGTCCAGAGCTCACCACACTTCACAATTCTCTCCAGAATCCCTGCCGACTCACTGCACAAATATTTATTCTTTTGGTCTTCTGTTAGCGTCTTCTTTAAAAGTACTCTTTAGAAGTACAACGTGGCCTGGGTCAGCAACTTTGAGTTATGTTTTGGCAGAAACTTGAAATCAAACCAAAGGTAAGAACTGGAGCTTGGGAAATACAACACAAATAGAATTGAGCTGAGAAACAAAACAAAAAATATTTTTTACTTCAGGTTTCTACTTTCATGGCAGCATAACCTTTCCAATGAATAAAAGGAAATGTCTTTTAGCTTCTGGGTAATGTGAAGGGCCACTTATAATAGTCTCTGAATAACACGTCTGTTGTTTGCCATCACATACTGTTCTTTTGTATTCGCTTCAGATATTTAAATGTACTTCTTTTTTTTTTTTTTCTTCAAACAAATAGTAGAAACACCAGCCCCCTACATTTGAAAGAAATTTGTCCATCTGAAATAAAATTGGGTGGCACGACACAGCTCCAGGACATGGACTGGATCTGGAGCGGCCACTTAGTAATGTCACCCACTGCTTAAAATCAGGTGGGTTTTTAGGAATTTCCAAATAAGATGCCAAAAATGGAAGCCCTTAATACCACTGTGCAGTTGAAATGGGATTTTGCTCTCTACTCTTGTAATAAGTTGTGAAAAATTGCGTACTATAAGCTGAAATTCCCTTTGCCTGTTCCAGTTAAGGAAAGGGATGTACATGGCTAAGAAAAATTTCAGCTGCTGAATTTTTGTTGATGGGAAACATTTTGTCCACATGGAATATGTCAGTCACACAGGAAATGCAGTCATTTTAATGGTTTTAATTATTTCCACTGAGAAAGTGTTTTGTTTTCTCCTGAAAATCTTGCTGCAAAAATAAACAACTAAATGTCATTAATGCCCTGCTTTGACTTCTTGCTGGTTTTTGACCACAGCTGGCAACCTGAAAGCAGTTTTACTTGCATTCATTAAAATCAAATGTCTGGGTGAAGCTTTCCAAAGTCCATCAAAATTTTTAAATTCTTGCAGGCAAGCAGGAAATGAAACCAGTCTCCAAAGCACATGTCATTTTGTGTTCACTCAGTGGGCAAGAAGAAATGGGACAATCCTGAAATGCAATAAAAGCTTTAGGTCATCTGGTCCCCAGAACAACTGTCACCTGGGTTCATTAACAGAGAGTAAAGATGGGCTTCAATGGACAGTGTAGACCTGGAGGTGTCCAGTGGAAATTTACTTTGAGACCACCATTCCTCTTCAGAGCTGAGGATACTGAAAGCTGAGTAGGTGGAGTGACAGATCTGTTAAAACCCAGGGCAACATAGGAGAGGCTGTTTGGAAGAAATGGAGGGTTTCTGCCCCAGAATCCTTTTCTGCCTCACCACACACCAAAATGCCATCTTTTGGAGAACAGGAAGGGGAAATACTCTGCTGGCAGTGCTTCAGCAGGGAGGTGACAGTTTCCTTTCTCCATTGTGAGGGCCTGGAGGGGCAGGTAGGCACTTTGCTGGCAGAGAGAGGCCAGGGAGGAACCAGTTTATTTGCTTCCCACTTATATGACATTTTCTCCTGATTGCTACAAGGAGGGAGTGAGTGCCCTTTTGGGGACCAGCTCTGGCCCCTCACAGCATCTGGTGTAGGTCCTGGAGACAGACTGTGCCTGTGTGGGCAGTAGCTGCCTTGTTATCCAACACATATCAGTTGGGTGTGTGCCCATGGGACCCCTGGAAACCTCATCAGGTAAGAAACCCTCAGTCAGGCTGTAGCCTCAGAGAGGATCCCCAACACATATTCTCCAAAAATATGTGGTGGAGATTGCAGCCTGCTGCAATTCAGGGGCTGGCATTTGGTCTTCTGGCATTTGAGTTTTTATTTGCTTTTTTAAAAAGCCCAAGGCACGTATCACCTCTGGCAAAGCTGATTTTGTGATGTCCTGGGTAGAAGCAAACCATCTCCTATAATTTTCTGTTTAGTTTACCAGCATGATTTTGATGAAGAACTTCCCTGAAAAGCTGAGAATTGCAGCCTGGGGGGCTTGCTGCTGCCTCTCTCCACACCACTGGCAGAGGCAGACATAGTCTTGCAAGAAGGCAACTGCCACCCGTCACCAAGATCCTTGTCATTCCAGAATGGCTACTTAGCTGACTTACTTCTGCACAAGAGACCTTAGTATCAGGACTTGGACCTCTCTGAAAACTACAGAAGCCCTGGTGCACTCATTTACCTTCTCCATCACACAGACTGCCAGCCTATGAGCGACTTCACTCAGCACACACCCTCCTCACTCCCTTCTCATTCAGATTCAGACTCTGCCGCTTAGTTTGGCTTAAACCTCTCTTTTCAGACTAATCATTGAAACATTAGTTGTTTAAATTCACACTGATGAAATAGGTGCTGGCAAAGCCCAAGGGGCTGTCAGTGGTACAGCATGTGCTATGTTGAGGACTCACAGTGCCCTGAAGAGCCACGGCACTGCCTCTGAGCAGGAATGCCTCCTAGGAAGGAATGTCTGAGAAAAAGCTTAGCTCTTGGAAAGGACTTTTCTACCATGGATATGGTGAACAAGAAAATTTTTGGGCATGTGGAGTCAATAGGCAGAAGTTACTGACTCTGACGAAGGTTAGTTTCACACCACAAAAGAAATTCCAGAGCAGCATCCGAGTGGCTGTTTAGTTGCAGCTAATTTTATGAGTGCAAGGAAACTTGCTAGTCTCTTCCTGACTCCTCTGGGAAAGTAAAACTCTTGAAAGGCAGATTTTCAATTTGCCAGTGATAAGGGAGGATCTGAACACAGCCTGAAACTGCTTCATTCACCTGAAATCCTCCCTGCCAAGGGAGACACCCATGCCAGTGGCAAGCTAGAGCAGTGAGGGCTGGGGAATGCAGCTGCAGTGGCATTCCCCTTAGCTATGTCTATTTGGAGGTGTTGGGAGCTCAGGGCAGGAGTAGAGCCACTTTCCTTATCAAAGTCTTGACCTTTTCTTTATTAGATCCTGCTTCCTCACAGATAATGGGTGTCATGGAGCAAGTGGGATTTGAAGAGAACTTCTTGGAGAAAAAGCAAAGATGCTACTGCTCTGCATAGTAACTGCAGCTGGCCAGGTGCTTGTAGCCAACAGATGGGCTTACACGTACTGCATGGACTGTGCAGTCTGACGGAGCTGCACAGGCTACTCTCAGATTTGGCATGTCCGCTTTCAGACACTTCCCACATTGATTCCATCCCTCCAGCTTCATTTCCAAGTGACTGGTAGATCCAGTTGAGGTTTGATCTCTGTAGGTTGTTGGGAGTTCAGACAGGAGAGACTTCTGGGCAGCCAGCTGGACATGGGGCCACCTGGTTCCCTGTGGATGTGGCTTCTTTCTGGGCTGTGTTGCTGTGGGAAAGAGGAAGCCAGGGAGCAACTCACAACTCAGTAACAGCTTGTGTTGTGCCTCCCAGCTTAACTGAGCAAAGAAAGGAAACAAACAGCTGCTTCTTGATGACAAGACAGATTTATCTCAATGGCTCATATCACAGATAATCACAGAAGATTCTGAGTTGGATGGGACCCACAAGGACCATCATGTACAATTCTTAAATAAATGGCCCATACAGGGATTGAACCCACAACCTTGACATTATTAGCACCATGCTCTAACTGACTGAGCCAATCTCAGGATTATATATATGTCATTCATGTTTGAGTACTGCATAGATTGATTTCATGCACAGAGGCATCTAGAGACACTGTTACAAAGGGCAGTTATGGGGAAGTTGGTACATCCCAAAAGCAGAGAGTATTTGTGCTTCTGTTACTCAGTTTTTTGTCCACATGCACAATAGATTTTTTAATATCTGTACTGCATGCAGGTTTTTTTCACACGCCCTCACCTTCTTCAATACACAGAACAGATAATTATTAGTTAATAATAATTTGGAGGTCTGTGGTACATCTCAGCTCAAGCTGCAAAAGCACAGCCATTATTGCTGCCCTTACAATCTACAGTGCTGGTGAGTATTTTTATGCTGTTTGTTTTTTTCCAGCCTGTGGTACTAACCTTGGAAATGGCCATAATCCCTCATGGTTAAAAAAAATGCTAGATAGTACTGTAATATATAAAAATTTCATAAGCCTGAATTAATCCACCTTTACAACACACCAATAAGACAAATGGATAGCATTAACTCTGCATCTGGGTTGAGGAACTAAGATGTGTCATTTTAAAAACCAAACCATCCTTTATATTTGGATGCCCAGTCTGAGAAACTTAGCCACTGTCCTTGTGACTTAGTATTAAGCAAGTCTTAAAGCATATAAAGGCAGTTACCATTGACTTTGTTTGCACTTGGGAGTCTAGAACACAGATGAAAACACAGCTTTAGCATTTCAGGTCATGCAAAGAGAAAAAATAAGTCTGACAGCGTCCTCTGTAGGCCATCTAGTCCATCTTCCTGCCCTAACAAAAGGTCGGCTATCAGGCTTCACTGGGTATCCCTATTGCTAAATTGCTCCTGTCTAACCTGTTCTTAAAAATGCCTAAAACCAGAGATTTCACTGTCTTCTGAGGCAAGTCTCCTCCAGTGTCTAATTACGCTCACTGTTAGACTGGTGTTTATCTTGAATCCTCTGTATGAGCACTAGTCCATCTTTCCTTGCTTTGTTCCCAGGGGACATGAAGAACTGTACGTTCCTTTGCTCTTTGAAGATGTTTGCTATCTACTGCTCGACTCCAGGGCCCTCACTGGCTCACACCTCTCTTTGGGGAATGCTACCCATAACAGAACATGAAACACTAGTGGAGGCCTCATGGGTGCTAAGTAAGGCAGAAAAATTTCTTCATGACTCTTATGTGTTACTTTTCTGCTTATATGTCACAGATGCTATTCTCACACTTCTTCAAACAGTACCAACATTATTGTGCATGAATAGTGTGGGGTATGCTACAACCTCAATTCCTTTTCTGCACAGCTATCAGCCAGCCTGCCATGTCCCAGTTCATAATTCTGTAATAAATTACTCTTACTTAAATGTATAACTTTGTGGTTTTACTAACTGAATTATTTCCCTTTTTCAACTCTCTATACTAATTTGTCAGTCTTCTGCCCTCCCATGTGCCTGCAGCTCCCCTCCCAGCTGGGTGTTGTTTGTGGTCTCCCACACAAAGTTAATACACACATCTGCTAATGACATGAGGGGTGGAGGAGAAAGCAAAAAAGAGAAGCGGATGCAAGACAGACCACTGTGGAAGTGACAACAGATTTTCCTCAAACTTGACAATCATTTGTTAATAATTCTTAATATTTATTAAGAATTAATAACAAGTAATTGTAGTGTTCCTAGTGCAACTATTTTCTATGCATTTAAGAAGCAAGGCATCTACAAATGAACAAAGTGCCAATTGAAAAGTCTGGTGCGAGTGACTTTGCTCACATCAGGTACCAAATTGGTTTCAGAGGCAGGAATTAGAGCTCAGCTTTTATCTACCTCCACAATGGGACTTTTTTTTTCCCCATGTTCAGTTCAAAACTCCCTAGGGTGCCTGGATGGGGGCAGCTCTCTCCTCCTAAGGAGAGTGAAAGGCAAGATGCAGCCTCTTGGGTACCAGGAGGTGGGAAGGTACAACATGCTCACTGAGGTCAGCACCTTCAGGGACTGCAGCTTTTAAGCTCTAGCATGCCTATACATGTCCTCATTCCTGTTTTAAGCAAGCCTAGGCAGGGTTTTTTTTTGAGGGACAGGAAAGTATTATTGGCAAGAAGATTACCCTTGCTAAGTTTCAAGGTTAGTGGGTGTCCACTGAGGCTGTACCTTTGATTGACCAGCTACCTTCACATTTCTCCATCTGGTGACAGGAAGGAGACCTGAGCTGGGATTCATAAGAGGCATGGAGGAAATTACCCATTACAGGTTCTTCACCTTTGCTTGGACTCCACAGTTGAATGTATTACAGTAATGTCACATACCTCCTTTATGTCAATGATTGTATCATAATCCTTGCATTGCATAAACCCATCAGAACTGTGAGCTCAAAGATGCACATTTTATATTGTTGCTTTGGGTTTCTTGAGCATGGACAGGCAAAATAAGCTTCTGTTTTATAGGTTTCAGATTAATACAGTTTGGAGAGGGGGAAATACCCTGCTTTTAATGGGGATTTTCTTCACAGAAGCATAGAATATGCTTGGAAGGGACCCACAAGGATCATCAAGTACAACTCCTCACCCTGCAAAAAACCATCTCCAAGAGCCACACGATGTACCTGAGAGTATTGTCCAAACACTTCTTTAACTCTCTCAGACTTGCTGCTGTGACCACTTCTCAGGGGAGCCTGTTAAAATGCCCAACCATCCACTGAGTGAAGAACCTTTAGAAAAATGTCTTTTTTTTCCACTAGAGGTCACCAGCACTATATTTTTCAAAGAAGACTACAGTGAAGAGCAGGATAATTTCAGTTCAAGAAATTCACTTGGGACTTAACTATGTGATGTATTTGGCCAGCCAATCATTCTGGAATAACTGTACCAAATTACTTTCGAGAAACATCTCACACAGATTTCTGCTTTGGTAGCTGGGTATTTTTCTGGGAAAAAACCTCAACCAACCAAACAAAACAACTCCAACACTTTAATGCTGTACTAATGTATTTACTCTATAAAGGATAGCTTAGAAAATTTAGATCATGCCAAAATAAGTATCCTGAGCAGTTATTTTTAAGTGCTAAGGGCACACTTAAAAATCTGAATATTCACTAATAATAGAGCAAATTAAAACAAGGTTTTGAAATTAGATTCTGTGCTCCTTCTGTCCTGTGGCCAGCTCAGTAAATGAGGATCAGAGAGGATGTTTTATGGCACGATACATTAGCCCAAACTTGAGACTAGCCCTATGGCTACTCCAAAGTCTGTAACACTTGGCAATAGTCTGGCAGATATCCAGCCTGTGGCACATCTGCTGCCTGCTCACTGCAGCCATGTGGGGATCTAGTCTGGGTCACAGCCACAATTTAACTCATGAAGGACACACTTGGTTAGTCACTGCTTTTGCACTGCTCTGCCCTCAGCTACCCTGCCTTTTCCCTGGGGCTTGGACTGAGCTCAGCAAGTGGTTGTCACATCTCATTTTGAGTGGCATCACAGCTGGCTAATATAAATTTTTTTGTGATATGCTATACAACATATAGATCACCAGAGCCAGGGATGGCAGCAGCAGTTGTTAAATTGATTCCCTGTCTCTCACACATCTAGCAAAAGGAGTATCCCAAAGGGAGCACTGAAACTATCTCTCTGCTGCAGGAGTTTGAGGATTCTCACAGCTTCCGTCATTTCCCTACAGCAATATTGCATCCCACTTTTCTTCCCCCAGGGCTGCACTATGCAGTTATCTCTCTCTGTTGGTGCAGCAGTGTCACGTTGGAGCCTTACTTAACCTGTTATCCTAAGGCCTTAATATGGCCTTGCTTTGACACGCCATCCTATAAAAAGGATCAGGCCCTAGAGCAGAACCACAGCCTATCTATATTGGTCCAGGTTATATTTTTCCATAAATAATGCAATTGCAGGCCTCAGTATGCTTTTCCAGAGGGGAGTAGGGCCATCACACATCCTGCTGCTCCAGGAGATAAGGGCACACAATAGCCCAGTTTGTGGTGCGCAGCCCATAGCACACCAACAGGAATTTCACCTTTGCTGACGGACCAGGTCAGGGGGCAGGCAACGGGAAATAAAAAGAGTCTCTTCCCAGAAAGTCATGCTTTGCTCCTGAATCAACAGATATCAACAACAAGTAGAGCTGCCAAACTGTACAGCTCTGTGAGCAATGGCTTACATAAACCATTTAATGAGTTCATATGCACCTTGGCAGATATTTTCCCCTTCTATGTTCTGCCCTCAACTCTTCGCAAAGTCTTACCCCAGTTATCTCCTTGTTCTTCTGTCCACTTTTGGGTCAACCCATATTCCTAACCTCACCTCCCTATGAGCATTGATTTGTCTGTGCTCCACCAAAGGAGGTCAGGAGGCAAGGGGCCATCCCCCTGCATGAAACTCAGAGCTACCATAATTCTCATCAGCAATGGAGCAGTTCAGCTTCTGCCTGTGAGAGAGCAGGAGGTGTCATGCAGGGAGCAATTCATGATAAGACACTAAATGTGTTGGCTATATTGTCTCTGGGCAACCTGAGTGCTTGCCAAAATGTTGCTCCCTGTGACACCCAGCTGTGGGGGGAGCATGGCAGAGACATAGAGAAGGTAGCTGCAACTTCCTAATATTTCTGTCAGCAAGTAGTGGTTTAGAGGTATCAGAAACAGCAAAATCCCCACTTGCTTAGCTCAGTCACTCACGTTTAGTATGGCTGAAGCAGATGCTTTCCAGTGCTCCACTATGCATAAAGATTTTGAAAGGAAGAGCTAAGCCACTGTATATGTGAACAATTTTATTTATCACAACACTTGACAAGCATCAGTTGCCTTTAATCCATGGTAGCTAGTGCCTCTCGGCAGCACTGTCACTGCAATGAAGTCTGTGTCATTTAGGAACAACACAATGCTTTTCCAGTTCCTCTCTCTGTCCTTGCTATCACTTTTGCCCTCTCTTGTTCAGGATCAAAAAACCAATGTGCATAGCTTAAGCAAGACTCCTGGATGGAATAAAATTGGTCTTTCACTAAATCATGGATGTTCACATCCTTGGTAATTACTTTTGCTCTCCTCTAGCTCACTTATAAATCCCAAGTGGCATGGACTGGGTGAAAAGGGATTGATCATTCACTGTCCTCTTAATACAATAATTCTAGGTCATCAAGGAGAAGAGAGATAGGAAAGAGATCTGGGATAAGATAGTTCATGGCCTTAGTAAAGCACTACTGCTGTCTTCCCACAGTAGGAACTGACAGACAAGACATGACGAGTGGAATACAACCGGACACTTTTATCCCATATCAGGAAAGGTGGGAAATCTGTTGTCATAAAAAGGTGTGATGAACAGGACAGCAAAATGGTTGAAATGGTTGAAACTTAATCTGGTGATCTTGAATACAAGCATACCAAAGAATATTTTCTGTGGTTTCTGCATAGGCTCAGTGCTGAACTGAGCACTGGATGTCCCCTGTGGGTCTGCTGAGCCTAGACTGAAAGTGTGGCTGTCATGTCTTGCTCACTGTTGCTGTCAGAGTTGACTAGGATAAACATCAATCAAGCTAACAATGTTCCTGCAGCAGAATTGTGTGCACTTTGTCAAATCCAGCTAAGAAGCACAAATAAGTATTTGACTTGCCAAGCTCCTAGCTAGCAGCCCCCTGCCTAGGGCTAGGGATATTCATGTCATCTCCTTTGGGAGAGCAGGCTACAAGTATCTTAAATTTGGTCCAAGGCTTCCTGTGCCTTCATGCAGGCATGCTCTGGTTACAGGGCGCACAGCCTTCCAGGGGCTGGTTTGAGCTCCACTTTAGGAAACAGGATTTCCTGCTTCTGGGATGCAATACTATGCCTCCTCCTAAGCAGGGCAAACTGGTGCTTTTGTCATGTGGGTTTGGATTAACCCAAATGTGAAAAGCTTCTTATATCACTTACCTGGAGGGTAGAAAACCTATCCTATTGTGCTCTTGATGCTGCTGAGGTAAAAAGGATTAAGATAGAAGTAGTATATGTAGAATAAGAAAATATCAGGGTATACCTCTCCTGATTTCAAGATGCACCTGCTATAAGTGTTTGGATTTGTGTGTCTACAAATTCTCTTTTGTTGTATTTGGAGTGTAAACTAACTTGTCATACAAATCATTAAGGAGATGTCATTAATAAGCTTATTTGTGGAAAATAAGTACAGAATATTTAAAATAAATTAAATTAAAATGCTTTTTTGATGAAGAGTTTGTAACATGAAAGTTCTATAATCCTAGCTCTGGAACATATATTGGCAAGCTGACACTATATTCAGAGGATGAATGGGATTAGGTTTTTCATTTGATGTGATCAGTTAGGTTCTGAATTGACTCTTCCTTTTAGTAACAGTGATTTTCCAGCTGTCTTTTCAGACTGCAGATTTCAATAATAAATTTAAAAAAAAAAAAAAAAAGGCACATTTATAGAGAACTAAGCTTCCTGGAAATACCACAATTGAACTCACAAGCTTCTTAACATCCTTTTTATATCCTGATGGTGTAATCAGGATATTTTTGTCTTTAGCCAGCAAGTAATTTGACATTAGCACCTCACCTTATTTAGGGCTGTTGAAAAAGACTCCTGATCTATGGAGAACATCAGGGGAGAATCTAAACCTGTAAAGACAGACAGTCTAATTTAGGAAAGGTAACAGAAAGCAATGTACTTAGAGCTAAAAAGAAAAATGGATAGCATCATAGGAACGGGGTACTATCAGGCTATTCAGTTCTTTAGCAGGACTTGCTATTTTGTGCTAATAACCATGATGGCCAAATTTTGCTTTCAGTTTTAACTATGAAAACCCATAGGACTCTTTGGCCTTACTGTAATTTATGTTGACATAAATAACAGCAGATTTTTCACCATTTTTTAAATTATTGAAAATTTTATCTTTTTTTGAAAACTGGCTGGTTTTAAAAGGACTTAAGCAATGTTTGCAGTGTTTCAGATAGAAATTAATTTCTAGATAGATTTAGAGTCTTCAGGACTAATGTGGAACTTAATTATTCTGCAAAAAGTATTTCATGAGTCTATGAATTAAAAATCTCAGAATAAAAGCTTTTCTGGAAATAAATAGTGGATAGATTTGGGAAAAGCTGAGATATGTAATGCCTTACTTTTTACATCTGATGGTGTATTGTTAGAGATGTATACAACTTTAAAAAATTTGGGTCAGATTGTAGAGGCCTTTTGTGCCATGCCCAGGGCAGAACCTGAATCAAAAGACTCAAAAAGAAAGCTGTCAAAGGAGCACTTCACTGCCTTCTATAGGAGATTAAGCTACCATCTATAGAGGGAAAAGAGATGTGAGATTTCTTCATTGCAGAGAAAAGACCCTTGACTGAATTGGACAAGGACATGGAGATGAGGGTGTGATACAGGGCAGACAAATAGATGGGGTTGCAGGCAACTGGGATAATGGGTTTTCAGCTGTTGTCATTGTGAAACCAAATTACAATTACAATTTGCTACTCAGTAATGGATAACTAGAGAGGTATAGCAGATCCCATTTTTAATATGTGGTTACATAGATAGCTGCTGGATTCTAAAGTATAAGCAATGTGTATCTTATCTCCACGTGTAATGGGTTTGGGTGCTGCATGTGCCTGTATGACTAATACAGTATACCTAAGTGTCATCCATCAGTGATGAGCACCATGCCAGGAGTACAAGAGCACTGAAAACTCAGTTCTTGAATTCTCATCCAAGGAAGGGTATTGATTTCTGGTTTTAAATAGCCTCTTCAAAAAGACAGTTCTGGAACTTCTGATGCAGTGACTTTTTTTTCTTTTTTTTTTTTTTTAATTTGAAGAGGACTTACAGGATGACATGATAACATAAAGGTGTATTTGCTGCAACAGATGACAGAGTTTAGCTGAAATGAAAGCACTTATACTTGGCTACGCATGGGGAAAACAGTCACTGTTTGGTTCATGTGCATCCATAAAATGCTAGAGGATAGATGCAAATAACTTCTTCGCAATTCCTCACACTTGGTAGATATTTGCAATTTGTCTAATTTAGAACTGTCATGTAAAATTGTTCCCAACAGAAAACAGTAAGGATATATTGTCAAAAATTATTTTCACTATAAAAACCTGATTGTAATTTTCAGGCAGTTGTGGGACTAATTTTTTTTATTGCACTGGAAGGTCAGCCTAATTTCAGTAGATTTAACTTGTTGTGCTAGAACCAAACTAGAGAGAGGGAGGTGAGAATCAAGCTCACTCTGGTTTTTCTTACTTAACAATCAATGATATTTCCAAAATAATTTTAACAAATTACATTTATCAAACTTACCAAGTTAAAATATGTGAACTGCATTCAGACACTTCAGATGAGTATTTCTGGATTTCTGAAATGACTGGAGACCTGACTACATAATGAGAATAACTAAAACTAGGATGCATGTATGTATTTAAAAGAAGATTATTTGGACTCAGTTTATGCTTATCTGAAAGATGACACTGGTTCTTTCAGAGCCTTCATGTGAACACTATAGCTGGAACGTAGAAACTGTTTCAAAATGTTGTACAATCCATGAACATTGCAAGTGCATGCTGGAACATGGCTGGCTGCTGTGGGCCATAGCCTTGGGCCCTGATACATGGAGTCGTACACAGGCAAAACAACAACAAAGGTCCTGTTGCCAACAGCTGACAACCCACCTGCAGTCTCGAGTCACCACCTATAACTTCCATTTGCAATCACATGACTCAAAAGGATTGATTTTCCATAGCCCATATGGGTGACAATCAATGGCTTTAATACATACATGAGAATGCTGAGCCAAAATCTCCCTTTTGTCAAAATGATGAGGTTCTGCTACTCTTTACGTCTTTCCAATCCCACCTTTGTTCTGGACCCTTTTTCTGCGCCAGCCCCAAGGCAGGAGAAAAAGGCAGGGGTTACGGGATCCTTCTGTCTTGGTTAAATGAGCAGCTATTTTGGCTCAGTGGCCTGTGGAAACATATCAGCACTATTGGTCTAACCCAGCTGTGGAGTAAAACAGCACATAGGTAGCTTGGCCCTGTAAGTTTTACTTTGCAGCCTCTGGCAGGGACAAAAGGCACCTCAGCCGATAAGTAATGGCTCCTTAAGGCAAGGGAGGGAATTCACAAGCGCTGTTAACCAGTTTTTCTTACCAGGCTGTTCCAATCCAGGTGACATGGAAACCAACAGAGATTGTATGTCTGGCCTGTGCACTGCAAGAGAAATTGCATAGTTGGAATGGAGTGAAGGAAAACAGTAAATATATAACTCTTTACTATGAGGGTGGTAAGACACTGGAATTTTTTCCCAGAGAAGCTGTGGATGGTCCATCCCTGGAAGTGTTCAAGGCCAGACTGGATGGGGCTTTGAGCAATCTGGTCCAGTGGAAGGTGTCTCTGCCCATGGCAGAGGGGTTTGGACCAGATTGTCTTTAAGGTGCCTTCCAACCCAAACCATTATTCTATGATTATATGGAAAATACTCATCTGAATGTACCAGCAAGAGCTGCAGTGCACACTATGGTAGAGCAGGTACTCAGCAGCATTAACTTTTATTCCTGTAAATAGTCCCCGTGGAGTGAATATGTTGTGGGCTTTGTCTGTTGTAAGGCTCTAAAACCTGGCACAGAGTGATTAACTACAGTATTTTAGCATGAACAGTTGGTGAATTGTTTTTGACCCAGATGGTAACAGGCCCTCATCAAATGTTCGGTTTGATTTATGCCAGCTGAATGGTTCTACTAATGATGCCCTCATGTTATATGAAAAAATGGTTTAGAGGTTAACATGATTTAGTGTAGCTCTCTGTAGATTTTGGCACTGTTTCACACAAGAACTACTCTTCTGGAAATTATTTTCGAATGGAGTATCCCAGTATCTTATCTATTTGCAGCTCTTTGCCATTACCTGTCATGATACTTTGCATGATGGCAACATGCCAAGAGGTGCAATGTCATGTTAATAATTGCTAATATATCATGAGTATTTCAGGGCAGATAGCCAAAGTGATAGGTGTTTTAGAAATAATAAAACCTTTTTTTTTTTTTGCTTTTCATATTTTTTTCTCCAGCACTTTTCATTTTATAGGCTGCTTGTTCTTCTTCTCATCTCCTTGATGTCCATTGCTGAAATATTTCTTTTTAGTAACCACCAAAAAAAGGAGCAGTATATTACTAGTCATCTGTAAACCATAATTCAAAAATCCATGCTTTGGAAGTATGCTAGTCACCACATCTATTAAGCCTTCCCCTGGCTTGCAGCAATGTTTTAAACAAATACAGTTTTTCTCTGCTAAATATTTTTAATTGCTTGCAGGGCTTATCAGCATCTGCAGAGGTAAAATACTTCAACTCCCTAGTGAGCTGCATGATTTCCATTTATTTCTACATCTTTTGATATCAATCCCATGTGTCTGTGATGTGATCTGCAAAGTACACATCGATGGTGAACAAAATATGCACATGCTGAATAATCATCTGAGGGAAAGGATAAATCTGTTTTAAGCAACTGCATTTATGAGTCAGTGAAAACTCTGTTTATAGGCAATGGAAACAAACCATCCCTTCCAGAGCGCCCAACATATCTGTTTAAGACAAGTGAGATCACTTGCTCCTTCTGAGTACCTGGAAAGTTGCTGTAAAGAGAGACTAGGTGGTGTGCTCAAATCTGACCCAGACTGATCAAACAATATGGTTTAATTCACTTAGCCATAGACTGTTAACTGAAGTATGGCTCAATGTATCTCAGTGAAATGATATTCCATATTCAGGGTTGAATAAAATAATAAGTGGATAATCTCTTATTAAGCAGGAATGATTTAGTCCAAGTCTGAAAATTCATCATTCAAAACACATCAGTAAAATATAACCTTAGTACCAACCCGATGTCTGGAATTGCATGTACCCACACCATCAACTTCTGCTTCTTGAATTTAAGGATGGTATCTAACCTGGACTATTCATGTGATCCCAACGGTGAGGCCAAAGTGATCCTGAAGTACAGAGAAACTTCAGACCCAAATCTGGAAACATAACTCATATTTGAGACCTTCTTTAGCATTAGTCAGTTAAGCTTGTCCTATAGCTTATTTCACGGTCAATGCTTAAAAGAAACGTATAGATTATTTTGTCCCTTCAGGAAAGGTAGGTCCCTGTATACCTGCATATCATCTTTATTTCTTATTTCAGTGTACAGTTTAGCACAGTCAGTCATTAAGGACAGTTGTATGGTATATATTACTCCTGTTCAGATCTGTAGAAAGGTTATTTTTTGCATCTATAACTGATTTGATACAGAACAGTTCTCAGGCATATACTGTGTACTTGGAGAGACATTAGCTCCACAGCTGCCTTCAGAGCAGTATGTGCATTTACCTGAACTAATGAGCTTATTTCCCTGAGAAAAACAAAAGTGGCAACGGACTGACTTACAATGTACTTCTGAAGATATATAGGCTGTACTAGATTTCTACTCACCAGTAGATTATAAAGAATATTATATATTTACAAAAGTAAAGAGAGATCTCTATAGATTTCAAAAGCAAGTATATAGATTTTCTACACCAGTGTAGAAAACCTCAGTACCGAACCATTGGAGAGCAATCATAAGAACAGACTCTAAAGTGCAGAGGGAAGGATGTTTACAAGCACTGAGAAAGTAGGATAAAGTCTAAGAAGGCTTAGGCCTTATCCTATAAACCACTTATTTGTGTGCTTCATATATTACATTCATAAAAGATGGCCTGAACTGTGGGATATCTCCTCCTCATCAACTTCTGAGAGAGCATCCACAGAGTACTGAGTTCCTCACATCCACCCGCATGGAAAGAGATGATTCAGTGAACAGATCCTTACCAAATAAACAGGTCAAGGCTGTGAACCATTTCCTAAACAGTCCAATCTTTCCAAACAAGGAACTGCTGAAGGAGCCATGGACACCGTTCCAAGTGTTGTTCATGCCTGATGTTGCTTATCCCTGCCTGCTGGAGGAGAGGGAGAGAGGCAGCACCCATTGTAGAATTTAGCAATCTACACAGCAAAAAGTAATCTGGAGGGAACTCCTGTATTAGCTGGGTGCATCTCAGAGGCAGGAGAGTACAGATGGGGGGGGGGGGGGTCACAGAGAAGACTGCATCTGACAGAAGGAAGCCTGGGCTGAGTGAGGCCTGCAAAGCTTCAGGAATGAAACCCCTCTGTCAACAGGGGTCGATGCCTGTCTGGGAGAGGAACTGGAGCTGTGACATCGCTCCTGCCCCTCGCTGAGCAGCAGCTGGAACCAATCGCTCATACAGGTGCCGCAGGTGCGCGCCACTCCCCAGACACGCCATCCCCCGCGCACTCCCGTTCCCGGGACCTGCAGCCACCCCACAGCCCCCTTTCCCCAGCGGGGCCAGCGCTGCCCGGCGGCCACCACAGGGTGTCACCGTCGGCCCGGGCAGCGCGGCGGGAGGCGGCCCCGATCCCGGGGACATCCCGGGGACATCCCGGAGAGATCCCGCGGCGGGCGCTGCCCGTGCAACCGCACTGCACTCCACGCTCTGCTGTCCTCTTTTCTTTCACTCCTATACGCGGAGCAGGAGGAAATTCCTGAGGGAATTCCTTGCAAACACCCAAAGTTGGAAAACTCACTTCACACGACTGCAGGTGATCCAATAGATATGCATGAGCATCATATGCTGTCACCGCAGCATACACCGTACCTGTACAGGAAAGCAAGCTACCAAATTGCAGTCTCTCAAAGGAGAGAACTTTCATTTCAGAGCCTGACCTGACAACTAAAGCAATCTCCTGGACAAATTGTGCCTGACTCAAAACACAAATGCAATACATGTCTGTATAACCTGCAAGTTTTCTTTTTCAGATAGCAAGCTTTTCTCCTTTTTATCAACCTTCATTTTTTTTGAAAGTTTTGGAACCATTTTCACAGAAACTTTCCATAATCAGTTCTAGGCAGCATGGAAAATTTTAGACCGATCATTTTATGTTGTCCCTGATAGCAGAAACTGTAAATGTGGGGAGTGTCAGAAACCATCTTTACCGTAAGCCACCTTACCAGATCTGCTGGGGTAGAGCCACATGGTATCACATAAATGTCTGTAGATCTGATACTGCAGTTCAATAGGAGCACAATGGTGTGCAGTATTTCATTTCAGTTCTTAGAACAGTCCAGATGGGCCTGGATTCATCACTACTTTTAGGTACCCTGTAAGATGCCCAATTAGCCAGACTAGCCAAACCTCTTTTCTGAGCAGCCTCTCTCATTTTTATCAGCTACCTGCAGAAATGTTTCACTGAAAGTGCAAGGTTGTACAAAAGTCTTGGTTTTTTTCATTAATTTCTCTGGCCTCTTTGTGAGAAGTGCACAGAGGGTGGGCATAGACTACTTTTTAAGAACTTTTGGGGGGAGACATAGGTATCACCTGCTTGTTTATGATTCAGACCGTCCTTCATCATGTTGAATAGAAGGAGCACAAGAAAAATAGTCACTAAGTAGCCTCTTGTACCTTCGTAAGGCTTGTGAAACGGTACATGGCTTCTGGTAACAGAGATAAGTAATACAGACTAAACCATACAAGATGTCTGCATTTACGTGTTTAAATGTTTATGCATGTATTATCAGTACACTCCATATTAGGGGCATATGAGAACCCAGACATGCACACCGTACAACATAGTAAGTGTTTAAAGTTTTGTTGAGTTGACTATTCTGACGAGTAAAGCTACCCAAGCTGGTGGCAGTTACAATACTGCCACCAGCAGAAAATGTTCATGATTGCTTACATGTTACAAATGGGTGAAATGAAACCACAGATTGAGCTCTTAGTCAAAATAACACGTAAGATCTATGTCAGCTGCAATTTCAGGAGTACTAGCCCTTTGCTTCTCAGTCCAATGTCTTTTTTCTAAAGGGAATATAGACCTTATAGACAAAGAATTCTGTAAAATTAGCAAAATTACAAACAATCAACCCCAAAACCCAGCTGACTTCCATAGACCCTCTCCCTACAGGCATAACTGCAATACATCAAAATCAGGGAGACTAAAATCATGGACAACTTTTTCCCCTTTTCTACACCAAACTATTGAGGCAGCATGTGTTGAATATTCATTGCTAGCAGTTGCAGACTTTTGCAGAATGAAGGAGCTACATAATGAGCCTACACATGGCAGAACAGTCAAAATTACAATGAGATGTTGTTTTTTAAAAGTAGCCCATTAAAATAACACCCTACAATTTGGCAAAGATGAAAAGCACCTAATGTACACCTTTGAGTCAATGAGCCTTCATACTTCTTCATTATTAACGATCGCAGTGGTTTTTTTCTTGAAAACAACAGTATTTAATGTTTTTTTTTTACCCTGGGGCTGTAGTTCTCTGCTCGTGTTATCTGCACGTAGCGTCTTGTTCATGCCTCGGAAACGTGAGGCAAAGATAACCAGTATTGCACAACTTCATTGCTTAGCAAGTACAGTTTCGTTTTTCTACAGAGACAAATTAGTACTATATATTTTAACATCTCTAGCCTTACAAGTCATCAGCACAAAAGATGTTCCAGGAACATAGCAGTGGAAGACTTTGCAAAGCCTGTCAGTACACTATTCAGAGCAGTTAAAAACACGAATTTCGGATTTTGTTGGGAGTTTGAGGGGGAGGTGGCTGCATCTCTTTCAGATACTAATGTGATCTGAGAAAGGTTTCTCTTGCCTGGTATAAATTAGCATTTTCAGCTCTGAGTGTGGTCTCCCAAAGTTTATAGCTGAAGCCATACACGTTTTTCTGTTCCTACATCCAATGGATAATAAAAGATGGAAAATTACTGCACGTTTTTATCTCAGAAATGTCATGAACAGAAATACCACCCCTATTAGAGATTTGCTTACACTGCTGTTATCGCGGCAGCCCGAGTAACAGTTGACTATCCAGCTTGTCTCAGCAACTGCCCATCTTGATTCTCAGAATTGCTAAGACCACCAACTGCAGTACCTAGTGGATAATGGGAGCTGTTAAATATGGTGCCCAATCTCTCAGAGGAGAAAGCCATCCATCACCACACAAAAGAAATTGAATGGGATCATCCCAGAAGTGGTTATCTTACTTCTTGTCTGAAAGTCCCTCTTGCAGGCCACCTGGTAGTAGTAGTGCTGTTTAACAGCTCAGTTTTAGATGGACAGTCAATTTTACCCTACCTGCAAGCATGTGATCACTTGGCAAAACCCACCTACTGAATACAGATTTTGGAACACTGGTAAACTCCAGATGCATTCCACTGCCCCACATCACAGCAGAAATGTTTGATGCTCCAGGATAAACACCCACGTAGGGACTATTCCTATTAGCCTCATGACAACCTGCTTCTAAGCATATGTCTACAGCATAACCAGTGCTAAACCAGCTCCTATTTTGGTACCTAAGGACTTAAATCAAGTGTAGTTATACTTCGTCCACACCAGAGAGCAGTACCTTCACTTTGCTAGAGGCAGAGAAACTCATTTAGAAGTGTGAGCATTTATACTACGTAAGAGCATCCACATTGATACACACCCACTCTATCACCCACAGTTAGAAGACCAGGTACTTTGCCAAGTTGTATCCATGGTAAGCCTTCTATGGGTGCAGATGGAATAACCATCACAGACCTAAGCAAAATTATTTTGGCTTAATTATTTTTTAAACCTGGCTAAAACCTTTGTTTTAAAATAAGAGAGAGTGTATGGAAGTATTTTTCAGGATTTTACTGCAAACCAATGGGTTTGGTCACAAAAAAAATATGATACATATAACCATGTTAATTATATTACATTACAGTGATGGTATACATTACAAGTAAGTCTGTGAGTTTAAATATACATCTAGAGTTACAACTGAATGTACAGATCTTTTTTACAATACATACAATCAGGAATGAAAATCCCTCAAACCCCAAAACCATAAATAATGCCCATTTTACAGATGATATCTTTTAAACTAAGAGAGAAAAAAAAAAATGAAAAAGGAAAAAAAAAAACCAACAGCTTTGACTGACTGCAGCTGGGGCATTTTGGTCCATAAAAACCCTTTCTAAAAATAGAAATCTTTTCATAGCAGCAATGCTTTCTTCAAGCATTTGGATACAAGTAATTGTGAGCCCATTTCAATAATTTTAGTTGACTGTATAGATTTACAAAAGAAATTTCAAAATTACACTTAATTTATCTTCCAAATATGGAAGAAACAAACAATGCCCCACATTGTGGTATCCTGCAAGTGTCACACTGATGCTTTAAAACTAAGTCCATCTGTAGTACACGGACCACACGCATACCATTTGTTCACATAGTAAACCCACATAAATGAACTGAGAAACACACTCTGCAACAAGGAAAGCTTTGGAGCTCACAAGATCTCATCAGAAAAAAAGGCACATTTCATAAAATCCTTATCACGTTCAGATAGATCTTCAGGCAAGGCTTTTCGAGCACGATTTCAAAACAGCTTGTTCTTACTCCTACGATCTGCCGTAGCAGTCTATGGCAGCAGTCACTCTGGTTTTTCTTTCCCAAGGAGACAGCACCACTTTGGGGGAAGAACAAATGGAAATGAAAAGCCTGTAAAGCTCATTTAGAGAGTGATGTGCTCTTCAAAAAAGCTTCCAGCAAACAGTGTAGTTGAAATTAAGGCTGCAAAGCTGCCATGGTGGAAATGTGCAAATTCTCTTTCAAGATGACTGGTCAACTGGCAGTTCCACCAGAAGGCCAAACAAAAAATAAAAATAATAGTTGTTATTATTATTCAAAAAGAAATAAAGAAAAATGTTCACAAGAAAGAGTCCACAGGCGGGGCATATGAGAAGCCCAAAAAAGCCTCAGCAGCTTCTTTGACACTGGCGGTGATGAGGATGCTGTCTGGGGACTGGCCAATGGAGTTGGGGACTGGCTCATCTGTAAACTCCGGATCGAAGTGTCGCAGGTCACTGGGGCCGCTCTGTGGAAAGGGCAGAAAAGGAATTTAGGATCCACATGTTTTGTGAGTGCAATGGTCAATTCAATATGAAGACACAAGCACCCTTGTGCAGAGAATCACAGTGTTATCACCTCAGGCCCACTGTTTAACAGCCTTTGACAATTTTAGTTCCACTTTTTATATCCTGCTGCATATGGTCTCACTAAAACCAAGATGATTCCACTTAGTTTGCTACACTCCAATGAAACTCATGCAACAGAAGCCAAATGCAAACATGCCACTGCCACACAGCAGTTTGCAAGGCAGGACATTACTCTCTGGGCTAGTTATTAAATAGTCTATAAGATGCTCAGAAAAATGAAAGAGAACAACGTCCATAACCAGATGCCCCCCCCTTTAGATGTTAGCGTCTGACAAGCCAAATGTAACTCTGCCCTTGGGAAGCCTGCTTGTTCACTATACCTTACCCTTTGGTAAAACGGGATGATGGGATTATTTTAAAATTGCCATGCAAATGAAGCATGTGAGACACTAAAACAACCTACTAAATTTAGACTGATCATTAGCAAGAAGTCAGTTACCACTTATTTTTAACCTTATTTGGACAGACACAGGGGGAAAAATAGCTGTGTTCCCCAAATACAGCCATCCAGCCATTTTCCCCTGGCATCTGGGCACCCCATGAAGACAAGGAGGGAAAAGACACTCTCCATACATTCTATAATTAGAAGTGATACGTACCACATTTGGGTTAAAAGGGGGTGTAATCTTCTTATTAATGAGATCATCCCAGTTAATTGGGGAGAAGAAGATGTGATTCTTAATCTCCATCTGTTACAGAGAGACAAATAGATTAATTCAGGCCCAGGCTAATGTAAACAGTATGGTTTAGTCATTCTCCTGCACTGCTTGCAGGTGGTGGCCAGTTTGCACTTACAAAGTCCTCCTTGGCGCCAAGCCTCTTTGTTCTATCCTTCTGCAAGAGGCCTTCCAGGAGATGTCTGGCTGAGTTGGTAATATTTGGTTTCAGCTGCAAGGGTTTGTTCAAGATATTGTCATACATTTCTGCTGTGTTCCTGCTGTAGAACGGCGGCTGTGGGAAAAGGAAAGGAGAAGTTAATGAGGCTGACAGGCAGGAACAGGGTTTCTTGTGGGGAAAGGCTGAGTAAGCTAGTTTGATCTGTCATGGAGGATTCTTTGCTTACCAAGCCATAAAGCATCTCATACAGGACTGCTCCAAGGCACCACCAGTCCACAGTCCGGTCATAGGGCTGCTTATGGAGAACTTCAGGAGCAAGATACTGTGTAAGAGAAGGGAGAGAGCCACGTTAGTCAAAGGGATCTTTACAATTAAGAAAGCCTCCCCACTGTTGAATAAAAGCAGCTTACTGAATGCCAGCAATACCTAAGCTAAAGGAAAGTTACAAGATCTTTACAAACAGGGAGATGGCTTGAGAGCCCTGCTCCAGCTCAATGTGTCCTACACATCCTCACTGGCAGCCTTATATTACACACCCCATAATATTCCCAGCTCATCTAAGCAGCCATCCATATACATGGCAAGTACCAGCTTTTACTGATGAGAACAGCAGTTGCTGTTGCTCTGCAAATGGGGGGCCCAAGGGTTCACTGTACCTCTGGTGTGCCGCAGAAGGTGGAGGTTGTGCCATTGTGCTCTATGTTTTCTTTGCAGAGTCCAAAGTCAGTCAAGACAATGTGCCCCTGTGAATCAAGCAGGATGTTCTCTGGCTTCAAGTCTCTGCAGGAAGAGATGAAAGAAGGCAAGTAGTCATTAGCAGAGGTGTAGTGAGAATATTTTAGGTGCAACTGTTTACAGAACTTCACTAAGCCACCACAAAATATTAAAAGCAATTCTGAGCTCATAGTGAGATCAACTTTTCAATGCTTATTCAACAAAACACGTGTTTTTTCCAGTACAAGCTGAGCAAGGCTGCTTACCGATAAACAATGTTCAGGGAGTGCAGATAGCCAAGTGCACTGGCAATTTCAGCAGCGTAAAATCGGGCTCTCGGCTCCAGGAAGCAACGCTCCCTCTGGAGATGGTAGAACAACTACAGGAGACAGAGAGAACAAAGATGTGTAAACGGTTCCAAAGCCTGTTAACAATGCCCTTAATTAGAATCAACATATATAGTGAGGGAGAACAATAGCAGGAAATGGCCTAGCGATCCTTTGGCAATTCAAAACTTGGCATGCAGAAACATTCAATCTAGTAACCTCTCCCCCATGACTTTTCCCCTTGCAACTTTTTTTATTTAAAAGGAAGGGTAAAAATGTCTATTCTACCACCATGCACATGATGGGAAGTACTATTCAATTTTCTTACTGCTTACCTCTCCACCATTGATGTAGTCCAGGACAAAATACAATTTGTCTGCGGTTTGGAAGGAAAAGTGAAGCCCAACCAGGAAGGGGTGTTTCACATTTTTCAGCAAGACATTGCGCTCTGACATAATGTGCTTCTCCTGAAAACACAGGAAATCATTAATGTTTGGTACACTTGCTTAGTAACAGCAGTAAAAATATATTTGATGAACATCGCAATGGCATCATGAAGGGCAGCTTACCTCCTTCTTCTTCAGGATTGCTTTTTTCTGCAGGACTTTAACAGCATAGAACTGCTCCTCTGCCTTATGCCGTGCAAGGAGGACCTGAAAGAGAATAAAATCCCAGAACTGAGCAATACTGAAATACAGAACTTGTGAACAAAACTGGCATCAAGCCTTTATGTTAACTGCTGCGCACTGCCACATCCCTCTGGTTTGAGTGCAAGCCCTTTGCTAGAAATGCCTAACACTGCTAGCACTCTGGCAGATTAATCTAGCCCAAAGACTATACGTCTAGTTTCTTTCCCTTCCGAAAGCAAAATATATGTATTTTTCCAAGCATCAGTGCACCGCACTCCTTGGTTCTTTTATGACTCATTCAAATGCAGCATCCCTGCTCCCTCTCCCTGCAGCTACTCAGGATGCCAGGCACTGGGCAGCAGGACATGCTCAGGTTTGGCTTAAATGACCACCAGTCACCAAACCAGTACGAGCCCCAGTATCCGGTATTATACAGAAGAGCAATCAAATTACAATGAGAAAAAAAAAGTTAAGTTTACCTTCCCAAAACTGCCTTTTCCAATCACTTTTAAGAAATGAAAGTCTGATGGCTTGGCATGTGGGTTGGATGATGGGCCAAGATTGATCTGCTGTGAAGGACTGGGCTAGAAAAATAGACAAACTACATTTATTAAAACAGTTCGGCAATGAGTCTCCAAAATGCCTCTTTTTTAAAAAAATATAAATAAAGTGACCTTGAAAATAAAGATTAGCACATTTTTGACACTAAAATTTTAATACTGACCTCTACCAGATATCTTAAACTGCCTAAAGAGAGTCCAAGAACAGCCATAGCTTACTGAAAAGTTCTTGCTGAAGTCTTAGCCACATTTCATAATGAAGTAAAAACTAATAAAACTTTTTCAGATTTCTTCTTCATATTTGGAACACAAGAAGTTTTAGCGTAACCTGATTACTCTTTCTCATTTACATCAGTGTGCTGTGAGCTCAACTAAAATAATACTCATGATGCTAATTTTGCTACACTTCCATTACTGGCCGACTTGATGCTCTAAAAATGTCTCACTGAGTAAATCTACTTACCGGAGGAGAAGGATTAGCATTCATAAGTTCAGGCTCTTGAGGCTGGGAGATTTTCAAGATAGACTGAACTTCAGGGCTGCAAGGATAAGAGCATACATGATTAGGAGTTACCAGGAGCAGCAGGGAGATTCTTCCGCCAGAGGGCAAGCACGTACCACGAAAGAGACGTTTTGGTTGCGGCTACTACAGAAGGCAACCAAAACAATCTATTCGATTTAAGGAGTAAAATTAATCTAAAGGAAGTAAATTCCATCAAAGAAATTTACTTATAAATACATTACAGAATAGGGACGGGCCACTAGAAATCTCCTCTGACTTATTTGTCCCAAACATAGCCCGCAAAGATCGTTGCCAAGTGAGTAATACCTCAACAAGTCCAATTAACTCTTCCATAACAGTCATGCCGGGAATATTACAGTAAACAAGTATTATTTTTAAACTAAATCTCGCAAAAGGTAGTGATATTTTGACTGAAACCCGCCCAAAATTTCTGATACTTACTGCTTGCATGCATAGGAGTTGGTGGCTATCTTCTGAATGAAGTCGTTAAGTCCCATTCTTCTCTGCTTCATGAACGCTATAAAGGACAGGGAAAGGAAAAACAAAATCGTTAAGCCAGCCTGCCAGAAAAATCACAGCCCCTCGAGCATCCTCGAAGAAGCCCCCCGCCGCTCACCGATGAGGATGGCCACCATCCCCCTCATCTTCGAGTAAGTCAAGGTAGGACCAGACGCCTCGGCTGCTTTCACGGTCATTATGAGAGCGAGACGGGGAATACTCAGTAAGCTAAAACCACCACCAGCTCCCAGCACCGCACTGACTTGGCGCCGCACCCGACGGCGCTTAAGAGGCGGCGGTGATGGGCGGGACTGGGCGGGGCAGCGATGATCGCTCCCCCCTCGACGTCCGTGGGGGCGGCCACTAGTCGCCTCCGAGGATGTCGAGCGGGGGAGGGAGGGGGAAACAATCGTCGCTGCTTTTACCATCGCCCTACCTTAGTTCAACCGTGAGGGGACACCCCCCCACACACAGCACCCTCACCGTGCAGAGCATACACGGGCAAACGTATCAAATTCCTTTTTTTGTTTTTCTTTGACAGCAAACTCCCGTAGCATCATCTCTCTCTCTTTCCCTCCCCCTCGTGTTTTTTTTTCTTTTGTATCCCGGCCCCACTTATTTTTTACGGTTATATAAAGTTGAAATCTGGCTCTATCCTGGAAGAACACCTCTTCCTAAAGTGTGGGTGTCCCCCCCTCCATCCCACAGCCTGCATCCGCTCCCAGTCCCGCCGCCCGGGGTGAGCGGCGATAAGGGACGCTGACGTTTCCTTGAAGGAGCTGCAGTGACTCAGAAGAACAAAATTTCCTGCCCGGTTTTCAATAAAACAAACAAATGTTCCTTCTGTGCACTGCCCTGGTCCTCGCTGGGACATTACTGATAGGGAAAAGAAAAAAAAAGGTATTTTTTTAATGCCAAAAAGGGAAACAACGAGGGGGGAAAATGTCCCCGAACTTGGAGGAGAGAGCAAAGATCAGCTTCTGGAAAAGGTGGGGAGATGACCGAGGGCTGGACAAGTGCAGTAGCAGAGGGGGGAAACTAAAAAAAAAAGGGAAACAGCCCCGCTCCGCATATTTTGTTTCTACTGTACACGGTCATTTGGGAACATCGTGTACCCGGGATTTAATGGCTCAGTCGCTTCCTCGGGGGTGCACCGGGGGCACGTCAGGAGCGCTGGTGCATGCACTAAGCCCAAGGTTAAAGGGCGCAGCCAGCGACCTCCTCCTGGGGGGCGCGGGAAGGCACGGCGAGGGGTATCACGGCCTCCCGCTTAGCCTCCCCCGCCGGGGCGCATCCCCGCTCGCAGCCCTGGCTGGGGTCAGGCGCTCCCGGGGGGTGCCGGGCTCCTGAGCCCTACAGGCGGCTGGAACTTTCCATCCGACGGGACGTTATTCATGCGCGAGTTTCATCTCGCTGTCTGAGCGAAAGGCGCTGGGCTGCGGCCAGCAGCTCCAGCTGCAACCTGCCCTCATCCTCCCCCCGATCGGAGCCCGTCTTTTTACTGTGTTATGGTTTTTTTTTCCCTCTGCACCCGCTGCCGCTGCCTCCCCCCACAACCACCGCCGGCCGCTGGGCGGCATCCCTTGGCAGCTGCCTGTGCCCTCCGCCTCGGCGGGGTGATGGCAAGCACCCCACCGTAGCAGCCGTCAAAGGCTGCAGCTCACCCTGAACAACAAGACGGATGACCCGGAGTAGAGAAAGACCCCCCGCTAGGTGGGCACAGGTCTTTAAAAGGCGCTGCAAAGGCCTTATAAGGAAAGAGGAAAGAGGGATGATTGCCGACTCCGCTCTGAGCCTCCGGTGTCCTTCCCGGAGCAGGGGGGCCTTGTCCGGCCCCGCCGTCCCGGTGCGGGGAAGTGGAAGGGAGCTGGCGCCAGGGAAGGATGGGGTGACGGGAGAAGCAAGGAAATGCGGGCTGTGGCTGGCAGCGCTCTGTTTCTCCCACTTGTTGCTTTCCTCACTCTGTTGCAGAGAGAAACTACCACTCTCATAATGCAAGTGGAGAACAGAAAAACCAACAAAATCCTACAATCAAATAAAAAAGCACCCCCAAAAGACTTGATAGATTGCAACAGGCACAGCCAATTTCCTCTGCCCCTTAGGCGCCTTCATCGTGCTGCTGTTAAAAGCCATCCGCAGTCTGGAGGGTCACAGGAGTTCCCGTCCCCTGCCTGCTGGCCTCCTGGCATCTCCCTCCGGGCTTTAGGACGCTGCCCCCCGCATGCTCCTGCCAGCGGAGCGCAGAGGCGACCGGCTCCCAGGCCCAGGACAGGCTCCAGCACAACCCGCCCGCTCTTCTGCTCAACTTGCCAGGGGCTGACACTCGCTGCCCTCCTCCCCGCTAAGCCGCGGCCGCCCGCGCTGCCTTCAAGCGCCCCCTCTCCAGCGGGTGACACCACTGCCCTCGGCCCCGCTTGGCGCCTCTGTCTCTTTGCAAGCCTCCGCTGCTCTCGCCAAATCACCTGGCCTCCCTCCGTGCCAAGCGCTGACTCGCCGGCACCCCGCACGCAGCCTCCTGTATCCCCCCGTGCACCGCTGCGGGGGGAACCCGCTGGTGGAGGGATTATTTTCCCCGCGGAGAACAGTTTTCCTGCCAGGGTGGAGCGCTGAACCCACCTTTCAGCGACGACTTCTCCTCTTTGCCCCTCATCTCGCTGCCTGCCGGGACCCCGGGCGCGGCGCGGCGGCGCGGAGGCTGCGGCTGGGCTCCCGCTCCCGGCCGCTGCTGCAATCCCGAATAACTTCCCTTCCTGGCCGGGCGGCCCACAGGCAGGAGGGAGGCGGCGAGGGCGGCGAGGCCGGCCGGCGCTCCCGCTGACCCCTTTATGGACGCAATATCGAGGGCGGCTGACATGCGGGAGCGTTATAAAGTTCAGCACGGGCCGCCCCGCACACTCTGCCCCGTTGCAACATCACCCTCAAAATTACTGTAATCAGCGCGCACACACACACACGCTCACAGGCACGGGCGGGGAGGGGCGGGGGGGCCGCGCCGGCCCTCCCCGACCTGCCGGCAGCCGCCGGCCCTGCCCCACGGAGGCAGGCGCTGCCCACGCTCCCCACGGAGCGGTGCGAGCGGGTCCCGCACCCCTTCACCGCGCCCACCCCGCCGAGGCTCCATGCCAGGACGGGCACGGGCGGGGCGGGCGCTCCCGCTGCCCGAGGGGGCTGCGGTGCCGGCCGGGCTTCCCCGCCGGCCGGATAGCGCCGGGGCGGGACCGGCGCCCCGCTCCGACCTGGCACCCAGCGCCTTCCGCCGGCAGCGCCCCGGCGGCGCCCCCCCCCCCCCCCGCCCCGCGCCGCCCGCCGCCGGCCCCCCCCCCCCCCCGCCGGCCCGCCGGCCCCCCCCCCCCCGCCCCC
>JAWWTY010000106.1:58768517-58834161 GCA_035222235.1 Margarornis squamiger | reverse complement strand
CGCCCGCACCGCCCGGCGCCGCGCTCCGCCGGCCGCGCCCCCCTCCGTCCGTCCGTCCGTCCCGCACCCACCTGCCCGCCCAGGATGCTCGGCACCCACCCCCGCGCCGGAGGTGCATCGCAGCGTTCTTAATGTGGAAGGGAGGAATGCCTCCCGAGGGACGAGTTATTAGTATTTTATTAGTTACAATTCACGCGGCGCTTTAGGGTCGTGAGCCGGGAGGGGGTTCTCAAAAGGACGGGATTGGGTCTTAAAAGCCTGAGTGTCCTAAAGCTGCGTTTTAAAACTTTTTCCTACAGCGATAGCAGCAAACCCCTTAAAAGCTGAAACGAGTGAGAGAACACAAGGAAAAGGTAATCAAAGACCCACTTACTCCAAAGCCAAGTCTTGGAGGAAAGCATCAGACCTTGTGCCTATATCAGTAAATTGCATCGAGAATTTGTATTGTCAGTGGGCTAGGACTCTACAGCTAAAAAGTAAATACAGGAGAAAATCAGAGAATTACAGTAATGTTTCACACTGACTTTTCTACCATAGCCTAAAAAACTGACAAACTGTCCTGGATTTTTAAATTAATAGTTTTGCAAAACAAAATAAATAAAGAGTACAAGATGCACACTGAAAATAAAAAAAGGAACAGGAGACTCTGTAGATGGAATATTAAAAGTTCATGGAACTCTTTGCCCCAGGATGTGTCCACTCCAAAAGTATGGATGGGTTCAAGAATGGATGGACAAATCAATTGGAAAAAAATACCCAAGATTTGACTACAATGGCAGCATATCTGACCCAGAATGTTCCTGGACCACAAAGTCCTGTGAGCCAGGGCCGGGTTGGATCATATCACTGAATAGTTGCCTGTTTGTTCCCGCTTCATATAGTGGTGTACTGACCAGCTAACCCAGTAACCCAGAGGGAGGTGCATGGACCTTGGGCCCATACTGACATTCGGAGTCTTATATTGCACTTCTGAGTGGCATGATACTGCTTTATTAGTCACAGCGTTGAACCAACTCAGAAAACCCCAAGAACTGCTGATTGCTGTCAAGAAGGAAGACAACTAATTTGATTTGTAACCTAATATAAAGCATTTGACCCTGCTAAGTCACTGTATTCCGTGTAAAAGTAGCACTAGGTAAATAGATGCTCATCAAGCTCTTGATCATGCCAGCATCCAAAATGGGGCCCCACTGCCAGGCTGTGAGAATGCAGAAAGACACAGGTTCTGCTGGAACTGTGGGCAATCTAGGCATGGCAGCCAGAGCAGGCAGAACATATTGGCTTACTGGTATGGGTTATCCCGGGGTTCTGCTGACACAAAGGTTTGTTACATGCCTAACGTAAAGCCAGGAAGGATGTGATTCAATTTATATTAAAGAATGAGCACAAACTCATCACTAGCATGGGCCTGTATTGCTCAATGCAGTTCAAAGGACCTTCAGCAGTGTAAATTTGTCTCCCTAGAAAAGCCTCGCTGTTTGGAGGGCTTCTTCACCTGCAGTGAGCAGACAGGTGTTAGTCCTGTGTGGCCATGTTTACAGGGCACACAGAAACTTCTCCCTCTTGTCCTGCAAGAAGGTCAGAGATTTCAGCAGCCTACATGGTAACCAGAATCTGTGAGTTCTTTTTTGATTCTAACCTGATCCTTATTGTCTAATGCGGAATTCAGTGCCTCAATCCTTCAGAATTTCAATTCTCTGATACCTTCTGAACTTCAGTTTGGCAATGCTGAATGAATGAACGAATGCCTACTTGTCTTGCTGAATCAAGACCTTAGGATGCAGCAAGTTCCTAGAATTACTTGGCTGACTTTGGAAGGAAACTTCTCCAAATTCTGCAAATATTTTCAGCAGTATTTGGCTTTGGATTAACTAAACAAAGATAGAATTCCGACTTTGTACTGCAGGAATGACAAAGGCCCTAAATACAGAAGATGAGGGCCCTCCTAACAGCATTTGTATTCTGAAACAAAATCTCAAAAGCTTTTATTTTCCTCCTGTAAATCCCCAACAAACAAGTCTCTGACCTTGTAATTAATTTTCATGTGCAACAGCCAAAACTTTCAGGCTGCCCTCACAAATTATGTCTACGAGTAGCAGCAGACAGATAAGGAACTGAATAACAGCTTTGATAACAATCCCAACAGAGATTTTAAATCAGGAGCTTCTGAATGCTGTCAACAGGTCTGCTAGACATTGTGTTGATGGGAGGTTTATTGACTGAACTTCCTATTGATCTGGAAACATCTAATTGATTTCAGTGTCATATTTTGCCAAATACAAATTTGAAACATCTTTTATTTCCTTTTTCTGATGCTTACAGAGCAGGTTTACTGCATTGTCAATAAGAGGCTTTAATGCCAAGGGATTACATTCACAGGATCACAGAGTGATGTAGGGCTGTGCTGAGAAAAAAGTAATTCCCGTCCTTGTACAAAGCAGTGGAAAATTACAGCATCCTTTAGATGAACTGACCTCTAGTTAGACTAGCTGACAAGCAATGCCCCGACCTCTGTTTTATTTCCAATTCATGGATTTGATTCTAACGGAGTTGTTGTCACTGTGACTTTTTGAGCAAATGCTGCAGGTATTTCAGCCCGTAACAGTTAGAGAGGGGTGACTACAGAAAAAGCACATTTGTGTGACTTCCTCTGAGTGTGCCACCCCAAGATTGGTAAAAGTCCTTGCAATATTGTGTAACCTCTCCAGCTTGTAGTTCTCATAAAACCGTGTTGGATGACAGATACTTGGATTCATTATTATTGTTATGAACTTAAATAATTTTCTAATTATTATAATTCAGACTGCACAGAGTTTGGTCTTATCAGAACTGAATAGTGCTAGTATGGAGAAAAAAAAAGGTGAAAACTTGATAGAAAAATTATTAAAAAAAAGACACAGGAGAAAAATTAAGATTTTTAGTGATGCTCTAAGTTGAGTCTGCTGGTTTCTTTTGGTCACAAGAGAGCCTTATGTGAGGAGCTCATACGTGCTCCAGAACGTGTAAGCATGTACTGTCTGCTGACTCTTGCACTCATGTTTTCCTTCCAAACTTTCAGATTTTGAACGATAATAACAGAAAAGCATTTAGGCATTTTCTATCAAGGTCATAATCTGAACAGGTTTCTCTGCATCTCTTGCATGAATATATGTGCTAAAATACAAAGGTTAGCTGAACTAACCTAGCTATGGGGTGATCTTTTTTGTCTCTTTTCCCCCTTATCTCTTCATCTAGTGTTCCACTAGATGTTTGCTACCGTGATATCTCAAAGTCTTTTATGTGTATATAAAACCCCCATCATCATCATCATCATCATCATCATCATCATCATCATCATCATCATCATTGTAGTTCATTATCTTAAAAGAAAGATCTCTTTAAGCCTGTAAGACCTCCAGCAATCTTGGAGATAAGGCACCAAATGATGTAAAAGTGAGCAAATTTGTCAGAGAGGAATTTGTGCTAGAGAGAAGTTCAGCCGGCTGCTAACTCAAAACAACAACTTGGATTCTTGGAGATGTGAAAACAGAGGGCTGCTAAAGGGAGGCTCACACTGCAAGGTATTAATGCTTTTCCTCTTGGTGATACCACCGTGTCTCTTGCCATTATGTTGACTGCTTCAATAGTCATTATTTGTAGGAGATTTTCTTTCAGGAAGTGTTGAAAGGGTTCCCAGGCAGAAGGATGCAAAATATGCATACTAAACAGGCCTTTATCTATAGTGATTTGTGTCTACTAATTTATAATTTTAGAAGATATTTGCCACATTTATCTGGGCCCATTGCAGGACCCAGATAAAAGTGGGGTTATTGCAATATTTCTGAGGGTAGATGAATTAGTCTAAGCTAAGAGGGTGAGGGAAGAAGTGTTAACTTTGCCCTAGGTAACTGGTTCATAATATATTATATATATATTAACCCTCATTAATTTTTGGTACTTGAATTAGGCATATAGTTACCAAAGGTACCCTTCTTGGTCAGAAGAGACAAATAAGTGCCCTGAAGACAACTCAGTACATCTGTGGCCTAAATCATTAGGCAGAGTCTCATGTTTAGTTGGAGGAATTCGGTCCTGAAAGCCACAGACATGTAGAAGTTTCTTTGAATTACAGATGATTTTTTTCTTATTTATGGAGCTTCACATGTAGAAGATATGGAATTACTTCAGAGGATCATATTGTCAACATAGTTTGAGAGTTGGTAATTGTATTTCTGATTTATATATATTTACATAAAGAGAAAAAATCTTGTGTCAAGTTAAATACCATACACGTTAGGCAGAGATTTCTGATCTAACTTATCCAGTCTAGTCGTGGACCTGGAATAATACTTGTAATATTGGTATAACTCTCCGTATGTTCCTCAAGAATGAATTATGTATCTTGTCTTCCAGCTAGCAGCCCTGCGTGGTTGTGTATTGCACTGGATATACAAGACATACCAGTTTTCTTGAAATTAATTGACATTATCTTGTCTTGCACTGTTCCTGATATCATCTCAAAGAGATGTGAAAATATTAGTTCTATTTTACAAAAGTGGGAATTAAACCACAGCATAGACAGTATGTCTCATCTGAGGGAAGTCTGTGGCAGAACCAAAAAGTAAATGCAATGTTAACTTTGTCCCATTCTAGTATCTGGATTATGTACAGCAATATATATTCCATATCTGCCAACCTTAGTTGTGTAATTACATGCATTGTAACAGAAAATTTGGGTTGGCAAGAGCCAGGGCAGGCACTGCAAGCATTTACTGTACCTTGGAGGAATGCTACCTAGATATGTGATATTACTATAGCCCTGGTTGCCTTCCCAGCAGGGGCTATCCATTACAGTGAAAAATGAGGGACTTTGAACACTGACACCTAAAAGGCTGTTATTCAAAGAAGAACCTGAATCCAGATTTGTGGGGAAGGGAAGGAATATAACCATATCCACATTGAACTGGCGACTGGTTAGCATCACCTGCCACCATCCAGGACATTGGAAATTCCAGGGAGAAGCGTTTTCCACAGCATGCCATCACCACAAAGAATATTACTGTAACACAAAGAAGTCCCATAGCTGTTTTACAGGCAGACACAGAAAGAAAAAGCCACAAACATGTCTAGCATTAATTCCTGTTTTTCACTTCCAGGTGCCATTTCTGAACCTGCTCAGTCATTTACTGCACTGTGAATCTCTTTGTAGTATTCCAATTAGTCCAAAATTTTTTTAACATCTTAAGCCCTAAAGTGAATTGGAAAGCTTTGATATGGGTTTTATTTACTTTGCTAGAAGCTGCCTTTACTTTTTTGTAAATGTTTTATGTGATTCCACAAAGAAAAGCTTTTCTTCAGGCAGCCAAGTTTAAGCATTTTGTCTGTAGGTTTACTAGATTTCAGGGCCAAAAGAAGCTGCTGGAACATCTAGCCTGGCTGTCTGTGTAATACAGACTTGCATTTGCTGCTATGTATATCAGGTCCAACAACTTCACCTCTGAGGTTTCTTGTCTCTTCCTCTTAACTCAAGTTTGACTGTCTCTAAATTTTCATCCAATTCAAGGATAAGGATCAGGAGGTTTGACAAGCACAGACAACCACCCATGCATAGTCATGCAGTAGACCAGAGGCCGTGAGTATATGACCTTTCCAGCCTTCAGCAAGGGCTTCCTTGCCCCAGTGCTTCTGCATCTGCTCATCAGTACCCACATGGTGGGTGTTACCAACCCTTGGATCAGCTCAGATCTCCATGTGGGAGCTCCTCCTGGGTTACATTAGTCAGCCAGGTGATGAGCACCTGGGCACAGCCTCTTCAGCTGGCACAGCTGAAGCTGGAGGCAGATGTGTATCCCAGCCTGCTTAGTCAGTGTGCAAGGCAAACTGTAAGCATAGTGCCATTGATCTTACACCCACTGACTGCATTCTTATTTTGAATTCCTGAAGAAGAATACAGATTTGGAAGTGTGCCATGCTCCAAGTAGTTGCTTATACTGCTGTAATGCTCCCATCTGAACCTTGTAATAGAGTATTTTTTTCAGAAAATACTTGCATGCAGGAATGGGGGAAAGCAGGTCCAGCATACTGGATTACTGGTGAATGCAGTGTGACTGGTACCTAATTCTCAGTGTGACACTAATTTCTATACCTTCAGTATGAGGAACACAACACCTCTCTGCCTAGCTGAATATCACACATTGATCTTTCATACAAGAGAGGCTTAATAATGCTGTAAAACTTTTTTTTCTTCTAAAGTATAAACACGAGAGAATCAACTGTCTCTATGTATTTTTAATAGGGCATCAGAAGAATTCATTCCTAATTGCAAATGTGCCTCAGCCTGCTGCAATATAGGAAACACTACTAAGCAGCTTGTATTTTGTTGACATCGGCGCTCTTTAGAAATGCAGATAAAATGACAGGTGAAGAAATTAAAGCATAAAGAGATTAAGCAAAGTTCTGTCCAGTGAGATAGGGGATTGAAAACAAGACTTTTGCCCTTCAGTATTATACTGCTTATGTAGACAGATGAACCAGTGAGAGAAAATGTGAACTTTAAATGCAGAAATACTAAGCATAGTTTAGCTGCCAGTGACAGCTTTAGTCACTTGCAAAGCTTAGCACTGTGGAATTCTCTACAGTTATAGGGAATTCTTACTGGTGCTATTATTCATGATTTTCACTTAGCAATGATTTTCACTTATGCGTGTTTTTATCCAGAGCTCTTTAAACCCTCACACAAGCAAATATTAACAGTGACATTTTAAAGAGTGAAGAGATGGGGAACTTGGATAACTCGGTCATTGTCATATGATGAGCCTGAAATAGAATAAACATTTGTAAAGCTTGTGACTTTCAATCCCATGCTTAACTTGTTGGACATATAGCCATAGCCCACCTCCTACAAAGCAAAACTTGACAGTAGTTTTGCTCATTTGGTGGCTGACCCAGAGTAATGTGATTTAAATCCCAGCTATTGTACTCTGAACCAAAATAAAATGCTGTGCTCTCCCAAGTTTCATGAGGTTTGAAAGTAGCACCTGGTTTTGACCTGTTCTACAAATTTGGGATCTTAGTGCTTTTTACCAAAAGACAGTGAGTAGAGAAAGGATGGGAATTTTTCAAAAAGTAAGAAAATCTGGTTTTGTCATTGTTTGAGATATGAAAGTATGAAATATGCAATGAGCCGCATATGCCAGATTTGGCTGCGTAGTAACTCTGTATCTGCCTAATCCTATTTTGATTTTACTATATGTGCTTCAAAATGGATGGTACATGATAGTAAATTATTCTCAGCTTTGTCTGGAGATAGCATTCTGAAGTATATTTTAGAGACCACATTTTTCTCATATTTAGTATTATGTATACATACATTTTTATTGTTGTGATTGTGTTTTTCATTTAGTACTTATTTATTCTATTTTGTTTAACTTTTCTATGTTGAACTGGGTACACAGAACTTAAAACTCTTTCATCTAGTTTCAGGTCACACTGATGAAAGATCTGTAATCACTCAAGCCCCAGAGCATTCACCTTGATTATTTCAAGTATATTTGTCTTTAGGTACTGCAGCTGCAACTATTAAACCTCCAGATGACTTTGGCTGTGTGAGTTGAGTCATAGAATAAAATAAAATCACTTCTATTAATGCTTTTGTGCTCACTTGTACATGCTTAAATGTACAGTAGTGACTAATGAACTAGTGAACACATTTGTTAAAGACAGCTTAATAGGAAAATGTGTGGGGGGGAAAGGCTATTATGAGGTTGGAAATTGTGAGAACCAACATTATTTCATTAATATAATGAGTGTTTCTTCTTTATACACCTTTATATTTTCAGATGTGGTGTTTTTAAATATTGAAGGATATTATAAGCCTGATACATCAGGTCCCACTTTGTTGCATAAGCCTATTTGTGGCTCTCAGGATGGGGCAGAGACTTCTCTGAGCATTCTCAGTATCTTGTGCTTTTAGCACGTCTCTCAAATCCTGTCAGTTCAGGGATTACTTAGGTTTTTGAAAAACTATCAATGGACCACCTCATGCAGCATATCTATCAGGTTTAAATTCACAAAAATATCTATAATGAAGCTAAGGTTTGAGTGTTCACTTGTTTGCCTTTATCAAAAATGTTTTGAGAATATTATTACTTTTATTTCTGTGTTTATTTTGTTTCACCGATTTCTTAGAAAAATTTGTAACTATTTTTCAAGTCACAATCTAATGTTTAGCGGAATTCCAGTACTGTCACAGATTGAGAAAAACCTCTGCATGGTATCTGACATGGACTGCTGCTGGGGATGAGATCCTGGGCCAAGTGAACCTTTGCTTGGACCAAAGAGGCAATTAAAATGCACTTAAAGGAATTTAAGAGTGCTAAACTGATTAGAAACTATTTTATCAATATATTACAACTATTGACTTGTAAAAAGTCCCCTTTCATCATTCACCGTCATTTTCACGGAAGATCTTAAAATAGATTTCAAAATCACATTTTACTCTGAATGGGCTCCAAGGGAACTAAAACAAGCTTCCAGGCTATATGCCATCATCCATGAGCGTGGCTCAGCATCCTGGCACTTCTGTGGGGCCAGTTTACAAGAAATGTGGAACTGCTGAGATGCTGAATTCTTTTCACAACATGAAATGTGTAGATTGCCAGGAAGGCAAAAAAAAAAGGGGGAACTGGTGTGGGAGTGTGTGGGGAACTCCATATAGAAAGAGGAAGTGTCGTGTGACCGATCAGGAAATGGGTACAAAGCGTCTGTTTTGGTAGTATTTTCACTTGTTTTGGAGGTATTTCCATAGAGAACTGGAATCTGGCCCTGCGTGTAGGTATTACTTCACTCTGGAGCGAAAGGCAGCCACTAATTTGGAGTGAAACACACCAGCTGTCAGGCTGAGCACATAGCAACACGACACAACAGCTGAAGGCAGGTTGCACACAACACAACATCCCGCAGAAACAGCAGAGTGTTGTAAAGCCATTCTGAGCTGCAAGAATCACAAACAATGCTCTGACTTCTATAAAAAGAGAAAGGTATTTTCCAGGCTGTATTTTCTGAGAGAAATTGGTCCTTTTTTACCTCCAAAGACTCTGGGATACAGTCCCATTTGTGCTACAAAAACTCCAGTTAAATATTCAAGACAGCAAGGCACAAACATGATGAAAGCCCTTTCTGATCCTGCCTGCCAAGGCACTTATTGCCATTCATGAATTTGAGAAGTTAGCCCTCATCTTTCCATAAACATTGTCTGGTCTGGGGTAGACTGCCAACACTTGTGATGTCAGGGCTGTTTGTGCCTTTGGTTTTGTCAAGTGATTTTTTTTTTTCCCAGAACCTGAATCCAAAAATATGACAGTTTTTCTTGTGTAAAGTGAAGTTCTGCTTATTCATTTTCTCTTGAGCAAGTTGCTGTTAGTCAGATCTTTGCAGAGTTATGGGGAGGGTAGTATACTGCCCTCAGTGCAATGAAGTAATTTTTAGAGGAGGTCCTTGTATGGACAATTTGTTCATTGTTTTGGAAGGCTTCAAATAGCATTTCCTGGAGAACCAACTCAAATTCCAGATTGGATTCTCCTTATTCAGTCATTCCTCAGTCAGCTGGGAGGCAAGCTCGGGTATGCTGGTGCAAGTGAGCCACCCAGAAAGTTGAGACAGAATCCTTAACAGAGGATATTTTGGACCTTCCACTCCAAAACAGAAATGTAATTCTCTTGCAGAGTTATAAAGGGACTGAAATAAATGAAAGATGTATTTCAAGGGCTGTCATAAGAAAGCTCCTGAGCAACGTGCTCAGAGAGATGTAGACTGAAGCAATTATTTGGAGGATTCTTTTTGCCACTGGCTTTCCCATCTCTGGAGAATGAAAATTCTTGGCTTAGATGATTTCAAACTTGACCCATCCTCATTTGCTAAGTAGATCATATTAGTCTACAGTTGTCATGGATCACAATGTAACAAATGTGTCCGGGTGCAATTTCCTGCTCCACTCTCTTGGTCTTTGTCATGTCAACTTTTTCAGCCTTTTTTTATTGCTGTCTTCTTTCCAAGCTTTCCACTACTCCTTGGAGTGTTCTTTTTGCCTTAATCTGCAACTTCATTTCGCCTTCTTTTCTCTCTCAGACCTTTCTTTCTTCCTCACTGCTTTGAGTTGAAGCCAGCACTCTGAGAGCAACATCATCAGTTACAGTCCTCCAGTGGAACATCACGAGTCAAAGTCATCTCTCAAAATCATTTTGAGTAAAAGAGATCACTTTCTCATGTCTTTGTCTCATAGGGTGAAGTCAAATAGGGTATGGAAAACTGGATAGTTTTGGTCACCTGCTTCAGGAAAGATATTAAGAAACTGGAGAGTTCCAGAGTAGAGGGCTAGCAGGTTGATCAGGAGTTGATCAGTGCACAGGACCGCTGAGGAGAGGCTGAAGAGCTGGGCTTGTATCATCTGCTGAAGAAAAGGCCACAGGCAATTGAACAGCAGCCTATGAATTCATGACAAAGAGCTACAATGACACCAGAGCCAAACTCTTCCCGGTGATGACAGAAGGTGCAAGAGGGGACAATGGCAGCAAAATGAGTGTTCAGCTTGGTCATTAGGAAACAAAATGCCCAGAAGATGTGCAGGCAGAATGCAATGCTGAGAGCCTGGCAGACATATGACCAGAAGAGCAGAACTTGTACTTTCTGTTGTTTAAACTGTGTTGGAATTCTGATTCATCTGTCATGTAATAACAGACCTAGGAAAAAAAAAAGTTTGGATGGATGGAGAAGTATATCTATCCCTCAGTCAGGCTGCTTCTGAGCTTGAGGTATATATATAAGACGCAGGGCACAGTAGGTCACCCTGTATTAGAATGTATACATGTATAGTCTGAGTTCTACAAACCAGTGCAAAAACTGGTTTTTATTTTCAGGTAGACAAATAGCCTTCTTAGTTTTAGTGGGATGATTCACATCCATGTAGTGATATATACACGTGCTTATAGAATGAAAGTCCTTTATTTGTTGGTTCAATATTTATGACTTTTCTCTGAGTTGTGCTAATGAAATCTTTGTTCAATTCCCCCCCCCCCCCCCCCCGAAACGGCCTCTGGACAGCCAATGCTTTTTGTGGATGGGTGTTTCTTTTATGGTTTCCAGTTCCTTGCTATGAACACATATACTTATTTTTACTAGGATGCTTCAAATACTTTGTTTACAACATAGGTTGTAAGCCACAATCTTGCATTTGCTACAATTACTTTTAACATACTTGCAGTTTTATTTTTGTGCAGCTATATTAAAAGCAAAAGCAATTTTCCGTCTGTTTTAATTTTCAGTAAACGAGTTTATGCTGCTGTGTTTTAGGCTGACAAAAGCTTTTCTTCTTTTGTAATTATCTCCAGACAATGCTGTTTGAATGATGTGATAGGCTAAATGAAAATGATCGCATATCTCAGGTAAACTAAGCATTTTTGCTCCAGTGTATTAAAGTCTGATTATAATAAAAGGTTTTGAATTAATTTCCATTACCTCTGAACTGATTCACAAATTGCCTTCTGAGATGTACAGTGACAAAATGGATATAAGTATCTCCTTGAGACTGCAGAGCATCATGACTGTTGACAAAATTTTAAATTAATCCTTCTTCATACTTGTGATTGGGATCACACCCCTTAGTCTATTGATTCCTGAGAAGTGGGAAGGTTTTTCAGGTTTTCATACAGTTGTGGACATCAGTCATTGCTACATTTTACATGAAAAAGTTTAAAACATAGTTTCTTCTCCACATGAACAGAAACCTTACATGTCCTATGTAGGAGCTGGAGAAGCAGTAGGTTTCCTTGAAGACAATTTCATCTCTTTCCTGAGGCAGTCTGGGGACAGCCTGCTCTCTGCCTTGGGCCTTGAAAGGTAATTAGGGAGTAGTGCATAGCAAGCTTTAGTTAGCCATTCTCCCTTCTGAAGCATGTTTACCTCGGAGTATTGTTATTGGTGTGAAAAGAATTGTGTCGCCTCAGTCAGGCTGTCCTGTTATGGGATCCGTTTGTGCTGTGTGATGGTAAGGACTGATGAATTTCAATGTGCTGCTGTGTCATACCCTACCTTGGTTAAGGTTCCCCCTTTCCTGGACAAACCTCATGCTTTTGTGTGATTTATTGCTCAGCTGCATAACAGCACAAAAGGGTTGTACATGATGCCGCTTGTACTGCTTTTCAAAAATATGATACTCTTCTATAAGGCCTGGAGTTCCTGTCACTAGCAATATTCCAGGTAAAAGGTCTTGCCATTTGATCTTGCCACCTAAAACGTGAATCCCTGCTGAGGAAACAGGACATCAAAAAGAATAGAACTGCAGTTTGGATACTGGATGGAAAATGGTAGTGAAGGAAATGTTAGGGCAAGAGAAAAAGTCAGATCTGGATATTCTTCTGGTACCTGGATGTGATGCCTCCTTATCACTCTGCTAGTTTCTCCAGTGGTCTCTTTTTCATCCTCTTGCCCTTCCTTACTTTCATTCCCTGCAACTGCAGCAGTGTAGCAGATCCTCTGGAAATCTCACCTATTGCCACACTCTGAAAGAAAGTTCTCCAATGTTCTGCTTTGGCCAGCTTGGTGCTGGCCTCCTTCACCGTATTCTGTGGTATGTTAGGTGCCAGATTTATAACTCGACAGAAAAAGATGCAAATTAAAAAAAAAAAAAAGGCATTAAAAATACAAATATATAGTTCTGTGTTATATCTGCATGGGCTGTCCAAGAAAATGGACTCTAAGGACAATAACATAAGGCTTGAAATAAGGACAGAAAGAAGTAGAGGGGTACTGAGGATTCCCTGCCACTGAAGATCTATAAGAATGAGTTAAACCCAGCTCATCCAGCCTTCCTTCATAGTCAATGGAGAGAAAAGACATAGATAGGGACCGATTCTTTCCTCCTCACACAGGAATTCTCCTGTAGATCACAATCTGTGACAATACACCACCTCCTTTGCAGAGGTCTGAAGTCAGGTGAGATTGTGGGTTTGGGTTTTATTTGAGAAAAATTCTTCAGAGCTATGAATACTAGGAGCCCAATCCAATTTTTCACCAAAAAATTAAGAGTGGCCGGTGACCACAGATCTTCCAAATTGCAGCATCTGAGTTGCCATGGAGCTCTGCTTCCAGCCTGACACTAGTTGCTGAAGGATCAGCTCAAGGTTGTCCTGCAGGTAAATCTGGAAGGACTTCACATGTCTTCAATCCAGACTGTTAAATTTCTTTTTTAGTGCAAGTTCAGGATGACCCATAGAGAAACATTTATATTAACTGCAATTAAGCTCTATTAGACCTTTGATCTGCTACCATGTTGTAGTGTATAAATGAAAACATTAAAAGAAAAAGAAAATATGACATAATTATCTTCTGTAAGTTGCAAAGCCAAATTTCAAATTGTACCTTTAGAGGACTTTCATCACATTTTTAATTGAGCTAACTTTTGTGTCAGGAAAAAGGGCTTTATTGGAAATGAGGAGGGAAAAGTAGAGCATAAGCTGATGTTTCATTAAACTGAGAAATGCCACAGGCATGAAATTGTAATCTTTACAACTGGCAGTTGTGTCATGGCAGAAGAGCCCTTAAACTTCAGCTACTCTGGGACTAAGTCCCAGATTAGTAAGACATGAGCACTTTTTCTGCCCATCTGAAATTTGCCTGGATACCTAATTAACCTGGATAAGAAAAAGAATTGCTAGCATCTCCATCTAATCACCACTGCCAAGAAGTGATAATACCGTATTTTTAACTGAGTCATTCCCCAGATGTGATTTCATGTGTAGCCAGCTGTGCACCTAACTAAGAACACAATAAATTTTGGTGAAGAAGAGATGGCAGGAGCAAGTGAAAGGACATTAAGAGCCTTCCCTCTCCACATGTAACTGGTAGAGGAGTAAAGTAAATCACTGGCCTAGTGCACTTCAGGCAGAAGAAAGTACAGCTCAAATTAGTTAAATCAGCTACGCTGAGTAAACTCCCATATTTTTGAAAAAAATGTATTATAGCTATAGCTACCACTGCGTAGGAATCAGTGTAAGTTGAAACATTCACACACTACAGTGATTTACTCAGAATTGAGTGAGAATGTTTAGTTAATGAAATGTATTTCTAAACTTGTTTCATAAAAGTTTATCATCTAGATCAGGATTTAATCTCTATGTATAGAAGCCAAGACTGGTTATAGGTCAGGGGAATTAACCAAGAGCATTAAACACTCAAAATCAAAGCAAGGAAGTGAAAGATTTCCTCTTAATGGGGACAGAGACTTCTGGGATTTTTCCCAGGGGGACAGTTGCAAAAATGGCAAAGAGAGCAGAAAGAAAATCCTCCAAACATCCAAGTGAAATCTGCCTCAGGATCTGACAGCTACTGGCATGTTAGGAGCAGTTTAAGTTTATTGGGATGTTCGCACTGTGTTACCACAGCATTTTTAGGGATATTTATTTTCTTGGCTTAAATGCAGTTTTAACATGTAATGCTACCACAGCACCAACAGTCCAAGTTAATCTGGTACACTTCCCATTTATAAATAAGATCCAAGCTTATGATTAGCCAAGCAGAAAGAAAGACAAACAAAGCACACAAAAAACCCCACATGTCCCCCCCAAAAGCAAAACTCCAAGACAAAGGAGACAGAGTAAGAATGTGAGCATGTGAGCTCAACATATTCCATTTCTTCTGTCTATGCTAAAATGACTGAGGCTTCCCTTGTACACAGCACTCCTGTCCTTGGTTCTCCTGTGCACAGAGCAGGGGTCACTGAATGGCCACTTTTACCCTCAGATGCATTTGCAGGACTCTTTCTGGTAGCTAGAGAGCTCTGCTCATACAGGAGGTCAATGCTGAAACACATCTGACAGCTTATTAAACAGATCTGCTAGGATTCTGTTGTTTCTCCTCATTATGTCATGGCATAATTCCTCTGGAGCCTTTGTGCAGCTCATTGTGCGCTGCAGCCATCCTGCACGCAAGTGAGTTGTTGTTGTTGCTGTTGTTTTTGCCCAGCAAATACTCAGTGGGTGAGAGCCTACATCTCATTTTGACATGAAAAACATCCTTCAATTAAGCTTGGCTTGGAGACAAAGCACTTCAGTCCAGAATAAAGGCACATCAGAAGTGGAGTGCACTGCCCTCTTAGCCCTGCTACCCTCCCTGCTGTACACTGCCCATACCTGCCTCCTCACCACCCCAGAGGGTCCTGGGCTCCGGCTTGGGCAGCGACTCTCCTTTGCTGTGGGGTTCCTTCACCTGAAAAACACAGAGGGAACACATGAGGTCACAAGAGCTTCCTGTTGAGGTGGGTTTTGCTTTACAACACTTAAACCAAAATTATTTTCCATTCAAAGAACATATTTCAGCTGACAGTTCAAGGCCCCTTTCCAGCTGTTTCTATAATAAGCAGTAAACTTATGAGGTGCTAGGTACTGCGATCTTTCAGAAAAGAAAAGGGCCCTGTGGGTCATTGTAATTTGAATTGCATTTTTCCATTCAAGGAGTGTGTTGATTTTACACCCATGGACCAGATGGTCAGCCCCATTCTCCTGCCTCGGCCCTGCTGAGGTAGGGGCAGGGAAAGGAAATGGATGGACATTATTGGGACTGTTTGCAGAGAGCTACTTTGCCCACTGCCATTCTCTGCAGGGACAACCTTAACAGGGGAGGGATTTGGTGTAGGGGATGTACAATCTGTTCACATACACATTCACATATCCTGGGGTATTGCCAATGTAGGAGCTACAGACCCTTCTCCTTCCCAGTTTAACACTTCATCCTCATCCCTGTTGTTACAGTGGATCTCACTGCTTGCCCCTTGGACCTCTCTTGCTCACACATGAGATTTGGATCACAGCTGTGCAAGATTTTTTGAGAACTAGGAGTGTGACTGTCCTTTGGCACTACTTTCATAAAGGGCCCAGCTGCTGGCCTCAGTGGTGCTGCTTCTGGGTGATGACTTGAATGTGAGGGTGAAGTCAGTTAGCAGGATTGCACCTTTGCTAACTTTATTTATTCCAGAATATTTCCCAGGCTCTCCATTCTACTGAAATACTACATCTGGCATTAGGATGGGAAGCAGCAGTCAAACAGCAATAAGGTGCTGCAGAAGAACAAGCCAAAGGATTCTCACTGGAATTTTGGCTTTTGGCAAAAAGTCCTGGTGTCCAAAGACATTTTATTGCTAACATTGAAGCTGAAGTGCTTCTTCATACAAATACACTGTTTTCAAAGTCTGCAGCCTTGAAGGACTAGAGAGTTTGTCAGTATGAGTCTGGAGTTCTGATGGGTCATTCATGGAGTTTTCAACTGTGCTGTTCTTTGTGTTACTAGTTTAAGAAATACTTTCATTCAAAAGATTCCCAACTCAAATAGCAGAGTCACCCTCCATTGCACACACTCAGGTGTGAAGCTGTCTGGAGGATGCACACGGTTGCAAAACATTGAAAAGGTGGCTCAGTTTTCTGATTGCCTATTTCTGATAATTTTTATTCGTGAGATTAAGCATATGATGAATACCATGGAAGAAATAGGCATTCACACTGTTCAGGCTACCATAAAGCTCTGTTATTAAAGAGCCAGAGGGACTGTAAGAAAGAAGCAGCATGGGAATAGTAAGTAAGAGTGGGATGAAGGGAGGGAAGGAGAGAAAGTGCTTAGGGTGATGCATTCCAGGCAGAACTGTAATTATCCTCCAAAGAATGCAAGCTCAGAAAACACAGGGAAAAGCATTTAAGAAAGAGCACACACAATACATGAATCTCTCCCTACAGAAAAGCACACCTTTATGTATGTGCAAAAAGGATATATATGGCAGAACCACTGTGTCAAAGACAGAAGTGTTGCCTACAATGTCCATGAGCAATAGAAGGCTGAATGCTGAAAGCTGCAAACCCTGAACTCTGCTCCTTAATAGAATCCAGTGAAAAGAGGAACTCTTGGCTACCCTGCCATGAGATGAGAGGCATACCTGTCAAAGTTCTGCAAAGGTAAAAGTCTAGAAAGTTGTACACACTGACCCCATGGAGTGAGTCCCAAGAAAGCAAATTTATGCTAAACAGGTACTAGAGAGGAACCAAACTGAAGGAGAACAGACCACTAAAACCAATGGCATCCTGAAGGGTCACACACATCTTTCCCTCACCTCATGCACACACAGTGCATGTGCAAGTAAAGGCAATGTAGGCTTTTATCAAGGGGCCTGAATCAATGGTGTATCCATCAACCAAGAGCAGGACTGGGTGAGAGTGAAGGTGCCCATTTGTACCTGCTGACAGAAGGAGGGTTCACAGCAGACACTGCAGCAGCATCACCCTTTTGCGTCTCATCCCATGTTAATGCAAGCTAGAGTGATATCACAGAGCTGACAACAACCTCACAGCACTCCAGAGTGCCAGTCTGCAGGACCACAGACAGTAACACTTCTGTATTCCACAGCAGGGATGGGAAGGTAAATGCATTAAATCTTGTGAAACACAGAGAACACCATTTACAGAAGTCACACAAATGGGTCGGAAACCAAGTTTGAAATAGCTTGTGGCGTTCCTTTAGCGCTAAGTATGTCCACTTTAAGTGTATATGATATTGCTAAAAAATACATCCATTTAAACAATTTTGTTAATTCACCTTTTTTCTCCTTTTATTTCTTCATAATTATCTGTGTGTATAGTGATACTTTAATTAGGCCTTCCTTTTTTTTATCTATGCTTCTGTTTCAACTGAGGTTCTCAAAAAGTGAGGCATCCTTAAAGAGAGCCCCATTGTTGTATGGAGGATGTTTCTTTTGTATGTTTTCCTGGATTATTTTCACATACTACCAGTTCAGTAGTTCAATTCAATAATAATTTCATTGACGAAGTTTTTCTTTTCATTAGTGACAGCAAATAAGGTTATCATGGTGCTTGTAAAATGCTGGATTAAGTCTGTTCCCTAGCTGACATTGCTCAAGCTGTAAGTTCAATGAAGACAAAGAAGAAAAATAATTTAATGCTAGTAGACAAGTCTTTGTACTAGCTGAGTACACTTACAGCACTTACAACCTTGGCAGGTCAAATATTTTAAAACAATATCCATACAATAGTGACTCTCTATAGAACAGCACATTCTTTCATACCACAAAGCACAACTTCTCCATTCCCACATTTCTTATACTCCAGTAATGTGACACCAAAAGACCAGCTGCCCACTGGACTGCTCCCACTAAGCTTTGCCCTAGAAATCAGCTGTGGAAAACTACAGCCTCAAATGTGCAAGAGGTAAACCTTGGTAGACGATCAATCTCTGAAGCAGAGCTTAACAGCACTAGACTATGTCATGAGTTTTCTCCAATCTCAGAGTCATTGAAAGAAGATAAAGGGAAGTAGAAGTCAGAAGTACACATCAGTGCCAGGAACACTTGACTCGAAGTACTGATTTTGGCTAAAATTCAGTGCTTTTTATATTTTGTGCAAGAATGCCATGTGCATGATCCTGCTTTTTCTTGTTTTAGAAAGTAAAAGGATGGCAGTCTTTATAAATGCTTAATAAAATTGCAGCTGCATCACTTTCTTCTCTACTCCTTTTGACATAGGCACAGAGTTTTCTTCAGCTGTAACGCTTCTTGGTGTGTCCTCAGCCTGGAGACTGCCCTTAAGAGAAAGACTGGAAAAGACATAAGGTGGGCAGACTGGCTGCCTGTTCTTGGTGTAAGCCAATGAATATGAAAGGCTGTTCAGATTCAAGTATTTTGTGAGATACTCTGAAAAATCTCATCTCATCCGGCCCGTGGATGGTTGAGGGCATCCAGACATTCCTACAAGTGTCTCTGTGGCTAGATGTAGTTGGGGTTGTTCAGTTTGGAGAAGAGAAAACTCAGTAGCTAAAGGGGGACTGCAGGAAGGCTGGAGAAGGACTTTTTTACAAATTCATGTACTGACAGGACAAGGGGGAGTGGCTTTAAACAGAAAGAGGGTAGGTTTAGATTGGATATTAGCAAGAAATTCTTTGTTGTGGAGGTGTTGAAGCACTGGAATAGGTTCCCAGAGAAGTGATGGATGCCCCACCCCTGGAAGTGCTCAAGGCCAGGTTGGGTGGGGCATTGACCAACCTGGTCAACTGAAAGATGTCCCTGCCTAGGGCAGAGGGGTGGCAATAGATAATTTCTTAAGGTCCCTTCCAGCCCAAACTGTCCTCTGATTCTATCATAGTGGGACCCTGAAAGGAGCTGAGACCTGGGGAAATTGTTTCCTCCTTTGCTGTGATGTGGGATCCGTATTCCTCCACTGTACACAGCAAAATGTCAGAGGTGGAGAGGACAAGAAAAGGGGAAAGGAGACAGTTTAAAGAAGACATTATTCTTTGAATAATAAAGTTAGCAAGGCACTTTTGGTATAGAAGTGATCTAAGACTCTAATGCATGTGCTTATAGAGGGACTACCCTGTGTACCATTCAGCCAGTCCTTGCCTGCTCTACTGACTAAAGAGCCAGAGAAGTGTGATTTGACTCATTCATTGCAAAGGCAATTTCAACTCTGAAGCCTAATTTACACATCAACATTGTTAATTATTGCACTGCTGAACATCTTAACAGCAAGGGCTCTTTAATGGCTGCATATTCTGTTCACTTGAAAGGACATCGACACCAAGAGTAGAAGCACAATGCATTATCTAGACTAAATACCACAGATACTTTGTATCAGAAAGAAAAGATGTTGCTCACAGATACAAAATTATATTCATTTATTAAATTGCCTACCTTCACTGCTGTTTTGTAGAGTCCTATAGAGGATCTACTTTATTCAGCAAGACAGTCATAGGATACAGTATGGTTTTGCTACTGGGATGACAGTGAACATCCTGATTTCACTTGAGGTTCTCAATTATACCAATAAGTCACTGAATTTTTTATGACAGTTAATCTATTAAAATTTACAGCTTCATTCCTGTACACAATCCTTCCAGTGAGGACAATATCAGAATGCGACAGGGCCAAGCCTACATTAACTCTGTGTATTGTATTTGTGAAATGCTCACCTAAAGTGAAAATATTCTTAAAGTTGGTGACTCTAAAATTTCTACAGTCAGTCTTTAAAGCTAGCTGTCCATTGAACCGAATAGGAGTCATCCACATTTCTCTTTTTGTGGCTGCTTCATCACCATTGAAGTCTCAATGGTGGTATCTGAGTGAAGGTCCTAAGCATCTGCCAAGACTACTACTGTGCCCAGTGCCCAGGAAGGGCTGCCACCACTTCTGGTGACCACAGTCATCTGCAGTTTCTAAAATGAGAGTAGACTGCACTGCCCTGTGCTGGTGTTCAAAGCAAGAAGCCTAGGTGAGTCTTAAATCTGAAGTTGCTTGGACCAGGACATGGCTACTGTAGCTTCTTACTGGCAGATTCTCCCAGCAGAGATGACTCAAACCATCATCGCTGGCCCCTGCACTGATCCTGGAGATCAAACTGAAAGCACCTGTATGAGAAAGGGCTCCCTTAGTAAGATGGGAAGAAATCTGGACTAGAGCAGCATAGGCAGAAGATGTCTTTATCTCTCAGAAGAAAAGGGTTGTCTAGCTTTGCAAAGTGCTTTTTTTCTGTGGGACAGCCACAATATAGATACCCCAGTGGGATCTGAAGGATGCTCTCCTGAAAAGAAGCACCACAACTGCCAACAATAATGTTCTTCAACTCTGCTACTGATTTATTCGAATAATTTCCTATCACATCTTTGCTAAATTACAAGAAAGCATTTGGTGTTGATGTTTGCTATTGGAAGAAATGCCCTCATTTCACTAAAGGAATGTTTCATTCAGACTGCAACTTTAATTTTCAATAAATATCATGGCTTTGCCTTGAAAGTTGTGAGAGACCTCATTATTTGTGACAATGTTTTGTTCTATTAAGATTATCGTGCAAGGGAGAAACAGGTATTATTGGTGTACTAAAAACTCAGAGCAGAGCACAAAAGGCTGGCATTAGATCAAATAGGAGAATTATTGACTTGCAGCTAATTGGTTCAGGTCCAAGCTATTTGGAGTAGTTTGCATCTAACCTTCAAAAACATAACCCTCTTCCAGAGGTTCCTTGACCATTGCCAAGGGATGGAAGATGCATTTGTCTGCAGAAGGACAGACGGAACTAACTGTATTTGGCACTTGGTTAACTGGGTTTTTGAACTAAGAACCTTATCCCAGGCCAGAGCCAAACTCAGGGACATATCTTTGACTCAAAGCTTTTGTGATTCATTGCCTCCAACAGTGCAAATCAGAGCTGTATTTAATGATGTCAGGAAGCGGATCTTTTTGAATGGGACCAGCTGATGTAACAAGGTGAAGGACTGTGTTCTGGACTTGCAGGACAGGGAGCAAGGGACAATGAAACTGCAAACCTTCAATGCAATGTAAATGCTGCATCAAACAGATACCAATTCATTATGAATGTACAGCATGCTCTATCTACATCACTGTTCAGCTACTGAAAGAATCCTTCCTCTTGAATAAACAAAGTCACAGGACAAGCAGCAGTAAAAATCAGCATTTTTCTTATCTAAACTTTCATGAAATTTCATCTGTGATTTTTCTACTGTAGAACTACACTAGTCCAAGCAATGCATATAGATGTTATTTGTATTGATAATTATAATGCAGCCAACAGCTTTATTTATGTCAAGTTGTGAAGAGAGCATTGAATAGAAATTTTTTTTAAAAGCCACATTTTTCTCTCCTAGTTTAAAAAATTCATTAAAGCCAGAAAATAAGATCCAGGGCTTCTTACCTCAGATTTTGAAAGAGTTTTAATTTGAATTCAGATTCATATCTGTATGTTGCTCTATGGGACTGAATAGGAATCCTGAGGCCAGACCATGCTGAATGGAGAGGACATTCAAGGGCATGTGAGAATTTGGAGTTGCAGTCATAATAACTGTAGAATCAGAAGTAGGCAGTACAATGATCTTGCCTGATATTCTGCATAATGTGATTACAGACTCTTGCCAGGTTTACTGCTACCTCACCTCCATCACCTCTGGCATTTCATGTCTGGTTTTGACTTCAGTATTTCCAAATGTGGAAAATCCACCCTTCCTTATAAGTGTTATTTATTCAATATTTTTCCACTTCCTTTTTTATTGATTTTTTCTGCTTGATCTTCCAGTGACAGGATGCTTTTATGTCTTTTCTTTGAAGAGCTTTGTGTTACAAGTAGCTGCTTCACCAGGGACATATTTGTAGGCCATGGTCAAGTTGCCTCTCAAATTCATTTTGATGAAGTCATCATGACCCTCTCATTGAAGATTAAACAGTCCTGCATTTGACACAAGGAAAAAACACTCATATTTTCTATGAAGTAGCAAACCGAGCTGTGAAACTGAGCCCTTCCAACTGACTCACAAGAACATGTACCTGTATCCTAAATCAAGTTTAGAAAAAAACCCAAAAAAACAGCCTTTATTAACATGAGCTGCGTTTTCCAAAATAAGACGAACTGTTACAGAAATGGAGCTCATGTCTATCAAAAATAGGATTTATTGCCATGTTTCTCTTTTCATGTAGATTTAAGGAGGCCAAATTAAAGACTACAATTTAACTATCACAAACTAATATATCATATCCTATAACAAAAATTATAAAATGTGTCTGAAATAATTTTGAGTGTGGAATTTAACTTTTAAGTAAACAGTGGAGTACAAACGTAGCTGTATGCAGAGCTGACACAACACTCATGATGAACAAGGTATGTTGATCAGAGTGGATAGAATTTCCACATGTTCACAAAGTCCTTCAGAGCTGTGGATAACTTCCAAGGCTATACTTGTTTTCCAGGAATCAGATTGAAAGTGTCATAAGACCGTACTTTCTGGTCCTTGCTGGCTCTAGCCAGAGCAGGGTCATTCACTTGTACATTATCCCACTCTAATCCACAAACAATGAGTGCGAGAAGGTGAATGTTAACTGAATTTACTTCAGTGACCCTTACATTCTCTCAGCTTGCTTTGAACTGCTTCTGACCTGAGCAAAGAGCATTTTTCCATGGATGAGCAAGTGAGATGTCTCAGCAGCAAATGTGTACCTCCACTGGCGGTTGTTCTCTGGCTGTTCAGTCGCATAGCACATATTGACAGGGAGAAGATATTACTAGATTTTGCTTCAGATTCCACATGCACTTACTGTGTGGGCAATTTACAGACCATCTAGACTATATTCTTACTCTGCCCTAGGCATTACTATAGAACACTAGTTGCAATATTGTATTGTTCTCTATTTTTCTTTATGTGGAAAGAAATAAAAGCAGTGACCACTCATGCAGCAATGGATGCCTTCTGTGAGCCAGAGACAATTGATAATGTGTAACGTCTTGAAATACTGAGCCTAAGGATTAATTGGATAATTATCTCAATTTTACAGATGGAAAATTTTAATAACAAAGAATTTGAAGACTTGTTCAAACTCAAATCTCAGTTCAAAGAATATGGAATAGGCTTTAGTTTGCAATCGTCCAATTAATTCTCATGATGAAGTGATATGCCCTAATACATTCTTATTTAAGTATGACAATCAGTTTACACACATACAGTGGGTTTTATACCCATTGGAGAAGCTGGTTTTCCTGTGTATTTTCTTGATGCTCATCAAGCACTTAAAGATCCTTCTTTTAAAGCTTGTATTTCTGCCATGTATTCATATACGAAGAGAATGAACTCAGTTAAGACAGACAGTGGATCTCAAATCCTGCCAACAGAGCAAACAAGCTCTCAGAACTTCATGTATATAGGATTTGCTCAGAAACAGTGGTGAATTACTCAGGAAAAGGCTTAAATTTGTTTCTGAATAATTGCTTCTGTTGTAGCACAACTCCACATCTTTGTAATTTGGTGAAAGAAAGTGAAGGATAACTCCTCTGATTGTGTGCAGTGTCCACACTGAGCCAGCTGTGATTTACAGCTGTTGAGAGAATCAGAAGCAATTTATCTGAGAAGTTCTGTGACACCTATAGGTCTTCCTTGGACTGGTAGTAGCCAGGTTTCCTGTTCCAGCCCCAAATGACACCATAGCCTCAGCCTTCTTATGTCCCCTAGTCACATGCAGTATCTATACCAGCACTGGTGGGAAGTTCTCTACAGACATCTCTATCCCTGTGTAGAAGGACACAAGATGGCACATCCTTTAATCTTGTTTGGAACACAAACTTACTTATACAGGAAGACGAACAGATATGCTTGACTGAAGAACAGAAGGTGAGGGTGATGGAGGAGCACACAAGTGCCTTGACCCACCAGTAGCAAGTGCCTGGTGCACTCATCAGCTGTCCTGCTACATCCAGACTTCCTTTTCCATTGCCTGAGATGTACATATTCTAGAGGAAGACAAATGTCCTTTGCTGGAGGGACAGCTTCAATGTCCTACTAACTGAAGTGTTGATATTTTTATAATACTGCAGCTCAGTACTGTGACAGCAAGGTCATGAACATATTATTAGAAGAAAATATTATCTACTTAGGTTGGACCTTTATTTTTGTTTTAAGTACCTCCCTCCTTCTCCCTTTCATTTTCCCTGCAAAGGAATCATTTGACCTCATAATGAAAAGGAAATTAGGCTGGTTAGAAGCAAAATGTTTTTGGAAAGTCATTGTCTACCGGTACTATACTTGAAATCATATTTCCTTTAATTTCTGACAACTCAATGACATAGTGATGAACTAATCTTGTTCTCTGTTTAAAACGATGAAAAATCTCCCTCTGCCTTCAGGAGTGAGACCTCTGTTACAAATATCTGCAGGGAAAGACACCAAATTAGCAAAATCTGTACTTTTATGCTTAGGTTCATTTACAGTTGCAATGGTAGTTGCATGCATGTTCAGGGGAAGTAATGAAGCAAAGCTTTATTTTTGCCATTGAAGTTGAGCTGTATAGGGAATATAAATGGGTGTCTAAATAATGCCATTGTTGTATGATGTGAGTGTGTAAAACTTGAAATGGAATTATATGCAACTTTTACAAACCCATGCTATTCTATACCCACATTTTTCAAGAGGTGGTGGAGGTGGAGTGATGCTGGCCTGATAATGAAGGCAGTGATTGTTATTTGCCATTTAGAAATAGGTTTAGACACTGAAATTACTTAAATGAGTAGGCTATTGCTATATCAGGGGTGTAATTAACTCTTATCAGTGGATTGCTTCTGAATCTCAGGGCAGGAGACAAAAGCGGCTGAGTCACTCATGCAGGTTAGATCAGCTCTGTATCCAATGTATATCCAGCTCAGCAGAGCCAGTCACAGAGGTATGCCCCACCTAGATAACAATGGCTCTGTGCGGAGGAAGCTCCCAGCACGGGGGAGCATAATGGCATCGTGGCCACAAAAACACTTATGACATCTTTTGAGTGGCTTCAGTATGGGCTCACCCAGTGTCAACAATACTGTGATAATTTTCCAACATTTCCCTGAGTTTGGCTGGCCAGGCAGCACAGGCGACCAGAATCCTATCCCTGCTGCTCTTGCTGTCAGCCACCCCAGTTACAATACAACTCATATATTAGGATAAACATCTATATTGGCATTAAGACATGACTTTGAAATATTGTTGGTGTAAATAAACTCTAAAACTTCACTGTACCCAGGAAATAAATTGAGAATCTGAAACCATAAAGTTCTATACAAACATAATTCATATCTGGATTGATGTTGCTTGCATTGGTCAGCCATGCAGCAATATCCAGTTTATCTGGAACCTTGTTTAAATCATGTTTAAACCAAATTTCTTTCCTCTAGTTACTATCCACAAGATGGGGTCTAAGGAAGGAATTAATAGGGATGGCATGGTCCTTGCAGTCTGGCATATGGTCTTAGTTCTGAACATTTGACATTTTGATATTTGATGCTGTGATGATTAACAAGATTTGATCTTGCACAAAAGGGCTGGCCAAAGGTTCAACATAAATTTTCAGTACCATTTAATATCCATCTACTTGCCTATCTACTGATCATTGGTCCTTAGCTTCTGCTGCTATGGACTATCTCTAGCTATGCATTTTGAGGAGTAAGGGAAGAACAAAGTATATTTCGCTGCATATTGCAAATAACTAAGGAACGAAAACAGGATTTTTAGATGTGTTAATATTTTGATTGCAAATCACTTTATCTCTAGTCATAGCATGGGACTTGCCAAATAGGAAAATATTTGACAGACTAAAAAGTGTCAACTGTCATTGCAATTCTGGAAGGCAGTTGCTCCTTTTTTTCACAGTACAAGTATTTGCTTGCATTCAGAGTTACCTAATCAGATATGTGAATGCTGGTTCATAGCTATGCATCTCTCTGATGAAAGTTCCCACTTGTGCTTAGAGAGTCAGAGATTCAGTTTTTCCATTCCTTCGGAAGATTTTTTCAGCATGCAGGTGAACAAATGTATCTTCTTTCCAGCTGTCCGTGAGACTGTAAAGCAGATGTAGCATAACCAGGCACACATCACTAACACTAAGGCCATCAACAGGATTAATTGATTTGTGAATTGTGGCTTTGGTCCAAGAAGAGCCTGTACTTCTCCCTCAAAGAAACTGAAGCAGCATTCTTAGTTAAATGATAGAATATAATCCTAACCCACCCAAATTTGGCAACAATCAAACTGGATCCAGATTTCCAGGTTGTGACAGAATGGAGCAAGTCTGCTATTAGCCTCACCATAAGACTGCTGCCAAGACACAGATGATTCAAACTAAGCATACACAGAAGTTTCACTGAAAGAAAAGTAATATTGACAAATGTTCTATGAAGGCATCAGATCCTTTTTTCCCCCTAAAAGTCTTTGCAAAACTTAGAAAGCGATAACATCCTCTAAAGATCTGCTGATAGCTCATAAAGGAAGCTGGTATATATCTTATATATGGCTCATATATCTACAAATAGATTCCTTCCTATAGGTTTTATTTCCAGTCTTCTCAGAATTGCTGGAATAAAATGTGAGGAAGAATCAGACTTCTAATGGAATGCGTGGCAGTGATATAATCCGAGTTTTTCAGCAACAGGCTTGGAGAGCATCCAAATTGCCTTTTTCCCCGTGCTCCTTCAGTTATAGGCTGGGGCAAGCATAGGATGTGTTAAAAACACAAATTCTCAGTCTACGACAGCAATCTCCGAGCTGTAAGAGGACAAAGGGGCCAAAGATTGCAAACATTGCCACCACAGGCAAGCCTGGGAGGACAAAGTAGCCATATCTCTGGTTAGTGTCTTCTGAATTGGGCGTGAAATGCCATTCCAAATGCAGGAAAAGCCCTGGACTGCAGTGGGCTGTAACTAGCGCAGGAAATGGCAGGTTTGCAATTGCGTTTTGTCTTCCAGTTGTACCTGTAATATAGGATCCTACAAGAGGCACATTGTGATGGAGGAGCTAGCTGAGCATAAGAATCTTTTATGGTGTATCCATGTCTTTCAGGGATGAATGCCCAGTTACTGATTTTCAAAAAGTCCACCCAAACCCGTGTAGAGTGTGGAAAGTATTAAGCAGTGCTTATCAGGGTGGAAAGTTACTCTGCAGCTCATATGCGAAGTAATATACTGAATGTGCAATGTGCTCAACAGCCATATAACCTGTGATAAGAACTTTGCTGCACTGTTATGCCATCTGTGTTTCACATAGTTTTCAGAAGTTGACGTGATCACAAAACTGTGGTCTGCTTGCACATGGAGCATGTATGTGCTGCAGCCCAGACTGGTTGATACAGTATCGGCAGACTTTTTTCTATTCCTTCTTCAGGACAAAAGTGCATTAATCAAAGCTGAAAAATTTGAGAATGCCTCCCAAGCAGTTGCTATATTATCCAGAGAGAGTATGAATCAAAAGAAGACACTGAAAACTAGTAATAACTATGTAACTTCACCATAGAACAGATGCTCACTTTTCATATTTTTGCCTTGTGTGCTTCTAGAGGGAGGAGCATTTCCTTCTAAAAATTTGTCACCCCTGAAGGTCACTGCCAAATAGCGTCAAATATGAGAAATAATAAGCAAGGGTTCCTAGAGGTACTGCCAGCTCTGAATGCCCCAGTTTCTGAGATGCTGACTTGAGGTCATACACTGTTCCCTGGCACCTGCGGGGGTCCTTCTTATTTTCTGCAATGGTATTAAAAATAGCTCAATGTGTGTGCATTGGAGAGCCAAAGTACTTAAAGCCACTGTCTCTTTTGAAACTTCAATAGTATCAATGTACACAATCAATCCAAATATTGATATTAAATGCTGTTCTGACACATTAGGAATATAATAAGCATAGTTTCCTGATGTGCTCAATTTAAAAAAAAAAAACCCACCCTCAGAGGCAGTTGGGACTGAAAACCTTGTAACATTTCAGTGATGCCTGGCAATACGAAAGCAAAACTAAGCAGAAAAACTCTGGTCTTCCAATTCTGACAAAAACAACTGGTGATTGAAGGTACACAGATGTCTGAAGTTCTTCCAGTTACAGTAATCGGATTTTAAAGATACTTTTCTTTTCAGATACATGATATTTATCTTGACAGAGCCTTACTCAAGAGTTTCATTGTTTCATGCGTTTCCCCTTGGTGCTTTGGAAAGAAAGCAAGTTTGTTCTTTTCATCTGTAACTATTCCCTCAGTAGCTGTCATTTATTATGTAGAAAAAAGGATTGTGTTGTATTTCTGTATGCATTTGACTTTGCATGCAGCTATATTTTTCTTTCAGTAAATGTGTCTTGGAGCTTGGGGAATTGTTTTGATGAAAAGGCTGCTTTTTAAGCCAAAATATCTTTATCTCTCAAAGAGCTTCAGTTCCTGTGTGCTAGATTAAAAAATAAATAAATAAATAAAAAAAAATCTTAAGAAATCAAACATCAACATCTTAATAAATGCTAGCTTTTAGACATCTGTTTTCTAGGGTATAATCTATAACTCTAGGTATATAGGTACCTCTGCAGGTACCTCTAGCACCGCTATGTGCTTCACAGTAAGAGCAATGACAGCCAGTATGCTGACAATAGAGGGAGAAATGTTAGCATTAGCTATCAAACTCTTCCTTTTTAAGAATGTTTTTTGAAAAGCATCTCAAGGATATCAATCCCTGCTTTTGTCTAATAGATCAAGCCTGCCGACAAATGCTCTGGTCTTTCCAACCTAGAGAAATCAGATCTGTTTCTTCTGCTTTCCGTGAGACTGCTTGAAATAGACCTGAATCCTTCAATGCAAAACTTGGCCACTCTCAAGAATCAGATCTTTGGGAAGCAGGCAGGAGCTCTACCTTTCCTTCCCAGCTGCCCTTCAGCCTGCAACCCCTTAATACACAATCCTTGTAGCAGTGGATAGAGCCCAGAAATCATCTAACAGGGAAGGGTGTTCAGGCAGGCTACCCAGGGTTAAGGCAAGTTACATGATTTTGTGTGTGCTCTTACAGAGTGATGCAGCTTCCAAGGAGGCATTCACAACATCCTTCATTTCCACCCTAACAAGCTTATTACTGAGCAGTAGTTAGAACATGTTTTGGGAGCTGAGAGGTGTTTGTTTTCCCCACCTAGCAGATTTGAAAGTTACCTAAATTGTAGTCCTCAGATTTCCACTTCACACTTTTAGCAATACGTGGGAGGTACCCAGTCTCAGGAGTTCCTCTTATCCTTCAAGGGCAAGAGTGGCTCCTATTGCATTGTCTTTAAGACGATTCTCGCATGCTTAATCCTTCTTCACGGTTTAGAAAAATACATCTAGCCTCCTTTTGTTCTGTTTGCTTGTTCAGCATTATTCTGAAGCATGTAAGGGTGTACAAGACTTAAGTATTTAACTGTAGGCAACAGATTCTGCTGCAGAAGGCAGATGTTATCAGGTGCTATCACATCACTTGTAAAATGTTTATTGGAATTAACACATTTGTGTTGTGTTTTATGTTTACTTCTGCCTGTAAATCCATTTATCTACAAAAAAAATCTTAGTTTCAAAGGAAAGCAAAACCCCACATTGTTTCACATGACAGCTCACTGTCAAGCATTTAATTAGAAGGTTCATTCATTTTCAGTTCCTTAAAACTGTCATTTCTAATTTATGGAAGTCCCATGGGCCTTTCTTCTTCCAGACTCACATGCTTTTTATAGATATCAGATGAGGTGACACCCACCCCACAAACCCACTTTAGCTCTCCATCAGAAAAATGTAGGATTTTTTCCCCTACAAAGTTATTTTCCCAACTTGCACAAAACTACCAGGGAATGTTAAAACCAGTGTTGTCTTTGCCAATAAGGCTCCAAAATAATTTTAAAACATTGTGACTCTTATAAGCCTGAGCAGAGGGGTTTTTTGTTTGTTTTAATGGTAATGTCAATATGGTGTGATACAATATAGGCCATAAAAAGTCTTTGTGCTTTGGAAATAAATATCTTTCTATTAATGCAAATGGTAGAAAACATTGATTTATCAAGCATCTCTCAGAGAGTACATTATCAAAACTCTTTTAGATCATCCTGAACTGACTATTCAGATGGGTGAAAAGATTTCACAAAATGGAAATGGTATAATTAGATACAAAGAAAGTACACTGTATTAAGATAGGAGACACTGATGAGTCCTAGGATGTGGGAATTGCATTAAATTACCTTAAATGCACTGTATTAACTAACATTATAGTAAGATTTGCAGAATACATGACTTTACTATGGAATTCTTAGCCAATTATAACCTCTTTGTGCAAAGAGGAAAATTCTACATAAAAGGTTATCTGGAAGTTCTAGGTGGAAAAATAGTGACACTTATTTATAAATTGCAAAAGAATGCAACATCTACAATGCTAAGACGAGAACAAAATTGCTCACTGTGTTACTCATACTGACACTTTAGATGTCTTGTCCCATCTCTGGCTTCTCGGGATAGACAAACGGGTACATACAGAGTAGCCAGAGGAAGAAACAAGGTTTTCCTTATGAAACACGGTTTTGGGTCAGAGACACGTTTCTTTAGAGAGAAATGACATACAGGACTAATACTTGACAATCCTCAAAAGCACAATCTAGGTTAATGAAATTACTCATGGTGGGGACACAAACTGGCCAAGGGAGGAACTCTTTAGGAGTGGAAAAGTCAAGAAAGCTTCAGTTCACCTTTCTGTTCCATTCAGTCCTGCTGGTGACGTGGCCCTGGCCCTGGCCAGGTGACAGAGGCAGCCCTACAGCCACTCCTGCCATTTGCATCTTCCCTGTTGTTGTACGCCCTGGACTCCCTGACCATGTTGTAACATGACTTATGGCTCCCTTGGTAGATGATTTTGAGTTTGGTTTTAGGTCACACTCAGATGTGTGAAAGGCTAGGTTTATGGACCTGTCTGTATATAGTCTCACGCACCCATAGGTGGAAGAGCTTGTTTTGTCTTTAGTGTTGTTACTCTTTAATTTCCTGTGAGATTGTTTTTATGACCTTGTGACACAATGCAACAGACCCCTTTATTTACCTTCTATGAAGCAAGAAAATGAGCTGAAGCAATGATTAAAGATGGGGAATAAACAGATTAAAATCTGACTCCAATAGAGGAGAGCAACTCCAGATGTCCCTGCCAAATAGAACCTTTGAAGACCAAATGGAGCTAGAACAGCATTAGACTGTATAAAATATGCTCTTTTCAAACACAGTGCTTTTTTACTGATTTTGTTCACTTTCTTCTTTGCCATCCAGCACTGAATAAGCTGGATTCTGGAGAAACAGAGAACATTCTTTCATTCTAGTGAGCAAATCTCTTGACCTTATGTGTCTAACCACTTGCTAATCGGAAATGAGCTTTGTCTGTCTTGCATGACAGGGTAAAAGTAAACAGAAAAGTGGTTCTGCTGTGTTTGACCCAAATTCCTGACACCCAATGTGCTGGGTATTTTCTGGTTACTATTACCGATGTAGAAAGGAATACTTTTCTCCAATATCTTTGATTGTCAGCGATGTAATTTGCATATGTGAGTAAAAAAAGGTGCTAGATAATCACCATATTAAAAGTTAAAATAATTTTTAAAAGAGACAGAAAATAATGTAATTTCTAGTTCAGGTATTATGGAAACCCCATGGAAAGTAAAATAAATAGTTTTCCAGCTGTAGATATCCTCAGGGAAAACCCTTGAGAGTTCCTTTAGAACAAGAGATATTTTAATTACCTTCAGTAATGTTGAAGCAACATTCAGAAAGGAGGAGACCATAGTTTTAGATTTTGATATTGACTTGCCCAATTAATTTACTACATCTATGGTACTTGAATAAACTTGTGATAGATGTACAAATGACTGAGTGCCTCACTGTGTATTTGTAAAGCAGATGATTGATGTATCACATCATTTCTTTGAGCCATGGAGCCGATTTATATGCTCTGTGCTATATAGACATTCTCTTTGTCAGTTGGGACTCTAAAACCCGCCACAGGCAATTGTCTGCTATTCAGTCTTTCCCATTCACTGAAATTACACATAATTTTAGCCTGTGCATTTGCAAACTGTGCTTTGCCATTTCCATTTGAAAATGCCTTTGTGTTAAACATTTTTGACTTGTCTAAATAAATATTATCCATAATAACCCTATATCAATCCATTACAAAACCATGAAACTATGCACTGCATTTAGATTTAATCCCTGAAACAAAGCTTGTTCCCACCTTACTCTCATGTTGCTTTTGCAGCTGATTCTCACAGCTGCTGAGAAATCTGAGCAACTGGGAAAACTAAGATTGCTTTTCATTTTGCTAAAGCTATAGTATCTGCAATAAAATCATGTTTGAGTCCTTGGTCTTTGAATATACACACAATCAAATTCCTAAAGTGCAGACACTTATTTGGCAGATAAATAAGCCTGTGCTTATGGGTAGAGGCAAGTATTCAAACATACTCAATTCCAAATTCCATCAAAACCCCATTAGTGACACGTTTATATCATTAGCTAAAAGAGCTTTAGTGTAGTCAGCTAGAAACAACTATTTAGGAAATAGCTGTAAGCTCTGCTGGTGAAAATGGTTTTTTCATTTGAGACTGTCAATTTACAGGATTAAGCTACAGCTTTGACTTGTGATGATCCAGAAAATACAGACTTTCTGCATCCAGAAGGTGCTAAATGAAGTACAAAATGCCTTCTTTACTGTTCTAATTACTCATCTTGAGCTACTTGCTTGTCTAAAACTCTCTTTAATCTTCAAACAGTCCTATATGTACATTTCTGGAGCAGAATATGATGGCTGGGTTTACTTCTATGTGAAAAATAATCAAACAGAAGCTGTGGAGTTCCAGTGGTTGTAGATTCTCAAGCTAACTTACATGTAGTATCAAACTATTTCTTTTACTGCTTTTAACATCTTCCTTTGGATTATGTTACCAATATCCTTGTCAGTATAATATAGAGCACTGAAAACAGGGTTACCCAATAGATTACCCTCTCTGTATGTCACTTTTATGAACACGAGGTACAGTTCCCAAACTCAGTGGGATAAGCCTTCATCCTCCAGTCTTAGGTGGCATAGCAAAATGTACTCTGAAATCTGGAGTAACCAAGTGTGAAGGCAGGAAGATCCTACATGTGAATACACTAAACTTCAGCCAGATGTAAATAAATTTGATTATTCTGTTTTGGCAGACAGTTCCATATCCCTGTAACTTTTACATTTAAAGTCTGCTTATAATCTTTTGTATACACCATATACAAGATTTACTCGTTGTTTCTGTGTTCCACCTTAGCTTAAATGAAAACTTTTCAAATGCTTTTAATTTTTTCTTTCCAGACCTATTTCTATCTTCATTATTGCAATGGAGCAGGCAAGTAAAGCAACGTAATTTTTCTGGAATGACTTTAACAATATGGGTTTTTTTCCTGCTAGCAGCTTTTCCTGGAAGAAGAAAAAGAAGGGACAAAAGAGAAACCAAAACTCATTGAGATAATCTTCATAAGTCTTTCCTGAATCACTGCATGTGGAGATGTCTGCAAGACAAGGTTCACACCAATGTCAGCCTGAACTATAGTCTCATGGGACTATTGGCCTCTTTGTGTGCCCTTTGCACCTTGACAATCTCTTTCCAAAGGATCCTACCTACAAGGATCTCTGCCAGCCACTTCAAAGTGGATTTCATTATGTAGATGGAGCAAAAACCAAGATAATTTGGCCTGCAAGGCCTTTCCCAGGCATTTGTTGCCCTGATATTGCTGGTCTGTTCCTCACTCACATCAGATATATTTATTTCACATTCTTCCACATGTGCCTCTTTATGGGGCAGAAGTAGATTCAGTGGATATAGGGCTGTAGTCCTAATGAACATATAGTATCAGCTTTGCTGAGTGTGGGACTGACCTTCTGAGCTACCCTTCGGAGCCAAGGTCTTTGGTAAGCTACTCTCTGTGGCACCCAGGCCTGCCTTCTAGAATAATCACAGTTAATTCAAGACCCTGCAGTGTGTACTGAGTAGTTATAATCATTCCATCAAAGTGCATTACTGTGTTTCTGTCTCTATCAAGTGTAATCTGCCATCAGGTTGTTAATTTGCCTAGGTTTATTAGAGCCTCTCACAGTCCTCTCCAGATTTGTTTTCACTGAACAATTGTTACCCAAACTTTCTTTTATTTTTTTTTCATCTACTTTTCCTTTCCGAATTGTCTTTTATTGCAGCACTATTCACATATTGGTTCCAGAGGTACTTGTCCCATACTAAGCTTTCAGTATTTTCATTTCCTGTGTTATGTATGTGCATATGTTTGTGTATTAACTAGCACTTATCAGGGTGTAAATCACAGGGTGCCTCATTATCAAAGCAGATCTTTAGATGTAGGAGGGGTTTTTATCCAAAATGTGTGAGAAAACCATCTTTCCCTAAAAAGCCCACTCAGATCTGTCACAAACTCTTTCCTTACGGACAGACAGTCAGATTTCTCTTTTTCATCTCCACATTTTCTTAGTCCATTAAAAGGCATTTATTTTTACAATGCCCCTTTATGAAATGTATGTCATCTGAAGCATATTCTTACCCTGCTCCAAATGCGGGTTTCTATAAGCTGTGTGTTGTTTGTAGGAGAGATTTGTAAGTAGAACTCTCTCAAATAGTTGCCCAACCTTTGGCATGGGTATGATTTTTTCAGTATTCCTCATCTCTGAAGGAAGACTTGAAATGTGGTAAAGTGCTGAAATCTGACCGAAATCAAGAGCTCTTCTGTACACAGGAGCTTTGAATGACTTTCAATAGTAAAATAAATTCCTGCTGTTGATCTAATAACATGATCCAAAAAGTGTCTGTGAGAGTAATTAACTTCCACTAAGCTGCAAAGGACTTGTCCAAAAAGGCAGCAGCATTGAATTCCCCGCAGCCCTAAGCAAGATTTTCCTCATGCTTCTTCACAGAAAACGCTGTGGACAGATGGACTGCCGTGCACGTAGAAATTCAGGGCAACTGCATCAGCAGCCTCCATATCTTTTCCACCACCTGCCCCACAGAAGTGATAAGAGAGGGTGAAGAGACCAAAACCCACTATATATGTAGGGACACACGCCTTCTGGGGCTGATGGGGCTAAACGCCCCGCTCAGCAGCCTGAGCCCCCAGTCACGCAGCGGTGGCTTTACTGAATGCTCCCGGCAGTTTGAAGTCAGGTTGCCTAAATGGGGTAAACACATTAGTTCCCTCTTTCCCTTCTCTCGTCCCTTAGCTAGGGGCAGCACAGGGGTTTTGTATAGCTCTGGAAATAAAAGACAGCTCTAGACATTCAGGGCTTTGGTTTACTACATAAAGATGTGTCTGTGGTGCTTCGGGACAATTGCCAGCTGATGGGTAGGGCAGCAGGAGTTTTTTTAGACAAAGAGGAAAGAACAGAACAAGCCTTGAACCTAGCTCTCGGCTCTATTTGAGATAAAAAGAAAGATATTTTGAGCTCACTTTTGTTTATTTACAGAAAGATTTGAAACAAGGGCATAACACTACAGTGCAAGTGAAATACACAGGTCATGCAGAGTATGAAAAAGTTTTGTGTGTGTGTGTCTGTACGTGAGTATGATTTACATCTAATAACCCAGCTTGGTAAACCCTCACCTGAGAGATTTATATCACACCCAGTTTTCACCATGTTTGCCTCTGCCTATTTGGTAAACTGCAATGTAACTCTACAAGGTGGGTTGCCTGCTCTTCCAAACAAGCTTATTTACACAAGGTATTCATTACACAGCATGGTAATTTATTTTGAAAGGAAATTTACCCTCTTCATCAAGCCAGTGAGTTTTGTGCAACCTGAACTATGTAGATAGACATGGAAAAGCGAGGACTGGTTATTGTAAATCATTACTCTGGCAGTGAGCCAAAGTCCTTAGGGCTTCAGCCGTTACACTAGTAGAGCAGATATAAGCTTCCATATAAGTAATCCACGTCAGTTACAAAAAACAATAATATACCTATGTAAATCAGTCATGTGAAAATTAGCATGATTTTCTGGCAATGCTTGAAAATTATCTAGTCCACTGTATAGAATGTGGAAAAAAATGTCATAAAAATACAGACATAATACACTATCATACGAATAATAGAGGACACTTAGTAAAGGTTATATTAATAATCATTTTTATAAACTCCACCTGACACATGCCTTAATAGAAAACCCTGGGGAGGTGGCAATGAAAGCATATCAAAAGGAAAAAAAAATCTAATGATTTAAAATACTTTTAGTTTCAATATAATCTTATTTATGCTAAGTCAATTTTTAAAGACTCCACTGCATAATTACCATCACAGTAAACAAGTAGTAATGATTTTTTCTGTTCTGTGTTGGAAATAAGAATAGGAACATATGTTCCCTTGGGTGATGTGTTTTAATCAGGTTGGTTTTTATAAAGCCTTTTTCAAACTCATCAGAATAGCCTGGAACCTGTCAGAGAAAGCTTGTTGCCTAGAATAAGCCTTTAATAATATTTCACAGATGATTTGTTTGTGAGTTAATTGCCCTTGAGCAAAAGAACAGTGTCAGTAGGACCCTTGTATGTGTTGGTGTTGGCCACAACACAAAGGAACTATAATCACTATACCAGTACTTGGTTGCATTAGTGAAAAACAGAGAAGGAAGGGTAACGGGGGAAAAGAAACAAGAAGTAGCTAGGAGAGATGACTGGCACACTCCAAGCTCCCTGCTGATTTAACAGAGACCACGTTCTCTTCTTGAAATATGGAACTGTCTGTTCAAGTTCATTGGCTTAAAGTGAAGGGAGTTATTTCACGTTTATGCAGCTTGTGTCATTTGTAACCTTTGAAGTGAATCTCACTCAGAAACCCTCTTTAAACCTTGAAAAGGTCAGACATGGAACTCCTTCAGCCTTTATTATTAAAAGCTTCCTGCCTGGTTTTACTGTAGAGAAGGAGGCAGTGACCTCACGTTTAATCACATCAAGGACTCTGTGCTTTAACTTACTTAAAAGACTCCTTATGTAGGATAGCTCTATCCAAGAAATCTTTTGCCAGACAATGATGGTTTTAAAGCAGCGTGCAAAATATCCCTCTTGCTGCAGACTCCAGCTGCTGAGTAAGCAGCCTCTCCACTGCCTGCAGTAAGGAGACTAAGAGAGGTCCAGGGGAATCTGCATTCAGCCAAATCTATCCCATAGGCATGTAAAACCTAACAGAAATCAGTTGTGAGGCCCTACAGCTGTAGAGGAGTACATGTGATTTGCACCAAGGCAAAGGATTTGCAGAATCCGCTGTCTTTGAAGCTTTCATTTTTTAATGCTTCAGCTTGAGCAAAATTAATCTTCTTAATGAAGTAAAATGGAGGAGTAATTAGCTCCTCCACTTGCACATGTTTCACCACGATGCCTTTGCTGGGTTTAAGAAGTGCACAGGACTTCCATCTTTACCTGCTGCTTGATTTTTCCCATTTAAAAATGCAGCAGATGCCGCTTGAAAAAATGTTTCTTCTGTGAGCTGTGTGCTAAGGCTCTGATAAATGCCTTGTCACATTTGCTCTGCTTTGTACTTGGAAAGATTCTTATTTGTTTGCTTTTATGTTTCTACAACTGTCTCCTTTTTTGTGCACCATTTCCAGGCAGGGATAATTCTGTCAGGGATGAGGAGCTCTGAGCAAAACTTTCTGTTTTGCATTTGGCTTCTCTCCACAGGGACCAAGTGGAGCTGAACGATGAAAGAAAGGTCCAAAGTCTGCCTCAGATGAGATGCTTCCTGACCATTTTATCTCAGCCCTTACAGTTTTGGCACCTACACATCTGTGTGCAACTGTCCAGCACTACATGCAGAATGATGTAATTTATAACATACTGACATGACTTGAGGCAAAACAGGGTTTCCCTTCTGCTAAAAACCCCACTGAATCACTAACCTCCTGTCCAGGAAAACTCCCTAAGCTGAATTCTGACTTCTAAAGAGAAGGGTAGATATGGCTTGGTGGGAAGGAAGAAGGGTGGTCTTGTAATTGTGAGACAGAAGGGAAAATCTTAGCAATTCTGGGTCCTTTTCATTATCTTGGAAAGATAATGTCACCTATCTGCACCTCAGTTTCTGTAAAACAGGTAAATAATACTCATTGTTATTCCTAATCTGTTCAAATACTGTGAGAGTATATCACAGCACTTTACTGAAGAGTCCTTTGTTTTTCCTGGGTTTCAAAGTTGTGCACAACACCCTTGGTCAGCTGAGTTTCAGGTTTTGGAGAATCCCCTCTCCTCAAGGGAAGCACCATCTCATAATTACAGATCCACTGTAAGTACAGACCTGTTATCAGTGCAAAATGTGTGAACAAAGTTTGGTAGGAAGAAAGAGTGGCTTACTTTGCTGTTTCTCTGGCTCTCCCAGGAGCAGGACTCAGCCTCCTGAGAAGCAATCCCTCGCTGGAAAGGATGGTCACTCAGGCAGGTCTGGCAGAGTGGAGGCTCGAGCTCTGAATCTCCTGGAGGTAAATGCATCACAGTGGACCCCGGGTATTTGAGGCTGGCATGTGGGTGTTTTTCAACATTAACCATCGGGCTCTTAATCCACCTTCGAACCTGTCAACACAGAAAGAGGTTACAGACTCTCTTGGCTTTATGGCATCTGGGTTTCCAATGAGGATAATGGCACAGATTTGAGCACAAAATCAGATACCAGGATCAGGATCAGTTTTCTCTAGGAGAAAGTATGAGGCCATGTCAGGGTGCATGTGTGAACACACATCATAACCAGGCTCTTATGCTGAGAATCTTTTGCTGCTTTGTGCAAGTTTATCTACAATACAAAGTTTTCAAGCTTTATAAAGATACTGAAATATACAGTAGACTGCTAAGAAGAGAAAGACGACTACCCAAAGCAAGTACTTTCAACCTAGACAGCTCAATTCCCCCATGGAGAAAAAGCTGATTGGTTTTGCAGGAATAGAGTTGCAATACTTGCTGTCTGCAGTCCTTTTTTTCAACAGCAATATCTGCTGTATCATCTCTGACTTCATAAACTATCTCAGCCTTTTCTGAGCTTCCCATTACTTCATTCAAGAGTCAGTTTCACATATTGGCCTGCTCCAAATTTTGACCCTGACTCCTCTAACCTGCCTTCCCTTGCTTTCTCCTTGTCTCTGCAATTCCCTGGTTAGGACCCAATGTACTGCAGCAGGAAGGACACTGGTTATGACCACAATACACTGTGCTCTCAGGACACAGTGTCAGCCTTGTGCACTTTGTTTGATCTTCCTTTCACTTCTGTGACCGTCTCTTTTCTGCCATGTGAATCAAAGGTATTGGATTTTCTAGTAAGTTAAGTGAGAAGTCAGAGACCTTTCTGAGCTCTTTTCCCAAGTTATTTTGCACCATGAGAGCAGAGGGACCCCTATATGAGCTGTGGTATATTTACACTGAATCTGATCAGAACTCTTTCATTTGAATGCAAGGACAGATAGCGATGTCTTGGGACATGTTCTACCAGCCCAGAGTGGGAAGGCTGAGGCAGCCAGGGCTGACAGCCCAGCTGGCCTCCTAAGGACAGGCACAACCTCTTTGCTTTGTGAGCTTGGTGTCCCTGGCCTCAGCATCACTGTGCTTCATTAGGATATGACATTTGCCATTAGAGGATGCTTTACATCAGAAAAACAAATATTTTATGTTACATTAGTCATGAGCATAATGGCAAATGTTTGATTAACAGTGGAAGTCTATATCGCAGCAACTGGTTACCAGGATCACGAATGATAAACAAACAGACTGAGACATATCTAACTGGCCTTCTGCTGGTGACTCCTCCATGAGCAAAGCGTCTGCAATTGCCCTGCTGTGCTGACCTGCTGGAAATCTCAGGGTTAGGACAATTTCTCTTTCCTCTCTATGGAAACCAAGAAAATAGATTTCCTTCTGTGGGCAAATGAGCCACTTCCCACTGCATTCCCCATTTACATTTTTTAGCAATGTCAGTTCATGTGGATAATATGATCCCCTACTTCCGTGCTCAGGAGCATCCCTACAAGACTATCCAGATTGTTTTACTTACAGGTTGGTGGGTTGAAGTTGTAGGAGGAGGGATTTTTTTTTTTTTTTTCAGATTTAATTTCAATAAATATATGTTGAAACTGATCTTCTGACTCAAGCAGATTCTAAAAACATTTATTTTTGCCAAGTATAATTGATTCTGTGATTGTTAAGCACATCATTAAATATATTATTCTCCTCAAGTAAATATGTGGTTGTGTGTCTTGATCTAATTCCAGAATCTGGTATGTTGAAAATAATAATTATATTCATGGTCCAAAAAACCATGCTTGATTTTCCAGTATAGTTTTATTATGGGAGATAGGTAATGTATTTAAGAGAGAAGTAGACGTCAATTCAATTTGACCTTTTTGAGTTAGGCCTGGTGATCAGTTAAGTGTTTTCTGACCTGGTTCTGCCTTTCTTCTTCAAAGTCCTGCAACTTCAGTTATAACATTATGGGTGCACACAGTATGCAGAAGTGTGCATGAAAAAAGAACCAAAGTGATTTCAGAAAAGGGCCTAGGCTGCAGTGAGCTGCAGGTTCAGTTTTTCTTAAAAATCCAGGGAATATGGGGTAGTCTTTTGCTCAAGACTGTTCAATTGCATATGGCATCAATTGAGGAAAGAATTCAAATGTAAATCTGGATTTGAGGTTTCATACTTGGTTTTATGATTTCAAGTTTATGGCATTTGCAGTGATACAGTTAAACAATAATTTCTATTATAACTTCATCTGTTTTCACTGTCTTGTGTTTTCATTTATGTATCTCTGGTTGTGTAGGAAGCACTGAAAATGTGACCTGGGTACTTCTGATACAGCAAAATCTGTCGGTATGGAATGATCTTGTAGCAGTACCTTTCAGTGGCAATGAAATATACATTGGGCAGTATAATGATCATAAATTAAAAATTATCCACCAGTGCTTTAACTTGTGTGAATGGTAATGATGAGGGAAAGTAACAGTGAATGCATTTTAAGAAGCTGCCTACACCAGAGTATAGGTAGCATCTTCTGGCTCGAACATCAGCAAGGGGTCCCTGAGTTCAGGGTGAATTCTAAAGAATTTTTCTTACTATTATTTATTTCAAGCTGATGCCTGGTTTTAACTCAGATATGCATAATTTTTTTATTTTTTTTTTTTTTATGGATTACTTTTTACTGCTTAAAAATGTTGAACTGAACCAATATTTTCATGTAATATTATTTGTACATTAAAGCCTGTACTAAGAGATGAAAAAGAAGTACAGTCGTGAACACTGATCTGGTCATATTGTTCTGTTTGATGCAACAGAGTTTTGGGGAAACTAAGGTGGGAAAATTCAGCTTTAAGATTGAATGGACTAGCAGGATTTTTTTTTTTAATGTTTGGAAAGAGTCCAAATAGGTTAACACACCCACAGTTCAAATGCACTGTCAGACAATTCTAGTTTTCCTTCATTGGATCGGTCAAAGTTCAGATTCGTATACATCCAGTCACATATTCTCAGTCCAGGATGTTCTTCTGACTCAGCAAAATACACATAGCATTTCAATAAACTTATGTGAGTCACTTGGAAAAGTAATATATAACCTTCAAACGTCAATAGAAACCCAAGACATGCGTAGCTAAGCCAAGGGAAGTTGTTTTTCTCTCTTCTGAAGCCCTTGGCTCTGACTGCGGTGCTGTGCCGGGGCCCTGTGCTGCCTGCCCACGCACCCAGACCTGCCCTGCAGCTGCTCCAGGGGACCCCAGCTGGGGCTGCCACTGCAGTTGGTGCCAAGGAGCTGTGCCGAGAGCTGACATGTTTCTTATTTTTAGAACTTGCCTACGTGAAATGTGTAAATGTCCACTGGTCCAATCACAAATTAGGTAAATTCATGTTCAACTCTTGTGTGGATGGCTTGGTTCAGATTATCATGGGTTTAATTCACTCTGCAGCCATTTACTCCATTTATCTAAGTTAAAATTTCAGATTTTATTCTGAATTGGAAGCTCCAGGAGGTCTTCTAGTATCACTTCTTCAGCTAAATCAGACTAATGCCTCTCAGTATCCCTCTGCAGATAAACCCTACATTTTTGTTTTGAAATTGATAGACAACACATAGTAACGTGCACAGAAGTGTGTGGAAAACGAAGTCATTCATCGCTGACTTTCAACATGTGTCCCTGTCCAAAAGCATTGAAAATACTGATTTGAAGCTGGAAGTATGAATTGGCAGCATCTTTATAGCAGCAAGGCCAAGATCAGACTTGGGAAGAAAAACACTTACCCTGGACTTTGCTGTGCAGGTTTTGGGTTTCTATTGATGTTTTTAGATTATATATTACTTTTCAGAGGGACTCAGTTAAGTTTATTGAAATGTTTTATGTGTATATTAGTCATTGAATTCTAAGTCTACACTGTAGGCTTTTGTCTAGCTTTAACCTTAATAGACTTCAAAGACTTTTGAGTTTTTAATATTTACATTTACATTAGACAAGTGCCTTAGATCCATAGCTGTGTTTGACTTGGGCTATCTTAAATGTCACTCAGATTTCAAAGTGCAAAGGTTCATTTCTTTTGAATTCACTTCCACTGAAAAAGCTCCCACACTGAATTGCACAGAAAGAAAAAGAATTTTGAAGAAATTTCTCAGTTTCTTCCCTGACATGACAAAGACAGATTAACAAGTAGCAGATGTTAGTGTGCTATTTCGGACATTATTTGATCATATAATCATGCAATGGTTGAGTTAGAAGGGACCTTAAAGGTAATCTAGTTCCAAGCCCTGTGCTATGGACAGGGACACCTTCCATTCATCCAAGTTGCTCAAAACCCCATCAAGCCTGGTCTTGAACATTTCCAGGGATGGGACATTCACAGTATTTCTGGGAAACCTGTTCCAATGCCTCACAACCTTCACAATGAAGAATTTCTTCCTAATATATAATCTAAACCTCCCCTCTTTCAGTTTAAAGCCATTACCCCTTGTCCTCTCACTACATGCCCTTGTAAAAAGCTCCTCTCCAGACTTCCTGTAGGGTCCCTTCAGTTGCTAGCAGGTTGCTATAAGGCCCATCCAGAGTTCAAATACCACAGTGCTAGGTGCATAATTCTTCATGGCACATGAAGGAGTATTTGATTATTCAAATACATTATTTTTTTATTATTTTCATGATAACCATCTACCAGTAAATAATCTATACTTTTGTTTCCAAAGCAAGCATCTTTAAACTCCCCAAGCACTTCACCAACCATTATAAAGTATAAGCAGCTGACTCTTTGAGTGTGTCTGAAATAATGCAAACAGGACTAAGCAGAACAGAAAGAGCTCCCAGTGTCTCTTGCCCCATCATTACTATAATTTCTTTCTGCCTTTTTCTCATCAACAACTCATATCTGCTAGAAATTCCTTCTCCTTCATGCCTGGTTGTGGAGCATCCAACAGTTTCTGGTTAAGCTATAACAGCATTCCTGAGAATCACTGTTGTCACACTAATTCTGTGAAGGGACAGCTTCATAGGCCTGTGCAGATGGACAGAGGTCTGCTTTGCTGGTGGTGTGCGCTCAGCAGCTGCCAGTCAGCCTTAGTACTGAGGCTGCACATCAGCATTCTGTCACGCTCAGGGCTAGTGTCTCTTGCTGTTTTCTAAGACTAACCAAGACATCAACTGTACACATTTGTGCAGACACCCTTGAGATGTGTCAAATATTGCTGTATTGCTATTAGCTAGAAGTTAATTCAAAATGCTTTAGAGAACCCTTGGCTTTCTTTCCTTGCTTGGAGAGAAAAAAAATGCAGAGCAAGAAAATGAGAGCTTACCAAAATTATCTGTGAAACCTGATCAGCTCTAATATAACAACTCATGTGAATAATTTCTGAAGAGAAAGAGTTCTGATGTTGTCAAAGTGACTATTCCAACTTTTCCAACATAAAAAAAAAATAAAAAAAATCCACATTTTCAAGTCAAATGACTTTTTTTTTTTTTTAAATTATTGAGATAGAACAATTTATTTGGAACAAATGCAGTTAACTTCACACTCACAGACCTTCATGGCTGGAAATAAACACCTCTTCATCCTGTCACATTTTAGGAATTTTTTGTACTGCTGGTTTTATTGAACCACCAAAGAACCTCTGCAGCTAATCAAAGTTATTTGATATTTCTGGCATTTTCTTGCAATGGCCACAACGAAAATTGACAAAAATTTTCCCCGTTCTTTAGAGATAAGCATGTTCAAAGGAACATATACCGTTCTAGGATGTAGCCATGTTTCACTAACCCTAAACTAAATTGAAATGTGACTGTTATTACAGAATAGCTTTTAATACCCTTTTTCCAAGCATGGCCTATAGTACTGCTGAAATGTGCACAAGTATTTTTTTTAAAGGCTCATTATTTTCTGACTCTCGTTTGCTTGAGTTTGTTTGCTTTACTTTCTAAAAACATGATATCTAACAATGATTAATCTCAGCCCTGAAAATTGCCAGATGTGATTAAATGAGATTTGCCAAGTTCCAGGGGTTGTTTTTTTTTCACTACTGGCTTTTCCTGTTATGTAATAGCAAACAGATACAGCTTTTAATTTCATATGGCTCAGTTGTCAATGTCATCAGTCGACTCAGCACATTTTACACTTTAATCAGTTATTCATAAGCCCGTCCCCATCACTGTAATCATGAGCAATATTTAACATGAGAGAGCCACCAGCCTGTTCTCTAGGGCCACTGCTGATGCAGATGTGGCTTTTTCTTGGAGGCAAGAAGGTGCTGGGGTTACCAGTGGCCATCCTGGAGTGTCCTCCCTGTCTTTGGAGAGACTGAAAAACCTGGTGCTTTTCAGGACATGAACATGCTTGTTTTCTGGCATCCCAGCTGAACACTTGATGAATACACTGGAGAAAAGACATGTCATGGAGAGACACAATGTCTTTCAGGATGAAGCCCTTCATGGATGTGGGAGTCACTTTACTGCACTAAATCCTAGCATCTGATACAGACTATGGATTTTAATACAACTTAGCAATGAGGTGAGAAGATACATATTTTGGAACAGTAAATATTATTGTGAAGGAACGACAACAAAAGTTTGTAGATAAATTTGATAGGCCAATAGGTATCTAAAATTACAAACATTTGCTGAGGATTGAGGGTAAACCGAATAATGGAATGGCTTGAGGGAAACTGGAAATCTGCTCGAAGGTCCAATATTATCAGCCAGTTTTCAACAAAACATCACACTCATTGACACAATAGTATCAAATGTAATCTGACAGCCTATGCAACCATGTGCTCTGTACAGCAGCGTTTTCTGCCTCTGAAACTTTGGACGGGGTTTTTTCCCCTTATTTTTCTGCGAAATTGGAATAAGCCACTCCTTGCCCTTGAACTGTTCTGTACTTAAATTTCCATTCTCCACAAAATTGTTTGTTTGCATCAGTTGATGGGTTATTATGGTTCTCAGTCAGCTCCTTTATGCTACATGTTGCACTGCAAAGTCTCTGGATATTCTTTACCCCACCAGACTGCGATCTAGGTCAGTGTCTGTGCATGTCTTTTAGTTCTGGCTCCCAGTGATATCAAATGTACATTTCTCCTTCTCCGATTGCAGTTCATCCGATCCCTTCTTTCCTTTTCCTGACATTATCTAATTGCACTCTGGACAAGGATTTGAATTTTCATCCATTATGTAAACCCGAGGTGGACATGGAGCTCTTGAAGTCATCTCCCTTGCTGCCTTAAGGGTGACTGTCAGGAAACCTATTTAAATTACAATTAGGGAGATTAAGGAGTGAAAAGCTCCATTGTTCAGACTGTATTCTGTCAGCTACTTAAGTGGGAAGTGGTAAACGAGAGGCAAGCTGATTAGTGCTCGGACAAAAATATATCACTATTTTCTAGCTGGCTTTGACATTTAATTTGTCATGTCCCATGGGAAGTGCAGCACAGCAAAAGAATCAGTTTGTCAAATCACCTCAACTTGTTTTTTTCCCCTCCAGATCCCTGTGACACATCACTTTGTTGATTAATAATCGCATTTTATTTTAAAAGGGAAAGTGAAGGGCAACTTGCTGCTTCATTTGCTGCTTTCTCTACAAGCCGAGAAGCTGCTCAGTAAAAAGCAGAATGAAGCTAAATACCAGAGCACATTGTTTCTGTCCAGACCTGCATGTACGTGGCCTGGATTTATGGAGAGTTTAGCCCTCCAAATGTGCCAGGAGAAAGGTTACAGAGGGAGGCCCGTGAAAGGGCAAATCGGCCACAGCTTGGGATGAAGAAGTGCAGGAAATTATGATATTCTTCACAGGAGCCCTGACACATTTTGGTCATGGTCAGTGGGTGTTGCAAGTCAGGCAAATACAACTCTCGCTGCAACGAGACTCCTGCAAGCTCTAGGGAAATCTGTACCAGTTCTCTGGGGTTCAGTTTCACCTCCCATCCTTCTCCTCCTTTGCTGTTTCATCATAAATCCTTTAACAAATCTTTATGGAGAGCCTCCTATTTTGTGACTGCCTGTATGTGTGACTAATAAATCTCACAAAGAAGGGCTCACGAAGGTATAGGTGGTGGTCTTAACCTGATGCCTTTCATGATCTTCCTGGAATCCCAGCAAATAATGGAACCATGAGGGCTGAATTAGACAACTGACCTAACCTACTTTGGATTTGTTTGTTTGTTTGTTTTGTTTTGCTTTGCTTTGTAGGGTTTTTTTTTTCATTTTTTGGTTTTGTGGGTTTTTTTTTTGTTTGTGGGTTTGTTGGTTTTTTTTGTTGCTGTTTGTTTGGGGTTTTTTGGTTTTTTTTTTTGTTTGTTTGTTTTTTTTTTAATTTAGTTGGAATGTGTAATAATTTTCTACCACCTCCATCTGCCTTCAGCCAGGTGGATTTATGTTGAACAGCCATTGGGCAGACTGGTCTAGTGTAAATGTTCATCACTCTATAAAGCTCAATGCATACTTACCCTTCAGGTCCTGTCTCCAGGTTTCCTCCCACAGAAAACAGTGCATAGGGAGGACAAGGACACAGTTGTTCCAACATGACAGGGACTTGGGCACATACCTTAGTCTGAGGGCTGTGAAGTGCTTGTGGGTCCCCTAGGACCAGGCACAATCCTGGTTCATGCTGAGATTTTGACCTGTTTTGTGCCACATCTCAGGTTCTTCATGTCATGGTGACCATCTCAGGGCTTTTGTCATGATTTTTAGTCAGTATTGCTATTTACACACATTTACACACACTTCCCCACTAAGGTATTTCACTTGCCAAAACAACATCTGGCAGAAATCAAATCTATTCAAAGGAAAGCATAGTACATGTTTCTGTATTTGTTGCTGTCATCAGTTGTAGTGTTAACACATCAAGTAAACAAGGCAGATTTTTATGATCTTGAGTGTGAATGACATGTCTCCAGGCCACAGCAGAAAGTCAGCAAAGGTGAGAGTCTTAAAAAAATATGTCAATATGTGACTACATTCAGAAACCAATCCCAGAAGATGATAGGTACCAAAATGACCTGAGGTATCCGAGATCCTCTAAATATCTGTTTAAATACTCCTGCTGAATAACTTGCATCCATGTAAGTCAAGGCATGAAGAGCAGCAGAAAATTTAGGCACACCAATAATGCAAATAATGAGTGTTAATGAACACACAGAAAACTACCAGGCTGATTTTCCTGTTCCAGTAAATGGGAAAGCTCTTGCCAGCTCCAGTGGTGCAGGAGAAATTCTGTAAACCCCACGTCTCCCATTGATAGCTAAATTAATTTTTGCTATGCCCTCATACTGACTGACTGATTTATTTGAAATGTGGCACCAAAAAAAGAAAACTAAACAACTGAATAGGCACCACTTAGGGTTTTCCTTTCTTCCTTCCTCCCATGCTGTCCTTGATAACAATTGTTAGTGTCATGGGATTCTTTCCCCTGTGAATAAATAAATAACTGATGTGCTTGAATCAGGTAAGAGCTCTTGGATCAATTGTAAGCACTGATGGCACTTGTTTCTACACAAGATGAGACAATAGATTCATTGTCCATGCTGGTGTATAAACACCCTCTGCGTATTATGTCAAAGAGGAAAACAAAACAAAATGGGGTTTATTGTGTATGTGCAAGTCTAATCTTTCCAGGCTACCAAGTTAAAAATGCTTTTCATCTAGATCAAATAAAAACAACATGAACAATAGAACCCCAAATCCTATCCAAACAGTCCAAGGCTGCTCACTTGTACCTTCTCTTCTCTATTCTCTGTTTTATGTGAGCAAAGCCAATTGTCAGTAAAACTAGGCAATGTTTATTTTACCTCCTGCTCTAATAAACACATCTCACATCTATTAGTCAAAGCCTCAAATCAGTCTACAGTGTACAGTGAACATCTGATCCAGGCACAGGAGCCAGGCAACACGTTTGGATGTGGATGAGCTGCAAAGGTAGGTGAATTAAAAAAGGCTCAGGCAAAACAAAGATACCATGGTGTACTTATTCTCCCTCTCAGTTTCCTGATACAATGATTATTTTGCATCCTTCAGTAGTCTTGGTTGAAATATCCCAGCATTATAAAGTTTAACTGCAGTGCAAGAATAATGACTGCAGTGGCAGAACACTATGGATGACTGGTTACAGCATCAAGTCCCATTCAGTAGTCATCCTTGGCTATTCTAAAGTTTCATACTGTTCAGAGCAGGGAAGCATACTTCACGTCGCCTGAAATTAATAACTTTCCTATTTTGAATTTGAGCCTGATATTGCACTTCACTAATCTCCTTTTGATTTGGCAGAAGGTGACCATTACAATTTGTTATATAATATTGCATAGCATTCTAATTTTGTATCAATCTTTAAGGCAGCCAGGACCATTAGATGAACTGATTTAGGCTACCTGTTTTTTCTGGTCCTGCGAGCAAGATGTGTCACAACATTCACAGAGCTGTGAGACAGACCATACACCTCAGAAAGCTGCAATATTCATGGAGAGGCTCCAGGTGAGAGATGGCAGTGGTTTTTCACAGATCAGCTCCTTTGTAAGACAAGGCTGGGCTGGGACCGCCCATTCAGGCTCATCAGCAGTGTGACATGGCAGTGCCATGGGGGAAGCTGTCACAGCCATGGTCAGAAGTCCCACTTGAGCACTCACCAGCTCCGGGGTGGTCCTCTCATCTAGCAGACTGGGTAACAGTGACAAGGCAAATGCCTTTGCTTTTCTGCTGCTGAGTCAAAGGGCACCTTGAATAATAGACTCATAGAATGGGTTTGGGTTGAAAAGAATCTTAAAGATCCTATAGTTCTGAACACTCTGCCATGGGCAGGGACACCTTCCACTAGACTAGATTGCTCAAAGCCCCATGCAACATGTTTGCTCAAAGGCAAATCTTCCATGAAAATATCCACCATTTATCTTCCTAGCTTTTCCTAGTGGCCAAGTTGCCTTTGGCATTGAGTTGCTAAGAATATTGTTTGATGAGGAACAGAAAGCCCAGATAACTCAAATTAGCAATTTTCAAATGGCGTCCCAGCTGAGATGCAGTGTACAAGGCACCAATACATGCCAATCAGGATTTAAAAGACTGTTTTATTCTGAGCCACACAAGAACTTATGACTTAAACCACCATTGTCAGTGAGGATTTTAGCTGGGAAGAGGTTTTATAATTCAAGTGTTTTGACAAATTAATTCAGTGCCAAATGTGACCAATTCTTTCAAGATCTTTCACTAATTTCCATCTTATTTCCCAGCTAGGATGATACAAATGAACTTATGGAGAATGGCACCACTTGATATACACTTTGTCACTGTAGGAGTACATATGGTCCTGAATAATTTGAAAATAAAACATACATCTTCCTCCAGTATTTGCACAGACTGAAAGTAAACCTCTTTGACACAGGAGACTCTCATGGGGTTAACATTTATTAGTTAATGACACAAAACTTTCTGCATGATATTCTTTAAGGATGCGTAATGAAATCTAGCTCAGTCTATCTGAAAGGTGGGGCTAACATTTATAGCATTTCCAGATCCCAAATATGCAAGCAACATTTATTTATAGTACCATAAGGAGAAAACTATTATTTTCTAGTTAGATTTCAGTCAACTCTGAAATCTGTTTGAATTTTACCAAGCTTCCCCTTGCTCTGTGGAGACTAGATGCCTCATCCACTTGAGGAATAGGTCCTAAGAGTCCTCCTTTGAGAGGGGGAAATGACTCACTGCTTCAAAAACAAAACAGCAAACACAAGATGAACTAACAAATGTGAAAATCCATCCCATTGCAATTTCATCAAATATAAAACTACAGCTGTTTCAATTTGTGAAACCAAGCAATTTCTCCTGCACCTGTCAAACCTGCCTGGCATTTCAATAAATTCTTCCGTGTGTTGGTTTTGCTCGTGCTTTAGCATAGCTTGAGAAATATGGTCTTAAAAAGGGCTAAGTACAGACAAAAACTAGAGTTAATCAGAGTAAAGCCACATTTTCATACTTCCAGTCAAAACCAGTCATTCATATGTATTAAAGAAATAAGAGTTCTTAAGTGAAAAATGTAGTAACAGATGCAAACCAGACACACTCAAGAATAATGAAACAAGGGAAGCTTTCTTTTTGCCGTCTACATTATTTCCATTCTTAGCTTAGTATTTTTCCAGGGGCACACTAACACACACAAGAAGCATGTTACCCAGCACTTTTATTCCTTGTGGTCTTCACTTTATTTACAAGATGCTGGCAATAAAGATCTTTGTTTTAGAAACATGAGCTGAAATGTAAGTCACCAATTCTGACTTATCAGCCCGCGGCTGGAGTCCTCCACATGTGTAGGTTGTTGTTTTTGGGAAGTCTGTGACTATGGCAGCTTGTTTTGAGCCTCTTATTCCACATGCTTGGTTGTGTGTGGGTTTTCTTTTGCCTAATTCTTTCAAATAAAAAAAATATTCTGAAATCATTTCGGGTAAAAGCCATTGGAAGCTAACACATTTTTCCTCTGAGCAAGCCAAGATTTTTTGAGGGTTTGAGGCCAAACTGGTTAAACAATAATTATGACATCAGAGAAAAGTATTGATTGTTGGAAATACCCCACAGGTAGGAGTTTCTACATGGTTTGGTGTGTAAATCCTCTTACAGGACTCCTAATCACCTGTATAAATTACTTTGTCAAAGGGTAAGTAAAATAGAGAAAGAGGTACCACTTTGCTTAAAGTAAACAGAAACTGATGAAGGGAGGCAGAGGGAGGAAATGCCTGAGACAAACAAGTTACCCAGGTTTTTAAATGAACTGAGTAGTTTTCCTAGTAATATGATCATGAAATAAGGGAAACCAGACCACAGCTTAGCGTTCTGGACTTGGCCAGTAACTTCTTTGCTAAAGACAACATTTGAAAATAAGCAGCCAATATACCAAACTCTCAGCTCCTTGCTATCCCTGTGACTCACTGGCAGTGCAGAGAGCCTGGGAATGTGGCACACCTACCCTCGATTCACTTGGCAGGACAAAGGGACTGATTTTTCGGTGGCATACCTACACTGAAAAAATCCAATGTGGTTGTCTGGATCCCATATAAACACACAGATCTGCAAAGATATTTGGGGGCACAAGCTGCTGGGGTTTCACAAGCTTTCAGAAAAGCTCACACAATTTCCTCCAAGAGCTTCATAAAGCCCAGTGCAAGGCTGGACTCTCTATCAGCATGCAATGGAGAAACAGCAGTCTCTCCCTTCATCTCTGTATGGGTCTATTCATTGCACAAGCTGCTATGTGGGAAAGGTCCAGGTTGGTTAGGCCTTGGAGAGAAAAAAGGGAGAAGTAACAGAAGAAATTTGGTGAAAAGAAGACAATTTATTTATATATTTAACTTCTGGAGAACTGCCAGTATGCTTGGAACTACACAGAAAGAGAACCTCATCAAGCTTTTCTCATATCTAATTACAGGTCTTTCAGGCTTGTTATGTACGGAATAATTGGGGGATGGAATGAACAATCTCAGAGTAGCTCAGATCTTTTTTCCCTTCAGCATTTCTTAATTAATCTTAAATAGAGAAGGAAATAATTTATTTAGTCCAGGCAAGATATCCCAGAGCAGTCACCTTTCTCCCTCAGTGCTGTATTCCAAAGTGCAGGACAAAAGAAGAGCCATAAAAACAAAGAAAGTTTTGAATCTGAAATGAGACTCGTTCCTCTCACAGGGGGCTGGAGGAGGGTGTATGCATGTACACCATGGGCTTAGGAAGGAATGGGCACTGTTGGATGCTTCTGACAAGGTGAATCAAATCTCACAATCTCCTTATCAAAAACATAGATCCCCTCTCTCCTCCAAGTGCACCGTAACTCCTGATATTATGCGCTGGGGCGACACTGTCAGACTGAAATGCAGGAGCTAAAAGAGAAGTGCCAGGATAATTAACAGAGACTATAAATCCCCTCCCAATAACTATATTACTTCTTGCCTCTCCATCTCTCCAAGGGTCTTGGTTTTGGTGGTGTTAGAGGCCTTGAGCTAAGAGATGATTTTGTCTGACAAGCTGCACGAAATATTATACCTAAATCAACCATAAAAAAAAAGGGGGGGATTTTAGAGAGGGGTGTATGCAAGCCTTTTTCTTTTAGTCAGGCAGTGATGTAGCACACAGCTTGTCTGTCCTCAGTGTCTTATGCTGGATTACAGGCTTGTTCAAACGGAAATAGAGAGCTGGTATAGAAATGTTTATGGTGTGGCATCAAAACTCACCCTGTTTCATGGGACAGGAAGAAGAGTGATGGGAAAACAATGTATGCCTACTTACATATACACACATATATGTATGCTATATGTGAATATGCTTGTATACATATGTTTAGATCTAGATGATGGGACTCTCTGGAAAAACTGTTTTTTTTATCTGGAAATATTTTGGGAAGTGCTGAAAAGAATTTTCAAGACTAACTGAGGAACTTCAGTAGAATAACACTGAGGATACTAGTCTGTTGCCTTGATGGGACTCAAAAGATGGGTCTACATCAAATCCATCAGAACTGTTCCAGGTCTTCTCATACATTTTGACTGAATTGTGGGTCAGTGCATGAGGATTTATAATAAGGCTGGTCCTTTAAAAAAATAAAATTATATCTTCATAAACTGCCCTTTCATGGTATGATTTTTCTAAAGTAGAGACAGCTCTTGCCCAAGGCTGGATGGAGGAGCAGGTGCCTCGCATTCTGTATATGCATTTAGGCAAGTGACGACCAGAGATACTGCACCTGACATCACCTCAATGCAGTCAAGGATTTGGTTGCAGTGATAACAGGCACAAGAGATGCCCCTGTATTGCCCCAGTGCCAGTACAGCAGGCAGATCTTTTCTGCCCTAACACACAGAGATATGTTCTGCAAAACTAATTTTTTTTCATTTTTATTTTTTTTGAGAAACCTGGTTATCTCATTTGAAGAAGAGTCAGGAAGAATGAACCAGAACAAGAATAATGAACTTGAAAATGAAGTGACTGTGGAAATACGAGATATGGATGGAGAAAAAGCATTGCTTTTAGAGAGGCAATGGGGAGACTGGCATTGTTTTTTTCTCTGAAAATGCCTAGCCTTTAACGCTGTATGGACTATGATGGGCCAACCACATGCCCACCATGCCCTACTCTGTGTGGAAGGGAGTACAGTTACCCCATGTCAGCCAGATGATCAGTGATCACCCTGGTTGAAGGCTTCATCTTTAGGATGCTCATTGAGAGAGCTGCTAAGCATTAAGCAGGATTTATGTTCATCTGAGTTTTGAGAGTCCAAGACCATCCCTGACTAGCAGTCCTAAATAAAAAGGCTAGGTTATTAATTAGCTTTGTCTACTGGTTTTCAATATGAACAACACATCAGTCTGAAGTCAGTGATATCACTCCATAAAGGGGCAGGGTGTCCATGGAGCCAGAGACATGACAACATGGACCCAGGATGCAAACTGAACAGAAAACTTGGGGGACAGAGCAGATGTGGGTTTTATCACACCTCCAAAAAGTCACACCACCAAGGTAAAGATGGCTTTGGTTTGTATATCACAGGCTGTTCCTCCTCCAGCATTACTTTCCATTATCTTCTCTTCACATGCCTTTTCTTATAGCTATTCTTTGCATCACAGTCAGAGAAGTTTTACATAGAGGATTCCCACAGTGACTTTGTTCCATAGCATAGAGGCTTAGTCTAATACTCCAGCCAGCAAAGTTGACGTTACAATGGCTATTATTATATGGAGCCCTGCTTTAAACTGACCTTTAAGGAATGAGGGATCCAAAGTTTTGCATGAATCAGTGTGTCAAACAATGACAATGTACTTAAAAATGTCATTAATTTTAAAGCAAGAAATAAATTATCATAATTCAAATTCCAACCTACCTACAGTTAAGCTGTTAAAGCTTAACAGTTTTTCATTAGATAAATGCAGGGATCTTTTAGGAAAACAAAAGATGCTGGAAGAACTATATATTTTGTCACTAATCTTAATTAACGTGGAAAAGATTTCAAGCCATTTTATGGACATATTCTTGGTTCAAAATTTTGCAGTACATCTAAAAATTTTATTGCTCACCTGCAGTTCAAACACTTGGCTTAATTCTGCTCTACACTTGAAGATTTTAAGTGCCCCAGTAAAAAGCATACATAGGAGCTGACTGAAGCAAGACAAATATGTAATGAAAATAGAGCACAAAATAAGAAAAAATAAATCTTTCATATCTTTAATTGCAAAAGCTCCCAACTCTCTCCCCATCAGTCATATAAAAATAACCTTGATGGCAACAATAGCCAGTGATTTTCATCATTTTATTTGTGTCCATGAAGCCTCAACTGAGATTTGAACCTGAAATATTTGAGTGGTGTCAGTCTCTTTTTCTGTACCCCAAAGAGCTCACAATCTATACAGCTGGCCAAATGATGCCTGTTAGGATAGTTGAGGTGGATTTCCAGGGTCAAATGTTACACAGGAGTCTGAGTTACAAGGAGAAGTTTGTTTGCCTGTGTACTACTTTAGAACCCAGTATTAGTGCAAGGTAGCTCCTTAAAAATGTATCCTGAAGTGGTCCCAGCTCACTGGGATGCTGGAAGAGTGCTGCTCTTGGTAGGTGAGAGTGGGTTATGGAGCCCACTCTCAGGCTGTCACCTCTTCAGCCATTTACTGATGCTCTACAGTATGGGAACAGGCTTGGTCATTCTGGAAGACACTTATAATACAAACATGCCCTTGGCACTCTTGACTTTGTAGGGCAGGCAGAATCTCAATTTGTCATGCTTTTTTTCTTTGGCAGTTTCTTAATGAGTAGACTGGAAATAATAGCTCTTCAAGCTTAACACAGTATCTAACATCTTCTGATGCCACTGCCATGTCAGCAAGACTGTATCAAACACTTCTGACAGTTTGAAAAAAACCCCCAAAAAATATTTGTGCTGGTATTGTTAAGCTGCTTAGAACTTCTGCACAACTTTCAGCCACAGCAAAACTTAGCAGATGCTTGCTGCTGCTCTTTCAAGAAAAGGAAATTTTTATTTTAGCAGTGGAAAGTTACAATAAGGGTCAGGGAAAAAAAGAGTAACTTCTGTCTTGTATATGAACTTGTCTAACTGTCTAAGTTACCTATTTTTTCTTTGTCCACTTACCTGAAATGGGCACGATTATTCTGCCTCATAAGGATATTTTGAGTCTTGGTTAATTTCTCGTGAGCTGATTTGCCAGTCTCTCAGTGCAGAGTATTCAATAAACATTAAAATTTATTACTTTCATAGTTTTATTAATTATTTTCTTACTTTCTATATTTAATTTTCTTGCTTTAAAAAATCTGTTGAAATAACAACCAATAACAATTATTTTGTGACAACATGCTATTTAGAAAAAAAACCAAAAAACTTCTGTGTTTCCTTGAAAGCCTGTTTTGCGGTTTTAGCTCTTTCTTGTTTTCTCATTGTTTTAGCATCTCCATTTACATGTTTTTCTGCAGAGATGGTTCTTCTCCTTCCATTTTCTGTTTCTTTATACCAGCCAATTTTTAGAAGAATATAAGCTTTCCCCTTGCTTTCAATTCTTTGGTTCCTTTCTCCATGGACACAACTCTCAACTTCCCCTGGGCTTGTAACCCTCATCAAAACCATGTCTTTAATTAGCAGGTAGGGTAACATATACACAGAGTTGCTACAAATTCTTAGTCCTTCCCAGCCTCTGCAGATCATAGTTATCACAATTCCGATTTGGCAGAGGACTCACATTGATTTTTCAGCAGACACAGCTACAGCTGTCTGCTTTCTCTGTATCTCAGTTTGCATTACTTCTTACCACACAGTCAAGGCCATATAAACCCCTTTGTGCTGTTCCTCTTGCTGGCATTCTCTTGCATTACAATGTTTTTCAGACAATTTGGATATTTAGACTGAGGGGAAACGATACCAAGGCTGCTGAGCTGAGTTATGAGAGCAGTGACAACTTTGTGTCTGGGATAGGATTGCTCTAAGAATTTAACTACAGACTCTGTGGCATTTAAAACACTGTTAGTATGCACTTGACAGTCAGAGATCTCACAGGTGGCCCTTCCCCAAACAGAAGCCATGCTCAACTCTGAAGGCATGTAATGAAGGGCGACCAAAACACTATTCAGGCCCAGGCAATATCTAATCTGATCTTAAAAGGAATGAGCCAGAACAGGTCCTCAAAGGAACCTTCTCGCCACTGCTATTTGATTTTAGTGATGGTGGATAATGACCACCTGAAAGTGACAGAATAGCTGTGAGTGTGTCTGGAAAAATCCTTCAGAATCTTAAATTCAAAAAATAAAGTAGTCTGTTTCTCAGAAAGAGTGAGATGAGATAAAAAGTAAATACTAAGATGAATTCTGCGGTCTGAGTTTTCCAGGATGACACTGATGTACAACATAGCCTTACGGGGCTATGTAAACAGAAACAAAACTTGCCACATCTGAAGCAAATTCTAAAGGGTTCAGTAGAAAATGAGATAATAGGCACCATGCATTTACCAGTATGCCAAACTTGCCTGATGTCTTCCTTTGATGAGGCAAATGTGGATAATCTAATCCATATGGTCTTTGGTAACTCACTAACACAGTGATAACACAGGGGAAAATAATTGGTTAAGATGGAGAATAAGAGTAGTCTTAAAAAATAATTATGAGACAAAGAAGCTATCTAAAAGTGTATTGTCAAGAGGAACATTAATACTGGAGATGGGTTTGAGACAGAACTTAGGCTGGTGCTCAGAAAGTTTGCCAGTAATACGTACATTTGCTCTCCAAAAGAGGACAAAAGTGGGAGGATAAGAGTGAGATAGAGGTTAGAAGTGTTTAGCTGACTCCATGAGAAAGAACTGTGAAAGAGGAATATATGGATGCTTTGGTAACCCCAAAGACATCTCTAGGCCGGCAAATACGACAGCTGCCTTTGCTAGATTGACTGGAGAACAGAAAGTCTATCCTAAAGGAAGAGTCTAAAAGAAGTTTGCTTATTTAGCCTACCCAAATACAGCTGAAAGAAGAAATGACTGCTCTCTATAAATACATGAGCAGTTGTACACATGAGGGAAGGGCAAGACCTATATAAGTTGTTGCTTTGTGTTGCTAAAAGACCAAATGGGAATAAATCAGTCATGTGTGGAAATAGACTGAAGATGAGAGGACGATTTCTAAATTTTCAAGCAAGGTGATTTGTCCAAAGGTGAAAAAAACCTGGGCAATTTCAAGCATCAGTTTGACAAATTTGTGGTAGGAATTATGAGATGTGTTTAGGAAAGGAGATCAAGCTTAAAGAGTATGGATGTCCTTTGTAGCCTTAATTTTTATGAAACAGAAAGGAAGAGATTAGGGAAAGGAGAAAGGAAAAAGAAGACTTTCCTCTCTCTAGCTCTTTTGTTCTTTCTTTCCTTTTGTCTCATTCTGCTGTTATTCCTCTGTTCTCCCTATTCCTTTCTCTTTTTAATAAATTTATATCAAGCTTTTATACTTAAGTTTTAACAATGCTTTCATACTTTAGTTTTGAACAAGAGACTCACAGATACTTTCTTGTCTAGACTTTGCCAGTTTTGCCTGATGAATCTTTTCCTGTATGCTAGCTGAAAAGCAAAATATTAGCAGTGATCCCAACCCAAAGCACATCTTGGTGTGATTGGAAGACAGAAGAAAACAAAGCTCTTTATGGAAAACCAGTAGTGAGGCCTTACATGGTTTCTCATCGGTTCTTGTATTTCATCCCATGTGTTTAATAGGTCTTTTTCAGAAAGTGTTTGATAGACAAAAGATGAGAAAATTATTGGTCAGCTCAGTGAGTGTCTTATCATGTTTAAAGACTGATGGAGATAAAAGGCTACCTTCATCTTATTACCTTAAAGCCACATGGCAGTTGTGGTCTGCAACACTCAAGTTATAGACTGATAAAGGCATTTGGGGTTGTGCTGGGCAAGGTTGAGTGCTTATAGTTTTGGCTGATGCTAAGAAGAGCCATGGATGCTCAGCACCTCTCTACACAGAAGAAGTGGGATGGGAAAAAAGCCTCTGCTGCAGCAAAACTGTCTTGCTTGCATTTAGCCAGCTCCTTGTCTCTGGAAATCAACTTTAAAATTTATGTACTTTTGTGACATTGGCCCAAGTGGCTAAGAAAAGCAGCAGTATAACCATTCATCCCATATAAAATTGGCATTTTCCTAAGGTACAGTCAACTTTGCTGCTCACTTATTTTCTTCTAGGGAAGCTCCCAATTGCTCTAAATAAGAGGTAACTCCAGTCCTGAAATGAACTTCCAGGCCTGTAAAAGTGGCAGAGGAGAGAGCAGTCCCCCCACAGCACAATCTCCCAGAGGGATCATAATCTGTAGGAAGTCAGCCGGAAGTACCGAATTCAAGGGCTTTCTGCATCATTAAATTACTGTAGTCCTAGAGATGGTGTTCAGGTAATTCTGCAGTCCCCTCAGCCATGTATTGCCTTGAGCATTAATGCAGGCTGAACTGTCATCTTCATGCATGATGATGTTTATGAGTTAGTTTCTTCAGCTTTATATGGAGAAAGCTGTTGGTGTGTAGTGCCATAAAATATCAACCTAGAAAGGAGAAGGGCATGGCTTCCACAACCTACATATTTGGAAAAACTGCATGGAAACAAAGGTAGCTATTTTCTCTTCTTTCTTGTACATTCACTTTAGCTTGACCTAAATTGCTAATTAATGTAAATTTTCTCAGTGAAAAAGGATTATGGATATTCTTTCCCTTATCAGGTTTCAGACTAGCAAATCCTTAATCCCTGCAATAAACTTCCTCTCTAAGACATGCCCTATTTCTTCTTTTTTTTTTTTTTCCTTCCTTTTATGGAAGACAGCTATTTCTTTTCCCATTTATCAGTCATTTATCTTCTTCACATTCTGAATTAATTTCTATTTGGTCTCGGTCCAGACCTAAGAGGATAATGAATTTCCGTGTTCACTGAGGTTACCTATCATCAGTGTCAGAGACAGTTCATCATTCACATCATTCATCCTGCTGTTACCATGCTGGTTTGTGTTGCGTTATATGACATTGTATGTTTTATATATATATATATATATATATATATATATGTTGTCCAAAAGTCTTTATAAAGTAGGCCAATGCAACAGAAGAGGCAAGTGCAAATACCACAAAAAACATCTGTCAGGAATGGCGTTAGGTGAAAATGAAAGGCCCTTCTGCCCTGTTTATATCCAATTGGCTAAACAGCAACAGTATATTTAGAGATCTATCACATTCAATGATCCTTTGAGCTGATAGGGTTCAGCTCTGTGGGTAATTCTGTACAGCTCTGAAGGATGAGACCTGTGAGCCCCTCATAATGGAGGGGTGTGACTTCTGCCAATTAACAAACCCTTTTTATTAAAGAACTTTGGGAAAGTCCAAATGCTGCTAGTCTATGGAAAAGAGAGATTTCCCAGACATTTATGGGCAAAGCAAGTTAATGGATGATTTAGATTGGTATCCAGTATACAATGTCAGTGGACAGGGAAAAGGATGGCAACAATAAATAAAGTAATTGCATGCAATGAGATGACAAAGTCTTTTAATCTCCCAGCCTTGTCAGAAGGTAATCTTTTTATGCCATTACCCAATATTATGTGAACAATGGTGTTTACAATTTATCTTCATTGGATTAACTTCAGATGTCCCCCTTGTACCTATATATGACCCATCTGCCTCTTTCCCCTTCTGTCTTTAGATTTGTGCCATCATTAAAACCAATATTTAACTTTTAAAATATCATTCTGATCCCAGATGCAAAGAGTTGTTATACCTCTTTCTACAAAAAAAAGGCAGGCATTGTAAATTCTTTGGGTTTTTTTCAAACTCTGCCCTATTTGGTTGTTCCAACCTTGCCAGAATTGACTGCTACAGGGTATTCTGCAAAACAAATTGTTTCTATTTCCGTTTTCATTTTAATTAAGTGTGCTGCCTTTTAATTTCAGCCTTTGCTTCCTGTTCTCTGACCTCTGGACATGACTAGCCCATACCCTGAATCATCTGACACAGCAGGCAGCATCCCAGAGGGTCAGTACTGTGTCATCAGAGAATAAGCCAGGCTTAAAAAAAAATCTGGTCCTCAAATTCAAGTCAATGTTTGAATGCGCTTTCAGCCTCATCTAAATCCACAGAGCTCTGCCAGTCCTTTCTGCACTCTTGGACACAGCAACAAAGAGGATGGCAATTTAGTGAAAACATGAGGCTCAATGGAAAATGAAAACAATGAAGATACATCTGGGACTTAAAAAAAATTAAAAAAAATCTAACAGAGTTGAAAAAAATAGTAGAATTTCCTGAAATTTGGGGCATTCTAATCTACACTGATATGGATTTTCTAGAACTAGATCTGGAAAGCACCTGTACTAGAAATGTGAGATTTTGAGGAGAGAAAAAAAATTATTTTAAACTGGAGAGATCAGAGTCTCATCCCTTGTTTCATCACAGGTCTTGGTGGTGATCTGGGAGAAGCCTGTGCAGTACCCAGACAACATTTCCTTCTCTGGATTTCACCCACCTATCAGTAAAGAGGGGATAGCAATACCTCGTGCTGCAAGCCAGGTCTGCTAGGCTCCACAACACAAGATCTGCCTCTCACTGTGAATGTAGGATGCATCCAGTAGGTTACTGGTTATGAACACATGATGCTGTGGTGATGCAAATTGTCAAACATCTCTATCACACACTACACTCAGATCAAGAAATGCAGTAACTATACTTCTGCACACACAGGATTTTGGTGGCTGTTCAGCCAGTGTCCAGAACATTGGCAGGGGACCAAATCAACTTTTTAACTATCTCTTCCCATTCTCCCAGTAGTTACATGCAGCACATCACCAGTCCAATGAATGCAAGATATATTGCTGGGAGCCAGCAACACATTTTGAACATGTAGCTTTTCTTGTTTGTAGATGTTTCAAGCATTGACATCAGAACAATGTGGCTAACATTGAATGCAGAGGATTTTCTGGGAGGAAGGTAATAGGGGTAAGAGAAACATCAGTGAACACATATACCTATCGACAGAAATGTAGAGGGAGAGAATTTTCTTCTTTGTGTCTCTAAATTGGTTTTACTGATTTCATCTATTTTCATCACTATAGCAAAAGGGTAACATTTGACAAAATGAAAACCCTCAGAAACTAAAGACAGCTATTTGTCCTGATCCACTGTCCAGGACTGTATCAGTATGCCAGTTTCTTCAAATGTGACTACAATTAACAATCTCTTCCAATTAACATTCACTGATTATCAACTTAGCTCTGAAAAAAAACCAAAACACACAAACAAAAAACCAAAAAAAATGAATCACAAACCACAATTTTCTCTTCTTCTAGAACAAAATTAGATAGAGATTTCCAGTAATAACCAGTCAGGTCTAAACAGAGATAGAAGACAATTGTCAATAATTAACCTCATACAGGAACTGCAAGCCAGTTACTTTCCTTTTTAAGGATGCATTTCTATTAAAAGCTTCAAGTAATTTAAAAAAAAGCAGATAAATCTTTCTGGTGAGCTGAGTATCAGACATACGTGTGCCAATATTAATGTACTTAAATGAGAAGCAGCTTGGGATGAGAACTATTTTTACAGGCTGAATTTATGTGGTGTTTGGGCTACCTGAGACTTCTACAAACTGCCTTGGAAACAACATCGGCTGACGATGCGCTTTCTTCCTCTGAGTGACCCTGCTCTTTTTCACATCTGCCCTTAAATGTGGCATCTTGGTGCCCAAAAGGGTTTGACCCTGGTTTTCAAATTAGTTACCAGTGTAACTTCTTTGCCTGAAGGGTTAAATGGACTGACCAGATTCTTGGCATAAAGAAGAAAGAGAATGAATGGGGATGAATGAATGAATGAACTAATGAGTGAATGGAGTAGCTTATCTGCTCCTACTCCAGTCTGTTTAAAGAGGGGGTTGTCGTTTTAATCATTCAGGAAATCCTTTCCATAGGATAGTCCCTGCTAAAAACCTCTTTCTGATGCTTTGCTTCTCCTGTATTTGTCTACGCAGACTTACTCAGAATACTTGTCCTGCTGTCACATGGAAATGACTTTGTTGCTCAAGTTAAATAAAGAGTGTGCAGTACTATCACTGTAAAAGAGTCAAAGAAACAGAATGGACTTCACTGAAGTGATAAGGTAGAGAGTTATACTTGCATTTCCTTGAGGAAATCATCTAATAAAATACATAGCCGATATTTTCTAAATCCCTGTATATCTTACTAAGTTAAAGAATATAAAAGAAAACCAAATCCAAGTGTACCTCAGTCTTATTCTTTTCTTCTGCACTAATTGTGATTACAGGCAATTCATAAGCTATGAAGTATTTTGCTGAGCTCACGAAAGACTCTTTGTTCTCTTTTTTTCCTTCTCGGTGAGATGCTGAGTCGAGGTGGGTAATGCCGCACTTCAGGGAAGTGAATGCAAGGTGTGGAGAGAGTCGTAACCCTAGGTGGATGTGTGGAAGGGAGTCAGAAACAAGCTGCAACAACCCTGCACTCTGCTTTAGAATGTGTTGCCCCAGTCTCAATAGCAGGCTGTATTAAGTCAAGCCCTGTGGTCAGCTGTGATAGAGATATACATTCCACAGCAAAGACTGCTGACGTAATGCCTTTCAGTCTGCCATCCTTGTCCCCCCTTCCCAGCTCCCCATCACCTGCAGTGCTATTGCCCTTGGTGTTCAGTAGAACTGCCTATACCATGGACTCTGTTAGAGTAGGAGACCAGTATAAAACACCTGCCTTCTTCCATGACTTGCTCTCTGCTTTAGCAAAGTAACAAATGCAGCAACAATTTTAAAAAAAAGAAAAAAAAAAAAAAGGAAATAATTAAAAGAAAATCTTACCCTCTTTTTAAAAAACTGAAAGGCTGAGCACTTCTTGACTGGAAATCCATTCATGTCTTTGTTGACCATTTTCCACAGAGAAGGGTACACAGTGATAGATCCAATGTGCCAGTGTGGCACTTGCTTAGTGCATCTGTTTTCTTCTGTATCCTTTCAGTTAATGAAGACAGAGCAGGACAGGAGGCTCACCGGCACGGCTTGGGCAGCTGTCCTTTACACATTCATCCTGCCGCACCAGCTACTGCAGCAGCAGCAGCAAGCAGCAGCCTTTTCCAGCTTTCAGATGCAGCTTGATATTAGCTTCTTAAAAGCATCCCCCAAATACACTCACTCCTGTAAAATCCTGTGACAGCTTTCAGATCACAGGCAGCAGATCTCAGGCTAAGTGGGTCTCACATAAACCCAGGTCCATCCATCCTGTGGGTGCTACTGGTACCACACGCTGTATAAGCAGAGAGGCTCCTGTGCTCAATTTGCTATTCTTCTTCAAGGTGGTGTGATTCACTGCTGTTTGAGACGAGAGCTGGTTTTGATTGTGCAAATTCCAGTGGGAGCTGCAGTTCAGCAACAGCATAGAGAGAGGGAGAGAGAGAGAGAGGAAGAGGGAGAGAGAGAGAGAGGGAGGGGGTGAGAGGGAGAGATGCACAGGCAGAGCAGCCGAACACAAATAACCATACAAAGGATAGTAGGAAGGCTCAGGGAAAGATGTGCTGAAAGGCAATAGCTTTCCCTTGGGAGAGTGACAGGGGTAGCTATCCTTTTATATGTGGACTGTCTTTGAGTAAAAAGAAAAAAGACAAGGGTCAATTTAAAAAAATGTTCTTCTTGCAATATTTTAAAGGGTGATACTTTGGAAAAAAGCCCATCCGATGATCAATGAAACACTGGGTTATGTGACAGGACATGCTGGAGATAGCTGTGAAGTTCAATGAGCTTAAAGGAAACCCACAGTTCCTAATAAAGTACATTTACTGCATGTGCTGCAGATAAATGTGAGGCAAGCAGACACAGACAAATTCGTTCAAATACTTCTGTAGAAACATAGATATAGAGCTTTTAAAACCAGAAGGGTTATTTCATTGCAGAAAAATAGGACAGAAAAGATCCTGAAAGGACACCTTGTTTAACTTCCTTTTTATTAAATTTAATTAAATTAATTTTCACCAAATCCAGTGAATCCAAGAACATGTGTTTAATTAAACAGTAAAGTACCTTTTAATTAAGCTATATTTTCCAGCAAGGTCTGAAAAATAAAATCACTTCTTCTCAGCCTATATTCCATGTTAATAAACCTCAGTTCCAAGAAAAGACCTAAATTCTAGTATTAATCTGGCTTCTGATTCTAGCCATAGCGTTCTGTCCAGCCCTTCTCTGTGAGGGTAGTCAGCCCTCTAGTACAAAGTATGCTTGAGGATACTGGTCTAATGTAAACCAGTTATTTCTCAAGCATCTCTATGGTTAGGTAAAAGACTGAGCATTTCACATTTTCCAATGAAAGCCATTTTCACTAGTCCTTAAAAATATCCTATCACTCTTCTCTGTCCCTTTTATTCCTTTTTTTTTTTTTTTTAAAGATCCTTGAAAAATAAGAGCACCTATGCCATATATCCTACCCCAGAGTAGGTTTCTCCTTATTGCAATTAGAGGTGAAACCATGAACTTACATCTACTAGTGTGCCTGTTCCCAAGACAATTCCACCGGTCTTCTGACCCATGCACCTCTCTGAGACCCTGTGTTGAGGAGCTTGCAGGCTGTGACCCTTTTTCAAGTCAGCAACACGTGTTTCCGCACTTTCTACCTTTAGCTCTCAATAATAGTTTGTAAGCAATTTAATTTGGCTGCACTCATATTAGACTTGGAATTTCTTAAGGATGTAATTCTCTTACTAAGTGTCATGTCATTCATTCTAAACCTCTTTTTCTCTTTCCTCTTTCCTCTTTCCTCTTTCCTCCCCTCCCCTCCCCTCCCCTCCCCTCCCCTCCCC
>JAWWTY010000106.1:58576524-58768417 GCA_035222235.1 Margarornis squamiger | reverse complement strand
TTCCCTTCCCTTCCCTTCCCTTCCCTTCCCTTCCCTTCCCTTCCCTTCTCTCTCTGTCCTTTGCTATCTTTTTCCTTACCTTTCTTCAATTGCAGCAGACACATTGGTCACAATAATACCCCAAGAAATGTCTCCGGTCACAACTGCGGTGGGGAGAAGGTACAGCCCTATCCTACATCAGAAATGAGAACACTTCTTGCGAAGTTTCAGTTCAAGGTCCAAGCAGCACAAGAGACATAATTTTGAGTTTGGGTGTTCTTACAGGACTGTTGGAAGCAGTGGACTGAAAAGCCTATCTCTCATAAGAATTGTTTCACTTTATATAATTGTCACTGGAGCAAAGAGAGAGGGCATTTTCTGTGCTGCTCCTCTGTCTGGGGCTAATGGATTTCACCAAGGAGCAATTCAGCCCAGTCTTTGAAAACTGACCAGCTATTCAGAGTGCCTAGCTAGAGGGTCATTGAGGGATTTTTCAGAAAATATGGAATGCTCAACATGCTTGAGCCAGCCTCCCTGAAGTCAGCACCTCTCTCCTCCACCTTGCAGCCTGTCCCTCAGTTTCACTGATCTCTTGTTAATCCTCCCCTGTGCTTTAGAGCTGTCAGAGATAGGTTCTGGTCCTTAGAGGTGTACATAATGGTGAGTACCCAATTTTTACTGGAGGCATGCCTCACTACTCTATTCTGAGCACCACATGCTTTACTGGCTAATGTGACATGCAAGAAAACTACTGTCAAAAAATTACTTTCACTCAGGCAAACCAAGCAGCTTGCTGTGCATGTTCATTTGTTTTTGAGGTCTTTGATCTATTCAGCCACAGCTTTGATCTGTTTCTCAGCTTCAGATATTTCTCCTAAGGACTTAGCACAGTCTTCTCTTTCACAAAAGCATTTGTGTTGCCTCCATCTCCACTATGAGATTTTCAGACTGCTTACTGAAACACCAGTCTCCTTTCACCCTCCTAAAGCTGGTGCCCGGTGTGTTGCTGGGGGTGGAAACTGCCCCTGTGAATATATCTCATGAGTCCTGGTACCAGGCACTTGACCTCCAGATCTTTTTGACTATTTATTTTGTTTGGGTGTTGGCCTCTTTTTAGTGGAACAAACTATGCACTTAAGAATATTTTTATTAGAGAGAAAAACCTCCAACCTCTTTTAAAGTGGCCTGATAGTATTAAAGTACTGGAGAAGTTGTTTTTTTGAGGCAGGTTCATTGCTGCAAGGGCAGTGAGCTAGGACACTATCCCTGAATCACACAGAGCCCTCCTTGGCCTGCTCAGGATACCCACATTTTGATAAGAATTCTACTCCGCTGAAATTCTGTTGGTTCTGTGTCCTCAAAGGAATTTATTTGCAGACATTCTTTTTTTTTACTATAGATATCAGAGGGTTATTCAATGCCTACAGAGCTCATATCTAGCACAGGAGATCAAAAATCTTAAAGAGGAGCAAAAGGCATACACCACATATTTGTTTTTACACCAGTAGTCAAAGATTTAAAGTCAGAGATATTTTTTCTAAGAAAAAGTGCTCCACTTTATTATGATGCCAAAAACATGGCTTCATAATTAAACTTGAAATAAGCATAAAACTCTATGTTCACTGCATTTAACTTCAATGAAAAGGCATAAAAATTGAATAGGAAAATAAGAACTTGAGCCAAGCCAACCCCCTCAGCAGTGCTTTACTGTTATTGTCGTGAAACACCAAAGGCTTTCATCAGCTTGGTGGCCTGCCAGATATACCGAGCACTTTAAACAAGTCCTACAGGTACTTCATGCTTTAATGGCCTTTAGCAGTTTCCATTAAATTGTCGTATAATCACCCAACAATAAAACAAATTTTTTGTTAGGGCAGTCAGGAAAGAAATACACAGATATTCTAGCTACAAAATTTTGGAGAGTTGCAAAACACACAGTAGCATTTGACTCCCTGTGAGGCATGGAGGTTTTTTTTATTGAAGATCTGCTTTAAGGGGTAATATAAGATGAGATTGACATAGTATGCAGAGGCCACTAAGCATGGACCAGAATTGTCATTCTGTTGTGCCTTTTATGAACATAACATCCCAGTAATTGCCCTTGCTTTTAAATGCTCACAAATGTAATGTAAGAGATAACTGGTGGTAAATCAGTCCAGGGTGTATCAGGGAACACGTAGATTAAATTGACGAGTTTCACAGAATTACAGAATCACAGAATATGATGAGTTGGAAGTGACCCATCAGGATCATGAAGTCCAACCCCTAACCCTGCACAGGACCATCCTGAGGAGTCACACCATGTGCCTGAGAGTACCATCCAGATGATTCTTGAACTCTGTCAGACTTGGTGCTGTGACCACTTGCCTGAAGAGGCTGCTCCAGTGCCCAACCACCCTCTGGGTGAAGAATCTCTTTCTAATATCCAGCCTAAACTTCTCCTGGCACAACTCGGGTTGACAACACTAGGGTCCTGTCACAGGTCACCACAGAGAAGAGATCAGTGTCTGCCCCTCCCCTTCACAAGGAAGTTGTAGACTGCAATGAGGTCTCCCCTCAGTCTTCTCCAGTCTGAACAGACTAAGCAACCTCAGCCACTCCTCATACGGCTTCCCTTCCAGGCCCTTCACCATCTTCATTGCCCTCCTTTGGGCACTCTCTAATAGCCTAATATCTTTTATTGTGGTGCCCAAAACTGCCCACAGCATTCAAGGTGAGGCTGCACCAGAGTGGGACAACACCCTCCCTCGACTGGCTGGCGATGCTGTGCCTGATGCCCCCCAGGACATGGTTGGCCTTCCTGGCTGCCAGGGCACTGCTGACTCATATTCAACTTGCCATTGACCAGGACCCACAGTTCCCTTTCTGTGACATTGCTTTCCAGCATCTCATTCTCCAGTCTGTATGAATATCCAGGGTTGCTCCATCCGAGATGCAGAATCTGGTACTTCTCCTTGTTGAACTTCATATGGTTGGTGATTGCCCAAGTTTAATCAGCTACAGCCTTAACAGACTAATCCTTCTGAAGAGTGCTGCCCAGAAATATGTCACAGCCAGAGGCACTGGGCTGTCCCCTGCTAGAGCACTCCAGCCTTTCCTTTGCCTGACCCAGTTGACTAGGCAGGCCTTTCACAACCTGTGTTGGCTGAATAAAAAAAGGAGATCTAGCTTCTCTCCAGCACTTCAAACTTCTTAAAAATGGCTTATAACAGTTTTTATTCATACACAATATCAGAAATAATTTGAAGGTCTGATAGTCTGAAGTCCTTCCAGGTCTGGAAGCAATTGTTCTGTATTTCATAGGAGAGATAAAATCCCCTTCTGTGCAGTTATATGTAGTTCCCATTTCTAGTCTACAGAGAGCTGGGGATATAAAACCTATTCCACAGGAAGAAAACATCCATCTATATCCTATAGGCCACAAAACAATCACCAGAAAGTAATGAGCTTTGCTTGCTGCTGACCTGAGCAGAATTCAAACTGTGAAAATTTCCATGACCAAGATCAGTTGGTTTAGCTACAGTGCCTAAGTGGGTAGCTGGTTTTAATTTTTGCATACTTGACTTTCTCTGATTATTTCAGACATCTCATTTCCTCGAGTATTACTTAGAGGAGTGATGAAAATAAAATGATACATGAAACCATGAAATGAAATAAAACTGACACTCACAAAAGAGAGAGAAAGAGGAGATCTGGTTCTAAAGCAAGAAAACTTCACTGGACTAGACAGAGATGCTTTGTTTGTACCAGGATTCTGTTTTTCCCAGAGAAGTCCAATCTAGGGAAAAAAAAAAAAAACCAAACCACCAAAAAAACCCAACAACAACAACAAAAAAAACCAGCCAGGAGAGAGGAAGGTCATCATTATTACTGCAGGCACTTATTTAGATTTCTTAATCGTATCTTGATTGATCTCTAAGGTTTTTAGAGACAGGGAGCCAAAAAACATGGTGGGGAGGGGGGTGGCAATTGAATTTTATGGTAACCTTATTGAGTCAATAATTTTCCCTGGATCCTTTTTTCATTCCTTGAATCCATTCACAAGTCAAAACCCCCCTTCAATCCCATCAGTGCCTTCATGGCAGAGCCTGCCAGAGTCAGCACCAGGGCTGAATGAGCTCTCTGTGCCCGCTTTCCCTGCAGTTCTCCTTATTTCACCCATAGCGCCCCAGCCTTGGCTGGCACTGGCACTGGCACAGCACTTCTGTGCCACAGCCCAGCATCAGTGGGATTTTCCCAGCTGTTAGCAAGCTGTTGCTGGGTGTGAGATCCTCGCCAACAGATAGAGCTTGTCAGGTAAAAGGAAGCCTGCAGAGAAGTAAAGCCCCTACCACATGCCTTTGCAAATAACAAACAAACAAAGCATTAAAACTGAAAAAATAGTCTTATCATGACTATATTTCACTCACACTTTCTTCCTTTGCTATCCACCAGGATAGGTCTGTATCATAACATTTAGAGGGATGGGGATTTATGAACCATACAGCTCCTGAACAGACAGGAATTGGTAAAGATACAAGCTGGGACAGATTTAAGCAAATCCATAGTGGTTTTGGAGTGGGTTAGCAGCTGCTGTGGATTGAAATCCAGGGCTAAAAATCATTAATAATACCTAGTTACCCACAGAAGACTTGGTCTCAATTCTCCACCACAGGTAGCTCAAACATGGAATCATTCCTGGTTTTAGACGACACTGAAAATAAGCACACTTTTTGAAGAACACCATCATTTTGCATGGATTTGGTAGTCTAAGCTTTCTACTGCCGGTTCACTCAAATATGTGCATTTTGTTTAAAAAGGAAAATACCCGCATCTAGGACACATATTTCTCTAGGACATTTGCCACTGCTGTCAAGGTGGAGATACTGTTCATTTTCCTCATCAGGCTCAGCATGCATGCTTGAGTTCTCATGCTGTGGAAATCTGCTTGCTCTGACTAGCAGGTGGAGAAATGAATTACAGCAATCATCCCTCAAGGCAAAAAAAAAAAAAAAAATAAAATCTACTGGCTGTCACAGTAGTTAGGTGTGAGCTTTCATTGTCCTTCACTTTTAGATGGAGGGTTTTTTTTTTTGTCTACAGATCAGCTAATATCATCTGCTCTTTTCCCAGGGTGTTGTTTTATCTCTGCTGCCTTTTTCTCATACCACAGACCCATTAGGCGTGAACTGTACTGAATTGCCCTAATGAAACCCAGTGATTGCCCTGTTCAGCTTTTGCTGCTCCCTCTCCCTAGCCAGCTGGCCCATGAGGGAGTACCTCTAGACATTTCTTTCTTGGGATTTCTTCACCATGTATTCTGTGTCAGTGTCTCCACACTCCCTGTACTGCAGCAGTTTCCCTCTGTTTATTTAAAAAAGTGATCCAGTAGAATGGAAATTTTCCAGTTACTCCAGTCAAGTAACTAACTACATTCAACTTGGAACCTGAAATTCCTTTGTTTCATTCTGTATTGCCATACAGAAGACAAATACCCAATGGTACAAAGTAAACAGCATGCAGTCCATCTAAAAAGGGCTTGCTTATGACTCTCTGGCATGGAGATGAGGAAAAGACTCTGATATGACCAACATCAACTTAGAAATATTCCCAAGAAACCTGATCCCTCAGAAGTATCAGATGAATCACAATTGCTCATTCACTCCTTCAGTTGGTTGGGGAGAGGGACATTGTGAAATAGCTTATTAATGCTGGTTCATAAAATCTAAAAATTGCAACAACCCCCATGTGGTTCAGTTACAGTGGCTGCCTTGTAGGGGAGACAGAGCCAAAATCCACCCCGCCTCCATCACTTCTCTCCCAAACTCCACCATTTCCCACTGCAGTCAGACCCAAGGTATGAGCTGTCTGTGTAGGAGTGTTTGCAAGCAGTATTTCTCCAAGGCAGTGTAACACTGACACACACATTCTGATAAACTAAATCATCATCTATCCCTGCAAAAAGGCAAACCGAGTGGAAATGCTGATGCATTTTTGCAATATCACTCCAGGTCTGTCAACCAGTCTTTGTTGGCTTCTAAGGCCTGAGCTAAGCAGTGGTGGAGTCCACATGAACGTGTGACATATTCTCAGGGAGAAATGGGGATTAAGTTGCCTTCCAAGAAGACTATGCTTTTGTGGTGGCTTAAAGAGGAAAGATGCTTGTATCAGAAGATATTTATGTACAGCTAATTTGAAAATATCCAGGTAATGTTATGACTGAATTACTTGACTCTATTTTCACAGTAAACTCAACTATAGCAAACCTCCATTTATAGCAAGGCGAATTACAGTCACTTATTGTTTCATATGTGCAATGTGGGAATTGCAGTTTCATTTATAATGAAACTTTGATTACACTATAATTGTTCTGGCATAAAAAATATTCCATTTTCAGAGGCTTCTGCTGTGTTTTCAGAGTCTGTCTGTGCCTGCAGTAGTTTTTATATTTCTTGACTAGCATTGTGCAATCACATATCTTTAGGCTTCCCCAGAATAGTGAGTCATATTGCCTGATTCTCAAAATCTGCACAAACTCAATGGAAACACTCTTCTTTAGATGGAAAAACAAACAGAAATGCAGTGTTTTGGATAGTCTGATAAGTCCTGACCATTCTGTACAGAATCCCAAAGGAAATACCAGCTGCTGCTTTTTACTTGGCAAAATTCTGCACTTGACATGTCGTCTAGTGCTTTCCCTCTTACAGAAAGCCACTGTTCCCTTCCAGAAGGTGCTTCTGTGACTTTCTCCTGGAGCTTATCTAGTAATTGCCTACAAAGTATGAGCATGCCTGCACTGAACATCTGGAATGAGAAGACATTATCTAAAAGACCTTCACAAATATTTTCCTAAGGTAATTAAATGCATAAATCATATTCCTCATGACCTTGTCCCTCCTGTAATATGTTTTGCTTCACATTCATCCATGAAGATCACCTCCAGGTAGTTATTGGCACAATTTTGAATGTTACAGTTTTTGATATTTTTTCCTGTATGTTTGCACTGGTGAGACAGTGGTTTAGGACTCTGAACTGTTTGTAGCAGGGATCTAATGTTGTTGGATTTCTACATCTAATGCCTACAGGCCTGAGATCTTCATGGAATAATACATAATAACAAGCTGAAGTTTATCAGCTGTGCTTCCTTTACAAATTTTCCAATGTCCTCTCCTATTACAAACAAAAGCTGTAGATATCAGGTGGCGTAGGAGGGGAGCAACTCTACACCTTAGAAACCCTAGGGTAGACACATATAGTACAGTGAAGGAAGAAGTATTTGTAATTAATGTCAACAGATATGGGTATGAAGTGACTGACAACAGTGTGCAATTGTGGCTCAAAGAAGGCAGACTTGCAGCTGAGACCAAGGGTGTTGTTTCCATGTCACTGATATGAGGACTGAACTGTGAAGTGAATATTCACATCACTGGAGTGAGAAGTATTCAATTTCCTCAAGATAAACTCTCAGTAGTCTGAAAGTGTGAGGAAAATGTGTCAGGCCACTTTCTGGGCATTCTTTTGTGAAAATGAAACAGGTTTCCAAGATACAAAAAAATTAAAACTCCAAATGAAGCTGTTTTGAGAGATGCCTTTAACCTTTTCATATTAAGCACTCCCAGAAGAAGACTTGATTTTTTCTGAGTAATAGCTGTAGGCATCAGTAGTAATATGCTTTAGGGTTTAGCTGGCATTAATAATGAATTTTTTTGTGTGACATACCTCTGCATGAAAAGAACTACCATATTAATGTTGAAAAGGGGAATAATACTAACCTGGATTATTTAAAGGCTTTTCCTGTGCTTCCATTTTATAAATACTAATGACATGTTCTATGGCTCATGTTATAAATCATTCTTGTGACACAGGCATTCACTTCTACATATTTGAGCACTACACTGAACAAGATGTATAACTATTTTAGATGATCTCAGTGTTGTCAAATGGAAAAACTGGTACTTTTAAAAGTCTGTTCATCCCTACATAGGACCTGCAAGCTTCTGAAAATCTCAGTGGTGGGAGTCTGGTGCCATTAAAAAATCTGTCTTCAAATTTCTTCTTTTGTTCTGTGATTTGTGTTTTATTCTGAAGGGCTTTCATCAGTCTTATATTTATCTCCTTGAAATTTCAGTAATTCTGCATTCATAGAGGCTGACTTTATGGTAAATACATCTGCATCTTTCAGTATGTCATGGAGTTCCAGGTAGGCTAAAAAAACCTCTGATCGGCTATGATAAATGTCTTTGTTCAGATAATATCAAAAACATGCATTAATAAATAATGTTAGTGCTGAGGTATATCCCATAATTGATTATGTCCAATTGTATTCTTGATTGAACCTAGAGACATCTGATGATGCTGGAAAAATATAATTAGCAAATTTGATTGTAATCTATCGTAAACCAAATTAACATATGGAAAATGATTCAGATAATGCTTTAGGAATCTAAAGAGAATTCTTATTATGTTAGAATGTCATATGCCAGAGACAGCCATGAAAAAAAAAGGTAAAACTAATTACAGCATTTCCCATAAAAAGCACTTTTCATTACAATGTTCCATATGCCAAAACTGAAGCTATTCACAGAAAGAGTTGGTTTTAGTAAGTCTCAGGATAATTTAAATTCTAAATTGTTAAAATACCTCACTTTGGTTCTGTAAAAGGAAAGTCTTCTTTTCTAACATTTTGTTCCAGCAATTTTCATTATTATATCATGAAAAAGCTTTAAAAATAAGTCAGTCATCAGAAAAATCATATTTTGAGTAAGACAGTTTTTTTTATTATTATGACATTGAACAGATTATTTTTCTTTTTCTCTTTGTCCTGAGTGAGCTTTGCAATTTCAAAAAATTCTACTGATCAGAGAAGTGCTTTGGATTCAGCTCTTGTACACACATCAGCATTTGATTATCTCAGCATACTGTACTATTGGTTTTAGTTAGGAGTCATGAGACAATGTCAGTATTGTAACATCTATCCAAACTTCCAAATTCTTTATTTGGAGGCATATATTTTTAGTGTTTCTTTTCAGACAGATGTAAGTTTAAAATGGTTAACATTTTGCACTTCCTCCCCCATCCCAGCTCCGCCCCAGACCTTATTACATTATAAGAATAGCTGTTGTGTGATGTTAGGCCTTTCTTTATCATCCAGCAATAGATAGTTGATACATCACTGTGTATTTCATGTGCAAATCCTTTGATTTTCTGTTGTACATTTCCATTGTTGTTTCCATGATTTTTTTTATAGGCAGTTCCTTTGATCTTAAATAAATCGATTTGGATCCACAAGTAATTGACTGAGTTTCCTACATAAAAGCATTTAATATGCTACTTTTTAAACCCTCTCACATGCTAAGAGAAATGTTAAAATTCATACCACGTTTAGCAGAACAGCAAATCTGGGCTTGGGAATATTCAGACAGAATTTTAAAAGTAATGCCTATGCAGGTTGCTTCTCAACTACTCACTGCTTAACTGGATGTCTTTAGTGAATACAATGGTGTTGTCAAGGCCACAGAGAAACTGCCTCTTCAGTAACAGCTCTGAAATCAGTGCAGACACTACATGATAAAAGCAAAGCCTTGACCTTTACACAGATCCTTATCATTCACCAAACCTAAACATCAAAGCACTAGTTCAATGTACGACTAAGACTCGAATCAGAAGTAACTATCTGCTCTATCAGCTTCAATTTTAGAGGATTTTGTTGTGAGCACAAGAGTAGCCTGTTCCCAAACTGACTAAGAGTTTTGGTCAAGAGTGAGGCAACACCTGTGCTGTGTGTTGAGGCAAGACACAGCCACGTTTAGGGTTGCTGGCTGGCAGATGTCCAGGGGCTCTGAACCAGCACTGTTACGCAGTGCTACATCTTGGCTTTGAGCTCCATGAGTATATGGTTGTTACATATTTGGTTTACAAAAAGTGCAGACAAAGCAATTTCCCTGTATGACATGTAGACCTACCCAAAGTGATTGCAAGAAGGGCTTGTACCCCTTTCACCAGCAGCAGATGCGAAGGTCCTCACGAGTAGGAAAGAACCAAACACTAAATGCAAATGGCTGCTGCCTCTGTACCAGTGATAAAATGAAACTATTGACAGTTGTTCCACCAACCCTGTAAAATAACTCACTCTTTATCTGGAGGGGCACTCAACTAACTACTCACAGGACAGTCACTAGATCTGTGCAGGTACCATGTCATTGATTTTGGTGTGTGGCATGGGTCACAGCAGATGGACATGCAGAGCCAGTAATCACTAACATACTAATACATATCTACCACTTATTGATGGAGAAAGACTTGTATGCATGTTCGACAGAACAGTCACAATGTCATATGATAGTGCTTCTAGAGCGATCTCTGACTCTTTCAGGCATCTAACAAGGAAAGGAACAAAGACTTCAAATCATCAGTCTTTCACCCCACTAAGAAGCAATAAGGATCACCTTGTCAGTCACTGACAGATCCTACTGATGGCTACACTAAGCTGAATTAACCTAACTCTGACTTGGACCAAGGTCTCAGTTTCTATGACCCCTACTGGAAACCTCAAACCTAATCTCAAAATATGCAAATATGATTGAATTTTCTGCAGGATCTGGACAGGTTTGAATTTGGGCTACATAGAATTTAGGTTAAAATACTCCCACGCACTTCCAAATCTTTCTGCAAGGCACTCCTGAGGGAGGCAAATGCTGTCTTGGCACTGTAAGACCTGATGAGAAGTATTAGCAAAATCAATAACAGGTGAACTCCATTTTTCCTGAGTTCAGTTGGACAAGTGAAGGGCAGGGAGGACATGGGACGATGTGTAGTTGTGGGGGATGTTCTTGTCCAAGTTAAGTAGGTGCCAGACTGACTACCAGCACTCAGGATAAAGCAAAACCCACTAAGTCCCTATCCTGCTTCACTTTTCTGAGAAATAAACAAGAAATCACTCAACTACAACCTGTAGATTGTGTAGCATATGCAAGAAGGAAATTGAACAGTTGCCTAATCTGTCATTAGAAGAACAACCATCCAGTTCATTATTTGGGATGTTTTTCTGGTAGCCTCTAGAGGGATTCTGAACTGTCCTGAATACCATCTGGATTCCTAATGCACTGTATTCTTAACTTAATTTCTCAGAAAAGGAATGGCTCTGTCTAAAAAGACTCACACTTTTGGAATACTGTTTCCTAGAAAGAGGCACCACAACAGCCTCCCCTCAGGTTACAAACATCCAGCTAGTGGTCAAAAGTATTCTAATGCCTTCTTCACCTCCATAATTGCTGTTTTTAATATTCCCTATCCCACCAGGTGGGAAATCAAGCAAAAAAAATAATCAAAATACATTGATATTTATCTTAATGGAACATCTTCATGGTATGGAACTAAGTGTAAAGGAGAACACACAGTTACAATGGCATCTTTATGACAGAGTTAAAGACAACAATAATTTAGTAGCTCAGTCAGGAGCAATACATTCACAACTAAACCAAAAGACAGATGTCTTCAGCTTTGTGGTCTTAGTCTATAGAGCAGCTCACCTCCAGCCAGCCATCTTGCTACTACAGGAGGTGGGATTTTGCACCCTTGCACTCAATCTGCACTCAGCATATACTCTTTTACACATTTAGCTATGACTTTGAGGTTATGTTAAACATAAGAAAATAATGTCAAACATATAGCAGAACAGGAGCTGCTAGAGGCTAAGCATGCACATCCATCACTATCCAAGAGTGTCCGCCTGAAAGATGTCCAAGCAGAGAGGGTGGGTTCTGACTGGAAGTTGTCATCTACCGCCTACCCTTGAATTCTGACATGGATTGGTTTGGCCTTTGCTCAGTATTGCCTATCCTGAGATACAGAGTCAAGAGGTAAGAAGGTTTGGTATATCTCAAGTTAATGCTAGATAACCATCTAGCATTAGACGGTGCTCAGTGTTTAAAGGTTAAACCTTATCAGACCAACCTCAGGACAATGCATTCAAATTTTGGATCAAAGAAAGCGAGATAAACCTCAAAAATAAAAAGGAGTTTTCCACCTGATACAAATCTAGATATCAGGACCAGGAGACATAAGGATCACAAAAGCAATTGCAGAAAATATCAGCATCTGCTTAGGCTTCATCCAGAATGGACATCATATTATGCTGTGTTATGTTTAATAGAATCCAAATTCTGTATGTTGTTGGGTGAAATATGCTGAAGTTTGACTGCTTCCTGTCAGTATGCATGAAAATTCCACTTAGTGATGATAAATACTGAGCAATAAACTGTTTCAGACAGACTGAGATCACCCTCCAGACAGGATGCTGGTCCAGTCGGGAAAGTCTTACCTTCTCCCAGTGGCCTCTCTGTCTTTGATCTGTTTGGGTTTTTGAAAGTTTTAGGGTAGGGTTACCTTTTCTGAGGGGTCTTTGGTTGAAACTTTAAAAAATCGTCATTTCAGTGTTTATTTTTTATTAAGTTATTTTGGCAGGAAAGAATACTTCTCCTCCTCCTGTTTTATGTTGTCTTTATTTACCACTGAGTGAAATAAAAAATACAGATTTAAAAAAAAAAAAAAAGGTTTGCTTGTATTTTATTTCTCCTCTTTTATTGCATTTTCTTTTTGGATTTCTACATCATACCTTCAAGTTTTTCCTCTGTTTTTGGCAAAGCTACCAAAAGATAACAAGTGAAACAGACATTTCAGTCCTGCAGGAACTGATTAATTCCAAATGCAGCTACCTTTGATATGGAATGTCTTACAAAGTAATCCTTTTTTATTCTGCTAACCCTACTATTCAATTTGCAGACCTGAAATGAAATAGATGCATAGTTTTCTGTGTGTCAAGTGTGACTTCAGAAGAATCAGCATGTCTTTTTTTTTTTTTCAAATTTTATTTCATCAATCCTTAAGGAATATTTTGGGAACTATTAAATGCGTGTACTTTATTATAATAACGAACTGTTGAATTAACAGAAGTATAATTTACCTCTTCTAGTCTACATCAGGACTGCTATATTACTATACTGAAAACATACTGTAGCAACTGCTAATGGTGAATCTCAGATTTAAGTGACAGAATCCTCAGCAGCTGGCCTATGGACAAGCTCACTCCTGGTATCATTGACACTGAGGAATTCTCAGGAACCACAGTGAAATGAAAGAAATTTTTTTTTGTTTATGCACTTACAACATGAAGTTGCACAATTATACAAATGACAAATGCAGTAAAGGTCTTGAATAATGGTGAGGGTGTCCAGTTCACAGGATTTTTTTTTTTTTTACATTTTTTCAGTCCTTATGGCTTTGCCTTTGAACTAAAGTAGACGTAAATTGCTGCTGTTCTGATCTGGTACCATTTCAAGATACTAACTAGGAAAGAGATATAACAAGTAATTATGCAGCTTATATTTGTGAGGTGATTGACAAAAGTGCTGCAAAAGGTGGGCCAGTATAGGTAGTAGTCACAGCATGCTTACAAGACACATTGCTTTGAAAAAATTATGGAATATATTTTCTTGCTATATTTCATAAAAATTTATTTCACAGATCTGCTGGCTTACTACAGGGTGTACATCAGCCTGCCATCCTTTATTCTTTTCTTCTGGCACATAAAATTTCTACATTTCCTATATATTTTGGCAATCACAGGGATGATATTGAAAACCAGGGAAAAGTATCTTTTCATATTTACACTGCTTTATGCCAGGAGACATGTCATCTAATATTAGACAGCCGATTTCATATTTGAAACAGATTAGTAGTGCCTTAGATTTAGCATCTCTCAACCCATATTTGTCCATTAAATATCTCTGACTCTTTTGTAATGCAAACTACCTGAATGGGAGTTTCTCAGGTGTACAGAATTGTTCATTCTGTTAGCATCAGTGTGTCAGCATCAGTACCTGATTTTGCTTTTGGCTGTGGCAGTACATGGACCTGAAACTGTTCTAGCTGAGCCTTTCTTGAAGAAGAAGATATAGCGTTCTTTTTTTTAAACTTTCTTTAGTCTTTATTTTTTTTATCACTAAATAGTAACTTCTGCTTCCATTTAATAACATGGAAACACAGGTAATTAAATCTAAGGATTGAAAAATATTCAGTGCTTAAAAGAAAGCTGCCACAGAAACCACTGAAAGGAAAAGAGCAAGTGCAACTGGAGAAATTAATAGAACTTGACCGGTGGAATCTTTCAGATAAGATTCCTGAGAAGTGGCCCTGCATGAACCTCATGAGGTTCAACAAAGCCAAGTGCAGGGTCCTGCAAATGGCTTACAGTGATCCTTGATACTGGTACAGCTTGAAGGTGAAGAGATGGAGAGCAGTCCTGCTGAGAAAGACTTGAAGTACTGATGGATGAAAAGCTGGACATGAGTTGACAATGTGCAATTGCAGCCCAGAAAGCAGATCGATATCCTGAGCTGCATTAAAAGCAGTGTGGCCAGCAGGTGAGGAGAGGTGATTCTGCCCCTCCACTCTGCTCTTGTGAGATTCCACCTGGAATACTGTGTCCAGCACAGAGCACCCCAACATAAGAAAAACACGGACTTGTTGAAGCAGGACTAGAGGAGGGCTGTGGAGATGGAGCACCTTTACTATGAAGAAAGGATGAGAAAGTTGAGATTATTCAGCCTGAAGCAAAGGCGGCTCCAGAATGAACTTATTGTGGCCTTTCAGTACCTGAAGAGGGCCTACAAGAAGGTTGGAGATGAATTTTTCATAAGGACATGTAGTGATAGGACTAGGGGGAAGGGTTTTAAACCAAAAGAGGGTAAGCTTAGATTAGATAGTAGGAAGAAATTCTTCACTATGAGAGAGTGATGAGACATTGAAATAGATTATCCAGAGAAGTTGTGGATGCCCTATCCCTATTTCAAGGCCAAGCTGGATGGGGCTTTGAACAACCTGGTCTAGTTGAAGATGTCCCTGCACATTGTAGGACGGCTGGAACTAGATGATTTTTAGATGTCCCTTCCAACCTAAATTTTTCTATGATTCAAAATGATATGGAAATTCTCTAGGCTCTGATATATTGAACAAAGTGAACCTCTTGGGTTATGATGAATAGTAGAATAAAATAATGATAATATTGTTCAACATGGATTCATTTTATTTGAAATAGAACTCAATCCTTCATAAGCACGGTAGAAGTGAGAGCTGCTGGATGTGATTTTATAAGCTCGAGCTCAGTGATTTTCATGTTTCTTTTCAATGTTCATCTTCCTCACTACACACTGAGGATGCATAATGGACTCCCCCCAGATCGCAGAGACAGGCAGCCTGAGATCTGCCTCAGTGCACACCTGCAACTGCAGACTTTGTGCCAAAGCTGCAGGCACATTCAGCAGATGGCTGGAAGCTTTTAGGGGTTGATGGAACACATGGAGCCATTGTCAACATCTACACACAGACAAGTAAGAGAGATCTTCCCTTTCACACACAGCCAATCTATTTGGGGAATTAAAAAAAAAATAAATAAACAAAACAAAAAACAACCAAAACCAAAACCAAAACAACAAAAAAACAAAAACAACCCAAACTTGGTAGAAGAAATAGGATACTGACACCAGAAATTAAACTACTACTACAGGAGACTTATACTAAAGGTTACCCCCAAATAGAAGTAGCTGAGTTGCATTAATATTTTCATGTTTGTATTCATAGTCCTCTAAAAGTCTTACTGCTTCTTTTCCTTCTTTAACTTCAGACAGTCACATGCCTGTGAAATGTTTTGCATGACTTGGGAGGGAATTACACTCTTCTGCTTTTCTATGCTAGATTATTAATTATGTTAAAGACTTTTCTGCCTGCTAATGAGAGAAGGAGAGGAGCTTTCACCAAGAGTTTTCTTTGAAGTGAAAATCTTTAGTAGAGCCCTCTCATTTCTAAGGATACTATAATCATCTTGATGGGATGAAAAAAAAAAAAAAGATTCTGGCTCTGTACCTATCTTCTTCCCACTCTCTGTCATTTTCCCTCTCCCTCTCCTTCATGCACATGTGCACGTGCACACACACACCCACACACATACATACACACACGCTTTGTCTCTCTAGCCTATGGAAGTAACAACCTAAAATGCATGTATTTTTTGAGCTGCATATTTACATCCCTACAGGTACATTTATTTTTTTTCAAAATGGCCCATACCTGTAATGAATACATGCCAGTACTTATACACCACACTTCAAGGACTTCACTTTTATTATTTTCAGTACATTTTTATGGTTTTGACCTTTATTTTCTGCACACATCCTGTCAGATCTTTTGCAAATGAATTTTATAGACACAAATATTTGCTCTAAAGGAATCTGGAATTATAAACACCCACACACAAGGAGACTTTACTTTAAACATGAATACTTTGCTATGGAAATACTTGCATTCTTCACTCAGGGAATAAAATCTGCATCTTGTCTGACCACCTCCAACCAGACAGCACAGCTTGAGTTACAATTATGCAGCATAATTCCCTGTGATAGAAGTATAGTGAAAATAATTAATTCAAATGCATTCAGATAAATAATTTTAAAGTAAATGCATATTGCTGGAGGATGCTCAGCAAGCAGGAAAAAAGCCCAGTAGCCTAATATGTTATTTCTTGGGAATAGCTCTGTCTGCCCTTAGGCTGATATATTCTTTGGGAACACTTTAATGCAGTTCCTATAATTAGCAAGTACTTCATAATCACCTTCCAGAGAATGAAATCTCTCTGTAGCACTCGGGTGTATTTTGCAGGCGTCGAAGCGTACGTGGTTCTTGTATCAGCAGAATAGAGGTTGCAGGGCATGATGAGGGGGCTTTAAAACATTACCAGGAGGCATCAACATCGGTTCCCTGTAGCAGACTATATCTCTTTTCTTTGAGAAACACTGGTGAAATCCTGCTCTCACCGAAGCCCCTGAGCATTTTGACAGCTGCTCACCCAGCAATCCAGCTAGGGGAATGGCTTCATTTGCATCGTGCAGCGGCGGGGCGGGGAGCGGAGTGGTACGTGGGGACAAAGTCAGGTGTTCCTTCCCTTACCTGGATAAGGAGGTCACTCGTGGGCTGAGTCCCTGCCTGGGGAGGCAGCCGGCAGCTCTCTCCCGGCCATTTCCCTTGTGCCCTTTGGTCAATCCTGTTCTGCTCTGCACGCCCCTCTCCTGCTCACACCCCGAGGCTATGATGTCTACAGGCAAAATGTGTTCCTTCAAATAAGATTAACTGCCTGTGATAGTATGGAAAGATTACCAGCCGGTTTTTAACTCTTTGGGTGTCCTGGGATAAACTCTGTCTATGGGAGACCCCCTCCAGCTGCCACTGCTGCTTGTCAGTATGTCTTCTATTGAGTTGGCGTGCTGAGAGATGTAAAAACAATGTCTGAATATCAATCTCATATGTTGTCATGCTTGGTAATTATTCTGTCAAGCGTCTTATGAGAGGAGAAAGCAGTAGAAACAGCTGTGGAAAACAGGGCAAGGACTATTGTTCTTGTAAATGTCTTTGAACTTGATGTTCAGTAATTGCATAGCTGTAAGGAGGACCAGAGTTTATAAGACAATACTTCATTTTATTGTAAAATTGGCATGGTGAAGGAAATGTCTAGAAAAGAAATTGTGTGAAAATTTTACTTCTGATATGCTTGTCAGGTGTTTGAGAATTTAAAAAGAATAGATGACTAAAAAAATCCCAAAACTGTTTCAATGCAATTTTTCCACATCCTTTTGTTGTTTTTTTTTTTTTTCTCTACAAACTTCAATTTGATTAGAGAGGGTTGAACATTTACAAAATGCATTAGTTGATTACAGATCACTCTCTGGACCCCATGGATCCCTGTACATCCTTCTGTTGGTAAGAATTACTAATAAATTCCCTATTCCTCATTTTTAATCAAAAAAGACTTTTATGACATTTCATGTTAAAATGTGTTTACCTGAAATAATTTCTCACAAGTGATCTACAGGATTTAGACTGCTCTAGAGCATTCTGAATGATTCAGATTGTGATAGTGATCTATGTCTCAAAAAAAAACCAGAGCAAAAAACTTATAACCAAATGTCTCTGTGGTAATCTGAGCAGACCAAGCCTGCATCTTATGTATAATAGATAATAATATAACTCTTCGATTTTCAGTAGAATTTCTAACGCAGTCATGTTGTAGTGTCATTGAACAACTACAGAAATACTTGGAGAGAAATGTTGAAGACAACTGAACAAAAACTAGGCAGTATTTTTGTTCTACTAAAATGTTAAAGGGGTCTTTGTTTTTTCAAGTACCTGAGAACAGCTAGTTAATAGGGTGATTTGTTCATTGTTGGAAGTTGAGGGGAAGAGCATTTGTAAGATTAACTTCTCATGCAAGGATAAGTTAGATTAATGGTTTACAAAGTGTTCCGGGTAAAGTAACTCTTTTACCTGCAGGGTTTCATGTAGGAAGGCATGTGAGAAGTCTGTTTGCAGTACTGCAGGGTTGGCATGCACTGCTTATTTAGATTCTACCTGCAAAGCCGGTAGTGATTTCATGCCATCAGAACGAGTTTGGAACAGAATTCATTGCTCTTTCCAAGAGAGGTAATTTGTGAGAAGCCCTCCTGGTGCAGGTTAGACTTGTTCTTTCTTTAATCTTCACACCTTTTGAACCATATGCTTTCGAGGATGATGATATAAGGACATTGAAGGACTTTGGTCAAAGCATAAGACCAGATTTCTAAGACCTAGATTCTTTGACTATTTCTAGAACAGAGACCCTGTATGGCCCAGGGCTTGTAATCTAACTTTTTATGTGCCTCAGATTAATCTGCTCTGAAATTGTAAAACTTCTCCATATCCTCTGTAGGTAGCTGATATTAAAACTAATTTTTACTGCAGGACATGACATGTTCTGTGGACAAGAGAAGGCTGGGAGTTTCACTTCACCACTGTTTGTATCTCACTTTCAGATTAACAGTTCCTAAATTGTAAGGTGAAATGAACACAGTTCCGTGACCTGCCAAGCAGCTACATATTCCTCTAACTGAGGTGACAGTAGAGGGAACTGAACATCTCCTGTGAAAGCCCAGAGAAACAAATCATACTAATAGAGCAGAGTCAGTGTAGATACACACACACATACATATATACACATCTATGCATGGATATCAGTCAATTGCCCTGATAAACCTAAATCATTCTATGATTCTATAAGCTATCTAACATTCTGGCAGAATTGTTTTAGCTATGAGTTAAAATGGTTATATAAGTCAGAGATTTCCCTTTGCAATCCCAGCTATGACAGAGAATGTGTATGGAGGTTATCCTCTTAAGTACAAGAGAAGTAAAGAACAGTTATCCCTTGCGCTTCCCTCCATTTCCAGGAGTGCTTTTCTGAGAGTTCTTGCCATAAGTAGGTCTGACTTTCCACCCTAGATGAAGATGACTATGCTTTTCTTATCATCTGTTTTCTACTTTCACAGCTTTCAAGAAGTACAAGGAGACCTTTTAGACAGTGAGCCTTGGTTGTGGACATTGTTTGCCATGAGACCAATTGCCTGGGGCAGCAAGTTCTAGAAACTTCCATTTTCTTTTAGTACAAAGGGCTGTCATTGTCTCTTCTGCTCAGTCGTGAATGTGTCTTGCACATGTGGCAGGGTTGAATACAGTCTCTAGCTGTATTGCAATAAAACTATCTTCAGATGGGAACTGTCCATACTTATTAGGCTATAATACCTTCTCATGTTCTGTAACAATAAGCTTGGTACAATCATCAAAATCATTAAAATGGACTCTAAAATACTTTATAGATTACAATTTTTCCCACTGGAGGTCCTAGCCTGGCTCTTGTTTAAGCTGATGCAAAGTAAATTACTGCCCTTGTGTGATCTTATTTTTGTTAAGTAATAACAGAAGAAGTAAGAAATTTAGAGACACACATTCAGAGCAGTTCAGTAACCAGGGTTAGACCCTGCACAGAGACTTTTCTGTGTCACATTCAGTGACATTTAAACATAGTGTAGTATGATGCCCTCTAAAACAGTCACTCCTTGCATGCTCTTTTCAAGCCAAGCACCCATGAATGGGACTTCAGTGGTGAAAAAACTACCAAAAATTGAAATAGTAAGACAAATTATCTCAGACTATCACACCTGCACAACAAGATGACTTGTCTCAAGATGTCTTGGAGATGAGTACCAAACAGACGTTCAATGTTTTTTTCCCAATAACCCTTTTAAAAAGAAGAATCAAAGGGGATTGGTAGTTAAAGAGGAACTCATGCAACACTGTAGGATCAGCCCCTGAATATATATATTTTGAATTCATTAAACTCCACACAACTCTGTAAACACTTTTAACTGAGGAAGAAACATGCTCCCCATTTCTTTTCCTACTAGAACAATTGCATTGTATTAAGACACACAAGGTAAGTCAGAGCAAAGCTTGTTTGGAATTCTCATTTCAACTGCACATTATGCACTTGCATTGTAATATATTCAAACTGACAGCTTCATTATGGAGAATTAATCTAAATTATGTCTAGACATACATTTGCAACAACAAGCATCACAGAGACTGCTTGGTGGCTGACTGCTCACAGGAATTAAACAAGAAAATCCCAGGCTTAAACCTTACAAATAAATGGTTAAACTGAGAAACCAAGGAATAAATGAGTTTAAGCCATGCTTCAGGAACAATACTGAAATCTTCTCTCTAGAATTTTTCTACTTTACATATTTCTTCAATAGTCTACCATTTTAATTGTCATCCTCTCTGCTGCAGGGATGCAACCCTGCTGTAATGCTACCACAGGCTCAGAAGCCTACACAAGATTGTAGGGAAGCTACAGCAAACCATAGAAAGCATTACATGATTACTGCTTCTGTGAAGTAAAAGTGCTTGGATATGTCCATACTTTGAAAGGATACTGTGAATCTCCTATGGTTTTTTTCAATCAGGTGTGTCAGGAAGCTTAGCTATTGTTTTAACATTAGTAAAGTTACAGACATAAATTTAGTGCTGTTCCACCATTAGTGGTGGTGGGGAGAAAAGGAGGCTTGTACTTCACAATGTTATTATTTATTATTTGTAAGAATAAAGGCTTTAGGAACAAGGATGACTTAGTCTTTTTCAGCTACGGATATTTTTATTACCCAGCTATAAAAAATCCACATCACCATCAGTGAATCCTGCAATTGATAGTAATTTTAAGACTGACTGTATACAGTACTTCATGCTAAACTAACTGCAAGGTAAAAGACTACAACTGCAGGGAAAGGGGCAGCATATCAGAGGTTTGATGTTTAACACTAGCTTTGACTTTCAGTAGAGCTCTCTGGGCAGCTGAGCACACAGGAGACACCTAACCTGATGGCTGCACCACAGGAGGAATCTCCATCTCACCAGAAAGCATCTTGCTGGGGTGTCATGACAGCATTCCCCTGTGCCAACACCTGGACAGCATGTTCCCAGTTCCAGAGGAAATGAAATGCTCTCTACCCTACTGTGGGGTTAGTGGCAGGGGAGGAACTGCCTCTGCCAGCCCATTTGATTTTGAGATCTCCACCTGCTGTAATGCAACCTTCATGGAGCCATCCAGAAGGGCTGGGAAGGGCTGAGGAAGGAAAGTGGACTGAGCCCAAGTAAGGGAAAATCGGATCCTGGGCAGGAGAAATGTGAGACTTGAGACTGCTTCAGCTCCAGGACTCTGTGTCCCACTGTGTTCTGGAAAGCACTAGTGATTTTTACACTTGAGGAGACACAGCAGTAAATTCAACTCCTTGACTTGCCTTTTTTCTCCCTGGGGAAGCAGGAAAAATGAACAAGGGCACAGCCCTCAGTAACATGTCTAAACAGCTTCCAGCCTGGAGAAGGCTCTCACTCGTCTGACTCAGAGGCCAGGCAGAGCTACCCCCTGTGCAGATGTGCCTGTAGATACACCAGGTGGAAACAGAGCAGTGCAAGTATTGTACATGTCCTGCAGAAATGGGGATGAGATAAGAATGACGACAACATAGAAAGGTCAAATTAATTTCTTAAGTTACCCAAAAGGCCCATGCCAAATGCACCCCCCGAATTTTAGGTGAGTAGCTGCAAAGTGTGGTGGAGGTTTGCCTTCTGAAAAACTATTGCTGCTGCCTTTAATAAATGCTTGAAGTACTCTGTCAGAAGTGTTTAATAGTTATTTAGAAAGCAGAAGTAGAAATGTGAATGCATGGGGTTAGTTAGCCACTGCTCAACGCTGGCTTGCATTTCTGGTCCCTGCTATTGAGGGAGGGTAAGAAATACTAGAGAGGTTTCAAAGGGGAGCCACAAAACTAGCTGGTGGACTGCCAGGCAGACTGTAGGAGGGAAGACATACAGACCACAATTTATTCAGTTTACTGAAACAAAAAGAAGCCTGAGGTGATTTGGGTGTTTTGTACAAATGTTAGCACACAGGACCTATCCAAGAGTATCCGAGAATAGAGAGCTTTTAAACTTTTACTGATAAAGACAAGATTCAATCACTGATAAATGTCCTTCAGTAGGAGAAACTCCAAATCACCACCTGCAATCAGTGGTGAGTACCTCACATGATTGCCTTCAGGCTATGAAAGAATTCCTTCTCTCTGCCTCCAAGATATATTTTTATTACTTCACTACCCACCTACCACTTTCTGAAGTGTCAGACTTGGTCACCAGTTGGAAACAGGACAATGACAGGGTTAGACCACTGGCAGAAGGCACTATGTAGTCTCAGCTTTCTGCTTTGTGTATCTTCCTCCGGTGCTCAGACTCACAGCAATGGTCAGATTTAGGGTAAGTAAAATGTTTTACTCCAAAAGATAGTCAAGCAGGATCTTGAGAGTTTTCTTTCCTTTACCTTCAGCAAGTATTGCAGTTTGCAGGTTGGAATTCCGCACCAGCCCAGCGGCCTTCAGGGTGCAGATGCTTTGTAGTTTCTTCTTTGCACCTGGTACAGAGCTTTTTCTCCAAAGAGCTGAAACATTTGGTATAACCACACTTACTGTAACTGTAGTCTTCGGGACATGCAGGAATTCAAACAATTCTTTCAGGCCAATAAGAGAGCATCACTACCCAAGTTAAATTTTTTAAACAAAGTCATAGGAAGTCCTTCTCAGCCACTGGCCCCTCCTGACAATGCCCAAGCTTCTCATGCAAGTCCCCTAGGCAGGCAACCATGAGCAGCTAGAAGCCTGTCTCATTTCTGTTTCCCATCAGGATCAAGAAAATGGAACTCTTTCTGCTCATCTCCCCTTAATGAGTTAATGTAGTTGCTGTTTAGAGAATACTCCAAACTGAATCCAGGGCATTCAAAAGTGCAATGACAGTTGCTTTTAGAACATAGCTTTACATCCCCGGTAAAGGGTTAAAATACCCAACTTAGTTGTGGTCAGCTGACAGGTTTAATTGTCTCTTCTTTGCCTGGGGGAATTTAAACTTCAGAGGAAGAAATCTTTGCTCCTGGCACTCCTTTGAGCAATAGTTAAAAGGACATTTTACAAGCAGATAAACGCCAACATCAATCATGGTATTGAAGAATAGTGTAATGCCCACTCAGTGTGTTTGAAGGAAGAGCACTGACATATCTTTTCTAATTTAAATTAAAGCCTGGGAATACTGAGTGAAAGTACTCAGATACCTGTCTGTAAAGAGATTTGGAATACAGGAGTTTTAACCCGGTTTTCACAGTGCCCCACCAGTTTGGCTTCCCAAATTCCCCAAAGTCCCCATTCAGGACTCCCCCCTACACTATATGAGGACCCTATCCCAGAGCCAGTAAATAGCTATAAGCTTGTGCATGGTAGCCCTTCTGAGAACGTGAAGATTAAAATTTTCAGAAATTTGATGCTGGGAATGGAAAAAAACCCCACCAAAACAAGAAAAAGGCTATGCCAGAAGAAGAAACCTAAAAGTATTTTCTGTACGTCATCACTTCTGTAAGCTGCCCATGAGAAATACCTGAGCTTTTACAAAATCTTTTGCCACAAATGAAGTTATTCTGTGAGCTGAAGGAACTAAAAAAAGTCTTTGGTGTAAACTGGCATGCTTTTTTTCAGTCACATTTTTAGATTTTTTTTTTATTTTTTATTTTTTTAAATGGGACACACCTAAGTGAGCTGCCCGTATATGTAGCTCTGTTTCCCCTTAGCTTTTGAACCTACTCATTGATTTGAATAAAATTCAAGACAAGAAAAAAATTCTCTAAGGTTTTTACTGCTAGAGCATTATTCTGGAGGGGAGTTAAAAGGTGAAAAAGTGCAAGGAGAGGAAGTAGAAAATCTTAATATTAGTCTGTTAAATCAGCCAAGAGATAGAGCTCTGTAAGAAACCTGACTTGAAGTTTTCTACTCATTGTTTTTATCTGACTTTTTCTTCCTTTCTGCAGCTAACACCCACAGTTTCTGAAGGGTCTGAGCCTCACTTATAGACCCTTCCAATAGCTTCTGTTCTTATGACCCTTGCAGGAACTTCACAGGAACAATATATCCAAGGGCTGTCAAATTTGGTTCAAATCAGCCAACAAGTTCTGTGACTGCTGAAGGGGAAAATATATGCAGAGTGCTGTTGCAGCAGAAATGGAAAAGCTTGTCTGCCCTAGAGCCATGAATAAACCACCTGATACCAGTTAATGAAAGTAGAAAGAGGGTGCAAGCTACTTTGCCCACTCCAACATATTCTCCTTAAAATCACTGGTTGAAATGCAGGCTAGTAGAAACTAGTTTGTTGCGTTTGAATGCTTCAATTGCTTCTTGTGATTCATCAATAGAAAAGCGGGCTACAGCATGCAGGGAGGTTTGTTTGGCCAGCTGCGAGCCTGAGCAAGTCCAGACTCATGTAACCAGTCATCACTTTCTCACTGTTCATATAGCCATGTGGAGCTCTCTGTTGTTGTTCTTGGAAAGAGTGGGTAAGGATGGAGGGAACATGTGAATGAAATATAATTCCAGGGCAGGGAACACCATTTGATCAACATGTGGAAAGACATGGGAGAGAATCATGCAATGTGCTATCATACATAGAGATCACTGTATCCTGGCTGTCTGAATATTACAGACATATTTAAGAGGTTGCGAAGTGATAAGTAGCTTTCATGTCCAACATTACAGGGTTAGAATTGTGTTACTGAGCTTATTCATTCAGGTTGGACAAAGTGCAGTCATTAAGAAAAGACACATAAGTTCTTTTAGTTAATTTTACACATCTTTTTTCCTGTGCCTTTACGTATGTCAAAAACTTTTAACAGAGAAGAAAAAAAATAAAATCTCATTTTCAAGGCAACAGAATCAAAATAATTATAGTAATTTTATTTTCTCAAAAATTAAGTTTCGTATCTGCTTCTACAGTGTAAATATAACCCATCCTACCATGTAATAGAAGTTAATTTTAAACAGTGTACAGTGAGGTCTGAGTCTATTTCCAGTTATTAGCCATGAAAGCTACCACTGTACAAGCTGTCAGTTCAGTGACAACCCTTTGGTGGGTTATTGCATAACTTACATTAGCTCAGTGACACATGTCAGCTAAGGCATTGAAGCCATTGCTTGGTAGTAGCTCTGTGTCTGATTGAAGTGTTCTATAAGCCTTCTGCTGTGAAAATTTTTTGCTGGCCCTGTTTGTATTTATACTAATGGCTTTATACACTCTAAAGGCAGAGAAAAGGAGAGTAAAACCAAGTACAATTTTCTCGTATTCCCTTCTCTGGATCCCTTCACACTTCCTGAACTATGTGATTATAACCTATATATGGATATTGGTCAAGAACATTGTTTTCATACATGGCAAGTGCATGCATACAGCACAGATGATCTCTGCATGCACAGTAGTCACATATATGATGGCCTGTGGGATTTAATGCTTAGTTGTGACTCAAAGGAGTGCAAGTATGGGAAAAGTACACTTGGGGAAACATGTACCCATCTGGGGAACATTGTACCTATCTTTAAAAGCATAATAAGGAAGACCCTGGGAGCTGCATCACCTTTGCCTGGGAAGACCATAGAACAGATCCTCCCAGAAGTTGTGCTAAGGCACATGTAGGACAGAGAGGTGATTTGATACAGCCATCATGGCTTTACCAAGGCCAAGTCCTGCCTGACTAACCTTCATAGAAGCCTTCTATGACAAAGATACTGTATCAGTGGACAAGGGAAGGGCTACTGATGTTATTTATCTGAACTGCTGTAAAGCCTTTGAGGCACAGTCCCTCCCAACATCCTTCTCTCTAAATTGGAGAGAGATGGATTTGATCAGTGGACTGTTAGACAGATAATAATGTGGTTGGACGGTCACATCTAGAGGATAGTGGTCAGCAGCTCAGAATCCCAATGGACATCAGTGACAAGTGGTGTCCTCAGGGATCTGTACTGGGACCGGTGCTATTTAATGTCTCCATTAATGACATAAAAAAAAAGGATCAAGTGCACCCTCAGCAAATCTACAGATGACACCAAGCTGAGTGGTGCTGTTGACACAGCTGAAGGACAGGATGCTATCCAGAGAAGGGGGCCCATGGGAATATCATGTGGTTTAACAAGAGCAAGGGCAAGGTGCTGCACCTGCATCACTGCAACCCCTAATACCAATACATGCTGGGGGATGAACAGATCAAGAGCAGCCCTGCTGAGAGGGACTTGGGGGTGCAGGTGGATGAGAAGCTCGACATGAACCGGCTGTGCACACTTGCAGCCCAGAAAGCCTGTCCTGGACTGCATCAAAAGCAGTGCAGCCAGCAGGTTGAGGGAGTGGATTCTGCCCCTCTACTCTGCTCTGGTGACTTCCCACCTGGAGTACTGGGGTCCTCAGCACAGGAAGACATTGATCTATTGGAGAAAGTTCAGAGGAGGACCACAAAGATGATTAGAGGGATGGACTGACTCTCCTACAAGGAAAGGCTGAGAGAATTGGGTTTGCTCTGCCTGAAAAAGAGATGGCTTAGGGGTGACCTAATTTGGCCTTACAGCAGCCAAGGGAAGCCTACAGGAAAGATGAAGAGCAACTTTTACAAGAACCTGTAGTGACAGGACAAGAGGGATTGGTTTCAAATTAAGACAGTAAGTTTAGATTAGATATTAGGAACAAATTCTCTAGTGTGAGGGTGATGAGGCACTGAAACAGGTTTCCCAGAGAAGTGATGGATGCCCCATTCCTGGAAGTGTTAAAGGCCAGGCTGGATGGAACTCTGAGCAACCTGGTCTAGTGGTAGAGGTGTTGGAACTCAATGATCTTTAAGGTCCCTTCCAAAGCAAACCATTCTATAATTCTACACAGAGCAAGTATGCAAACATAGCAGATGGACCAGACTCTGCACAGATGCTGTGCAAAGCTGCATTCTTGTCTGGGAAATCACTGACCCCAGCAGAGATCCTCAGTGTTGCAACAGTAGATGAGGACTAGGACCAAGCATGAAGAAAGGTGAGTATAACTGGCAGGATAGCACTTCCATAGTGATTAACTCGATATAATTGAAATCAATTTAACATTTCACTCCAAACTGATGAAATGTTACTTTTGGCACAATGTATCCACACTTCCTTATGTTTTTGCAGCCAGCCTGCACTCCCTGTGGTGTTGAATTGACTGCATGTTGGACAACCGTATCACCTTCCCTGATGTCTAAGTAGGCATTTCCTTCACTCCCACCAATCTGACAAGCAGTGCATCATGAAGATGAAAAGGCATTGTTTTTGTGAATAAAGGAGAAAGAAATGCAATAAAATCTGCCCTTTTTAATGATCAGGACCCTCTCTGGTAGAATCAGCTTATAATATTGTGATGTTGAAAAGCTGGAAATTATCAAAACTGAGGAGTTGTGCTCCTGACAAACACCCTGGGAGGTCAGTGAGTAGCTGCTGGGACTGGCTCCTAGGGCTGCAAGGGCTGCTGTGCAGACTGGGTGTGTGCGGTGTGTGGAGAGGGGTGAACACAGAGAAGTGGAAGGGGGAAGGGAAGGGTAGCCCCCATGGAAACACCAGCATGTTCTAATAAATGGAGCAGTGACCCCTGGGCAGAGGTTTGTTTTTCAGAGAGGGTGGCACGTGCTGGGGTTGCTGACAGTGCTGCCTGGCTGAGTACAAAGAGCTCCTTGTGGGGCTGCCAGTGCACTGTCCTGAAGTGCTGCCACTCTGGCTGTGTTTTCTGGTCTCAATCATTTGATCATTTGCTTGTGGATTTATTCCTGCCTCTGGCCACAGTGATTTTAGGTAGAATTCCACTATATCAGCTATTAGAAAGAAATGTTAGGATGAGGGAAATGAGCAGCAGCTTGAGGATGTGAGGGCTGCCTACTTCCCAAGGGGTCCGGGAGGTGCTGCTGGGCTCTCAGCAAGGTCACAGGGCTCTGTTCCACACCAGCATGTGGGAGGAAACCCAGCTGTGTGGCTTACTCCCTGGGGCTTTTCCAAGCCCGTTCAGCATCGACTTCCCTGCTAGCTGACCCAGAGGGAAGGGCATCCTCCCAGGCTGGATCTGCTGGAGGGTCTGGCTCCCATCTCGGACTATCCAAAGTACCTGCCTTGCATGCAACTACAGCCTGGGCCATCAACACCCTGGTGCGGGCCTCCTACTGCCCCCAGCATTCCCATGGTGAGGACAGGAGGGAGTGTGGGGGCTGCCAGTGGTAGATGAAGAGATGGAGAGAAGGAAGGCAGCTGAGTACTACTCCATGAACCAGCTTGGGAACTGGTGGCTATCTGAACACCCTGGCCTCTGCAATCGAAGTGCTGACACTGTGATCCAAGGAGAGATAATGGCTACTGTTTGTCAAACTTTTGAGCTAGTGTGTTGCTGCTGCCCTGCCGGGGCCTCTGCAAGGATGGGATGGTTACACCTAAGCAGCTGTTGTCACCTTCTCAGCCCACTACAGACATCTGCTTGGGGCCAAGGGGAGTCATGTCCCAGGAAGACCTGTTTCTCACCCTTACAGACAAAGTGAGTCTGAAGGACTATCTTGGATGCAGAGGCATGAAGGACCAGAGCACAAAATTGCAAGAGGGATCCAGGCTCTAATTTTCATCTCTATTAGGTTGACTGAATCTTTGCAGCAAAATGATTTATGGAACATTAAGGTTGGTCCACCCAAAGTGGACTAATTTGCATTAGTATGGAGCACTTCCAGCTCCCAGTGAACTCATCAAGACTTGACCAAGAGCAACGCTCCTGGAAACAGGTGGCTTATTGCCTAGCTGTTGGCATCATGTCAGGAAACACTGTGCAGTGCATAGGAATATCCTACACAGGCATAAGTGCTCTGGGCAGGCATGATGGTCACAGCTCTTGGTCACAGTCCTTACACTACACTGGCCATACCTTTGTGTATGACTGATATATGAAGCTGTCATCGGGGATGCTGGGCAGGGCAAACAGAAGACTCAAGTGTGTGTAGCAGGCTGTTTTCTGTCCTGCCAAATTGTTTTTCCTTGATGTCTCTGTCTCAGACTGTACAAAATGTCCTCGCTTGCAAACCCTTTTCATACCAAATTTTAAGCAAGTCACACTAGTTTTCTACTTTAAACCTGCTTGCACCTATTTGTCTTTCCGAGTGAGTATATTAGCATCAGACATAGCCTCATGCCTCTCTCCTCTGCCACCTCAGCATTCACACTCACCACTGCCATTCACAGCTCAACCAAATGTAGGTTATTCTCCCTCAGATGGCTCTAGAAATTCAATAAAACACTTTCAAAAATACTTCTTGATATTTTAAAGGTTTGTTTTGTTTTTTTTCAAAATTTAGTTTTCTTCTTTTTCTGTAGGGTCTTAAGGCAGGTATGTCAAACTGCTTAGAATTTTAGTACTCAATGGAAGCACGAGCTTGGTTGTTAAATTTGTAGACACATTTAGTTTCTATTTAGTTTATTCTGCACAGAAATGAATGTAGACAGAATAAATATGTATGACAGAAGAAGACAATAGCTTTGACTGCAGCTTGCTTCTGCTGGCTTTATGCTCTGCTTGCCAGTGGGAAAACACTGGTATGAAAGTGGAATCAGGGCAGTATCACTGCCCTAAGAGGCCTGAGATGACTACATCCTGGAGAGTCTCAAAAAGGAAAGCAGTCGGCCCAATGGATGATGAAGCCATGTCACATGAGGTACAGGCGGTGGCTGTCAGGTGCCACTTCCCACAAAGTCCCAGGGACACACAGTCTCTCAGATGGCAAATCCCCAGGTGCTGAGGCCTCTCCTAAACATCCCAACTACCTACACTGTAGACAGCTAGTCAACCTGATCTCCAATCCACTGACCAGCTGTGGATGGTGAAAGGGATGGCAGCAGCACAATGTTGCTCTGCAAGTGTTTATGACACAGGGCATTTGGGAGAAAGGAAGGAAGAGGTAAAGGGAGAAAGGCAAAACAACCATCATTGCTAGTCTTATGTTCAGCACGTGAGAGCTGTCAGTGGTTGTCAGCATGACTGTATAGGGACTGAGTCTGAGTACATAGGTACTGCAGGAAGTCTCAAGAGAGTCATGAATCTCCCTTCACCCTTGTGCATGTGACTTCCTTCACTGGGAGCTGCTCTGGCATTTAATGAAAACAGACAGTGAAAGCAGACTAGGGGGATTTGGAAATGTGTAGTTAAATTGAACAATTTCTCCCTCTTATATTAAAAATAGTTTTGCTATGCTGACCTAAAAGCTAGGTTTTGTTCATCAGATCATTAAATCAGAACTATAGTCCACAGGATAATTAAAATTTAAAAGTTAATTAAAACAGCAATGATCTAAGCACAAGTCCATAAAGAAGGCAGGGAATTCAGATACCTTATATCTCCTCTTAGGAGTCATGACTTTCATCACATATAATTACTCTCCCCTGTGGTGTGTATGGGAAAGACCTGTTTCTAAATGAGGATATTTTCTATTAAAAACAGCAGGAGAAAAGTTCAGACACCAAGGACTTAATCTGTAAGGCTGATTCTTGAATGAAATCATCCCCAGTCTGGCAAAGCACTGGCACAAATGTTTATTTATGAGTGTGCAAACAGCTTTGTTGCCTTTAATGCCATCACTTCTCCTCCTAACTCTGGCATGTCCTTCAGTGCTTTGTTCAAACAGTCCCAGAGCACTCACTGGAAGCTTGTTCAATTGACAACACACAAACCAAACACTTAGGAATCATGAACTTCAAAAAAGTGCAAGCAATACACAGATCCCAAGAACCTGGCACCTAGCTGTTGGTCTAGTAATGATGTGACTGGCAGGTGGACTGTGAAGAAGACAGGAATTTGGGGAGATAGGGTGCAGAGCTCTGTGGAGAGTTGTGCATGCATTGAAGGGAAAATATGCTGAGGGTGTATTCCAGAGGTGAGAGAGTTGAGCTATAGGGTTGTTCACGGGACAAAATGGACTGTAGGTCTGCTGAGGAAGGTGGTGAATTCATCGGAGGTGGCCTGTGGACTATTCCTGGGGTTGGGAGAGACGTGGTGGAAGGTTTGATGGAAGTCTGTGGTGCTGCACCTGGCGCAAGCTATAGGGCTGACTGTGGGGAAATAAACTCCAGTCTATACAGAAAATTCCCTGGCTAGCAGTGGCAGCTGTAGAGCAACATCTGGGGATTGTTTCTCTTGCCATAAACATTGTCAGTTTTTCTTTTCGCCCCTTACAGGGTGAGATTCTGTACAGAATACAAGCTAACCTAGGTCATCTCAGTAGCATGGATTAATCATGCAGAATCCAACAGTATCTGTGGGTAGTTTCTACAGCCACTTCAGTTTTGTAAATGTAGCTGACATGGTGATCAGAGAATGAGATTGTTGTGGAAACTGCTTAAAGAAGCTCTTGCACTTCAGATGAGGCAATGACCTAAATACTCTTAAAGGGTACAGGGAGAGGCTTGTGCTGTAACCAAGTACGTCAGTGAAGCTGCACTTGAAAACAGACCTGAGGAATTAATACAAATTTTTTTCTTCAGTAGTCATGGCTAGATTTTTTTAAATGAGTAAATGGTGTTTTCTCTTTCTTACAATAGTCGGTTTCTCACACTTCAATTTTGCCCTCAGCCCACCTGACAAGGAATGAGAGTCACTATTTATCGGATTCTTCGTGTATCAAGGGAGAGGATGTCTTCTCTGTCTGATTCTGGATTTGAGAAAGAAAGTAGAAGATTGCATGGAAAGATGGCTTCACTGACCATCAGTTTACTACTGCTCTCTTCCCTTCCCATTAAAGTAGTGTCTCCTGCAGACACTTACTCTCTGCAGTCCTTGCAGTTTGTCTGCCTCCTTCTTTTTTCATTCAGAGGATGTGTGGGTAGCTTGTCCAAGCAGCTCCAAGGTAGCAGCACAATTTAACTGTTGATTAGATGTAATTTGTCTAAATACTGAAGAATCTGGGAAAGATGTGGCAAATGCATTAACAGGTAAACAATGTACAGAAGATAACAATAATACTCATTGAAAAGCACTTAGGGGAAGTGATTTGTTGTGCTCTGTTTTCAGTAAATACAAAGTTAACATAGATGAATATACATGTATGTGTGTATATCAACAACAGGGTTGAACAAGTGCTGCCTGTTCATATGGTGTGTCAGTCTATCCAGCAGAGAAGCAACAAAAATGTTGCACGAATTTCATGTCACCAAATGAATATTTTCAGACACACTTGATCTCTTGCTAATTCCTGCTTATAGCTCTCAGTACTGCAGGTTCTTTCTGGTTTCCTTTGCTGCCTTAGAAGGGCAAGATTAAGTCCCACCAGGACACCAACTTGGGATCATTTAGCTGAAGGCAATCAGCCAACATCATCTGAACTTTCTCAGTCCTGATGTTTGCATGCAGGTGTACTTCGTTTTCAGCCTTGGAGAAGTAGGGCTCATTGGGCAGGCTTTCACAATAATGTTGGTATCTTCCCCTGGAAGAAATTGCCTGCCCTTTGACTATGGCTGGAATTATCAGAAATCAGGTAAACTCTGAGCTTTTATGAACCCAAGGTGACAATGAAATGTAACTATATGATCCCTCTGTTCCTTCGGGATTTGTAAGACAAAATTAACTGAGCTCTGCAGGGTTCCCATTTTATATTATTATATAAGTGAGCTGGTTTTTTACTACCATTGTAGCTTGACTTGCATTTTTTTCAGCCTTCATGACCTGGTGGAGGTGGAGGTTACTGAGGTGGGTGAAATCTGAGTGTAGTTGTGGAGGAGAAGAAAGGCTCTGCAGTCACAAGACTGCAGAGCCTTATGACAGGGAACATGTGTGCAAAGCAGGGAGGGGCTGGTGGCAGGAAAGGGCAAGAGCCCTCATGTGTTACAGATCTGCATCACTGTACTATTTGATATCACAATGACCCCAGATTTCTCAGGGAGAACACCTGCTTTCAAAGCAGTGGCCCTCATATTCCAGCAATGACGATATTTCAAACAACCCTGTTGAGCTACTAGAATGAACTTCTTACCAGGTAGGGATCGCAAATGTTTACCTTCTTATTGAGATACTGGGTCTCCTACACATGCTTATACACTTCAACACATAGGCATATACACATAGCTGCATCTAGAAACCAAGCAGCATTTTAGTTTTGTAAGAAAAAGAACTGCAGTGGCCTGGTGAGCAGGAAAAGAGGCCCCACAGTGTGGGGGTTGTGCCTGGACCCTCCCTGGGTCCTGATGTAGGTAGATAAGTAGGCAGATAGCTTGAAGACTCATTCTTCCCTGTCTATCCTCCTCTGCCTTCTGATTGCCTTCTACTTGTTGTCATTATGGCTAGCAAAATCCCTATGGATCTATGCACAACCAGATCAGGAGGATAGAGAGAGGAGAGAAAGATTGTCACCCTTTCTTATTCTGCAAGTTAGCTTTAGTCCATATCACCCATGGGACCTGGTTTAGTTCATGCTCCATGGGTACAGGTGCAGTAAACAGGAACAAAGGTGGTAACAAGAAATTGAATGTTAAGGGTGGACAGGATATTTTTTTCTCATACAATTGGAAAGCAGTCAGATTCACCTATGAGTTCCAGATAAGCAGACAAAGAATAGCATGGGTCTGTGAAATTTTTTTTCAGCAGTTGTTATGCTCTTAATGTAGAAAAACAAAAGTGGTGACAGAGAGGGAGGAGTAAGGGATGCTGAGCCTAGAATTTCAGCAATGCCCTTGAATTCTTGTTTTACCTGTTCATCTGTAATTGTAGCTTATCAGAAGCACATCAGAAGCCTCAGGTAGAAATACAGACAGATCACTGGGCTTGAAAAAATGAAGCCACAGGCTCCCAAAGAGCACAGGGCCAGAACCAATGTCATGCTTTGCTGAGAACATAGTAAAATGCATCAGAGTCTCTTATAAGAGTGAGACAAATCCTTAAGGTATTCCTTAAGAGGAATGTCTTAAAAACTTTCGGTATGCTACACTCCTCAGCTCAAATGCTTATTTCTAAAAGAGGAAAAGAAACTCATCCTCCATTTGCACTCCTCTGGCTTATGGCTAGAAACACTTGCCAGGGTAAGCAGCTAGACCCTAATCCTCAGATCATGAAGTTAGGCACATCATTGCTCTTGAAGATCTGGCCTTCAGCATGAAGTTGGAAGGTGGGCTTTCAAATAGAGTATCTGCTCATCACACAGGGATAGGCCTGAAACTACTTCAGTGATTTCTGATTAAGAAGGTGTATTGAGATAAGCACATATGACTCTGCCAATTCTTAAGAAATCCAGTCATGGTCAAAATGAACACTACCTTTATCTAGTCTGGAAAAAATCATGAAAAATCAGAAATTCAGGTAAAATTTCAAAAGCATTCAGTATTCCTCTGAGAGCACTGGAAGGGAAAGTGCATGCCAGAAGACAGCACATTTACTATAGATGGCCTTTCGAACCTCCTGCAAACCTGACATGATTTAGAACAGCACATTTGTGTGTTCTCAACTGGAAAAATATGCAGAGAAGCTGAAAACTTCTAGAACTCTCTCAAACAATTTTCACTTCTCCATCAAGTGTTTACTTGCAGAGATATTGCTCTGGATATAGACCTTTAAGTGAAACAAGTGAGAAAAGAAAAAAAAGAAAAGTAATTATTTAATGTAACAAGAAGGTAGCCTTATGATTTCTCACACTCCCTTGATCATCTTGAAGAGTTTTAAAGTACTGATCAGTATGTGAAAGAAAGAACCTTCACATTTTCTGTTCTGTAAATCTCAACATGCCAAGACAGTGGTGTGCAGAAATATAAATCAGACACTAAGTACTTGTTCCTGTGTCTTTAGTGGTATGTATTATTCAAACTATGAAAGGTACATAACTTCAGTTGGCTAATCTGAGGACAAAATTTCATAAAACTACATGTCTTATCAGACTCTAAATAAGAATAAATGATCCATACAATTGCCACAAAACCATATAAAACGCTGTAGAAATTAATCCTGATTTAGTCTGAAAATGAAATTCTGAACCATATCCTGAAAGGGATTTAGTTAAGAACTATAATCAGAGCACCCCCTCTTTTCAAATTTGTTCTATAGTACTCAGGTTGGAAGCAGAGACTGTGTTTGAATAAGTGGAAGCAGATGTTCTTTTGGAAAGGTCTGCAATCATAGAGTAGGACATTCTCTTCCAAAAATCTTAAGATTCACACACAAGATGAGAACTTTTCAGGAATATTACTACATTCATTAATGTTTAGAAAATTTCACATCACCACCACCACACTGTAACAAACCTGCTTGCAGGTTGTTAGGCTGCACTTCAGTGCAGTTCCAGATTTAGAGATTTGTATGTTCAATCCCAACATTTCCAAGCTTTAAAGAACTACTTCTTACACTTTTCTTTGCTGAGATAGCCTGAAAAAAATGCACATGGCCATTACACTGCACAACCTACTTGATTGCAAACTGAGTTATGCAAAACTGCTGTTTGTCACAGGATAACAAAGCTTACGTTTGAGAACACCAGCCTGGATCTTCATTTTCTATTCTGCCTAGAATGACAAAATGCATAGATTTACCAGGAAGGTTTAGGGACAACAGACTTGGTAGCTCCTCTTCAAGTAACACTGCCTGGGATGGCAAACACGAATTTCATGGGGTCACAGGAGGCGTCCTGCATGTCCCTACCCGCTCCCTCAGATCAGTGTCTAACTCTGCTCAAAGCTCTGATAAGTAGCAGATTATTTCCAGACCTTTCCATGCCAGGGATATCACCTGGGTGTGGTACCATAGCACTTCATATTTAATACTGTCATGACCTTGTATATACTAACTGTATTAGGATAGTCGGTTACACATGCACAAAGTCCAATGTGTACATGCTCAAAGAAATGTTACCTCTGGATCCTGATGAATGAACAGGTTTGTCACTCACTCAGATTGTCTTCTTTTTCCTTTCTTCTCTTCTCTGAGACTTTCATTTCATGCCCAATGCTTGCAACATGGTGGTTGCCTGGAGAATTGGAATTGCTTGTAGATAACATTATTTGGAATGAAACCCCTGAAGCTGAAACAAAAGGGAAAGGACCTTTCAGTTTTATCAAATGTACATATGTTCCCATTGTGGTTTTGTTTTTTTTTTTTTTTTTGCTAGCTGATATTCTAATAAACTGGATGTTTTGTTATGAGCACAAAGAATCTAATACAATTTTCACAAAAGGCAACAGGAAAAAAAACCTTTTCTTTTTTGTGGGGCTCAGATTCTGCTCTAATTGTGTTTTCTCTCTCAGCCTAGCAGACATATGAATAAAAAGCTGCAGATGCAGTTTAGATTGTCATTAGATGTTCTTTAGACCATGTGATTCCTCTACTGAGCTCAGTTATATCATTAGAACTTCTGCTTATTTCAGATTTTTTTTCCCCTTTGGATACCTTTTCATCTCTGATTTGAAATACTAAAACTTGTTCTCCCATAGAAAAATGAAGAAGTCTAATTTTTAACACTGGAGAGTTATAACAGAAAAATAAAGAAAAGAAAGAAAAAAAGAAAAGGAAAGAAAAAAAGAACAACACCACTGTGTCAGGAACAAAATATTTTTACTTCTGACACATGGGGGAAAATTGCTTTCTTCAAGACCACTGTGCCTCTGCCTTGCATTTAAATATCTAGTGTCTTAACTATTATACTCTCTTGTCTCTTAACTGTTCTCCCTGTCCTTCCCTTTCCCTTTCCCTCTCCCTCTCCCTCACTTTCCCTTTCCCTCCTCTTTTGACACTATGCATCTGGCATATTTTAGAATTTTAGGTGTGGATGAGGGGAATCAAGTATTGGAACTGCCTGTTCCTCACCATTAATTCCAAGGTGAGTTAAAACAACTGAATCAGATGCAGAAGAAAGCATTTGTAGATACCTTGCTTAGGTCAGCTGTTACACCCCTGTATTGTTGCCTTGTCAGAGGATAGACATAATATGGTCCTAAAGAATGACTGAAATAAAGTCATAGATAGCAGCAGGATAGAAGAAATAGTATCTGAAAAACATAAAACTTCATCTATGGCAGGTTGACTTAAACTGACTATTTCTGAGGACTGGCAAACAAAAAAGATGAAGATGCATGTTTTCTTGGAAAAGACTTCTTAGTTGCTTTTCTTCATGATGAATGATTTATGAACCTGTGGAAACCCCACTATATATTTTTGTGAGTGTGATTCACAGCTCTCTTCAGGGACGGAGTTTTATTTTGTGGAACAAATAAACACTCTTTTTCCCACTGTGTGTGTGACTGAAAGATCAGTATAGCTACATAACTCTGCACTACCATGGTTTATTTAGAGTTGTTTCAGATATATTTTCGTATTATTTAATGGAACCCTGCATGTTACAGGTTAGAAGTCCTATCTTTAAAAAAAAAATAAAAATTTCTATCAGTGGGTAGTATTTGTTTGGAAGTATGTAATTGTTTTGCATGTTGCACTTATGTTTCCCATAATTTTAATTTTAACAATTTGCTTCATTCTCAGCTACCATTTTGAACATTAGCGTGCTGTGAAGCCACTAAACTAACATTTTATTTAAGTTGAGCTTATGAAACTGCAAACTATGAACAGTCATAGAATGAATCTGTACATAATTTGTTCATTTTTGCCAATCGCTTTTTACCTTTGCCTGCATTTTGCACTTATCTAAAGACTGAAGTATTTTGAAAGTGGGTGGGCAGAAGTGTATGCATACCTCTGATAATTAAGAGAGTTATATATACACCTCAAGCAGCAATTATGAAAAGTCATGAGGGAGATGTGTTTGGAGTTTGGGCAACATCAGTCTCTTTTTGTCACTTCATTGGACTTCTCTCATGCAAAGAATATTGGTAAAATCTGCTAAAATTCTCACAGCAAGTCAAAACAGATTTTTTTGTTCTGTTTCCTGGCTCTGTGTGGCAAACACAGCAAAAGCCAATCTTCTTCCCCAGGCTCATGTTTGGAAAGGGGTGTTTGCAATGGATCCTCCCTGATTAGACTGTGCAAGGAACCCACGCTGTATATGGTGCAGAAATGCATGGGTGGTTGGATGATTACTGCAGTGGTTTCCTCTAAAGTCTTCTTCATTGCTCACTCTTTGTTTGCTCAAAAAAAAAAAACAAAACCCCAAAAAAACAAACAAACAAACAAAAAAAACCCCAGAAAACAGAAAGAATGTTTTTTTTATTCAAGCCTCTCTTCCCTTTAAATCTTTCATTGGTGTCCTTATGAACTATCTATCACATTCACACTCCTTGTACTGGCCTGAAAGACTTGCTGTAACACTTCATACTGCAACATTAAGTGCCTCTTGTGCTTGGTCAAGGTTGTCACAATGACTACATGCTTCACCTAAGTGTGGGTGACTTCTTCTTCTTGTTCCTAACCTGTTTGTAGTGAAAGGGCTCTTGAGGTCTTACTCACAGAGGTATTGAACCCCTCTCTTCCATCTTCCAGTAAAGCTTGTTGGTAGTGTGATGAGGCCCAAGCTTACTCAACAATACCTTTAGAATTAATAGAAGCATCAACAAAACTTTACTTGCATCAGACCCAAGCAGTTACTTTTTGAGGTGAAGGCTGTGATTTTCATACTCCCTTAGTCCATAATGACCATGTTGGTTGTTCTCATTGTAGCAGCACATCTAAATTTAGTGTGTAAATTCTTTGCCTGTTAGATTGCTTATTTGCTGTGCCAAGTGCAGAGAACAGTTTAGGCCCTGCATAGTTTGGCTATGGGCTAGGATTACTTAGAGCTGGGGTGGCATGTTGTTGCTGGCTTGTTGACCAGGCTTTCTTAAAGGATGTGGTCTGTGCTATGCTCTGTTTCAATCTCATTCCTGGGTGCAAATTAGGGTATTGTCTTTCATGGTTAAACTTACACCAAATCTGTAAATGGTTCCTTAAAAGCTGTTGCTTTGCTTGTGTGAGACCATGGAATAGAGGACTGTTGTGATGTTTCATAGGAACATCTCATTTTCCATGCAAAAATGCTTCTGGAAAGTTGATTACCACAGAAAGAGCTGAACTCCAGAGCTCCTTTTCCTTTCACCTTGAACTAGCAAACCTGCAGAATAACATGTAGCCAGTGTTTCCTCCAGTGTCTGAGCAAAAATGTCTAGTGCCTGAAAAGCTGAAAATAAAATTTTGTTTTGAGGATAGGGTAAGTAAGCATAGATGGTGATGAGCAAGCAGATTTTTTTGGATTAGCTAGTCAGGTGTAGATTTGTCTAGATCATGTTAAAAAAGAAATAAACTGAACAGTAATGTGTTATATAAAATATTTATTAAGAAGTAGCATTAATGATAGATTCTGATTGTTTTGCTTAGCACAACCACAAACTTTTTATTGCGTTCCTTCCTTTGTTGGCAAATAGCATTAGGCTCATATTGCATACAGGACACTGTGTAGTGACTTTTCAGGCTTAGTCAGTATTTAAAAAAAACCCAAATATTTAAGACCAAATAAAATGACGCTAGAGTTTAATCTAATAATTTAAAAATAGATCCAGGTAATAGCTGTTGACAAATTGTCAAGTAAAACATTTGAACTTACATAAGCACATTCCTCGATTTTTTCCCATGCTGAAACAATTTCATGAATTTGCCAGGGATTTCCATGCAATTTTGCCTGACCTATCCCCCTTCTTTTATTTGAGAATAAGATACTCAGAGAGAGATGTTTTCAATTTATTCCATATTTAGAAACATATAAAGGAAACATTATATCAGTTAGTAGGTCTGGGCCTTTCCAAATGTGTGGCCTTGACGGACATAACCAGTCGTTTGTGCCAACAGCCACAGAAAACGTGAGATGAGCTTCATGGACACTGACAATATTTTTCTACAGGTCTGACTAGCTGGTGCCAAGCAACTGCTTGCTGTGATGCCTGCCTCATCCAAGGCTCTTCATCACTAGTCTCCCTGGACTCGCCTCTGATGATTCCACTCTCCTCCCTCCTGCCTGCCCTCCTTTCTCTCTCCTTTGCTTTATCTTTTCCTTTCATTTATCACCATCCCTGCCCCCCATGAAACCAGGGGTACCATAGTGTTTGCTGGTGTGGGTCGCTGTGCTCCATCCCTTTTTCCTAGTTTTTGGCTGTCTCTTTTGTTTTGACTGTAAGCAATTCAGGGTGAGACTGTCTTCTTCTCATCATCCTCAGGATACCCAGGACAGTAGATTTCCACACCCAGTTGATCCTTAACAACATGAATAAATAGGTAAAAAGAATGGCAACAGAGTTTTACTCATTTAGACAGGAAATGGTAAAGAAGCATGATTCTTTCCCCAAAAATTCTCCTTGTATGAAGCAAAATAATTCTGTCCTCCTATACTGGGTTGCTTCCATGTCTATTTTACTTTAATGTGTTGTTTGTTTTTTTTTCTTTTTATCTTCCGCTGGCAGTCTTATGTGGCTCTACATAGCAATCTTTCTAGCACAATAATTTCTCACTTCTATTTTCCTTCCTTTTCTCCTGAAGACCAAATTCAAATTTCTCAATCTCCATATCCAGAGTCTTATATAAATTCTCTCTTCTATCTGGTCTGCAAAACTAATTAACAGCAGAGTCCTGCAAGAAGTCTGCACACGGAAAATCTTGGGTAGGCTCCTGCGCTGAAATTTGTTTCTAAGTAGTGATGAAACCAAGTTGGTAGAGGTATTCAGTGTTTCCTTATCTCCTGTGAGGGAGTCTCTCATACAGCTGCTTGCCAGCATTTCTCTGACTCACACAGCAAAGCTGGGATCAGAACAAAACTAAAGGAGCACAGTTTCCAAACTTTAAGCCTAATGTCCTACACCTAGTTTCAAACCTGCATTTAAAGGGATTGCTTACATCCTTCCTCCTCGATCCACAAAGGCTGTTATATAAAATGTTTTCCTAGGTCACTCAAAAATCATTTCATGATGATTCAGTGGTCCATAATCTTTAATGAGCTTTTGGCACTTGTCTGTGAATGCTTGAAAATTTCAGGAGTGCAAGTATAAGTTTCACTGCTTAAGTGTATGAGGGAAAATACTTCTTCAGTGCTCATCATTTATAGCTCAGCAAAGATCAAGCATGAAAATAGTACAGTTTCAATTAGCTGCTGGTCTGGATGATGCTGGTAAACTGTAAATAAAAAATCGTCTGTGTTTTGCTGGACTGTGAATAGGCTGCTTTGAGCAGCTGAGGAATGGCTTGAGCTGGCTGTCTGAAGGACAGGGAGCTGCCCTGCTCAGCTGTTGGCATGTTACCTCATGCTTCAGGGTTGGTTTGCTTTTCCTTTTAAATCAACTTGTAATAAACTTCAAGTTAACCTTAAGCTGAGGTCAGTCTGAGGCTAGGTAGGTGATACATACCTGCCTGATGCTAAAAGTATCTGAGGGGTTCTGATTCCTTTAACTCCTGTCAATCTAGTTACAGACCTTAATATAAGACAGAAACTATTCTGGTCCCACAAATCTCTAGTCTTCCTAGCAATAGGATAAGAACAGGCCTCTCGGCTGTTTTTTTAGATCTTGGATTTTTTTCATATCAGTGATCAACACATGGTGTTCATTTCCCCCTGAAAGTAGAACCACCAGAGCTGAATACAAACACAAATGAAACATGTTTGCTGTAGACTAAAAGCTCCTGGATAAAGAAAGTTGCTGTCCCTTAAAAAACAAAACAAAACAAAACAAAAAAACCCAAAACAAACAAACCCAAAACAAAAAAACAAAGAAAAAAAAAGGGAGAGAGAGAAAGAGAAAGAAATCTGATTTTCCTACAAGGTTCTAAGGTCCACTACCAAAGAAGAGCCGAATACCACCTGCAATATCTTAAGTGATGCAATCTGCTTCAGTGAACATATGATGTAACTGACTTTCTCAGAACTTTGTCAAAGCTTATTGTCCTAGGATGTGATCTGATGAGATAAAATTGTGCTGAACATTAAAAAAAGAGTTGATATTGAAATGACCCGTGAGTGTCAGTTGATGTAATTAAACTTCTACTTTGGAAAAGCATTAGAAGAATGTTTTTAAACTACTTAAGTACCCACTTGTGTCAAAATATTTTTTGAGTTAAAAAAATTAGCTTGGTTTATAACAAAAATACTTAGTATTTTTAAAATGGTTAGAATCAAAGTTTGTTTAAAAATTACTTTCTTGGAACATTTAGATTTACCAAATCAAAACTTTTTTCTAACCTCACAAAAATAGTCATGTTCCACTTTTTTCTGAGGAGAGTTATTCAAGTCTAGAATGTTCTCGTATAAGTATTGAGCATGAAATGCTTTTTTAGGTGACATAATTTCATTTTGCAAATCTGCCAAATCTATTCTTACCCTGTGAAGTGGTCAGGTGTTAATCAACATTACCCTACTAACTCTAGGGTCCTCTGTTTTAATTGACTAGGGATGGTATTGTTTGCACAGGTGCCGTAGCTGGGGAACTGGATTAATATCCATTTTCCTTGGCTAAAAGACTTGTTTTTCATGTCTTGTCTGTCTTTTTGCAAACATAGTTGCAGAATCTCTCATGGACTTGCATTTACAATTAGCTGCTTTCACACAACAGGTTCTCTCTCCTGCTGATGCTGGTTCATTAGTATGTAGATATATTTTCATGCCTTCACCTAAGGGCTCGATCCTTTTTCCCACTGAAATAATTAGATATCTTGCCATTAATATCAGTGGAAGCAGCTTCTGGCACACTATCAGTATTCCTCTTTTCCTGTAGAAGTTGCAGGCTTTCCCAAAATTAGTGATTAGAGAGCAGATCGCTCTCCATTAAGCATTAAGGTGTACAGCTCTTCCTAGTCACTAGTTCTCAGTGTTCTCAACTAAGTGTGATCTCTCTGTTGACAGTACTCAGTCTGTCATAGTCCCCAGGACTGTACTGTCCTTTTCTTTGGAATTTGGATACACAGATCTGAACCGCAAATGTTTCCTGTCAGATTATCTGTCTGCCTAGCAGCCTGACACTGCCTAATACACTAGTTCTTTTATCTTTCCTAAGAGCTAAGAGTTTTCAAAAACAAATCCTTTTTTTCTCCTTAGGAGTCCTTTTTTTTTTTTTTTTTAAGTCTGCATTTCTATAACTCTTTATGGAACAGCAAATCAAGAGAAATCAGCTTTGTATTTAGCTCTGAAGTTGGAAAGGCTGATTTATTCTATAGGACGCATCCAGACTCTATGACTTGTCCTCTCCACAGTAAACTTAGGAGGGATTTCTTAGTGAGTTAGGTCTCTTATTAGAAAATTATGCCAATTTTCCCTGACACAGAGCCCAACTAAACCAAATGTGAAGGTTCCTAGGATTTCAGTGAGATTTAGTTCAACTCTGAAAGGAGCCCTGTTCCACAAAACAAATACAGGCTGCCTTTTCCGAGGTATTTGGTCTTGCTTCTAAACAAAATGATGCTTATTTAAGTCTACTACCGAGGCATGGACACATACCTAACCATTTCTGTGAAGGGTAATTTTTGATATTTATTTTTAATTCCTAATAGACTTCTACATTATTTAAAGCACTGAGGTGAAAATAATGTTATGGCAATAAAATGACCCACTACTCTGTTCAAGCATACCTTTGCCAAAGAAATGGCTCTTTTCTGCTGTAGCAGACAAAGACTCCATCCAAGAACACCATACAAATGCAGGAAGTCTTTACCTACATGAGCATTGAGCATATAAATGACTCTTCTGCCCGCACCTGCTTAATTTTGCCTGCATTTAGTTTCAAATAGCTCCTTTTTGTGAAGGTGATCCAAAAAAAAAAAAAAAAAGCATCTGAGAATGAAAGAAATGGACAGTTTCTTATTTTACAGCATCAGTATCAACCCATAAGGACAGACCTTGTCCATAACTTCTCTAGAAATCCACATTATAATTGCAGCTGGGAGAATAGGTATTACTTGTGGAAAGCTAGGTAGGATATATGTAAAGATCACCTTGGTCTACACTAACCAGGCTATATATCCACAGGTGGTGAAATCTACGAAGATAAAGGCAGATTGATGATCTTTTATATTTCACCACCTTGTTGGAGGATATTTCTCACACTTTTCTGGGGATACCTGAGTTTTGGGAGTGGGAGAGAGGGAGGTAGGGTGGCAGGACAGAAGCATGGGGTAGGTTTGGAGCATAGCATCCAATCTCTGTTAATCTCTAGTCTTGCTGACTGTATGGATGCCATTGAAAAATTTTGAGTCAGATGAGATTTTCCTTCTTTAGATATGAAGGGAACTGCTGCATATCTTTTCTAACCCTTGGCTAAAATGTACATGAAAATGTGGGTAGGACAGTTGGCAGAGTGGATAGATGTGCAGTGATTGGAGAAGCTGAATTCTGGAGGCAGAAACTGAGATGGCTAGCATTTCATTATCTTTGATTTTTGAAAGATTTTTGAGTATCTGCTAACTCCTTTCTAAGTTGGTGTTTGTAATTGTTTAAAAATATTGCTATAAATGTTTTTGAAATTGCTTCCAAGGGGAGAGTTGCCTGAGATGTTACCAGATATAAGGTAAATTACACGGAGCTGAATTCCTTGCCTGCTTCTTTGCTGCACCATTTCAATGACACAAGAAGCCACAGGAATGCACAGGTCCTGCACCACAGCTGCCACTCCCTCGGCACTCACCTGATTCTCCCTCCTTCTGCCCAGTCCTCCAGCAGCTCAATTCCTCCTTCTTCATTTTACTCCAGAAACTCTTACCTCTCAGTTGTCAGACAAAGTGGTTCTTACCTCTCACCTGAACCCCATAATCATAAATCAATAATTACAAGGTGACTTCTACATGAATAGAAATCTGGTGAGGATGTTTATTATTTAGATGACATAGAGAGTATTTCCTGTTTATCTGGTTCTGGTTTTATGAAGGATCCTTCTACAAATAAGTGCTTTGGCTGAAGCATCAGCTTTCATAGGGCCAGTCTGATTTTACCAAGACAAGTCCACATCCTGGAACCTGCAATTACACTTTAATACTCTGGAAACTATTTCCTTGCTCACAAAACCTTTATTTGCAATGTTATGGTGTAGGATGTGATGCCATTGCCACAAGGTGTCCTGTTGTGATGTCACCATGTTGACATACTGGCATTTGCTAAACAAGAGGAATTACAACCCAAAATTAGATATTTGAGAGGATTTTGTTTGTTTTTAACCAATACTAGTAAGTCAAAAATAAATCAGCAGTTTAAAACATGTCACGAAAGTATCTAAACAGAATTCCAACAAAATGTTGTTTATTAGTCATTCTTCTATTACTAAGCAGTTCATAATTATGGTTTATATATAGGAAGCTTGCTAATTGCTTTTATATTGAAATCCCTAATTAAATATTTGGCGTAACTAAATCATAGATTAAAAATTGCATGAGAGGACAAGATGTGAATAGCTGACTTTTCTGGTAATGGGGAAGATGACTTGGGAGAGAGGGGTTGGATAGCAAATAGCCTCTCTGAAGCCAGTGTGCAAGGAACTGATCTATTTCAGTATAATTCCCCCCCACAGTGCTGCACAGAACTAGTCTTTTACCAATGACGCAATTTTTATTTAGCTAGTTCTTACTCTTAAATTGCTTGTTTTACAGTAGTCAAGCTGCACCCATAGGAGTCTTCATTCTGTGTGTAGGGAATCCCTTTGCCATGTCAGGTACAGAATGTGCCTCAGGAGTACCCCTTTTCTTAGCAATAACTTGATTTATCTGCTATCAATGTAAAGAGCTTTATTTTTAAGCACTAGTTACATCAGGGTTATTTCTAGAGCCTCACAAGCAAAGATGAGCCATTTCCTCTCAGGTAATCTAACAGGGCTACTAAATCTAAGATTAGCAGTTTTCCTGCCTTAAATGGTCTTAGTGTCTCTGTCTATAAAGACTTCTATGTTAATCATTTTAAGAGTGAACGTATTGCAAGGTGAATTCATTTGCATATGGGCTGGCACATTAAAATTATTTCCAGTTAAGACATCTCACATGTGTCACATGCTAGAGCCAGAGCTTCACAGCTCAGTGGCCAAGCTGCTCAAAACAAATGAATTGGATCACTTCATTGATTCAGAGACAGGCATCAAGATAATGTGTTTTCACGTTGCTATTTTCAGCATTGACATGGACTCTGTCAGAGACCAAAATGCTGTATTAGCCATCCAACTGTTGAATTAACATTCATAAATATCTCCTTGCAATGGCTGTGCTTGGAAGATTTAAACCAATATGCACAGGGGTATGGAAAGAGAGTGCTGTATTGGAAACAGCTTTGAAGCTTCTGTAAGATGCATTTCCAGGCCATTCGTGGTTGTTGAAATAAGATTTGTGGTACAATCACCTTCGTGTTTGCCATAGTCACATGTAGCTTGTGTGCATCCCTGAAGTGTTGTAGTGGCCCCTTTGGTGAACAGCAGAATAATATGAGAAGTGAAACCTCAGGGAGGGCTCAACATCATAATGCTGTCATCAGAGTTCATTTTGCATCAAGTAGGGATAGGACTGACCTTGAGACAGTAGACACAGACACAACAGAAATGGGTACTTCAGGGATTTTTTGCTTTTTTTTCCCCCTGTGTTGGACAGCCTTTTCAAATGTCAACTTCCCTGATCAGTAAGGGTGTACCATGACAATTAAAACCAGACAATGTCTTGTAAGTCACTAGATTTTAATCTTTTGTAGGAGAAGTTAGAAGAAGACAATATAATTTGCCTGAGAGTGAGTCAGCTTTGTTTTCCGGACAAATTTTGTTTAGGGTTATTAGTTTCCTTTTGTCTGTATTCCCCCACAATTTCAGAGACACTGTAGTTTACATTCAAACTTACAGTACTCTGACATGCTGTTAAAGGTCTGTTGCCTTTCACTGCACAGGTGACTATGCTGAGGTTGTGGGAAGAGCGATTCTTACTTGCTAAATCATAGCGTTCTGCAGTCTTGGGTTACACTTTACATAAAAAGTTGCTGTATAAGTATAGGTTGCAAAGAAAACGCAATTTCTTATCACTGTTATTTTATGTTTCTTTACTTCTATTAGGAACGAATAATTTAAAATATTTTTTAATGTCAAATAACTCTAATTCTGCATCTGAACACTAACTAAACTCAGTGATGTACAGCAAGAACTCAGATGGCATGCGAGCATTGCTCTACAAAGAAATATTTTAGATCTTTCAAGCAGTGTTGAGATGACAAGAAAATAGAACTGCTGAAGAACCTCCAAGTCACAAGCCCTAGAAATTCACATTGACTTGACAAAGCAGTAGAATTTATTGAGGTGATGTCATATTACTGGTGGTAGCCTGACTTTGTATAAACACACCCTAGAACTCCAATCAAAAGTCTGACAAACAGGAACATGCTAATCTTACAGTAATAAAACCAATTCCATTTAAAAAGAAAAACTTCAACCTCTCTTTACCTATAAAGCATAGAGACGGTCTTCATGATCTGATGACAGACTGTCCTTGAATTCTTATATCAAAAACTAAAAATAGCAACAGATGAACCTCCAAAGGAATGAACTCCTCTTCTGAAATGCACTGAATATACACCAGCTATGTTTGAGTCACTCAGTGAAGTACTTGCAGAATTTTAACACACTGCTATTGTATGCTTCAAGTCTGCTGTCATGTACACTAATAGCAGGGTAGAGTCATAGAACTAATCTCACCTTCATACAGTCCAGGCACAGTCACTGTTCACAGAAGCAGTACCATGGTGAGATTTCTGACCCACAACAACCCCACTGATGGGTGGAAAAGGGCTGAGGAGTGTCCCTGCATCAGCACATCCCCTGGCAGTCCTGGAGGAGCCCTCCCCTGTGGATTGCTGCCAGGGAAGAAGATGCTGCCAGTCTGCTGGGCTCTTCCAGGCAGGCTCTCCTCCCCCAGAGTCTCCTGACAGATTGGCAGAAGTCAGCATGAACCCTACATAAATTTGTTTTCAGATGTTTACAGGTTGCAGGTTGCTTTGGTAACATGGTTAAATCCCAGTTTGGGTCTGTTTGATTTAATCTGTGCAGTCATCTTTATTAGATGACCAGGATCTCTTTTCCCTGCACTTGTTCTGTTATCTATGTGGGACTGTGGTCAGGCAACTCAGGCAAACTAGGACTCTTTCAGCATCACCATTCACAGTGCCACTGTTTCATCTGTTTTATTTTCCTCAGCAATGCAGCCAAACTAGCAAGTTCCGATTCTCCCATAGCAAGCAGATGTCAGCCACACAGCCCCTGGATGGGATGGGGGGACAATGCTGCAATTCCATAGATAGCTCAGCTGTGACTATGCCCTACAGAGCCCAGTCCAGCAGCTCCGCTAATTTAGTAGTCAGATTTTCCATGTGCAGTAGAAGCCTGACTTTACTTCAGCTGCCTAAGCCAATCAATATACTGACACTGGTTATTACAGATGCAAGATCATGTGGTGAGAGGTATTGTCTCACCAGGCATGTCTGGAACAAATTAAAGAGTTACTATTCTTCGCTTTGCTTAGCCACAATCACCATCTTATTTAGAATATAAGAGCAACAGCAACAAAGGTGGTTGCTGAAGGACTCATCCCTTTCATTTTAAAAAAGGATCATGTCATTGTCATTTAGACTTGAGCCTCAGTGTGAACGGAAATATTAAAGGATTAGTGAGTCATTTATACCCAGTTATGCCCCCAAACATTGGCGTGGCTTTCATTGCAGGTCAGGGTCACTGCTGAAGAGGATTGCCCACTGTGACGGTCACACTGAGAGAGGGGTTGGCTGATGGTTTATTTTCAATGAATTAACAGACTAAGGGAATCCTGTGTCTGAAGAGCTTCCTAAAATAACACTGCTTACTTGTTGTGACAGTAAATCCTAGATTAATGCATTGCTGTCCTTTATACCTTTCCTTCTATTTCTTTCTCTTACAAAAATAAAAATAGTCTCCTCCTCAAATAGGATATTGAACACAACTGTCCAGAACCTATGTTTCTTGTGGGGACACATGGCATGCAAGAGAAAGCCAAAATCCTAAAGATCATGGAAGCTGACAGAAGCAGTGCCTGAAAAGGCCATATAAGACTTCAAGAATTGTTCTGAAGCTAGACGTGTTATATTTATTTTACAACATCAGAAGCTGAGATGGAGTAACATCACAAACTCAGTTCTGTTTAATGGTACATTCTTGAATGCAGTCTAGTGTCAGACACCTTAAGCTCAGTCTTTAATCTCCTTTAAAAACTACTGCTAAAAAAAAGAAAGTTTTTTGTAAGTGCTTTTTTATGGGGGGAAGTTTTATGTACTGTTTTGATTGCTGAGCATTGAGACACATCAGACTTCCATTCCAATCCAAAAGCAGCCACAAAGCAGGCCATATCACACAGCTTGTAAGCATGTAAGGCCTTAACTGACATCACGTATAGTAGGAGTTGGATGGCACTTAGTGATTGTGAATCCCTGTGAATCTCTGGGGTGCTCCAGCTGCACACCACCTTGCTTTCAACAGGCAGGGCAGGGCTCTCCTCTGAACTCCTTTTTTAAAAGAGTTAAGAATATGAGTTACGCTCCTATTAAGTGTGCTTCAGTTCAGAGAGGATTAATCTCCACCTGGGTGGAGGTTGGCAAATGGTCAGATTTGTGTCGTATTAAGTGTTGTCTGAGCAGGTAGGTCAGGGTGACTCCCTCAGGTGACAGAGAGAAGAAAGGGAATACATGCAAATCCCTTAAATTCCCAGTACTGTCCCTCTGGACACAAGGCAGGAATGATTGTACAAGTCCACCTGGTCAAAGGCCAGGTGAATTCCAGGTGCAACAAATCTTCTGGCATGATTGAGAGGTCCTTCGGAGTTTAATTGCAGCAGGTAAAAACTCTTCTGTTGTGTGACCCCAGATACCAAGCATGCAGGAGGATGCTGGCTGGGCAGCAATGAGAGGGCACTCAGAAAGTAAGGGCAGAGATTAATCCGCACTGGTGTGCATGGGCATCTAGTTAAGAATTAAGTCTAAATTGCTTCACTGGTAGCATCTGGACTTTTAGATATTTTTCCTTTCATGAAATGGAATTTCTGGTGATTCAAGATCTTTAATGTTATAATACCTAAAGTGCCTTTGGGTATCTTTGAGATCAAGTCACAACCATCCAGAGGTTACATCTCTAAAAGTGGGATTGGGAGAAATTCAGCAACCTCCATCCCTTTGTAGACATTTTATACTATTCTGAAGTTTTAATGTCCCATGGGAGTAGTTAAAGGTGATGCAGGAATCAGACCTGAATTCTCTGACTTCAGTGTTCTTATCATCACTGAAACACCAGGGGAAGCCAGATAAAGGTTTCATATGAACATTTCAGGGGTAAAGTGCAATACTTAAAATTGTGGCATATAAAGTCACATTGCCTTTCACATTTGCTTGAACTGGACAGGTCTTTTATTATTATTTGAAGCATTTCTTATTTTTGCTTTTACTTTATTTTATATTTACTTTTGTGTTATTGCATATGATTTTTTATATTGCTGCTATAGCAAGTTTACATTCAGCATTATTCTCTGGCAAGAGGATATGAATGAACTCTGATTCAGCAAGTCAGCAGCACTGCAAGAAGAACTTCAGGGTCAAAGCAATTGGCTGCTATAGACACAAGCATTACACTAAAATAGCATTGCAGCATTCACAGAAGGCACAAAAGAATCAATTTCTTTTTAGAGACTACAGAAATAATGATGATGTATTTTTACAGTAAATGGTAGACCACAATTTTGTGATGATGTCAGGTCTTTTAAGTACTCGGTGATGGCATTCGCATAGGTAATGTGGATAGAATAAGAACAATGCACATTACAGTTTTCATCAGTAATGACTGCATTTGCAGTTTCATTTCAGATAGATGCCAGTCAAGAGTCTGGATTCTTAGTGAAATGTCACCTAGCCACAAGGAACACACTGACCTTAAAAACTGAAAAAAACAAACCAAAACTTCTCATGGAAACTCAGTGTCTTGTGCAGTCTGCATTTTTTGGTTCTGCTCTTCCTTCAAATGCAACAAAGGAAATCCAAAAGCAATTTGTCATTTTGGTTCAGAAGACATCGAGGCAGAGGAAATAGCCCAGCACAGGTTTTGTTTGCTTGTTTGTTTTGTTTGTTGGATTTTGTTGTTGTTTTTTGTTTGGTTCGGTTTGTTTTGGGTTGTTTTTTGTTTTTGCTTTTGAAAGTGGCATATAAGTTTGGCTCAACCTTGAGATGAAGGCTCCAGCTGGTTCTTCATATATCTGACCTCATGTACTCACCTCTGTTCATGAGGCAATTACTGCTCAGCCCCTTGCAGCCCAGACCCACGGTGCAGGACAGAACTGCTCACTGGTGCCCCGCGATTCAGAGACTGCAGAAAATGCTGAGTTTGCCTTTTCTCATTGACCTCAGCTCTGAGGATAGGCATGCAGGGGACTGTAAAAAGAGGCAACTCTTTTCCCAAGAGCCTCTTTTCTGCAGGACAACTTCTTTGAGAAAGGGCATGTCAGTCCTGAAAGCCTGTGAGCAACAAAGTCAGTGCTGGAGTACTATATGCTTATCAAGCTAAGTCTGGCAAGGTGTTCCACTCAGGAGCTGGACAAGATGAATCTCCTGCTGTGTTTACTTGTTTGCAGGTAAAATAAAACACAGCCAATCGGTGGGGAATATAATGCTCTAATGCACATTATAATTTCTCTTCTGAGTTTACATCATCAATACCATTCAATCATCCCCTTATTACATGCAGCCAGGTGCATGCACTTTCTTTAAATCTATTTAGTCATAAGACTATCTCCACAAAGTTTAGGATACAAAAGGCATTTGATCATGCACTGAACAGAAAAGGACATTTGCATCCCAAGTTGGTATTTTAAAAGTGATTACTACAAACAAATAAAATTCAGTCTAGCTAGAGGTATAATAAAAACTGTAAATGGAATGAAAACACTTAAAAAACCCCCATAGCTCTTCCAATTTAAAACTGCCAAAGAGGATTCAGATAACTAAAAAAAAAAAAAAGACCTTGTTCAGTACAAAAAGATTTTTTTTTTCTACTTTTCCATTTTGAGGAAATTCTCAATGACTTAATAAGAAGTGAAAATTCTGAATTATGAAACTTCTTTAAACTAATGCTCAAAAGCTGATGATTGCAGTTTCGTCTGTTAACAAATGGCCTTCTAATGATGCAGTGAAGTAATATATGCATTGGTTTGTATTTTTGGTTTATGTGAGCACTCAGTCCTGATTTGCATATCTGCTTATGCAAGCAAAACCACACTAGTACAAAATAGATTGTTAAGGCCTTGTTCAAGAACACATGCAGATGCTCTTCACTTTCTCCTCAGGAGAATGTTTCATATCCTAGGTCACCATTTTAACACATTTTCCAAAGTGGTCAGTTGCCTTAAAGACTTTTTCTAAAGAGGGGAAGTCACCTCTGTGCCAGCCAATCCCCATCCAGAAGGTCTTGGACTGCCCTGCAACACTCCTGCTGGTCAAAGCTGAGCTCTCTGAATGGGATGAAAAATCACTGCTGCCAGGAGAATGGGTACAGGAAGATGGGAGGTGCTCTGGGAGAGGTTTTCACAGCATCACAGAATATTCTGATTTGGAAGGGACCTACAAGGGTCATTGAGTCCAACTCTTAAGTGAATGGCCTGTAGGGGGATCAAACCCAGAAGTTTGGCATTATTAGCAGCTTGCTCTAACCGACTGAGTAGAGCTGTTATCAGGCAGCTAGAACCTACAGCTAGGACAGCTAGTGACACATGAAAAAAAAATCAAAGCAACAGCAGAAGGCATTTATTACATTAAGACTTTTGAGGACCCTGACCAGGTGTCCTGCACAAGGAAGTACCAAACAAGAGGTATTTTCCTTTCCACAACTTTTTTTTGCATAGATCATTAAATTTCTGGATGCTCCTCAGGACTTTACTCTTTTATGAGCTTCTATTTGTGTCTAGGTACTCCTTAGGTCATAGATACTCACAGGCACAGCTCTTTCTATTAGTCTTTTCATCTTAAAGCATCTAGCAGATGGTCTCTCAAGGAGTGGTGAGAGTGTCATTGCATGTTTTGGGCAAGAATATTTCCTTCTATTGGTTTTTAAATCAGACAGATTGAATTTGTATGGGAAGGTCCAGAAATTCTTGTAATGAAGTCTATTTCTGACATTGTCTACTTCTTCCTCTCACATCTAAATTCGTTCCACGCTCAAGGTTTTAAACATTGCATTCAAAAAAAAAAAAAAAAAAAGAAAAAATGAAGACACTGACTGAGAACAAATCTTTCCTGTTTCTAATTTGATTTTGCTCCCAGCAGCCTGTGTCTGAGGGGAGCGAATAACTTTGAGAAACATGTCTTGCTCTCGATCTTGTTATTGGTGAATCAGCAAGGAACAGTACAGAGTGAACTGCTCAGCCCTGCCTGGTGGCCACTCCCAATGCTTCAGAGAAAGAAGAGACTGCCAGGCTGGAGGCTACTGTCTGATTATAACAGAGGCATATGTGGAAATAAAAGAATCCCTGTAGTAGGTCATTTGAAGGGTAGCTCAAGCTTCACTTGCGAGTTGTCAAGCTGGTGGCCAGAACCCCAGAGCTCATGAGTTCATGGTGGAAAACACAGCATGACTGACTGTGTTCTGCTGTGTTGTCTCAGCTATGCTTTCTGAGAGGCTGGAAGGTGCAGGTCCATGTAGCTGTAATTTGATCTTAGGCTGAAAAAGCAAGATCAATAAAAACAACTAACGTCCCTAGCAGGAGATCAAGGACAAAACCTGCCGAACACCTAGCACAAATTGCTTGGCAAATGTCTCAAGTTCATTATATTTAGTAGCTTACTTACTATATTGGTTTTGTTGTGCATGGGGCAAACAAGGATTTTGAACTATTGGGACTATTTTTTCCTAATGATCCTCTAATATTTTCAAGGACATGGTGTTTAGGCATCAAATTAAGATATCCCAGGGTTTCCTGCCATACACCATGAAGAAAGAAATAGAAAAAGCCAAATAAAATGCCTTGATTTCTTTCCAGAATGTTGTAAGAATATTCAGAAGCATAAATTTGCTTTTCCATGTATAAAACATTTCAAATGATAATACCTAGAAAAATATCCAGTATATTATAATTTTTAAGAAACATTTATAGTTGCCTTTATTCTAAGAAAAAGCTTTTTATAATATGAAGATCCAGAAAAGAGTAATCTGTTGACAGATTTTTAGTTATGCCACTTAAAAATAGCAAAATGGGGATTTAATTTTTTAAATATCCTTATGTCCTGACAATATATGCTATACTTCCCAAATCAATGAAGGAATGAATACAGTCCTATCTGAGGCCTGGGGATGTTTGAGAAAAGCAGGAGGAGCTTTCCCTTTCATGCAAGCTCATGGCTGTTTATTTTCTATTAATACAAGTCACTACCCAGCTGACAAAATCAAAAGCTCTAATATCCCATTGCATGGATTACTTTTAAGAAATCCTGCTATATAAATAACCACACTGGATTAAGCATGAATGTTTTTGCTTCTTTTCACAGAACCACAGAGAATATGCCAGGTTGGGAGAGACTCACAAGGATCATCAACTCCAACTCTTAGCCCTGCACAGGACCATCCCCAAGTCACACCATGTGCCTGAGAGTATCATCCAAATGTTTCTTGAACTCTGTCAGACTTGGTGCTGGGACCACTTCCCTGCGGAGCCTGTTCCAGTGCCCAAACACCCTCTGCATGAAGAACTGTTAGAGTTCTTTTGCTTAACAAGAAACTGTCAAACGTTCCTAAGGGCAGAGATAGACAGAGAGAGAGCACTTTGAAAAAACAGTGGATGGAGCAGGACATGCAGGAATCCAGATGCTGCATTAATAGATGTCTCATAACTTTGTACAGAGTATTTACAGGTAAAGAGGCTGGATTGTGAGCCTGCATCTTATTGATGTGTTTCCTGTTCATGTTTCTGCTTCATCAGAAACTAAAGTGATTCTAGTAGGAATTTTAATGTAGAGCACAGAAATGTTTTATGGTAGGCTCATGCAGGCCCTTTACATGAAGTTCAGCTTATTCTATGTCATTATAACATTAATTAATGCTCTTTATTCCCTGAATGCCTAGAAGTTCATACTGCTTGCAGGAGGAGGAATTCTTATGACTAGTGAAGTGGCCAGCATGTTGTACTTTTAATATATCCTGCTAGATGTCATGAGCATGGTTCATGAGATGACATGTGTGCAAAAGCTTAGGTTATCTTTGAGAATATAAAATGAACATTATCCACAATGCAGTAGATTCTTTATGGATAATTTGCCACCTACATGTACATTAGTAAAACTCTTGACGCATTTGAGTGCTCATCTCTAAGTTACAGCAGTAATATGAAATCCCACCTAGTTATTATTTCATGGTTTTTCTTGCAAGTAAGATATTTTACTGCTGTAATCACTTCCATCTAGAAGACTCCAGATGGTTTCATCTCCATTATTAGTGATTTATAGAATCAACTTCGTACACATGTCTTGAGCTTTCCTGTGACCTGCTGAAGCACAATTAATGGAAGCCATAACAAGGAAAGTCGACTTCCCTCTCCCTACTAAAGAGGAACCTTTGCAAATAGGGTATATTTGGAAGTTTCATACAAAGTAAACCAGCATCAAGTCCCTGCTCTGTTAGGGAAGGAAACAGGAAGGGGGGAAAAATAAGTTAAAGTAAGAAGAAAATGGAGAAGAACGGGAATATATTGTAATAAGAATGGTTATGAGGAACATGACCACAATGGAGCAAAGAGGTGGAGAGAGAAGAATTGTAATAAAATAATAATACCTGTGCTGCTTAGTAAACCCTTTCTGGCAAATGTTGTTTTTACACAGAGAAAACTTTTGGCTTGTTTTTAAAATCTCAGAGGCCAAGCAAACTAAGACATTAATGGGAGAGAAACACCCTGACACTTTTACTCCTGTTTTGAAAACTACATGAGCCAAATGCTGGGAACAAAGTCAATGCCCGCTACACAGAAGAGGCCTCTCTGCACTATTGCTCTGAGGACTAGGATCGAAATCTACTTGTATGACATTAGGTCTGGAAACAACACCACATTCTTCAAGGACATGGAATATAGACTAGAATTCAATAAAAATTCCTCTGAGTGTGGTATTTTCCTTCATTTCCTCTTTCACTCTGCTTTAGTGCAGTCTGTCTCGTCCTGGCTACCAACTGCAACAAAGCCTGTCTGGGGAGAATAAGGTTTACATACAATGCCTGCTTGCAATAAAGCTGGCAGGGCTAAAGAATGAAGTCTCGCATAAAGCTGTTCACTTACTTTAAAGGTTTGTTTTTGTTGCTTCAACCCTATTGCAGCAAGGCAGTTTGCATTGCTCTAATTCTGTAACATGGGGATGCTGCAAAACTGTCATGTGGCATATGATGAGATCTAAAACTTTTCATGCAGTACATCTCTCATTCTCTAGTATAATCATTTTTTAGGTGAAGTCTAGTATTATAATTATTCATGGTAAGAAGCATGGTCTTGACTGCTGTTTAACCTTTACTGGAGCAGATTCTGTCAAATTTACCAGTTATGGAAAAGGAATGTTTTCCTTTATAACCTTCATAGCATCCTTGCTTTACTCTTGTTTAGCAGAAACAACATTTAAGGAAATTTTCCAATTTTTTTTTTTTTTTTGTAGCAGGTCCCAGGAGCTCAAAATGTACAGTCCTACTTTTGTCCTTGAAAAGATATCTGCATGCTCACACCTTCAGATTGAAGTATAAATATTTTGGCAATTTTGTTAAAGCCCTAACTTAGCTTTCCTGCTGGGATTTTACAGCCAGAAAAGATATTTCTCTGTTTTCTTTTTACTTTTGAAATGTTTTGTGTACTTGAGTCACACTATCTTTTGTTTAGAATTTATTATTGAGTTGTTTTGTCTTGAAGTAGTTCAAGGACTGAGTAGGGAAGGTCAGTGTTAGACTTTAAAGAATACGTGAGGCACACACTTGCAGAAATAATATCCTAAATCGAGACAGTTAGGAGAATTGGAGAGAATGCATGATTGTATATTATGAGGGTGCTAAATTGCAATTACTAAAGCAGAGTGCGGATGACTAAGTAGGTGATAAATCTATGTTCTGGAAAAAGTAATCAGTTTGCAGCTGAGGCTATGGCACTATTTGTAGGTGTAAGTTCACATAGCCTCATTTATGCGTGCTAATGCCCTGTGTGCATCCCTATGTGGATTTGTGTTCCCACTTGATGGACTTTATTTAGGTTCCTTGTGCATATGGGATGTGTCATCTGTTTGTATGTACCACATTTTTTAAATTTGTTTTTAGTTTTCACTTGTTTCTTACACTATGCTTAGCTTCCAAACTTAATATAAGGTTATAAGTTTGTGTGAGAAGTTACGTGCTTTGGACAATCTTGTGCTAGGATTTATACTAAGAAATGGCTCACATGGCTTCAACTACTAGTACTCTCCATTAAACAGATTGCCTAGATTTGTATGAACACATGAACAGATGTAGAGAGAGAGTTGTGAAGCTGTCATCTTCTATAGTATTACTCTGATTGGTAATACGTACTCATCTCTTATATACAAATTTTTATTGCTCTGCAACACTCAGATGTGTGCACTTGTATGTGTGTGGACATTAGCACTTATACAAATATTTATATATGCAAACACAGATACACATGCACTGCATGTATAATTGTTGCAAAAGATCTAGAGAAAAATAATTGAAGCATGAGCATGTACTGTTGTGACACTTAAATAATGCACTAATATATGTATATATAATGCTTAAGTACATAGTTCCTTAAAAATTATCAGTTTGCCCACCAGTGGGAAAAACTAGAGATCATACCTTCATAAAATAAATACATGTAAAATTACAGTAGTAACAAGTGAACTTAATGTAGCAAAATCATAAAACTTACTGAAACACTACTTATATGAAAAACCTTTTATATTGAGAGGCAAGTTCTTCTCAAGGTCACAAGTTGTATCTCCTCACCTCCTGCTTATTGCACAATTATTACTGAGCATCCAAACACTAAGTAAAAAAAGAAAGAGGGAGAAAATTCAGGAAACAAAGACATTTATGATGGAATAAATTAGTTACTGACTAAACATTTTCAGCATTTTGATAAGATGTTTCTTGTGTGCCAAGAGACATTGCTGAGTAGGTGTCAAAAGTCCAAGCAGATTCAATCTAAAGATAACCTCAAAGAACATTCCCTGCCAGTGTTTTGTTGATTTTAGCAGTTCAATATGTTTCACAACATGAGATGAATTTTCATTACATATTGCTGGTAGTGTATCATTCTGCAAGACCCTGCAATGACCTGACTTAAATTTTTCACCCACTCAGGAGCAATTTCTCCATTAGCTAGGCTGCATGGAGGCTGGGGGTGGAAAATTCCCATGGCTCTGAGGCTGAAAACAGTGTATTATAGTACACAAAACCCACCAGACTAAGAAAATACAATGCTTTAGTCTAATTTCCACCTATTTAAGGGCTGTCTGCTAAACCATGAACACAGTCTAAAATCTGCAATAATCTTTACTACATCTTGATTAAAACACTGTGGTTTTTACCCAACAGGACAAAATATCTGACACAAGCATAGTAAAATTATTCAAATACTTTTTATAGTCAGACTTTATGCGTATCAGTCTGTTTTAACCCGGACTTATCAGGAGAAGCTCATCAAATTCACAGATGAGAGTACACTAGTCCCTGGTTTGTAGATCACAGAATAAAAAGCTAGAATCATAAAATGGACTGGGTTGGAAGGGGACTTAGAGATCGGCTAGTTCAAACCCCCCTGACGTGGACAGGGACAGGTTTCACTAGACCAGGTGGCTCACAGTCCCATCCAGCCTGGCCTTGAACACTTCCAGGGATGGGGCACCCACAACTTGCCTGGAAAAATCTGCTGTAGTGCCTCACTGCCATCATAGTAAAGAATTTTTTTCCTAGTATCTAATCTAAACCTATCCTTTTTCAGTTTGAAACTATTCCTCCTTATCACTACATACCCTTGTGTAAGGAGAGTTGAGGGCATGTTCTACTTGAAAAACTTAAAAATTAAGCTAGGTAATTTTTTGTCCACACGAGCACAGCAGGATTCAGCCTTTTTTTTTAGTGTGAAGTCTGAAATGGCCAGAAAGCAGGGAAAGGAATTTCAAAAATATCAGTATGTTTTTGAGCTGGGTGTACAAGTGTACAATCAAAATTAGAAATAATACACCAAAAAACTCTGTGTACAGGCTACAGGCAATCTCTGTGCAGAGCTACTAAGGAAATAATACCTAGGATTACATCTGAAATGACTGGTTTTTCCCCACTTGTATTTTGTCATTTGGTTGGCTGAGAGCACCTCTTTTGCTAAGTTCATATAGTTTCCAACATAACAGAGTCCTCGACCAATCAGAAGGTCTCTGGCCACTATTGGAATAATATGGAAAAAGATACTTTAACATTGCTCTTTAGAAACCTGGGATTAAGTCTTCTGTTTAGCTGCTATTATTTTGCAATCACAGTTTGAAACACAGTTTGTCAACACACTTTGAGGTCATGAATGTTGGTCTTATAGTTAATGTGGTTATAGAGATCCAGGACTAGGTCTTGGCTCAAGCACAGGCTTCAGCTGTTCAATAAATCTCTGTGTGCCTCAGCCTCTAATCTGTAAAAATCAGATAATAATGTATTTTTTTCCCCTTTACTGTGTGACAGACCCCGCTGTCTGACAGTGCCATTGGAATATTCCACAGTCCCTTGATTATGGAAAAGATCATTATATATTGTTAAGCATGCAACTTAAAAAAATAAGAAAAGAAAAAAAAGGCACAGAGAATGCTTTTCAAGGTCATCACTACCTCTCTTACTTCCTTTTTATTTTTTTTCGTAGCAGCTATGCTGCAGAGTGAATGTCCCCTCTTTCTGTGTATTCACATAAGTGAATAGTCAGAAACAAAACCATTTTTGAAGGAATAGCACCTTCCTAAGAGAATTGCAGTATATTGATAGAATATCAACATTCTTTTACTTCTGACTCAGAGGACACTTTGTGCTATGTCACTGAGTGTGCACAAATATTCCTCTTAGCCATGTTTTCTTGTCCTCACCAGAATTCCTTCGTCAGAACAATACAAATGGCTATAAAGCTATTAAATCCCAAAGACTATAACACTTCAGTGCAAAGTAGGACACAGTGTTTGTAATACACCTTTGCAGATTATCTTTTCTTTTTTTTTTTTTTTCTTTTTTTACTCTGTGGCGTGTAATGGGTAGGCACTGTGCAATGCCAGCAAAGTATATTACTGACATTTATTAAAACATACATTCCATTTTCATTTTCTGTTGGTTCTTGACTACTCTGATTCCACAGGCCAGTTATGTTTGATGAGATAAAAATATGTTCTTTGCCAGTTTTGAGTTTGCTGCCTCTCCACTCTTCGAATGCTTCCTTGCTGCTGCATGAGCAGTGATGTTTCATATCTATCATCTCTAGATCTTTTATTAATCTACAGAATTGTATTGTGTCCCTTCTTATTATTCCCTGTTCTAGGGCCGATGATTCCAATCTTTCCAATTTCTCTGACATATCAAAGTTTTTCTGAACCTTTGCTCTGTCCCATCACCCATGTACAAACTCCTTCAGTTCTGCCGTAACCTCTCAGAGATCACGTGGCCAGTACCACATACTGGACTCTGGATAAGTCCTCAGCATTGCTTTACAGACATCATAAGGGAATCTGTATTTTTCTCTATCCTGTTCTTTATTTCAGCTGCCTTTAAAATGTTTTTAAAGTGTGAAAGCTTTTCTGCAGTGATGCATGGGAATTTCTCAAATTAGTGCAAGAGTGGAGTGCTCTCTGCTAGAGAACTTTTTGCTCCCTGATAGATAGATTTGTTAGAGAACTTTCATCTGCAGTATGCATACCTACACCAGGTATAGTGAGAGTTCCCGCCAGAAAAGAAATCCTTCATAATGTTTGAAGTGTTTACAAGCAGCTCACATGTTCCTGCTTCTGTGCACAAAACTAAATTGTTTTGCAAAGCCAGATTAGGCTGATGAGATCTTTGCATGACAAGCAAAAGTCAAAAAGGAAAATAAAAGAAAAATCCAGGACTACTTGAAAGTGTGTCATGGACTTGTAATTTTTTAGGTGAAGGCCTTTCCTAAGATACTGCTCTGTGCAGACAAGACACCCCAGATAATATTCTGTCTTCAGAAAAGGTTTTTTCCTGATTGCTTATCAGCTACAACTCAAAGTGAACTTAGTGCTACTGAAAAATGCCAATTCAACAAATGAGAGGACTGAAGGTCCTTCAGAGGGACAGAGAAACAAACCCATGAGATATTCCAGCTCCAGAGCACTGGCAACGTGGCTCGGTCAAAGGGAACTTTCTCATCTGGAAAGAATTCATCTTCTGCCTAGTTTGTATATTTACATGGCCCTAATTATTGTGTTATCTAAATTATTCATAATCTAAAACTGTATCATTGTAGAAAAATGGGGCATTTTGCAGACACAAATGCTGTCACACACGCCACATAGCAACAGCCTTATCGTCAGCTGTGGTTGCTACCATGGCACCTTAGGAGGGAAGGCACATGGGAATGTGTGGGTTTTGCTGTGGAAGACATGCAGCAGTTGTTCAGCATGTGCATGGCAAGTATTTGCCCATGCTCTTCTTTTTCCTGCCCAACTGCTGGGCTTTACCCAGGGTTCCGTTTGGATTGCAGGACGATGGATATCCATCTGGCTTGTCTGCTTCACTTGCCAAGTAATGCACATTAGTTTGGCCTTTGCTGTTTTTTCTGTATGTGAATGCCCCTCCTTAAAATGGGGAGAAACCATGATCTCATTTCATAAAATACAGCAGGTTTTTAAGCACTAAACTTAAGGATATGTGGAGTCATTCACTGACAGAGGCTCCCTATCCTTCAGTCCATTTAATTCTCAAGACATTTTCTACTTCCCCTGCAACTTTTAAAATATTTGTTTTCTTTTCCATTTTGTTGGACAGTAAGACCAGAATAACTTATCATGCTGAGAATAAAAACCCTACTTCCAGAGAAACACTTTGACAATTTCATTTCATTACCCTATTCGTTCCTCTGGAGCATCATGTGCGACAACAGTTCAAAAACCCACTTAAGACATGTTTCTGCACCTCCCTCAGCCCCTCTTGACCCTCCCAATGGATCACTCCAGGGAGCTTGGCTAAAGACATGTTCTGTCAATGCTGCTTGGGTCTGCTGTGAAGGACAGCTTTTCCCCAGCACTGTTCATGGGACAGGGCAGCCACAAATAGCAAGCAGAGCTGCCAAGCACTGAAGAAGACAGGAGACATGCCAAGAAGTGGAAAAGATGACAATGGGCTCCTACAGTTAGATGTAGATATGTTAGTCTGAACAGTGTCCTGGCAGGGAATCTGCAGCTCCAGGGTTTCAGGCAGCTAGGCACACCACACAGCATGAAGACATGAAGCTTACCCAAGGCTGAGGTTCAAATGACCCTGAATGAGTGAGACCAAAAGTGCTGGTGGCCTCACTCTAGCCACAGGTAACAAGGCTGTGTTGCAAAAAGAGTTGGGTTCCTGTTGTCCAGAGTGGTTTTGGGACCAAGTGAGGCTCTCTCAGCTATGAACGGCTGTGACATCCTCCATCTCTCTGAGCAGCTCCCCACCTCCAAGTTACAGCAAGGATGGCAGAGGATGATGTGCTTTCACCCTGCAGCTGCTACAGTTCACAGTGTGGCTGACCATGCATTTGCACTTACATGATTGACCATGCACCTCAATCACTTAGGACACAGGCACGTTTTGCTTTCCCCACTTCATGCCACATTTTGCCACCTTTCTGTGGGAACACTGACAGGGGGATGGAGCAAGAAACTGAAGGGTCAAGAGTGTCTTAGATGACTCGGTTCATTGGTTAGGAATTGGTTCATGAATTATAATGTTCAGTCTAGTCCAAGCCAGATGTGTAGAACAGAGGAACAAAACACAGAAGAGATGTCTCTTGTTGGCCACAGGAGTCAGACCGCATGGGTTTATCCTCAGGCATCTCTTTTTAATGTCGATCTATAAGTCTCTAACTGCTGTACTGTTAACATCTCACAAGAAATACTGCCAGACATCATATTCACAATTTCATTCATTGAGAGCTCTTACATCACCTGTTGTTGGCAGATTCCATCAGAGAACCTTCTGATGGAGGTTCTTCCATCAGAAGAACCTTGTTCTTTATATAGCTATGTTGTTCTGAATATGTTATCAGCTGTTGTGACTTATGGATTGTTTTCTTGAAAACTTTCAATTAACAAATTTGCCTGTACCTTCTAATTTTAATTCATATGGACTGCAGGTGTAATTCTGTCTTTCAGCCATGTGCTGACTTTTTTTTTTTTTTTTAAGTGAAATATCAAACAATCAAAGGAAAAGCTAAAGAGCCTCTTTGGGGAAACAGCAGCCAGAATCCCTCTAAAATGTTCAGAAAGATATGGGAGGTGGATCCTGCAAACCTATCAATCAGCTTCCAAAATTCCCCAGTGAGAATTTGAAGGCTAGGGAGGTTGGTTGGGGATTAGGTGAAAGATGTTATCACAGGCTGGCTAGATTATGCATTTCCTTCAATTCAATCCCCACCTGCACAAAGCCTCAATGTACCTAAGAGGTGCATGTTCTTTGCTTCTCTTTTGAGCTCTGCTCTGGCCAAAAAAAACCTTTTATCAGAGGACACATTTGAGTATCATTGTTCATTAATGACAACTGAAATGGAATGGAACCTCATTTTCATCTCCATTGCCTCTGCCATAATTTCCCATGGAATAAAATCTTCTGGGTCTTTGCAACATTGCAATTCAATCCCTAAAGAAAATTTAAATAAATGTTGCCTAAATTTGATAGAGTAATCAGCTGAGTTTTTTCCTTTGATGTCCACAGCCTACAGTTGCAGAAAGTCTTAGTAGCCCAGCTTAATACAAAGGAGTGAATCCTTATTGCAATTTTGTGCTTTTTTTCTTGAGCACTTGCCTGCTTATCTTTCACTTATTCATTATAATGACCAGAGTATCGAAGCCAGTCATGGTGGGAGGGAGCCTGGGTGCTGTTCTTTTGGAAGTCCACATTCTCTGCAAGTCTTGCATAATGCAGACTTTCCCTCAGACTCAGTACAGGATTGTTTCTTGCTGGACACTTTTTTCCTTTAGAAATGGGACCATATGAGGACAAAAGAAGTCTATTCCCTGTTAGGAAACCTTATTCTTCCTCTTCTCCCTCTAACCTGAGTTAAGTTAAAGCTGTCATTATGTGAACATAAAACAACACTGTAATGAAATTGTCACTGTCTTTTTATTATGTTCTAATGTTCTGGTTCAACAGGTTTATAAAACAAGTGTGGACTTTGCCAGTCTCCCTAAAGCGTAACACCTTACTTCTGCCAGTTAATGACATTACTTAAGTAATCTGTGTTATGACACTGAAGGTCATAGGTTCAAATTCTGCTGATCAGTCAAAGCAAATGTCATTGCAGCAGCATTGGCTTCTTTTCTTACTCATTTTTTATCTGAGAATTGCTGTTGATGAGCAGTGCACACCCCTCTGGCATGGATGCCTCAGCAGGTGCCATTCGTGTTTCAGTGCTGGAAAAACAACTTATATAATTCCCATACTGCCAAAAATCCACACCACAGATGAACGATCAAAATACAAGCTGAATTTACTATACAGTCAGATGAGCAGTAAGAAACCAAATATTTACCTACAGCTGAAAAAAAACCCACCAACCCCCCCCCCCAAAAAAAAAATCACAACCCCCCTCCCAAAAAAAAAACAACCCCCCCGAATTTATAGAGGCTAGTTACAGCAAAGTTGTGCATTATTTTATCAAAATTATGTTATAAATACAGGTTTAATAACCAGGAGTATATTGAAAAGATTTCATTATCTTTTGGACCAGAAACTCTGAGGGATGTGTTGGCAATGAGACAAAAACTAATATGAAGTGAAACACCAGCCCCCTTGTTTGCAACTGCTTTCTTTTAATTTGCCATGTTTCTGCTTGTGAACAAGTGTGGATCAGACCACGTGCTCAGTGCTGGTGTGAAGTAATAACATGTTGTATAGTTTTAGGTTAGCTGAAAACTAAAGTATTGTTTGTGTCACTGAATTTCCCCAGAAGATTTGCAGAATAAGTTTCTGAACATTATTAACAGGGAACTCCCTTACCTGGGAAAACATATAGCTGAGTTTATATAGTGTAATTTAATTGAAAGATGTAGAATTACAGCCCAGGTGGGCTTTGGACATCAGGGTGCCAATGTCCTAGAGGAGAAGAGGTTCTTGACTGTTCCAGGCTGCAGTGAGTGTCAGACTGTGGCAGCTGGAGGTCTTCTAGGAGACCACATGCTCCAGGGGTAGTTGTCCCCATTTCCCCATTTTTTTTCATTTACCTCTGCTCACCCTCTGCCATTCTATTTTTGCCATGCCAGGGGGATAATAAACCTCTTCAGTGTTGTAACATTTGCCTTTACCACAGGACAATTCAGTTTTTCCAAGTAAAAAGCAAGGCAGTACCCCTTCTTATGATTCTCAAGATAGGGAAAAAAATCAGGAAACATAGTGGAGGAAACAGCATAAAAAGACAGAAAGATCACCAATGATATACCCATCATGTAGTACCTCTGCAGAAAGAAAAGAGATGTTGTATAAAAGAGGTTGTATGTTTGTGTGAGAAAGCTGACACAGAGAACCAGAGGAGATGGCCACTCTTCTAGACAACAGTCTAACTCATTCTCACTCTCTGACTCCCCAGAAAAAGGAGGTGGATTGCTGGGCTCTGTGGAAAAAGTATTTTTTCTATGAAGAAGTGAGAATGATCAATCTTGTCTCCCTTCCATATAGTTTTTGAACTTAGTTTCTGGTCAAGGCTGGGGTCAGCACAGGTGAAGCTTGGACACATTATAATGTGAAACACTAAAACCTTTCTAACCACTGAACACATTTGTGCTATGACACAGATTTCATCAAATGCATGGGAAGTCCCCAAGTTCAACTCAAAAATTGTTTCTTAAATTCATTAGAAAATTAGAGTCCAATCAAAGGCTAAAACTCAGAATTGGAAATGCACTTACACTTTGTTCCACAGGATGTGAAGCAAAGTGCTGTGGAGTTTACACCTGATGAGTGTATTATTACTTTAACTTGGCAAACCACAGTAGGAAATCTCAACTACAATTTTTACCAAGATTCCTGTTATAGGACTGATGTTCTCATGACTAGAGCAGGTTCAAACAATAAGAAGCAATTTTTTTCAATGGCAACTCACATGTGACAAAGTCACCAGATTTCAAACACTGTAGCGGCTCTTTTTTACCTTCCTTTACTTTTTTTTTTTTTCCCCTTTATGTGCAGTTAAATGTTATGACAATAAATGCTGAGCAACAAGATAAAAGTAGCATAAGAGGGAGTTGGCAAAGAATAGAATTTGCCATAACTGTGCAACTGCAGTAACAAGTTGACTGAAAGCTCATCTGATCTGAGGAGTATATGTTAAAAAAACCCACAAGGAATGACCATGGTCTTGACTGTTCGTTTTGATAGATATAATCCTCCTTGTGCATCAGTAACAGAAAACCGTTAAAAATAATATAAGATAAAACAGTCAGAAGAGTGAAAAATTTAGGGAGGTGGACAAAGAAAAACTGTTGGGGAGGCAAAATGGAGACAGGAGTCAATGTGCCTGACTGGCTGTGCCACTGCCCCCCTTCACTAGCTGACTGTCCCAAAGAGCCTGCAGAGCCTGGTAGAGTTCTCTTAGTGCACTTCTTGGTGACCTTGTCTTCACTGTCATGGAATTATTTTTTTTTAACCATTGAAAGTCTGGCCTGTTCTACATGTTTTTTTTATGTCAAGGTACTTTACGACAGTGCTGTGCTTTGGCCTGCTGCTGATAACAAAGCTCCAAGTCTGCAGGTCTGCATAGTGAAACAAACTGGCCAAAGGTCATGGGAGCAATGTCAGTTGTTTGCAGTATGAGCATTATCCATGTCAAGTCCTGATGCAAAATATATTCAGCAGTTGTAAATGTGAAACTTGCCATTCTGTACCTTCAGAGAGGTGATTTTTCTTCCATGAGAGGAAACCAGAGGAGCTGGACAACCACTGAGCTCTCTGAGAGCCAAAGCAGACTCAGCCACATCCCTGTGAGAACGATTGTCTGCCTGTCATTATTTAATGTGTTGTCACTGGTATGTTCTATATTGTGACAGCAAAAAATAAAAAGGAACAGGAAGATATATTAAGATTTTCTGCTGTGTGACTGTGTTTCAAAGAATGAGGACCATTTCATTTTGCCTTGAATTAGATGCCTAGGATGGGATTTATCTTTTCTAACTTTACAGATCTGTCAAGTCAATCATCTGCATCTGAGCTAGGCAACTTCAACTGCCTGCATAGTCAGTTGAGGAGAACAGGAGCTTCCAGAGGGCAAATCAGTCAGTCTTTTTTTAGGCACACATAGAAGTCAAAAGGATGACTGACTGTCTGCAAGTTTTTCACTAGATCTTGTCTCTAGTTTGGTCCCAGGGACAGGACATCCATAGGCAGCCAGGGTACGTCTCCAGTAGTCTGGTTCATGCAACCCAAGATGATTTGCAATATGATAGTATGCAGCATGCAGGGGTGAGTGGGAGACCCATTTTGAATGCACACTCCTGATGTAGGCTAAGATGGAAATACAGACATGTACAACTTCATCTTTAAAGAAGACAAGTCTTTGGACAAGCATCGAGTACAGATTGTACCAGGCAGGATGTTCTCACTTGGTCCTCATGTTCCACTGCCAAGTGTAGGTGATCTATGTGCTTAGCACAGGCATTAGGGAAAAATTTATCACCTATTAATTAGGGAGTAGACAAGAATGATCTTTGAGGAAAGAATATTTCTAACTTTGCCTTCAGTAAACTCCTTTTTTGTGGACAGTGCACAGACTCATTTCTGATTTATTTTGATTTAGTTCCTGCCATAATCAAATAATTTTGATGTTGGCCTGGATATACTAGACATAAAATTGTAAAGATTGATCACTGTCTTTGCTGATCTTACAGCTGCACAGAGAGTCCAATACAACAGACAAGGCAGAAGGCAGAGCATGATGGTGAAAATGTGAATAATTGTGTTTCTGAAAGCTATTTTCACATTATTTCCAAATTGTTTTATACTCTACACACAGACACACACACCCTTACCTTCCCCCCTCCCCCCCCTCAAATGACTACTGCTCTGTAACTGTGTTTAGGGGAACTCTTTTGGCTGCTACTATGTGTGGCTAATCTGTCTCAAACTGATGAAATACTCAGTACTGGGAGGAAATTTATTTAGTATGGGCCTCAAGTCAAGAAAAACTCTCCTAGGCATGCCCCCCTACTTTCACGGGAGTTAATGCCAGGTTGATTTTCAGTAGTTCTGCCATCTCTCCTCCTCTGCTTAGCCCGTAACATCCCCTGTGCGAAGGCACGGAGATACCTCACCGTAGCGGGCGCTGTCTGCATCAGCAGATGAGCCTCCTATGCTGGCAAGAACAGAGTGTGAATAGAATGTACTGGGACTTGGAAGAGTTCTCTGGATTTGGCATTTAAAAATAGTAATTAATCTCAGTGAAACTGAAAGGGAGACTTTCTGTGTGTTGATTAGAAGCTGTGATTTGGTACCTCATTCTGAAAACTGCCAGCAGGACATTTACATGGTGCAGTGCCTCCAAGCAGAGAGTGCAGAATCAGTGTCACACGCTCCATGCCAGAACAGCTGGAACCTCGTAGGAAGTCTTTTGTTCTAACATTATTTAAGATATGGGTTCAATAATGCCCTTAATGAGAATACCTAAAGTGGACAAAGGGTCAATCACCCTGTAAAGGAACAGGAAATAGCTGCAAAATGCACAGGGAGGGGCTAATGTTAGCAAAGTCCAAGGAAACATGTTGCCTTAAGAAAGTGCTGATGTCCTCTGTGACTAATGTATTATTGTTCATAGAACAGCACGGGTTATAGACTTGCCCATACTGCTAAATGAGGCATTGAACCGAACACTTCTGTGCTTTAAACAAACCTGTTATTTTTCTCCTGAAAATTATACATAAAAAACAGATTCAAGGGAAAATTTCTCGTGCCTGAACTCCTGTAATGTCCGAGAAAACAGTAAGATATGAAATAGTGAATCAGCGAGAAGGAAGTCCTGCTTTTCAGCAGCAAATACATTTTGTCAGTGCAGGATAGTAGTGTTGGAACTGTGTAACAGAATTTGCAACAGTGCTCTTGCACTAAAAATTGCCTGAAGGTGTTTGCAATCAAAGTCAGACAAGAGCAGCAGTTCCAGTGCAAATAAGTGAAGTGTTGTATGATGTGTGTCTGTGTCTGTGTAATACAAATGATTTAAAGAAGTATCTGAACAGTAAACGGAAGGAGGCTTAGTGCCTGAGAATGTGGAAGTAGCACAATGAGGAAATGAGTGGTGAAACACCCAGGAGGACCAAGATCACAAACAAGCAGACTGCCTGGACCTATGAGAAGATGTGAAGCAAAGCAACTAGAAGTGTAGTTGGAGAGGAAAAAGCATTTAGGTCTGCTGTGGAAGGGAAAAGTGGAAGAATATTTTTAATACAATTATTGAATTTATGTAGTAAATATTGACTAGCAGAAATATGAGACTGGGCACTAGGCAAAAGGTCACAACTGAAGAGAGAGGTTTGTGAGTTATCATTCAGGTAGCACCGGTAAGAACCAGAGCACATGAGGTCATGAGGACTTGTAAACATGGAAACCCATAACAGATCCTCATTTCCTTCAGTCCAGTTCTGGGCCACTCATTTCAAAAAGAGGTTTTGGTGCTGGAGCATCTCCAGAGAAGGGCAACAAAGGTGGTGAAGGACCTAGAGAAGAGCTCCTAAGGGAGACTGGGGTGTTTAGACTGGAGAAAAGGAGGCTCAGGAGAGATCTTATCACTCTCTACAAACTACCTGAAAGAAGGTTGTAGTGAGGTGGGTGTTGGTCTCTTCTTCCAGGCAACTAGAGACAAGAAGAGAGGACATAGCCTCAAGCTGCATTAAGGGAGGTTCAGGTTGAACATCAGGACGATTTGCTCCATGGAAAGAAAGGATTGCTCAGCATTGTAATGGGATGTCCAGGGAGGTGTTGGATTCATCATCCCTGGAAGTGTTCAAAAAACTACTGGGTATGGCACTTAGTGCTATGGTCTAGCTGACAAGGTGATACTCAGTCAGAGATTGGACTTGATGATCTTAGAGGTCTTTTGCAAGCTACATTATTCTGTGTGATTTACTTTTCAGTTAGTTGGATTTATTTCATTTCAAAGCCAGGGGTTCTTTATGGTCCTGGTTGTCTTCTACCCACCTTCAGTACCTTAGATGCTCTTCTTCTTTCGCTTTTACACGGTAACCATGTGGATAACAAAGCACAGTTGGCTCTTACACTCCAGAAAGTGCCTCAAGCTACCTAATGTTTACACACAGAAATATCAGGTGCAACAACTGAAACACCTTCTCCTCTGAGAAAGTAAGATTTTGAGGTCAAAGCTCTGGTGCTGTGTGGACATAGCAGGTACTGGCACAGATAGTGACATCTCCGAATCACGCTTCACTACCATGACAGGAGGACAGGTAAGTGACAGCTGCCTTTCTGCTTTTCACATGCAGAATATTCAACTGTTTAACTATAATATAGTAACGAGGTCCAGGTTTTGCAGCAATGCTCAGACTAACTTATTAAGGCTTGTCACGTTCACAAAACTGGAAAATTGATTTTCTAAAGTCATCAGGATTTATGAGTTTGTAAAAAAAAATCCAATTACATATAGAAAATGCCCTTAATTTTTGTGTTCCTTTGATGCAAGCTTCTCTTTTGCTTCACCATGTAGACTGCAAAACTGACACCACTATTTTCTCTGTACTTGTTAGTGCTGAGAACATTGGTGATGTAGTGCTTAGGCTACAGGAGCCTGGAAACTTAAGTGAATGTCATTTCCACATAGTTTACAGAGAGACTTGTTGGATGGTCCTTTATTGAAAAGAGAAGAAAACTCTCCCAGTTGCTCTCTTTCTTGAAATAGTTTTCATATACATACACAGTCTGAAAGAAAAAAAAAATAAATCTATATGATCAAGTTTATGAAAGGTCACAACACTTCCATCAAAGGTCTTGTTTCTGTTGAGATTACTAGTTAAATTCCCATCAGCTTCAGTCATAGTTAAAGCAGAGTATGAACAAGATACAGAAAGACTCCCTAAGCTGCCTAATAAATTTTACCCAGTTGTTGTTTTTAGGCATTTGGTTTTTAGACAAATGATAGAGATACGGAAAATGGAGCAACTGGAAGAGAAACAGAGAAAACTGTTTTGTCTGGACTGAAGGAATGCTGTTACCACATGTCCTTTAAATAATAAATTTACGTTGTGAGCTGAAATGAAATGAAAAGGTTTTTCTTTCTCAATTTCACTTTGAAACAACTATATTTTTGCATCTTTCTTCCTAAGAAATGGGTAATTTTCATCAGAATCAAAATGTTCTTGTGCAAAAATGTGCTCCCACGGTACATGTTAAGCAAGCATTTGTTTTCACAGAATTGATCAACTCTGTTTATCATTTGAAATTTCCAGTCATATGTCAGGTATATCATCAAAAACCAGAAACAGGTGTTCCTGCTCTGTCGAGTATAAAGAACAAATTTAAAGACAATGCTGCAGTTCCCAATTAGCTCATAATGTTTTTGTGGGGAGGATGAGAATAATCTCCTCAGGCTTTGGGACCTACCTGGTAGCCTCTGGAAGGCAGTGAAGATGGCAGGGTACAAGGACAAGAATATTTTGATCCTTGTGTCTGGCTAGGTTTATTTTTTGAAAAAACACAGATACAAAACAAAGATCAGTGAGAAGGACATTTTTACTGATTTGGGACAATCACAGCACAAGGAATCCAGGTGCCCAGACCTAAGAGTACCAAGGAGACGAATTCAACTATGACTCATGTCCAACAGCAGACCCTTCTGGAGCAGCAGCAGAAGATGAAGTAACATGGTCATTGATGACCTCAGATGCTCTAACTGGCATTTGAATTGTTCCTGGGACATTTTGGCTTCCCCACTTCCTGTCTTCCAACATAGTTCGGGTGGCCACTCAGCCCTTAGGAGCAGCACTGGTGCGTAAAGCCACAAGCTGTTTTTCTAGGGAATCAGCCTCTGCTGGAGAAAAACAGCTTCCCAGTCACTGTGGGCTGGAGCGGCACTGAACTGCCAACCATGTGCAAGTGCAGGTTGTGACCTGCTGTTGGCAGAGAAGTAATTAGGACAAAGCCAAGCAAGTAGCAGCTCTTTTTACTCATCCTGTATTCCTTCATCTTTTGATTGTGGTTGTTAATTGTGGTGTTAGCAGGGCTGTGGTTGCATCAAACCTAACATCAGATCTGCCACTGGCTCTGTGATGAACCTTGTGGTGCCAAAAGGAACCCTAAGTGCTAAAAGGAGAAACCTCTTCCAAGAGCGCACAATCCTAACAGGAGAGAAAACAAGACAAAAGCTCGTTATGTTGGGGGTTGACTATGTATATAGACACTATTTTAAATTATTTCTTACTCCTGATCTGTTCTACCTGAAACAGTTTCTCCATCTGGATGTGTTCAGCTCCCGTGCTTCTCACATCAACTAGGCTCACCAGAGAAATCTGAAAAGGGCTCACAACACTGGGAAGCTCTAATACAATTACTACAAGTACAGAAAGATCCACAGGGCTATATAGCTTTACCATTAAATTGTATTAAATGCAAACTACAAAGGGAGAAAGCCATAAGGGAAAATGAGACTATACATCAGCCTCTATAGTACTGGATTTTGTAGTTGCAACGCAGACAAATTAGGCAATCACATGGGAAAATTCAACATCATCTTGTTAAAGAGCTTGTTTTCAATACAGTTCCTAGGGTGCTTTAGGACCCAAACAAATAGAGGCTCTTCAGTTATTAACCACTCATTGGATTGCACACAGTGAGGACTTCTCTAGTTATTTCAATTTGTTCTAACTCAGCCCCATGGAGAAAGAATGACAGCATAATTAACTTCAGGAAGTTAGTTATTTGAATGAAAACATGAGGCATGAAGAAGCATGAAGACACAATGATTAAACTGGTAATGAAAAATACTTATAGCTTGCATCTCTTCATCAGTGTGTTTTTGCTATTATTTTTCAATGCTGCGCAACATAAATAGCTTCTGAGACTGTCAAATTGTAAGCTGGGTTTCTTTTGGTAACATGATTTCTTTTTGTGTCTATGGCTACCTCCTTCTGATCTATGGTGGGAACTCTTGAGGAAGTTTGGGGTCAAACACTGCAATGACTTCAACTGGCTGATTAAGCAAGTTTAGGATGACTTCCAGCCTGAGGTGTTCCTCATATATGGCACTTAACTGTATGAGTATCTTATAAGCACAAAGTGACCAAATCAGGAAGCTGTGTCACACCTCCACTTTGCATAATTTGCTGCTAGAGCTTCAGTGGTTTGTGACATCACAACAGATTAAGGAATTAGTATGCAGACTTCCTTTAATTATGCAAAACAAAACCAGCATGGAACTGCTTCCAGAAGCATTTAACATCTAGCAATTGTGGGCCATTCAAAAGGTCAAAAAGTTCATGCTAGCTGTGTTTATATTGAGATAGGCATTTGGGCCTTCCACATATTTCTCCTTTCCATTTATCTCCCTGTCCTTCAGCTCCCTCCTTCCTGGGTGCTCTTAGCAATCACATGCCACTTGGATGACCCTTAAAGCACTAAAAGGTTTTTCATGAAACTGTTACAACAAAAATGGATTCAGGATACATGAACTGACATCAAAACCAGTGACTATTGACAGGGGCTTTCCTTTACTTCCCTGTTTTGACTACTTTTATTGTCTTCCTCCAATACTTTAAATCAGAGGCCTTCTGCTGACCAGCACGTATTTTCAAGTTGGCTGCTAGGGACATTTGGTTTAGGCAACTGTACCTTGTCTGGTTTTGTCCCTATGTTGACTGGTGGGGAAAATCCCACCCATAGCAAATATTTAGAAGACATCATTATATGCCTATCTTTTTATTTGCATTGAGCATCCTTTGTTTGGGACTTGGAGAAGCTGTATGATTCAGGAACGGGAAGAGCAGGGACAGACAGACTGGGACTGTACAGGGTACTGAGGAAACTCTAAAGAAGAACAATGTGTCCTGTGTTGTGTCCTGGTTTAGCTTCAGGGCAGTAAGTACTGAATTATTATCAGACTCTTGGATAGGAACTGCATGAATGTCAGCCAAGAAGTTTGGAATAGTTGGGCGACACCTGTGGATTGATTTGCTTTTTTTAATATGCTTGTTTCCAGACATTCGTCCAGCTCTGCAAGTACTGCAGACCCTATTATAATGATTACAGACACAAAGGGACTTTTTGTTGTGGGACTAATCCTTTGCTTTCAATTAGGACATTTCTAATTCTGTTAAGTGCTTATTGGTATTTTGAAAAGAATATATATTTTTTGTGAATGTTTAGAGTATGGTTTCCATTCCAACTAAACCAACTTTGTGTTGGGCCACTGGTATAAAAAAGTCTTCAGGTGATCCCAAAGTGTATTACACAGTATAGATCTATCATCCCCGGAGCAGTATGGGGACACACACACGCACACACTGAACACTTACTATTAAAACTGAAGGATTTTTTAAACAAATTTTAAACGTGCTTTGCAATAAACTTTCTGAACTCATAAAGAAAGTTTTTAAAATAATAGTGATGGTTACTAACTGGATAATTGCTTGAGAGTTGCTTTCAAGGGGACAGAGCACACACCCTGCAGGGTTAAGCTGGAAATGGCCTGCAGATATTAATGAAGCAACCCATCAGGACCAGGCACCTGGTGTTTGAGTGATGTTTATTATGGTAATAGCCGTTGAAGTCAGTGTGAATAACTGCGACAATGGCACTGTGGAATTTCAGCCTTATTTCCATATCAAATCATTTTCAGTGACAGGTGAAAGGGTAAGGTTTCTGCTTGCTGGGCACACAAAGTCACAATGGGCAATTGAGGATATGTTGATGCTTTCTCTTTAATATATCACCTATGATCCAGATACTGAAAGTCAGATTATTCCTTCAGATAAAAGTATGTAAATTTGTCATCTTAAAACTTTGCCATTGTTCCTGGGAATGCAGCAGTCACTGTGCTCAGATTCTATCTTAAGTCACAGCTTCAGCAATCCTCACAGCAGCATGCACAAGAATAAAGAGACTTTACTTAGGAGTTTACTCAGCCAGCTATGCATCAGATGAAGTGAGGGATATCTACATCTGTAGCCAACCTGGCTATGTTAATGTAGCTCTTTTGCATATATTTTCATTATTCCCAATGGTAGCATCACAACCAGTACTAAATACCACTTTGACTATTTTGATAAGAAAAAAAGGTGTCTTTTCTTTTTTTTTTTTTTTTTTCCCCTTAGTCATGTTCCTGGCTGGATCTAACTCTGAGGAATGTATTCACAAAGTAAAGATGTTGAGAAAGTTCGTGACTCAAAGAGTGATGGTGAAATAACAGCCTTGAGAAACAGGCATGGAGTTTCCATAGACAGCAGGAAATAACCTTATTGAATGGAGAATCTCTATAAATAATTAACACAAGGCTCTTCTGAAACCTATCATTAAATATCACTTCCTGATAGTGCAAGATACCCCATCTCATATAAATGTACTCATGAGCTCTGAAGAGGGAAACTATTTAATGAACAGTCTGATGGATCACACAGGCTAAACTTACTGCTTTGGGAGTTTGAGCTGTGCTTGAGCATAACAAATCCACATTGGCTGAGACCTGTATACAGTTTGTCTTTTGGAAATCATTCAAAGGTTTGACCAGGAACACCAAGCCACCAGAGTAGTCCATTGAATTTGGACAACTCTTAGGAGAACATTGAGTTTCAAAGAAGGTCATGTTTAGGACAAGAACCTGTTGGCAACCTCTCATTTACAAACCTAACATGTATCTAGTTACAAGACTACCTTTATTTTGTAGGTGCCAGTTCTCAATAATCACCTCCCTAACCCAGTACTTCCCTTGGAACTGGTCTTCAGGCTCTATGCATGCTCTGAGGCCTCATCTGGGAGATGGTTTGGGAATTGTGTCTAAAGCCTCCCTCTCCCTGTCTCCAAAATCAGTAACGGTATCTGTTCCGTCCACGTGCTTTCTTCCCAAGAAAATATGAGGCCTTGAGCTCTATAGTTGAAATTCCCTCTCTGCCATCTCCAGGAGGTGCCCTAGCTGCAAGATTTCATACACTTCAGAAGGTTACATCTCCCCACCTTCCATCTGAATCTATGCCATGGAAGACACAGGAGTGCAGTATCTCAAGGTCCTGGCTACATCCCATGTCCCTACCTAATGGTTATACCCATCTGGCAGACAAGGTAGCACTGGATGACAGGTCCAGCTTCCTTCGGTTCATTATATGCTGGAGCCTTCATGGCTGAAGAAAAACACCAATGCCAGGAAGCCCTTAGTGCCTCTGTTCCTGACAATCACTGAGAGCAAACTCTGCACACTAAGGATTTGCCCTCAGTCTCCTTTCATTGCTTCCTTTTGTTGTGAGTTTTGGGCTGATCCAGTATCAACTAAATGGGAATCTTGCCATCGTCTTGGCATTAGATCAGGCATCATCTGACTGGAAAAAGTGACATAAAGCTTCTAATAACACAGATATTGGCTTTATGTAGTGCTTTTAATCAGACAACATCGTGTAGTTTTAACCTCTGTGTGCATGATTTGCCTTTAGCAACCCCTGAAAAGCAACCACATGTGGGGAGAAATGTGACTGCAATGAAATAGCTCACAGCAGAGTTTTGTTATGATAGCACATCTCTCCAGTTCCTGAAGCTCTAGGCAGCAGATGATACACTAACACAGTGAAGATATGTAGTGTAAAACTAGTAAAAGCATGATTTACATTGTTTTTGAAATCTGAATTAGTTGCCCATGTTGGCATTTTGAATAGAAAAGGTTGTTAAGAGTTCTTTGGGATCTTTTTCCTTCTTGTCTCTCCTTCATGAAATTTGATTTCTGAGTAAGTTCAGTTTCAAAAGCCTTGTTAATTTGACTCATATTTCTCGTTTCATCCACCTTTTGCCTTTGTGAAGGAATAGTAAGTAAAATGGACGATCAATCTGTGTGTAAATCTGTTGCATAGTGACACATTTTTCAATAGACTATCTTTGAAAAATTCTTTATATTGATTGTGCAGTCAGAAAATGAGGAAATCTTTATAGATTTCAAGTTTTGAAACACATTCTGAACCATTTGCAGATGGGTTCAAAGTACAAAAGTATTTCTAGAGTATTTGCTCTAGAGTGACTAGTCTGTCCCTTGAGATATTCTAATAGTGGAACTTAGAGAAAAAAACACCCTACTCTTTCATCCCTCTTGCAGGCAACTGTATTCCAGCACTGTGACATGAAACTCTTGGATTACATGCACCTGACAACACATGCTTGTTTGCTTTATTTCCTTAATTTTAACAGTTATTAGTGCCTTCTTTAGAGATGCTGTATTGTGATGAAGGGATGTTGATTCGAACTGGCCCTGATACAAACATCAGAAAATGACTGTCTGTTTCCAAAAAGCTAAGCCGGCACAGATGAAAGAATTGAGTGGGTGTTAAGTGTCCAGGTCATCTGCCTGTTTGAACAGCTGAGTCGAAACACTCAGGATCTGTGTTACAATGGATTTGCAACTGCAGGGCACCTATAAAGGGCACTGAGAGAGGTTGGAAAGAATTTCTTGGAGGGATTTTCACTTCTAGAATGAAAGCAGTGGGATTTAATTTCAGAGAAAATATTACAGAAGTCTGTCCTCTAAACACATGTAATGGCAGTGAAATGCTGAAGCACTGGATAAAAACAAAGGCATTGGCAAAGTCAACCCACTGAGAGACAGGAGGGTTTTGTCAGCAGTAGATTAGTTTTCTGCAGGCTTCTTGCCATATGTCTCCCGATGCTGCCTCTACTGGATTGAAATTTACTTCTACAGAACAATCAATTAATGCTATTAATGATGTTACTATGAATCTGAGATTAAGGATGAAAACCAAGCAGCTAGGATGTGAGTCAGCAGCAGAAAAGGGCCTGAAAAATGTCTACCCCTAGGCATAATGAAACACAGAGGAATGACATTTTCTTAGAGTCATAGGCTATGCTGAGTTGAAAGGCATCCATCAGGATCATTAAGTCCAACTCCTGGCCCTGCACAGGACACCCCAAGAATCACACCTTGTGCCTGAGAGTGTTGTCCAAATGCATCTTGAACTCTGACAGGTTTGGTGGAGTGACTGTTTTCCTGGGGAGCCTGTTCCAGTGCTTAACTGCCTTCTGGGTGAAAAACTTTAACCTAATATCCAACCTAACCCCTGAATCCATCAGATCTGAGCTGAAAGCTTTGTGAAAGGTGAGGCAGAACACTAATTCCATTGGTATCCATCCTTTTCAGAATATGAACTTATTAAATGTCCCTTGTTACACCTCACACTGACTTTGGGTTCAAATAAACTGCTTTCAGTAGTAAATATAAACTTCTTATTCCATTTTTCAGCTCCATAAGGACATGACCTGGTCTTGTTTAAGTCTACAATCTTGCATCTGCAAGATGAAGTCTGTGTCAAAGTTTCCTTGACCTCAGTGACAGTAAGATTGTGCTCTTCACAAATATAATTAAAACATGAACCTGGCAGTGTTAGGTTAATGGTTGGACTCAATCATCTTAGAGGCCTTTTCCAACCTTAATGATTCAGTGATTCTAATGATTCTAAAATATTTAAAGCAAAATCTGCCTTTCCTTTCTGCACTACAAATCTGAGGTTACCCTTGCCTTTTCTAACAATGCTGGTGTTATATTTATTCCCTTTCCAGGACTACTAGGTTAGACCTAGCCAACTGCCAGTCATAGGCTTCCTTGAAAGACCAGAGCACTTGGTTATGCTGGGGAAAATGGAATGTATTAAACTAGGCTGAATCTATCATCATTAGTGGTTTTTATCTTAAGGTGAGATATATGCATTTATAGAATGCCAAAAGAACATCATGTTCCTCATTTTTCACATAAAGTTCACAGTATTATACTTTACTTTTAATATTTGAAGCAGATTTGCATAATTTATGTCAATTAGCATATAAGTGATTCCTGGTATAACAGTGAAATAAAATCACTATATTTCTGGAAAAAGTAGTATATTTTCTTCCTCTTTTTTCATTAAGACAATTAAATATGAGTTGCCACAGGAACTTAAAGCTTTTCATCATTAACATGAGTTTTGTTTCACTATTTCATGCACTTTTAAGAACTACTGTGAGAAAAAAAAAAGCAACAAAAAAATCCCAAGGAGAAAATATCCACTGAATTTTCTCTCTCAATGATTTTTAAACAGTCTTGGGAAGCTGGAGAACTCCCAGCTTGCTAGAAGCTGGCAAATATTGTCCTGATTTTCAAGAAAGGCAAGAAGGAGGACTCCAGAAACTACAGGACCATCAGTCTCCCTACAGTGCCTGGTAAAATCATGGAGAGGATTATATTGGGAGGTATTGAAAAACACCTGAAAGACAAAATAGTCATTGGTCACAGCCAGCACGGTTTCATGAGAGTAAAGTCCTGCTTATCCAACCTTATTTACTTTTGTGACAATATAACTCACCCAGTTGACCGAGGGAAGCCAGTTGTTGCAATCTTTTTGGATTTCAGTAAAGTTTTCATACTGTTTCTCACAGGATCCTTCTGGATAAGATGCACATCATGCAGTAGGTGAGCAAGTGGCTCACGGGTCAAGCACAGAGGGTAAGAGTGAAGGGGTAACGTCAGACGGGTGACCTGTCACTAGTGGGGATCCACAGGGCTCCATTGTGGGCCCTGTGTTCTTCAACATCTTCATAAATGACTTGGATGCAGAACTGGAGGGGATACTAAGCAAGTTTGCAGATGACACAAAACTGGAAAGAGCTGTTGACTCCCTTCAAGGCAGGGAGGGTCCTGCAGAGAGACCTTGATAAATTAGAGACCTGGGCAACCACCAACTATATGAAGTTCAACAAGGGGAAGTGCTGGATTCTGCACCTGGGACGGGGCAATCCTGAATGTTCTTACAGACTGGGGAATGAGATGCTGGAAAGCAGTGCCATGGAAAGGGACCTGGATGCCCTGCTCAATGGCAAGTTGAATATGAGCCAGCAGTGCCCTGGCAGCCAGGAGGGCCAACCCTGTCCTGGGGGCATCAGGCACAGCATCGCCAGCCAGTTGAGGGAGGAGGTTGTCCCACTCTGCTCTGCACTGGGGTGGCCTCACCTTGAATATTGTGTGCAGTTTTGGGCACTCCAATATAGGAAAGATATTTAGCATCAAAGACCTTGAAGAGCCTTGAGGGGAAGCTGTGTGATGAGTGGCTGAGGTCACTTTGTCTGTTCAGCCTGGAGAAGAGGAGTCTGAGGGGAGACTACATTGCAGTCTGCAACTTCCTCATAAGGGGAAGAGGAAGGGCTGGCACTGACCTCTTCTCTGTGGTGACCAGTGACAGGACCCAAGGGAATGTCCTGAAGTTGTGTCAGAGGAGGTTTAGGTTGGATATTACAAAATGGTTCTCCACCCAGAGGGTGGCTGGGCACTGGAACAGGCTCCCCAGAAAGCGGTCACAGCAACAAGCCTGCCAGTGTTCAAGAAGTGTTTGAACAGTGCTCTCAGGCATGTGGTGTGACTTTTGGGGATGGTCCTGTGCAGGGAAAAGATCTAGACTTGATGATCCTTGTGGGTCCCTTCCAACTCAGCACAGTCTGTGTTTCTATGATTCTGTGCTTCACACAGCAGCATCACTGTGTATGACAAAGCAAGTTATCTTCTTGCTTGTAGTCAGACACCTGGACTGGGCTTTTCAAGGAGTCTGTGTAATAATCTGTTCTTAGTAAATCTTTACCTTAGGTCTTTATCTAAAAAAAAATCACAAAGAAAGGAAAAGAAAAAATCAGTAGAAACTGAGCAAATAAATCTCACAAGCTCCTGTGTTAGTCCTAGCTTTGGAGTGTTGTACAGAGAAATTCTGCACACAGTTGGCTCATTCTGAGTCATAAAATCCAAGTTCTTTAACTTCATAATTTTTTCTGACCAAGTCAAGACTTTTCTTTTGCAGCATCCTGGTTGATGTCACAGACAATACTCCCTGGTGGCTGAACAAAGGCAATAAAAAGAAACTTATGTGCAAATATGATTTTTAACTTGTTAAAATGCATTCACTGATGTTTGGAATTTTCTAACTAGTAAGCTTTAAATGAAAAATGTAATTTCAATTCCATTATGTGCTGATCAAAATTAAAGTAACATAGAGGGTTTTCAGCTATTTGCTCATCTATTTGACCCTCTGCCACCCCATGGAAAAGAAAGATATGAAAGCTGTGGAGTTACATCAGGAACACCAAAAATGACCACCCACCAAGACAAAACTGCACAAATTGAATAAATTTTCATCTCATTTGAATGAAAAGCAGAAAGTGTCCAGTGTGGTTTTGTACTGCAAAGAAAAATCCATACTTTTCCATTAATGCATTTTCAAAGGAAATTTTTACCAAGTTATGTTATTTGCTTAGGGGCAGAAATGATCAACAGAAGTACTATTTTAGAAGTAGTAGTAAAGAGAGAAAGTCTTAAACTATAAAAGAATGTTTCTGTATATTTCAACATATGGTTACTTCTCTGAGTTGCAGTTAGACAATGATAAGAAGGAAAGGTCTTGGCTTAGTTTTTTCAAGTACAATAGTTTATGACGATAATGTTAGCCAGTAATCATGCACCATCTGAAAACTGTTATCTGATATAGAGAGTATCACTAGCACTTTTTCTGACTGAGGAACAGTTATGTAGTTTGCAATATGCTTGAAGGATAACCTCCCACTGCCTCCTACAAGCTTCTTACTGACATGTGAAATATTACCATGTAAGAAGTAGTGTTTATTTTAGATTCTGTTAAATTTTTTTCTCTAGTACTTTGGGGTGAAAAAAGTTACAAATTTTTTCTCTAGTACTTTGGGGTGAAAAAAGTTACAAATTCTGTCTTCTGTCAAAAAAAATGGCAACAAACATTTGCCCCAAAGTTGTTTGGAGGCTCAGAGCTGTAAGGAGTTACATAGCAGAGAGACTCTGGGGGTTTCCCAGAGGACACATTTTGGTGTCATATGGCAAAGAATGGTGGACAATTTCCCCGCAGTGCAATTACAAGGCCATGACAACAACTGAAGTCAAAAGCACTAATGACTAGCTGAAACAAGGAATGACCTATGGTCACGAGCTCAGCCAGCCAGTAATGATGTGGAAATGTGCCTTGCCATAGTCCATAAAAGAATTGTTGGAGTTGCTTTATTAGAGGTAGTACAATAATCTTATTTTTTCTGTAGTTATCAACGTATCTGAGAAATGTGTGTTTAATACCTCAATCAATCAATCAATCTATCAGTCAGAAAAGTGTAGCTCTAACACTCTTTTTGCAATCTAAGCTGAGAAATCTTGATTGTTTTGCTTTGGTGTTTTGTTTTGTTTTGTTTGTTTGGGTTTTTTTAAGAAAAGATTAGAAACCAACCTTGACTCTATAATGCCAGTTTCAAACATCCTGCTCATTTTAATGGAGCCAGAATGTCACGTAGGTATCCTGAATATTTCTTACTTGCTTATGTCCTGCGTCAGCTAAACCATCAGTTGTTTGCTGGAGGCTTTAAAGTGAATTCAAATAAGACTCATTCTGTTAAGTGGGTTGGTCCTTCCTTCTTCCTGTGCTGCATTTGCCCTTGTCATTACAGACATACAATAAGAAGACTTCTCTGCCACATATATTGACAATACAGTGTGTAAACAATGAATTTCTATTGTTTACTCAAAAAGAGACTTTTTTTTAATGCAAAGCTATGAGGTTTTCAGAGCTGGCATCAGCCTCCCCACACACAGTCTCCTATTTTCCAGGAAGAAGCCCCGGGCATCCTATCCACTTGTAAAATGTTTGTGCTAGAAGCATTTTAAAAATGTTTGACAAAGAAAAACGTGCAAAATGAAGCATTTCAAAGGAGAAGGAAACTAAAAAAAGCAGGGTGAAAAATGGAACCCTGCAGGAAGAGACTTCCATCTGTGTAGTGATATGAGCTGATAAAGTGTTCGAGGTCCAGTCTTTAACTCGTGACTCCCACACATAGAATTTTTCTTCAGAAATAGTAAACATCTACTAAATCAAAACTCTACATTTTAAAATTCTGTTTTTAGGATTCTTCTCTGCTAGCTTTTTACCAAAGCATCAAAGACAGAATTTATGTCAGAAAAAGTTTACAGCCTAGAAGGTGTGAAATGACGAATAGTATGTTTATTCCTTTGAATTTTCTTCCTTTTTAATTCTGGGAGAGAAATTGATGCTTGGGAGCAGATAGTCTGGATATGGGGGCTCATGATTATTTCTTAGGTTATGGTGTGTTTAGAGTGACTTCCCTTTAGAACTCTGCCCAAACGTTTGTAGTATTTTTGTCTTAATCGAAATGACAGTTTGAGATACTCTGGTCAGTAGGGAAAAAATTTGTTACCACTCCCACACCTGTTTTATGATGACATTTGTTTCCGGAGGCTATTTTCCCACTTCTATGAACCAAGGACTACATAGGTATGATCACACCACACACTATTACACTCTAATTTCTACGGTCCTGGCTATGAGAGTGGAATTCACAGCCTTGTCTGAGCCATTTATTTTCCTAGTGCTGCAAAGAGGGAGTTTAGAGGCAGAGAGACTGGACACACAACACCAGAGCCTGTAAGACAGCCAAGAGGCAAAGGTCAAAGAGTGAGATTCATCTGAAACCCTGCCACACACAGGGACTGAGAAGCTTTCTTGTGGCTCATCCTAAAGAGTATGTCAAGGTGGAAGAGAAAACTGTACTTTCCAAAACTTAAAGTACCTGAGCCACCCATTGAAGCACAAACAGCTGTCTTGATTTTTTTTTTTTTTTTTTTACAGGCTGCTGCTCCTCTATGAGATGTTGTTGCTCCTATTTTTGCTGAATGCTGTGCTTAAAGCACTTACCTGGAAGACAAGGACCTGCATGTTTTCAGATCTCTTCAGACTGAGGAGAACATGATGTCTTCACCTTCCCCATCCTGAGAAGACAGTCCATGTCAGATAAAGTAAAGACTGTGAAGTGTCTCCTGGTGAAGATTAGCCACTCTCAGGCCAAGAGGAAGTTCACAAGTCTGCAGAATGATAGCAAGCTGGAAGAAAACATAATTGTATCTCAGTGAGATCTCTTTAAAGAGAGAAGTCTCTACTTTTACGTGTTTTACTCATTGACTTTTTAATACAAAATACACGAGCACATTTCAAAAGGCTTTAAGCATCAGGCAAATGCAAAGATGCTCACTTTATTCACAATGCCTAAATCTCTTCTAGGATTTGTATTTAGCCTTTAATTATTTTCACATCCTACCTTGAATGCACAATGTGAGGTGGTCCCTTTCATCCTTGGATAAGTTTATCTCCAAGGTCTGCCACAATCCTGATCTAGACTCAGTTTTTCCTTCTTTTAGGTATTTTTTGATGCCAGTGTGATGATCTACTTTACTTGACATCGTAATTAATAGTACCTCCATGGCAAAAAAAGAGCCTTTGGTCTCTTAAAACAATTTGTTGGACACAAAGGTACAAATATCAAGAGACCCACCATGAGAAACGTGGTATCCCACTGCAGAGAGAGTAGAAGTTCACATATCTGAATTGTTTCCTAATCTCCTCTTATCACTAATTTACACAAAATGCATCTGTTCAGAGGTCTGGGCACTCTCCTAAGGTTTTGGGCACTCATAATATTTAACCATCATGCAGCAAAATAGGCAGTGCTAAAGCTCCAGAATCGCTTTCTAAAATCACCTTAATTAACTAAGTCTTATACATTTCTTCCCCAAAGTTCAAGAGAATGGACAAATCTTCTGGGATTTCCAGAAAGAAGGCCTGTCTCATGACATTTCTATTTTCTTCTCTTGCCACCAGGCCACGGGCTTTTTACCCATAAAAAATATGTCCAAGTCCTTTCACTGCAACCAGCTTCTGTATCTCAAAGACAGGACAGCAGTGTCTGGCATGATAGAGGCCCACAGGAACCATGGACTAAGGAAACCATATTTGAAGCTCAGAATAAATACTTACGAGGAAGGAGTGCATCCTAGTGCTGAGTGTTGGCCTAATAAGTTTTTTTCTTTTTACTGAAGCAAGGGCCTGAACTGAGACATATTCTGCACTAATTAAAGTGCCTGAATATATATCTTGATGCAGGAGCTCCCAAATTTTTCTTTAAAATACTGTCATTGACAGCAGTAGGAAAAGGAGAAACAGCAGAACTGCTGCTAGTCAAGGCAAGTCCCACAGCTGTGGGTCAGTACTCACACTGATCTTTCCAACAGCCACCACACAGACAACTTAGGGGACATTTCTGGGTAGGGTTTTAGTAGCCTGTTGCAACAGGGAGCTGTAATGGTGTGTCACAGAGCATAACTGAGGGGTCCTGTGTAGTACTGTCAATAGCCATCCTGCACCCAGGAGCAGTGCCCAGAAGCTACAGGAAAAGGAAAAATATGTAAACTACTACTACATTTTCAAAACTAGTTTCAAATCAGCTGTCTCTGTTTTCCCAATTATGCTTGATGCACTCAAAATACTTTGAATTCCTCATTTTGATATATTTTCATGTTTCATCCTGAAGTCAATATATTTAAATACATCACTAAATTAAATTTAACCTATTAATATTTCATAATTTTTTTCCAACATTATACTGCAATGTTTCAGCATTACTGAAGGCAAATACTGTTACCTTAGCAAATGCTGCAGATTATAGATAAAAAAAGGTTATACTTAAGATAGCATTAAGAATTTAAATGACATGGAAAGTCTGAGTGTGCTGAGTTCTCATTCCAGTTCAGAATAAAAACAAATATCAAATTGCTGTGAATTCTTGTGGAATAGAAATGTTATCTCTGACTGGCTTGCTTGACTGCTATTACAGATGGCCCTTAGCTGAGAATATTTTGAAGGTCAGTACAGGAATGACATACCATAACAGCTACTGATGCCTCTGATTTCAAAACCAGCAATGTAACCAAGCTGCCAACCAACAAGCAATAAACAGCTGCTTCCTGAAAAGGGAGAGAGGATTAGAGAAAAGGGACATGAGATCACTGCCTTGAAGCACCCTGAGTCAGCAGGTTAGGTGAGAAAGTTTGCTCTGGTCCCAAGACCATCTGTCTCCAGAAGTGCTGACTGGGCTCATGCTGAGGCTTGTTCGTCGCTGACCAAGCACCCACAAGGCTGGGGGACTGCAGCTGGATTCCAGCCCCCAGGCAGCATGTGCACTTGGTAGTCACTATTGAACCTGCAGTGTCCTGATGATGCAGGGCACGCTTAGGCAAGAGTTGTAAGAAACTGGTGGCTGGAAAGCAGAGAGTATAGCTTGCAACAGCATATCCCCAGCTGAACTGCTCATTACTTAGTCACCTGCCTGCTGGGGTGGCCAGTAAAGGGCATTGGTGTCTAGCAGGTGCCACTGCTGATACTGGGGCAGCCAACAATGACAACCCTGTTATCCAGTCTCTGCGCTTGTCTGACCTGCACAGAAGAGTTTGGAAGTCAAGTCTTGGTGTAACAGCTACTGTAAAAAAGAATTGGGTAGTTAAATTAACAAGACAGTGTCTTCCTAGGATCTAAATAAGAGTTTTTAATTGTGATGGGAGTTGCTGCTGGATTAACTGTGTGTGTAATGTGGCCAGACAAAACTAAGACATATTTTCTGCAGGCTGCCTGATGAAGAATTGTCCTGGGGTGTTGCTACCATCAGTGGAAAGTCAAACATTGCACTGGGCACTGTCTGATGGTGAGGGCAGGGAGCTGTGAGCTCTCTGATCCCTTGTGAAAACTCACCGTTGTGAGCAAAGGTTTCTTTCCATCTATGATATTCTCAGAAATGATCTGATGCCAGCACTCATATGCTTTGGCTCCTTAATCCTAAACCAAACATTGCTTTATTTGTTATTTTCCATCAAAAAGAGTGGCTCCTCTAGGTACACATTACTTTTCTTTTCCTCTCTCTTTTCCTAAACATTAAAAACTTCTGATTTTGAAGAAACAGGAAAAGAGTTTTTTGTCTCAGAGATGTTGCCTTGTTTGCTCCACATGCAAACTAAAATAGTTTCCAAACAGAAGGAGAGGACACAGTTGCCCCACATCTATCAAAATATCCTATCCACTTCCCCTTTAGCTTGTGTCTGTGGTGAAGGTTTAATCAAGTTCTCTTAGTTCTGCCACTCACAAGCTGCAGTTACACGAAGTCTCACAGGGCCTCATATCTGAAACATGACCACAGAGCACGAGGAAGAGTTTTTATTAGTTTTAGAGGGGATTTGAGGGGGGGGGGTGGGGTTTTTAGTTTGGTTGTTTTGGGTTTGTTTGTTTATTGGTTTGGGTTTTTTCTTTTTTTTTCTTAGAGTTTGGGCTACTAGTGAGTAATTTCTCCTTGCTTTACTTAGTGATAAACCCCAAGATATTAAGAACTTCTGGCCTGGATGGTTATCCTGACCTTAATGACCTTTCTTCCTCTGACACAGATGCAATCTGTTTTTCAAAAAGTCCTGGCTGCTGTGGTAGCAGAAGCTGCTTAGGAAAGCCCAAACAGTTGTATTCTCTTCTGGTCAATGAAGCCACACCGGAGGCACTGAAGAGGCTTTTTTTCATTCCACAATATATATTCAAGAGAAGAATCCTTTCCAACCTCACATTCACAACATTTATCATCTTCTGTGTGTGGTGTAGAGTGGGGATCTTATGATCAGTAAATAATATCACAAACCACACACCCCTTCCTCCCGCCTGCTTTGAATTTGGGTGACTAGGGTTACAGGAAAAAAACACACTGTACCCCCAAGGCTCATGAGAAGGGGACTAGGCTGCAGCCATCTGGGATTATTATACATCTTGAAATAAATAGAAAGCTCCAGAGAGAGAGAAGAGGGAATGAGAGATCACAAAAGAATTGTTTCAGATGGTGGTCTGTGGCCCTTCTTGCTTCTCTCAGTTGCAGTGGTGGCCCATGCAGACACCTTACTGCTGGACTGTGTTGCCCTGAGAGTTGCCACAGTAAGGTGATACTCAGAATATCTCAAGGACAGCCTTGCCCAATGGATACCGAATGAGTTTTTCAAAGAAACTGCAGGATGAATATGTCCCTCAAAGTCTATGGCAAATTACCAGAGAAGAGCTAAGAGACACAGAAGTGTCAGTAACATGAGATATGTGCCACTGCAAGTGGCCATCTGAACTCCGTGCAATATGCTTTCGCATCCCACTCAGTCCCACAGTCTAACTCATTTCTCTATACATTAAGTTCTGGTTTTGAGATGCAAAAACAGCTCATGCTTGCTGCAGACCACTCTGAGGCAGGTCCAGAGAGGTAAAACACTTCCAGAATGCTCTCTTATCCCTAATTCAAGCACTTTGCCACCCAGATGAGATGAGAGTGGCTTGGATGACACCATTTCTTCAGCATTCATTTTGTCTGGTAGATGTCTGGCTGGCTTCAGTACAGGTATAGGGTGCTGAGTGCACATGCATCCTGTGTTGCCAAGAGCCTCAGAGCAAGGTTTAAGTTGCTGCCATCCCCAGTTATGCTCCCTGACTACACTTGCCACGGGGATGAGCTCAGAAAAACCACCAATCACGATGCACCATTGCACTTCAAACACTGCCAAGATGGTGAGCCAGAGCAAGGGGAAATATCACTGGACACCAGCCAATATTTGGGAATTTTCACTTGACTTGGAGGAATGCAAAGTAACACTGGCAAAAACCAGTCAGGGTTCAGGTCAGGCCTTTTCTATCCCTTTTATATTTATAACTGTAATATGAACTGTCATGTGGTTCATTTATATATGACTTTTAGAAGGCAGCTTATAGTTTAGCTCTGCCATAGAAGTCTATGGTTTTGTAAGACCTTATTCTGAAGATTTCCCTGAACTTAAGGCAAACAGCACTTTAAACTAGGCAATTTCCTGGCAGAGCAGTGTACATCGAACCAGTGCAATAAAACAGTTTGGTCTGCTTTATCTGTTGTTACCTTAATAAAAATAATTTTGTTTCTCATTTTGGAGGCTAGGAAGGGAGAGGAAGTAAGGGACAAAAGGAATTGGCTCTGTAATTCACCTTCCCTGACAAAGCCTGGTTACTCCTTAGAAAAAAAAAAAAAAAGAAAGTCTACAGGAATAAGGTATCCTTTATCCTTTATCCTTTTGGATGGCTAATGTGTCCCATTGCAGCTTTCAGTAAACGGGAACGGAAAAATAAGTTCAGCTGCAGACTGGACAGTAAGCCTAAAGGGGTCTGATTTATGCAGGCTGATTGAAGTATATATTTGAAGACCTGGGAAAGACTTCGAAGCTGGCAGCCCCTCTGCAAGTGATTAATACACAACCCTGCCTTCACCATAAGACAGCAACACTGCAGGGGGGAACCAAGGGCCAGATATTCCAGTTGGGGTGCTATAACCATTCTAGTTGTAAAGGTATATAAATGAAGGATAGTGTGCAAAGGAAGCAGATAGAGATTAAGTTATTACTGGATGGAGGGCAAAAATCAGCGAGTTATGAAGCAGCCAGCAGAAGCCAAATGGACTTCATCAGCCCTTCACTGCATACCTACTGGTGCTCAAGTTCCTTGCTCCTGGAGCACTGGCACAGGCGTTGGCTGACTCTACATGTCCTGTTCAATACATGTTTTCAGCACTGACAACTGGCAGCCAGAAATCCTTGGGGCTTCTAAATACCACTTATAGCTCCACTTGCTCTTTAATGACTGTTCATCTTCCATGCCTGGACATCACTTCTGTTACTCAGACACAGCTACAGTTCACTGCTTTTTTCCCTGGTCTCTCTGACTTGTTCTGGAGGGGTGTCTCAGTTAATAAGCAACAGCATGTCAACTGCAAGTCAGTATTGTATTATGCAATATTATATTTTATATTTATTATATATTATATTGTATAACATTTGGTGGGCAGTGGAGATTTTCATGTAGAGAGAGGCAGCATATTCCTCACATTACATAATTATATCCAACTGTAAAGGCTTTGATAACCATAACATCAAAAGTCAATCTATATATTGAGCACACTCTGCATTAAACATATAGCTAGGATTACATAAGTAAGAATAAAAGGCACTAGATTTTTGGGGGGTTTTTTGTTTACTGCATGATTTGCAAAGAAGCAAAGGTTGCGTCCCACTGTGTCTGGTTTTCCTGAAGGGATTAAAGAGGAATATGGGCCCATTTTCTACAGCTACTGCTGATCCAGTCAGTGCAAGTGAAGGATAACAAGCAGACACTATTAGTTGAATTTGTTTTGGATGCCTAAGTTGTGAACCAGACGTCTATGGTATGGGAGATATGGAAACATCCGAATTCATATCCCCTCTGCCAAGTCAAGAACCAGAAGTGCAAGGTCGTTTACTAGGCAGAACACAAGCTTAAAAGCCATGTCAGCCAAGTGCTGGCACACAGCATCCTCCAGCTAATGAATCCTGGGCTGCACAATGTGTGGAACTTACTGGCTTGGATCTCTTCAATACAATAAATTTCCTGAGATGAACACACACTGTGTAGACTGCTGTAACAACTATTGACTCAAGGCTCCATTCAAGATTATAATGTTTGTCTAGACAACAGCATTGGTTAATATCTCAATCCACTTTTAATTGGAAAATAGTCTGGAAAATAGCATTATGTATTCCAGTTTCTCTAGATTATTTTTTGTAAAAAATTTTTTTCGTTATTCCTAAAGGCTTCCTCAGAAGTCCAGTGAGTACTAAGAAATCTCAGCTTTCATTGAAGTTAAAGCAAAGAGATTTTAGACATACCACTGTAAAGTCCAAAACATAAGAACCTCCAATTAACTGGAAAAAAAAAATATAGAAAAGATCATGGCTGTTCTTTACAATCATATATTTTTAAATCACACAACGTAGTGCATGTTGGTGGTGTGGTTTTAGATCTTGATTTGGCACTGATGCACTCTGAATTCTTCTTTGTCTAGCATTTAGTATGTATTCAGACATGGTAAAAAGCCACGAAAGAGTCATGGCAGAATTTACAAACACGGGATAGTGCCCTCTCTTCTCAGTGGTGTTCATCTGTCCCAACACACTCAAAACACTGATAGTACCAAGAGCAAACTTAACAAAATTACCTCTGAAGGAGTGAGAAGGCAAGCTCCCTGTGTGCAGAGCATAGACCTGCAACAAAAGGCTTCCCAAAACACTTGAATGAATGGGTGGCCTCGGGTCAGAGTTTATGTCAGAAAAACTGTCATCTCCCTTCTCAGTCTTAGACAAGAGATGCCAGACTAAATAACAGCAAGAAAAGACTCAGTTGTCTGCTGATCTTCAAAGGGGTCCTCTGTAGTGAAGTTTGTGATATATTGGCAGGTGTCGTGATTTTACACTTGTGCACTCTGATAGAGCAATGATTTTGAGCATACTCCAACCAACATTTCCCTTGATGACTAAATTCTCTCCCTGAAACACGAGTGCACAGTGGCTTGAGAGATCTAGCTAGGATTTTTGTTTCCTTCTTTACAGTGTCCTTTTTTGGACAAGGGTGGGTCTTCACATTAGTAGTGTTCATTTACATTCTGTTTTTGTGGTTACACTTTGTCTATATTGAGCCAAAACCAATCTGCACATTCAACTTTTTGCTTCTCTCTAGTTTGTTTTTTCTACTGCCTGGAGAATTGTTTATTTGTTTGTTTTACAAAGAGAAAGCCATATATTCCTGTTCCCAGAAATCTTGTTAAAACTCCAAATGGCACAAATTCATATAATAGGAAATGCTCCACTAATGCAATTAGGAGGTGGAAATCTCTCCTGCCTTACTACAGTGTTATTCTAGTACAAGTCTACTTCTACCAGTGGATTTCATGCAGTGGAAAACTGAGGGAGTATAATGATGAGTCAGGTCCAGAGGTTTGGTTCATATGCAAGTATGAAATACTTAAAAGTTATTGTGCAAGTTTCCACTGTATTTATGAGGGAAGATATTCCTCCTCTTCCCCTTTCTCTACCCTTCTCCTTTCCACTTTGGGATCATGCTTCAGTGGCTCTGATTGCATTTTACCCTTTTGAATTCAATCCCTCCTTCCCTCCCATCAAGCTAAATGCAAATTCCATATGCCTATCATCCAACTTTTGCCTAGCCTGGCCTGGCCTCTCTTCACCTTGCTGCCAGCCCTGGCTTCTCTCCAGCCTGACAGTCTTTACCTCATATGTCTGGTCCCCTTAAGACCTTCATCATGTCATGCCTGCTGCTCTCTTGTATTGTTTCTCAAGAGCCAGCTTCTGTTCTACCATGATCTGGCACTGCTGAACTCAACATGACCTGCTGCCTTCAGCTGCTGGCTGTACTACACACCTAGATCTACCTGATAGTCTTTCTGCTGCTCGTTTCTTCCCTCATGCTCTCCAGTCTGTAATAATCAGATTCTCCTCTTTCATTTCTTCTCTCTCCAGTTTTCCACACTCTCCCTCCTGACTCCTTATCTTCGCTTGCTAACATTTCTGTCATTGTTGACTATCCAAGTCCTTCTTCTGTGGTTTGCATTTGAGTGGAAATGAGAATTTTTATTGTTTATTTCAAGTACTCTTTGCATTAGGTATTTAGCACTAGGAAGTTCTCTATAAACAAGCACAAGAAATTGTTCTTCAGATTCCTACATAGAACTAATTTTTTTTTTCCAGAAAACTTGTCAAAGGTTAAGCTGAGGCAATTGTTCAAGACATGTTGGTCAGTACTGTGTTACTGGACCTATTATTCTGGATGTATCATTTTTTTCACTTACTTTATAGCTTCTTTGCTCTTTGTATAGCACTTTGTAAACTGTCTCTGCACAACTTTTTTCCCCTCTGTTACTGTATTGCCTGACACTAAGCAGATCTGATCTTTTTCTTGTCTTTTTAAGCTTCACAACAATGAAAATGATAAAGAATATAATTTCAAAATGTCATAGCAAGACACACGGCAAATAAAGAAAATGAAAAGGAAAGCAGGAAAAACCTAAACATACTTTACATTTCAAATATTCAATACCATGGTTCCTTTCCATCTGAGAAAATATATCTGGATATATACTTTTCTGGATACATGAAAAATCACTTTGGAAGGATGATATTGAATTATGTTTTGGCAACTTAACAACAATTTAACTGTTTCTGCAGTAGTTGTGTGGTCTTCCTCAAAACCAGAACTGAGGTGAATTTTAACAGGCCCTTTGTTCAGCTCTCTAGGTGGTAGCCAACAATCCAGTAGAATTCCTGGAGCACAGGCAGAGCCTGCACTATCTCGACCCTAAGATCCACACGCAGTAAGTGCAGAGCAGATCAGCCAGGTGGTTTTAAGTGAAAGAGCTCGGGTACTGGGAGGCATTTTATTGTCATAGTATGCAGCAGTTTTTGGTTTAATTTAACATGAGATGGGCAACCTGCCATGTTGGTATAACCTCAGAAGCACCGTGAGAATGAAAAAGTACTCTTCTCTGATGTAATCTAGCCTCAGAATCTTTAATTTTCTATAGCCAGCATAGCTCTAATGAACACATGAATGCAACTTCAGCTGCCCCAGATTTAGATAGATAATGGTTTTAGTGTTACTGAGCCTCAGGCAGACTTCCACAACATTTGGCGACCAGCAGGAGACACAGAGGAATAGAAACTTGGTTTCTTCTGAAACATTTACATCTTTTCTCTGTGCTGTGGCCTGGAAAAGTATATAATGTTAACAAACACCCTTTATATTTGCTCCTGGTAGTCCAAACTGCCAGCATTTCCCTTGATTTAGTTTAACTGTTTCTGTTTTTACCGAAGCACAGATCTAGAAGTGGAACTGAAAGGATTTCAGTGTCCCTCACCTGTCTTAAGAAACGCAAGGGATATTAGCTTCTTCACCATCTGACAGTGTAAAGTGCTGTTCTATCTGTGTTCTGTCATTTGCCTCAGGGTTGGATTTACCTGTTTCACAAATTTTTCAAGAAGCTAGCTTTTAGACACTTAAAAGCAAATGTGTAACTCTTGCCTTGAAGATGGATTCAAAAGAAATATTTGTAAATGAAAATTCCTGAGAAGGATGCAATGCAGTAAGATCCACATCCATCACATATCAGAATCATAGAATGGTTTGAATTTGAAGGGACCTTAAAGATCATCTAGTTCCCTCTAGATGTGGAACACTTTCTTCTAGACCAGATTGCTCAAAGTCCCATCCAACCTGGCCTTAAAACTTTCAGGAATGGAGCATCCACAACTTCTTTGGTCAACCTGTTACATTACATTCTGAGTAATAATTTCTTCCTAATATCAAATTTAAATATACTCTTGTTCAGTTTGGAGCAATTCTTCCTGTCCTGTCACTACATACCCTTGTAAAAAGTCATTCCCCAGCTCTCTTGTAGCACCTTCTCCACCCTCCAACAGGCATTGGAAGACTGCCTAGCTCCTTCTCTTCTCCAGGCTGAACAGTCCTAACTCTCTCAGACTGTCTTCACAGGAGAGGTGCTCGTTCTAACAAGTTTGTGTCCTTCTTATGTTGGGAGCAACAGGGCTGGACACAGTATTCAAGGTGGGATCTCAGAAGAGCAGAGTAGAGGGGTGGAATCACCTCCCATGACCTGCTGGCCACGCTGCTTTTGATGCAGCCCAGGACATACGATTGGCTTTCTGAACTGCAAGCGCACATTGCCAGCTCATGTCCAGATTCTCATTCACCAACACACCCTCAAGTCCTTCTTTTCAGGGCTGCTCTCACTCCATAAAAACTTATGGACTACAAAAGAAGTGAAGTTGGACTTTGAAGATTGACCTCTGCCCCTATGCCTTAATGCTTACTGAGAAAATCCACTTGGAGGGTTTTTACTCAGTTAGGGTTCAACATAAGTTCTCACAATAACATGATTGTCCTATTGAAGTTCCCTGAAGAGGGTCCATAGAAATAAACATTTAACAGATGGGATTGGAATCAGTTGCTGTAAGGTTACCCATCAAAAAATTAGGCAATTAGCTTAGGGTCCCCAGTCAGGCAGTGATGAGCTTCTATTGAGTGATTCTTCCACTTATAGGATGTGATAAGAGGATCTTTGTCCCATCTTGGGTTCTGGTAAGAGCTGACTCTCTTTTGTATGCCTGTACACTACAGACTAGCCCTAACACTGAGCCTGAAGAAATAATATGAACTGTTAGAACAGAAAAAAAAAAAATTGTCCCTGTGGTGCTCTTCTGGCCCATTTTGGAGATGCAGTAACCTCCCTCAAATGTTTCGGAGATATTGATGGAGGATGATACTAGTAATCAGCAATTTTGACAGTTGAGCCTCAGCAAAAGAGCAATTCTCAGCCAAAAATTTTTCAAGTTTTCTGAAAAACTCTGATAAGGTGTTGTTCAAGAATTCCCAGCCTTTTTTTTTTTTTTTTTTCCCTGAAAGATATCTACTCCCAGTCATCTAGGAGTTTTGGAGAGGGGAATGCCCCAGCATAATACACACAGAAATCTGTATGTTGGCCTCTCCTGTAGCTCTTCTCTGAATAAGCGAAGGACTAATCCTCCAGACCACCAACCAATGACTTCTGGAAACTGCATTTACTTCATATATCAGCCAAATTGAAATTCCACAGCTCAACTTTGTTCAGGTTCAGGACTGAATTTCAAGCAGCACACAACACAGTATCTTTTAGTCCAACTGTTTGTCTGTTATAGGGGTTCAAATTCATTATAAGATACTGACCTGGCTGGACTACCATGCAACAGAAATTTCAGTTCATTGCTGTCTTGTGACCAGTCTCTGGTACAGAACACATATGCACACATGCATGTCTACATACAGAAACTGTGCTGCAAACTCAAGTGTTAAAAGAAACCATAAAATGCTAGAATAACAGTTTTCTATTCTTTCTTATTTTACCTCTTCTGGATGCATGCCTTATGAATAAGATTTTTTGATTACAACTACAGATTACACTGGTCCTTGCGTCACTCAGGGCTTTGAAATATGTGATGTTCAAATGTTGCATTTTTTCCCCCTCATCTAGTGGGTCTCATTCCACACAAGCCAAATCTCCTTCCAAGGGCAATATTATTCATCAGCTCATGATCTAACAAATAAGCTCTGCAAGTCATCATCAGGAGATCTGTGAGTCTCTACAGTCACTGGTGTGATTTGTTCTCCTGCTGGGAAGGAAAGAGCTGGGGAAGCTGGAAGGAAAGAACCTGACCTTTCATGTTTCATTTTCCAGTAGCAGATGTCTAGAACATGTATTAAAAACATGTCCTATAGAGAAATATTGGAACCAATGGCAATCTGTAGAAGAAGCTAATTTCCCAGTATCACTGAGCCCACTTGTCCAAAAAACCCCACCACTCCATGTGATAAAAGTACTTATTTGCAGTTTCCTCTAATCAGATAGTTTTAGATTAAAAGTCTAAATTCTTTATATTCGAAGCCTAATAGGCATTAATTTTGGATAGAAATAGGGCAAGAAAACAAAGTATAACCTTTTACAAAACAAAGTAACAAGAAGCTGACTTTAATTGCACCGGATACCCTTGTTTTTCATGTGTATGCATCCCAAGCCTTCACATTACATGTGCTGATTTCCTCCCAGTACTATATCTCCAACTCTCAGTAGTTCCAGATGGAGTTTCAGGTGCTTCTGAAAAGCCTGGCTGCTCCCTTCTCACTGCCAGTTTTGCTGGTGCTGGGGAGCAGAGACATGTGATGTGCTGCCCCCTCAGCTATGAATAGCCAACAGTGTTATAGTTCCAGCCTCCAACCAGGACTGCCACCTGTGAGCGCTGGGTGACTTGGGACAGAAAGTCCTTGGCAGGATCTAAACACTAATGAGCTTAAAATGCATTGAGGAGTTTGGCAAATACAAAGGCCACAGAATAAGTAGTTGCAGAAAGTTTCCAGTGCGAAATATTTACAAGACAATTGTTTACATTATCTGGGTGGTTTTAATTACAGGAGAGTTCAGACCAGTTGCTTAAGTTTTCCCAAGGCATAATTAGCCACTCTGTAAATTTGCATATTTTCCATTGCAGTATTGAGGCAAATCAGCCATACTTATCAGAAGATCGACCTGGCAGTCTCTGTTCTTGGCAGATTGCAGTCTGAGTTTTATCATGACAGTATCAAATGCATTAGCAAATGTTCCACTGCAGAACTGCAGCAAGCAAACTTTGTGGAGATGACAGGGTTCCTTGTTTCAAATGTAAGAAATTTCAAGCACAGACAGAAGTAAGAGGACAGTTTTTACAGCCAATATTCGTGGCAGCTGCAGTACTTTCCAACACCTTGAAAATATATTAATATTCTACCCTCTGCCACATGTTATAAAGACTGTGCTTTTAGTTATGTTGAGATTTACTAAACTGAATGAAAGTATATTCATTCATCCCACAATTATTCATTTCAGATAGCTCATTTTATGGTATTTTATCAGCTGCATTGTTTTGCTTGGTCATAGGAGGCATGGAGATACCAACAGCTGAGATTTGCAGCCATTTTTATTTAAAAATCAGAACTACCACATAGAGATAAAAATATCAAATACTATCAATATATAAGAAAGTACACATTACCTATTCTTACAGATTTCACAGTAGAAATGAGTGCTTTTTTTCAAATCAGTTTGTACATGGCAGCATTTTTTAAGATTCTCATATTGTTACACTTTACTAACATTTTCCACTGGTTTTATATCTATTACTAGAACAAGGGTTGCTTCCACTAGAGAAAATGTGATAATGGGCATAAATCTCAGTAAATCCAAATTGAAATAGGTATTTAAATACATAAATTACATTCTTTAAGGAGGAATTAAAATAGGTGCTCACCAAAGTAGAAAATTATAACATGACAATTGACATTGTTTAAGTGCCATTTAGCCAGTTTAGATAGGTAATCCTTGAGCCTATGTATAGTTGTACTATGAAGTGAAATGCAAGCTAGACAAATTAGAACATTTTGGATCTTTTAAGTTACTATTGTTAATATTAAAGTTGAAATCTCTGAATGTTCAGAACAAGCCAGCCCTAAGTTTTTAGATACAAAAGAAAAAGGATAATTAATGAGTGACAGATGCATTTTGAGATATCCTTGTTTTATGAAGTCAGAATTTGGTTACATAATAGTTCACGCATGTATATACACATAGACACATATATAAACACAGAATATTTTCAATAAAAACCATATGGCAAGTTTAGAGAGATTCTCTTTCATTGTTTTCTATACAAAATAGTAAATCTTTTCTTGGCATCTGTGCTTTTGCTTTATCATGTAATGAAGTTAACCATCAGGCCACTTAGTATTTCCCCTGGCCCCTTTTTAAGTCCCTGTTATCTAGAAAGTCAGATGTCACCATCATAATAGTCTCTTTGCTCTGAAAAATTATGGAAAAGTGTTAATCTTAGAGAAAAGGATGTGTCACGACATTCTCTTCTGCTGACAGGCTCCATCAGGCAGAGGGAGATCTTTAGGGTGCTGACGGCTGTTGACACCTTGGAGGACACACCCTCAGCCCATTTGTCTTGTGCAAGGGACAGAACTGAGGAAGGGCTCGTATTGCACACACCATGTCTGTGATAAAGATATCCTCTCTGTAGAGTGCAGTAGTTGTGAACTACTGCCCTCCAAATGCTTCATGTGTTCACACCATCTCCTAATGTTCAGTTTGCACCAGAGAAAGGACAGAGCTGGCACAGAGCAAGGGCCACATCATACCTGTCCTGCAGGGTCCAGCTGATCTTGCAGGAATTCCTTGCTGAGCCAGGTTTCATCTCTTTCAGACCATCTGAGCACTACAATATCCTGGCTCTTTTCCTGCCTGCCACATTGCCTGACAGAGCACTTATGAAACACACCACAGAATGTCTCACTTGTCTTTTGCTGTGCCTCACGTTTCAAAGCTCACTGTGACTGATGTAAAGCAGGAAAGCTGCAAAACCTGATGAAGAACAAGAAAGCTTAGGTGGACTCACACATTTTTCTCACTTGGGATAGAAGCATCTGGACAATGAAGGGAAATGGGCAAAGTTCACTAAGTTGTGAAAAAGCACAGGTGTAAATTAATTTATAAATGCAGTTATTCCTTATTTTCAAAAATAGATCCATACTTAATTTAGATCCAAATAATAATAAATAACAAGAAGAAAGAGCTTGCAGATTTCTGTGGTTAGAATGGAAATTAATGACCTTGAAATGATGTTTTCTGGAGTGAGGAAGGTAATTCAGTAGTAGGACTTCATCTGAATCACATTAATGTGATGCTATAGAAGAGCCTTCGTGGTAACAACAACCTGGCACCAACGGCTAGAAATTTAAATCTATGGTCTAACTGTTAAATTCAATTTCTTTGAACTCCTTATTATGTATCAAGTTCCCCAAAGGAAAACAATTGTTTATTATAGATGTCCTTTTATAAATCATCAAGACTCAGCGGAAATGCACTCACATTGTAATTCCTAAAATACTAAATTAGTAACTGGAACCTTCACACTAAAATTCTTTGCTTGCCATACCTTCTGTTCTTGTTATTTAACAGAGATGTTTCATTGCTTGTGGCAGAAAACAATTTCTCTCTTTAAAATAAAGCAAGTTGACACCTTCTTTATTTCAACATATTTAGCAAGATACGAGGTTTTACTGAAGGCTTCAAAAATCACCATGAGTGCTTAGGAGTTTCAGCCTTCTACTACAAGCAGGAAAATGACCATGATTTTATTGCCTATATTGCCTTTGGCCAAGAGCCAGGCTGGCTTCTGCTATAGTCCATGGAGACTTTTGTAGGGCTGGGTAGTAGCTACCTCCTGCAGCTGTAGTACCTGTCTAGAGGGCTGCTCACCCTAGGGAGGGTGTGCTACTCTGGATGCCACTGGGTCATCCTGGCCCAGTAGCTGCTATTGCTCATCTCAGCACAGTCACTGGTGGTAGCGTGGTCACAAAGCTCAAATCACCAGCCTCTTCTCCTCTATCTTTCTTTGTGCACAGGTTGTAAATTCATTGTCTTTCTATTCTGCTGGTATGGCAGCAAAGCTAGTAAATATTCACATTTGTAAATGTGCAGTAGTTACAGTAACTGCAACCTAAATAATGGTGATTCCATCCAAATAACAATTTAGATGTGCTGGAGGTATGTTAATGGTAAGTGGAAAAAAGTGATAGCTCACGTTAAACTGAGAAATAATTCAATTTTCATAGAGCACCTTGGGAATTTTTTTTTGCAAGCCATCCAGCTCTATCCACAAACAAAATTTGCTGTAGTGGCAGTCAAACTGTACATGGCTGCAGTTCACTGTTTTCTGGTAAATGAATATGATGGGGATGTCTTCATCTGCACTGGTATTTGACTCAGCCCCAAACCAGCTCTTTCACAGAATGCTCAATGGGAATACGGACATAAGAGCAAACACTTTAGCAAACACAGGTGAGCTGCAAAGCTTTAGCAAAGATTCCTTTGTATTGGCAAAGCTAAATCTACATGCCACTAGGGCAGAGAAGGGCTTATAGACGTAGTTCTGTTGGTTAATCCATGCAAGCAAACAATTTGAAATGTGGTAACAGCCTAAAGCTAAAGAGCACAGTTTATTTGTGAACATATTTCCACTGAACATGATATAAAAAATTATTCTTCCTGTCTAATGTCATCTGAATTAAAGAAAGGATATTTTGTCCCTCTATTTAATCCCTGAATAAATATAGAAGAATAATAAAATTGCGTATAACCCAAGAGATGCAAAAGGCATGTCTCCTCCTCATCTCCTTTTTTCAGTCACTTTCACCTGCCCCAAAGCTACATTTGGAAAAAGGACAGAAGTAAAGCCTCCTGGAAAGAGTTTGTTTTGCCGAAGTTGGCATGGGAGCTCTGGGCAGGAGTTCAATCCCAGGCATCAGTTTAGGATTACGTAAGGTCAATTCTCTTCATTGTTTTTACTGATCTTTAAGCTGTTAGAAAAAAAGTCAGTGTGACTTGATTCCTTTGAATGGAAAACAGCACTATGGTTCCATGATGGAAATGGTTGTGCTGATTAGGAAAGTGGTTTTCCCTCATGAAAGCAAATATGTGGCCACACTTCCATGCAAGTGTGGAATGCCATGTGCTTACTTTTCCTTCTTCTTTTTATGCAGGTGAAACAATACCTTCAACTCTTACTTGCCATGAAGGATTTTATGTATGACGTGGACTTAAGAGTTGTTTGAAGACTGGGGGTTTGGGAGAGTCATCAAAAGCTGTCTGTTTTCCTTTAGATTTTACCATAAAGATGACTAACATTTTAATAGAATTCTATTAATTTCTGTCTTCTCACCAACTCATACAAGCAAATCATCCTTTCATCCCAGTAGCTGAACCAGATTGTCTTGAATTAATCAAATCTAACCAAGGAAGCACAATAAATGGGTTTGGGAGTGTCAGTACAAGGGAATCAAGAATCCCTCTCAGCTCATTTTCTGACTGGCATGTTTTCCATCATCTATAACTAACAATACTCCATTGAGTGGTATTCAAATGCTGTGCTGAAAGAAGAAAAGTACATTATTTGGTATCTTGTACCAAAGGCAGGTAGGGAGTGTGCAAAGGGTGTGGACAGTCTTAATGTATGGATCATCATGTTGCTGCAGGAGCCATGGCAGCTCACGATGGGTGAATGGTCTCACAGCTCTCATCTTCACTGCTTCATTAAATCTGTGCTGCTGCCCCAAGTGGAGTTTTAGTACAGGTCATCACGGCGCTTCCTACTCCTTTTTGACCTATCTTCTCTTGTAATGAGCTTAAGTCTCTTTCACATCTCCCATTATTTATGAAATTTGCAGAAAGCTAAATATCTTTGCAGTATATCTGCAGCCCAGACAAGACAGCTTCAAATCAGACACTGGTCACAAAAAATGTTGATGGTGATTAGTCAAGGGGCACATGGTTATACAGTCAGAGTACTCAGTAAGGTTGTATTTCTCCAGGAAGTCAAACAAAGATTGAAAAATTCCAAGAGGTCCAGGCAGACTTTTCTCTCTTTCTTTCTTTTCTTTCTTTTTTTTTTTTTAATGGCATAGCTGCCTAACCTTATTTTATGCTAAGTTAAAACACTGATCATTTGAAATGAAATATTTCAGTTTTTTCTTTTGGGAGATACTTTATCCAGTAAAATCAGATCTGTTTCAAAACCAGAAGTTTCCAAATTCTTGGAAAATGTATCCATGAACAAGTTTCTTTTTTTCTTTTTTTTTCTATGTAACATAACTCTTTGACTTCCGCTGATTGATTCAAATGCAAACTGCTTATTTGCTTGAAACCATTTACTGATTTAGATCCAACTTCACAAATAGTTTCCATTCTCCCTGAGTGCACTTTCTGGCAAAGCAATTCCTTGTAGCTCTGTTGACTCCAATCTTTTCAATGTTTTCACTCTCAAAAGCAAAGTGTGTGGGGATATAACATAAATGGTAGCTACACACAAAGAAGGAATAAAGTTGTGGAGGAGGTAAGGAATCTTGAACTAGTTTTATTTTAAATTAGTTCAGACTGAAAAACCCAGGAAGAATGATTATTATGTGCCTCATGAGCATGACCAGGAATGATTTATTCGAGGACTGAGACAGGCCTTTCCTCCCTGCTTTTGCCATGGTTACTTCTGTCCAGAACTAACTGGCATGGAGAAATTCCCACGTTTCATTTCTAACAGCAACCACAGACACTTCAGCTTCTGTCTCCTGGTCTCCTGCTGCAGCTAAGGAGGCTTGGTGTTGCCAGTAGAGCATCAGCAGCTTCTCAATGGTCCCAAGCAGGCAGTGCAGCAGGTTACAGGTAAAGCTCAATAGTGCAAGCACTGAGGATGTGCTGGGGGAGGCGATCCTGCTCCCCTCCACACCCGTCCCCCCCTTCCCAGCATATGCCGTGCTGTCCCAGCACATGGTGTTGTGTCACAGGACAATGAGAAACTTCAGGGCTCCAGCTTGGGAACTTGTAAGGACAAAAGTCCTCACAGGGGATGCAAGAGTCATGCTGTATACCCATCTTTCGGGAGAGGAATTAGAGCAGTGCAAGTTTTAGCTCTCTTACACAAGCTTGCACGGACAGTTCAACAATATCTCTGAGAACCTCCTAGACCCAAAGATCAGCTGAAGCATTCAAATCTTCTCCATGTGACTGCTGTTTGGCAAACCTTCCATCAATTCAATTATGAATTACAGCGCAGGACCAGGAAACAAAAAAACAGGTTCCAACCTAGTTAGCAATGAGCCAAGTCTGGTTTTTACATAACCATGACTTGTTTTTGAAAAATATTTGAAAGCAAAGGTTGGAAAAATCAAAGATCACAGAACAGCAGGAGTATCCTTTCTTTTGCCCTGTTCACTGTAATATACAACCTTCTGACCAAGTATTACTAGAACTGGCTCTTGTTAGCGTCAACAGGTAATTAACTGACAACGAGTATATGCGCTTATGACATGAATTTCTAATCCTTAAAAAAACCCAACAAATCACTACTGCCTTGCTTCCAAATGGTGAGAGAGGTTTAGAGAAAGAAAGTGCAGTGCACTCATTAACTAAGAGGATTAGGAATCCTAAGGTACAGACTAGTTTGAATAACATTTTTTTTCACAAGATTTGATTTGATAAGTCATGTCAACTAGAAAAACATCCAAAATCATAACCCAGCACTAGGCGAAGAAAAACAATGGGATTTTCAAAGTATAGAAGAAAAGCATTCAGCAAACATTGATAAAGAATGCTTGCAAACCAAGAGTAAAAGTTGAAAATTTTCTGTTCTAAAACTACTGTGTTAGGAAGCAGTGATTTAAGGAAATCAAAACATTTCACAGGAATATAAATAACTGCTGCACCCTCTCTCTCTAATATTTCATAAACATACATGCGAAGTATTTGGTAGATTTGTGTACAAATCAGAAGTCAAAACTAAACATTATGACATAGCAACTTTATAAGACATTTTTGATATTCAATGGGCTATATTTTGCCCAATTGGGGCTAAAAAATAAAAATTGTCAAATTCATATTTTTCATAAAATAAATGTAATCCTTTGCAAACCAGTAGACAGATGAGTACGTTTGTTAGCAGTTACTACCACCCCAAATACTCATTAGAGGCTGGAACAATTCTTCCCAGAGATGAAGAAGTAGTGAAGAGAGGTTCAAATTCTCAGAATTAACCAGGACAAATGGAGAGATTTCTTCACTAAGAGGGTAGTGAGACACTTGGAAGTGTTCAAGGACAGGCTGGATATGACTTTGGGCAACATGGTCTAGTGGAAGGCACCCCTGTCCATGCAGGGTGTTTGGAACTAGATGACCTTTAAGGTCCCTTCCAACCTCCCATTCCATATTTCTGTGATCTCCTGGTCAATAGCAAAAAGAATGCCCCAGATTATATGGTCAAGCAACCAACTAGAACCAGCATGAAACAAAAACACTTTGAATTTTATAACATCACCACATCAGATCACCAGACTATGCAGTCAGACAATCTGCAAGGTAATCCGTATAATATTGTTACTGTTTTTGCAGAACAATTAAGTAGTTATTGAAACTAGCCTGTGCTGAGACTACCACTAATTTTACATGTCTTCTGTCACTTGTACAGTTCCAGGGCACAAGAATGGCTCAATCAAATGACAATGAGATAGCAGTGTCCAAATTTCTTTGTAGTATATACAGGTAAGAAACCTAATCTTGAAGGTGTGGAGAGCTATGTCTCACTGATGCATGAAAGCCTTTTGGGAAACTGCATGCAAAGTTGAAGTATCTACTACCGAATATTTGACTTTCATAAAATATAACTTTAAAAAAAAAATAAATTCTTTTTCCCATGGCAAGTTTTCTGCCATATAATTGCATGCATATAATGTAATCTTCATGTATTGCTGTGACATCATATCGACTTTCATCTCATAGCCATAGGTTCAGAGGATCAGTTCTGCTCCATTTAGGAGCAAAATCTGGATTGCACATGAGGTTGTGCTCACAAAAGAGATAGTGACACAATCAAAAGATTTTGGATGAGCTTTGCGTTGGAGTTCTTTAATCTACAGATCAACTGAAAAGCAGTCATGACAGCACAGAATTCAGACAGGCTGGTTTACCAGGCTCCTACTATAAATAGCCATGCATCTCCAGCCTTTCTGTGTGTCTCTCTCCAACAGTGTAGGAATAGCTATGTCAGAGGGAATTCAGAAGTACAAGAGCAAAATAGCATGAAAAAATACTAACTTAAAGCCAGTCTTGACAGGTTACAGTTCTGTTGAAACTATTTATCTCAGTTACACCCTTTGCAAATAAACTGTTTGTTTTAAGCAATATTTAATACTTTTCCAGTGTAGCTGGGGTGTGCACTTGCATACATAGGTAAACATAACACCAGTGTGTGAAGGAGGGCCTTTCCAGGGTGTGACAGATTGTCTCTGCATTAGCGTGAGGGAATCAGTGAATTAAAGCTTCCTCTTTTGTCCCTAGTCCACTGTGAAGCAAACCCAACAAAAGCAGTCTGCGAATAACCAGGATATTTGTGCAGAAACACACTACTATTCCAAACCAGGATATCAGCAAAACCACAGTTGCCTCTGCAGAGGACCTCAGAAACTCAGTTCTTCAGGACTTTTGCTATGAAGGAGAAGATACAGACAACTCAGTCTTGCCAGTTACCAACCTAAATGTAGATACCCTCCTGTTTTTCTACCCAGCAGGTAGCTTCATTTCTCTGCCAGAGCATATGTCCTGTCAGAAATAGGGATACTTATTTTTAAAGAAATTATGCCATACAAACTGGTTTCTTGTGACTGAGTGCATTTAGAGGTGACTTTCTAGTCACATGACAAAATTTGACCCTAAAGTACTGAATCAAATTATTCTTCACTCTAGAGCTCACTGAAAGCAACAACACAACATCAGGATATAACACAGCTCTTTGTGTTACAACAGTTACAATCAAACTATTGTTCATTCTGTAGTTGAGTTCCTGGAAAAGAAGATTTGAAAAAGAGGGTTAAGAGTAGGTTTATAAAACTTAAGCATATACCTAATCTGTCTGGGAAAATTCTTAATGTACTTTGCACTTTTTCGAAGCTGTCTGTGACCGTAATGTCAGAGCCACACACAGAGTGTGGAGGTCTGTAATTAATGTCTCCATTTATAAAAAAATCCCACTGAAAAGTTTATATTTAAAGCTGTCTGTTTGTATGCTAAATATATTTACAGAGGTATAATGTATGTTAATAACTAATAAAACAACATTGGTTAAAAATTAAGTTACCACTTTCCAGAACACCATCGTAAAAATTTCAAAGGCAGGTTTCAAGACCTTTCTACCAAGAAGATGAAGACAAATGAGCATTGACCACTTCTACATCACCAAGAAGTGGGACACTCTTTTCAGCTGACATTAAGCCATAGAGACAATGGGACTCTGCTGCTTTCTGACTTTCTCTTGGTTACTCCAGCTTTATGTTACTTGACTAGCTGTCTGTCTGTGGTATCACTCTCAGTCCTCTCATTGCTGGGAAAGCTTTCAAAGACAAATTACTGACCACCATGACAACTGAGGGCTGCCTCCAATCATAGGCACAGGTTACATCTGTACAGGACAGTGCCATATGGACATGTTCCTTAGGTGCTGCAGTAACAAATTTTTAGGTGTCTGCCTTGCAGTGCAGTCCGTTGTTAGACTCCTAGACTCAATGGGCAGTACAGGAGGGCAAATGACTGCTTCAAAATGGCCATTGAAGCAGTCAGCAAGCACAGGAGTTTCCTAGAGTCTCCTAGGAGTTTCTTAGTTTCATTGACATTTGCTCAATGAATTGCTACTTAGAACCAACCAACAGGAAAGCCTGGAAACCAAACCACTTCCTAAAATGCATCCCTGCTTGTCCATCTTTTGCTGGGTGAAGGTTAATGTGATTAAAAGTTGGCTATGGCACTGGTCCTCATTTGGCCATACTATTTGATGAACATCACAACTGTGTTTGTTTATTTGTTGGTGTTCAAGGTATACCCTCAAAATATTTCGCAGGTTGGATCATCACCAGAGGATGTGGTGGAATAATACATAGGGTGGGATTTAACTGAGCAGGGACTGTAGTGTAGAGCTGGGATTCTCACATAAACTGGTGATAACCACCAAATCACTGGAGATGTTTTGGATATCTAAGCCTTTTCCCTTTTGCCTCTGGCTTTCTATTAGGATTGAATGTTACATTGTTTTCAGCTTTTTCCAAAGTCTTTAAAAACACAACTATCTTTGAGCCTCCAATCATCTTCCAAGCATGATGTGAATCTTCCAAAGGGTTCAAAAGCTGCAGTGAAGTGACAGAGAGCAAGTTCAATCTCATGCATTTTTAGTTTAGAAAACCAGACTACTGAGCCTGTCAGTGAGCTTTCAGGATTTGACAGGAGCTGAGCGGGAGGTCTGAGCTTTACTTAAATATTTATCTAAGTACTTCCTTTAATAATATGTACTTGAATACTACGTAAGTCCCTTATTCAGTCATATTCATAGAATTTCTTGGCTCTTTTTTTTACCCATTGCAGTAACATGCAAGGTCATGACACACAGTCTAGCCCACTGTGGAATAAAAGTTTCTACTTGCTGCAAGGTAAACTTTTTGTCTTGCCCAACTGCTGAGCCAGGAGGGCAGGAACCAGAAGGATGGTGGAGTGGGAATGGGAAAATGGCTGAAGAAAGTGCAAGGGACATACAAACCCCTCCTCTTGTACTCCTTCAATGACAAGAAAGTCAGCTGGGAGTGGGCTTTTCTTCTTCCTCACAAGCTACAGAGTAAAGATCAATTTAGTATGTTGTACTTTCACACCTGCTGAAGCAGAATGCTGCACATTAGAAACATTCTCTTCCACCATTTCTTCCCTCACCACAGTTTTGGGCTGTTCCCAACCTTTAGAGGTTTGACCTCTAAAGAGAGGGAGTTTCAGGACACTGCTGCCACAGATTACTATGTTATAACAGATATAGAGTAGAAAAACAATTTTTTCAAAGTGTGAAGTCAAGTGTAGAGCTAGTCCAAGCTGAGAAAGAGGCCACTGATGTGCTGTCTGCTTTTTAGTTGTTTTCAGGTATTATTTCAGTCTAATCCACTGTGTAAGAGGAGAGACTGCATCAACAAGTTAGCAACCTACAGCTCACCATTGCAATCCCCATGCAATTTTCTATTCTCAGCACATCTGGATGAGATGCAAGTGAAGTTATCCATTTTGTAAAATTACTACATTTTTCATTAATTTTGCTGTCATTTTTCAGTCATCCAGTTAGCATAATGAGTAAAAGTAACAGACTTTCAGTGAACTGACTAGCCTTCTAGCTTGGTTTTATCCAGCTGTTTTATGAACTGCCTAAGAGTTTCAAGCAGATCCTGCAACATCTGAGTTACTAATCCCATAGCACTGTGAAACCTGACATTTTTATGATTTCATGGAGAAAAGTGACTGTCTTGGGGTGAAAGAGTCCCAGACTTGGCATGACTCAGGTGTGAGCCCCTGTGAACATGTCAGGACTGAGGCTGAGCTCTGTGTGAGACTCTTCTCAGGCATTTTTCCAGTGGAGGACAGTGCTGTGTAAAATGTCACTATACACTTGGCACACAGGAGGAGAAAACAAACAGATGCAAACGTTCCAAAAGGAAGTCAAAGTGTAACAGACGACATCGCAGTAGTCTTAGTGGGGACGATAAGCACTGGCTCCTCTTCAATTGCCTGTCAACAGGCTTGCTCACATCTCCAACACTTGGCCTGGGGAGCGGTTTTTGCCATTGAAGTATCTGTCCCCCACGCATGTGCTGCTTCCCACATGCGCTGGGCACGCTGCTCCTTCTCCCATTGCTTGGGGACATGCTCCCTTTGCTTGCCTCCTTCTGAAATTTTCCTGCTGGCCCTTTTCTTTTCTCCTACCCCCCTCTGCCTTTATAGTTATTTCTTTCAACTTTTTTGTGGGCTAAAACAAGAAATTGATTATTTCTGTCAGAAGATCCTGGATCTTCTGTGTTAGTTTTCACACTACATGGTGCTTCTGCAGGTTAAGGCCTCTCCATCCCCTTCTGCCACAGTCCTCCACCTTCCCTCATCTTTCCCTGCTCCTCTCAAGCTGGGGAGCTGAAGAATAAAATTCTAATTCTTACTCTTATCTTTCAATTGAATTCAAACTACTTGCACACTTTTCTTGGACCAATAATTTATATATTCATATATTAACTAAAGATCAATTATGACTTTTATTAGGATGTTTTACACTCTCTGCCTTCCTCCACGTCCCCAACTTTGCAATCTTTGTGAGCTGTGGTAGCCAGGAGCTGGTGTTGTATGCTCATGTGTGTTTTCATTGCCTAAGGGAAGTCCTGCAGTGCTTAGGCTCTCACTTGCCCACTGACACTTGCAGCCCTCTCACAGTGCCAGTTTCCCAGTATGACAGCTGGGGGACTCAGGCAGTTCCAACAACAGGCACATCTCTCGTAAAGGAGAAACAGGAGGGAACTGCTTCTTCCCAGTGAGATGATGCCTCCATGCCAGACCCTCTACATCAGGGAGTGCATCCTCACTCACATCCTGGGGCCAGGGGCAAGACAGACACTTTTCCTACTGCTGCAATTTCCCAGTGGCTCTGAAGCAGCTGGAAAGAAGGTACAGTGCTGCTAGGAGTGTGGGTGGCAGATGGAAGTTGGTTCCTGGTGATCAGCTCAGCTCAGCTCTTGTAGCAGAGATAATGGAAAGGGTTTTAAAGCTCACCTCAAATCCTCTCCCCGAAGACATCTAAATGGGAGTGTAGTTCATATATACCTACACATTCAGACTTCATAGCCATGTGTCCAAGTCCTGAGAGCTAATTGTATGTAGTTATGTCTGTTCATTAGCTCGGCTGCTCTCTCCATTTGAAAGCTAACCATTCAAGTTAGTGGTTGGATTTATAACAACAGAGGCTCCTGCTCCTAGTGCCAGCAGTTTCCTGAAGGGTTTCATATAGCTCTGAAGGAATGCAAAAAAGAAATGCAGCAGATCAGCATGGTCATGTTTATCTTTCTTCCCCTTTTGATGTTGCCAATTTATTTTTTAGCATTTTAGGATTAAGTAATTAGTGTTGATTTAGTTGCAGTGGATTCTTTAGGTGCAGTTTGTTGGCTTAATTGAAAGAGCTCTATTTATGCTCAAGGCCTAGCCATAGCAATGCACTGAAAAGCTCTTCAGAGATGAGGATGCATGTGGTTTTATTTGTACTCTAATATAATGTTACCTTTCATACATTGTTCGGTGCACCAGGTATATTAACTAAAATGTATATTTAATAGTCTACCTTAGCAGCAGAGCACCCTGGAGAAGATTTGTATATTCTTATATCTGATAGCTAGTTCTGAAAGCAAGGAAAGTCAGATTTTTATAAGAAGTAGGAGGAGCAGATCACATTTCTATAGAGATTTCATCGGTCTCACAGATACCCTGCCCTGCCTAGGTAGTGACTTGCATCAGGGGCCCATGAGGGGAAGATCTGTTCAGAGCAGCATCCAGACATTGTGTACCAGCCACTTCTTGTAGGAGGGAGGGACTTGGTTTAGTGGTTTTTTGAGCTTTAATAGCCAACAGGGGAAAAAAAAAAGGAGAGGGGCAAATTTGTAGAATGGAGATCCATGCCACTAAAAACCTCAGTGGCTTCTGTTTCCTTTTTTCCTCTCTTTCTTCATCTGTTGTCCATTTCTGAATATTGCCTCTCTTGAGGTTATGAAAATATTTGTTATTCCAGACACAGAGTTTCCTCCTCCAAAATGGAGTTCATACAGTCTTTTGTTTTAAGGCTTATATGATCCTAAAAACTTATTTCTCAAGAGAGTAAAGAAGGTCTTATGATACCATAAAGCTGGCTTAAAAAAGATAGTAGCTATTTCCAAAAAAGCAGCAAATTATAATGCTTGTGATAGATTGAAAAGTTTTTTTTTCATATTTCATTAAACACCACAGGACTGAATCAGCTGAGTCAACTCAAGTGGCTCTTCTCAGAAAAGAAAAGTGGCCACTTATTTCCCATTACCACTTAAAGTGTTTCTCAAATGTACCTGAAAGTTATAAATAAAGACAAAAGGCAATGAAGAGGTTTTTGTTTTCTTCAGATGGGACAAAGTTGCAATTGTTAGTGCTGTGAAACAAACTGAAACAAACTGTGCAAATTCCTACAATATTTTCCAGAGGCAAACATCCAGCCAAACTGTCAAATACCTGATATAATGCAGCTTTAGTCTTTGTGTTCCTACAGAATATTTCCCCCTTAAAGACCTTCTGACTGTTTCTCTTGTTTCTACTGTTTCTAGATTTCCTTTATCCCCTTTGTCAAAGGTGCCTTTCCAATCACATTCCCTCAAGAGACAGACTCCAAAACCTCTTCTCTCACTTGTCAAGACAATGATCTCTTGCCCCCTCAAAAGGTGCCTCTTGTACAACTAGTCCTAGTAATGTCATTGGAGGTCATTTCTCAACAAAGAGATTTATGGTAGATGCAGTGTAGTATTTTGCCTTGTCAGTAATCCTGCTGTGTGATATAGGTAAGTAGCACTCTGAATAAGTGAGAGGATGTGTCTCTTGTAGAATGGCTACAGGAAGTACAGACTATCATTTCTACTCATTCTGTAGATATGACTACCAAGCACCGAGCACAGTGATCAGATCCTTGTTTATCTGAAGATTATTCTAAGGAAGAATAACGTGTTATTTACTTAATGATGTCAAAAGGTTTTTGCCATTGACTCCCACTGCTATTTCAGAATGAAAAATAACTCCTTTACAAACACTGGGTAGGATCTAGAATGTTATACCTTTAAAGTTAATTTGGCAAGAGACTAAAGCAGAAAGCTCAGTGGAGGAGACTAAGGTAATTTAATAAGTTATTTAATAAAAGCCTCCATAGATTAGATCACTGCTCTACTTCCACTTGTGATGCTAATGGGAATGAATTGATCCACCTACAAGGACATCTGCCTGTTACTAACACAGGCTTTTGAATATTTCTTCACTCTTCTCTTTCAGAAGCAAAAGATTAGAGGTCAGGAGAGGTCATAGTAGCTGTTTATGGTTTTATTTTTTCCTATGTTTCCTCCTCCTGAGGAGGATAATATGCAGTTTTAACAAGCCCTGAAGCTTCACAATCACTTAGATTTCCCAACATCTTAATTGCTTTCTGTGGTATGTATCAGTGAGAGCATGATAACACTAAAATTCAATCTGAAATCCCATGAGTGTTGACAGATGTAGGAATCTGATTGGGATGCAGGGCACAGCTGTATCCTTTCCGCTGGGCTCTGCCAACACCCTAAGCCAAACACCCTGAGTTTTGGAGAGATCATAATCAGTCAAGATCTGCATCAAAAATATGCAGTTCAGATCCGCTTTTGGTCTAAAATATGACAGGCCATGTGCCAGAGGACACATACCTAATTACCAGGCTGTGTTGATTATTCCTTCTTCTGTACTTTTCTCAGTAAATTTAGAATAAATTATATCTTTGGCAAATTATACAAGGAGATGATTATACACTTAATTAGATGTTTACCTCTCATTTTCCTCATGCAGTAGTATCTAGTGTAGATTACAGGAACTCAGAGTAATTTTTCTGTATGGTCACATTTTCCCAGGGTTAGATTCAATGAAAAAACCAAACTAAAACAAAACAGCAAAACCAACAGTAAGGTTTCGGTTAGGGGAATATTTACACCATATTCAGCTTTTTTTCTTCCTTTAATATGGAAATGAATCATAACAGGGGAAGGTGTCTCAAATAGTTGCAATCCATTGGAAAATGCATATTAAAAGAGAAAATACATAATTTATTAAATATATTGCTTAAAGTGAAAAACTTGAAATTGAGTTTTGTAAGTCTGGGGAGTTGAGGTTTTACTTGGCATAGGCTACTCAGTCTGCTGAATTATTCAATGCTACGCCTGCCAGTGGGAATAACAAGAAAACAGACATAGATTTTGAAATGTTTTCATTTGATTGGGAAGAAAAAGTTTAAAAATTAAATAGCTACACTCAAAAAAAAAATTTATTCCCTCCTCATTGAAGAACTGTGGATGGATGACTGCAGTTCTGCCTATGAAAGGAGTACCCATGTGTATTCACTTAGTGGCACTTGAACAAAAACCTTATAAGAGACTGTACTGTCCATTAAGCTGACACAAATGTTAAATATAATCAGAAATTACTTCCCTTTGCAACCATTTTGGTTCCAAACTGACTCAAAAATGCATATATATTAGAAGATAAGGACAAAAGGCAATCACAATGATGATGTCTTTTATATCTGTTTGTGGAAATCAGTTTTAAATGAAAACCTCCCTGTAAGGATTGCTCTTTTGCCATAAAATCAGTTCCCTGTGTTAGAAAACAACTCTTCCTTCAGAAATTGAAAGAGTTGTGCAAATAATGGTAATTTTTCTTTAGTTTCAAATGTTGTCAGAGGAAAGTCTGCTTTAATGGAAGCTAAATCTGGCTTTTTGTTGTCTAGTAATCAGATTACCTAATGTCTGAAAGATTTCTTATGTATATGAAGCAAAACAATTTTTTGGCAACATATATCTTCAACCACTACAAAGAAAGAATTGTTTCAGGAACTGAAGTAAAAAACCCTATTTTGTCAAATTCCATTTTCTTTTCTTCATCATTAATAGGGGGTAACTGCCCTTGATAATAGCAGGCTCTTTTTCTCCTCTTCTCAAGGTTGGGCAAGATCTCAGGAGATGGGAGAGATCGAAGTAACTAAGAGCACAGTCCATCTTACCTAAGCTGAGTCACACTGTTTAGTTGGGACCAGGAATTGCTGGCAGGGGACAAAAACGTGCTTCTGAATCTTGAAGCCTTTCATTCCTGTCAATCTCATTTTTCCTACACCATACAATAGTCTATCCACAGCTCTCCTGTGCCCTACAGCCACCACCTTCTTTATTGAGAAGGGATGAAGACAGAGTCTCTGCCCATGTTTTCAGGATCACACCTTGGATTCCACATTTGCTAAGCAAAACATAACCATAATCCCCCATAACTGAGGAACCACAGGAAGCAAAATGACCTCTTGGCAAAGCACCACGAAGTTCTAACAAGTAATAATAATAATTTTAAAAAGTAACAAATTCCCAGGACCTTCAGAGTCTGAGAAGGGTTCTCCACACTCAACTCTCCATGCAAAACCATATGAATAATAGTACATCACAGGAGTATGGCATTCAAATATGGGCAGACCAAGTCAAAGACTCCACTGGAACAAACAAAACCCTGAAACAAAGCCAACAGGGTGGACCTGCATGTGGACCTTGATCATGGAGGACTTGCTATAGGGTCTGGTAGTATTACAGCACCTTATACTGACTAAGAAAAAGGATGTACCCGGCGATTGTATTTTACATCTGCCTATTTCATCACATGACAGCTTTCTTTATCTTTGGGTAACACCAATGGATTCACAGACATTATGGTAAGACAATGCCAGTGTGTTCATTCACAGAGAGCTAAGAGTTACAGCAAAGGAAAAAGCTAATTTCTGGACATCTTTTTCCTTAAGCTGAAGACATAACTGACTTTCACAATGAGACAGATGCTTTACTGAGTTTCATATGTATGTACTTTCTCTGAATCACTGTTTTTGACATTCCATTTAATATGTCATAAATTTGTACTACAGTTGACTGGTATACATCATATTATCACCAGTCTTTCAATAATATACTATTTTATTTATTCTTCATTGTGCTTTGGTAAAAAAAGGAAAATGCTCCTTGTATTTTCTTTGATTAATTTTATCAACAAAGGCAGAGGTTCTCAGGCCTAGAAATAGTAGTTTTGCAAATTAAAAGGCTGTGGAAAATTTCTAGGTTTGTCCAAGGAGAGACATTCTAGACAAGGAAGAAACCAATGCAATGATTTGAATAAAACACAGAAATATCCATTTAATCAACGTGTAAAAATCACCTGGAAGAAAAAGATCCGCGTTTTTAATACAAGCAAATTCAAGATAGCTTTTCTCATATTTATGAAACAGTGCTTAACAAACTGCAAATACTTCTAAATATCTTTCTATTTAGCAATATGAGGCAAATATTTCAACTTGATGACAATAGATCAAAAGTATGGAACAACAAATACAAATTGGAAATTGGAAATTTTTTTTTGCTCTAGGACTTGAGAAATATCCACAAGCTGACTCATAACTCTGGTAACTTCTCTGTCTCACTCTTGTCCAGTCTGTGAAGGGCTCTTAAATATGCAAGTAGAAACAAGACAGAAGAAATAGGAAAGGTGTGGTTATATATAGAAAAGTGTATACTTAAAAATTCTGTCAAAAAAAAAAATAAAAAAATAAAAAAGGAGACCAAAGTGTAAGTTACAGCCTGTTCCAGGGCTATTAAATTCATCATTCATCTGGAGCTTTTCCATCAGCCTCAATGACCTTTGTATCAGACCACTGTTTCTGGGAAGAACAGAGTACTCATCTCTTGCAGAAACTGCCTATTTAGCCCAAAAGCCAGTCTCTTTGCTGAAGCCCTTTCACACCAGGTGGGGCTGAATTCAGACCACACTTCAGTCAGCACACCTGAGCTGAAATCCAGTCTATTTAGCAAACACAGAACATTGTTTATTGAAGCAGATATTCCACTTGCAATGCAAGCATCATGTGGGTGGACTCTGTTCAACTCTCCTTTGAGTCCAACTAACTGCAGTCAAATTGATCCCTCTACTGCTGCTGTTCTGTGACAGTCTGGCAGTACAAACCAGTTGTGAATTTGAGGGACCACTCAAAATGTATTTGGCCCAGATATAAATGGTTGTGAAGGGGAATGGGCAAGGTAGTGTGGTATGCCCAGCACAGTTGTTTTAAGGTAGGGCCATGACCTCTAAAGCTTTTCTGTAGGTGACTCTCATTCTGTGCAGCAGTGAGAACAAGGGGCTGGACAGTGGATGACAACTTGTGTATGACACAGGAATTTTTCCAGTGTGTTTCCTGCTCTGTAGGTGAAATAATTCACTTGGATTTCCCCAGCTTCCTTGCAACTCTGTAAAAGGCAAAACTGATATGGAAACAGAGTGCTTATGGGCAAGGTGAAATCAGAGATCTCCTTTTGTAGTCCTTTCCAAATACAATAAATTAATGGTGTGGTTTGGTGACTTTATGTGGTTTTGGGTTTTTTTTATTTTTTTTAACAGATCTTGAAAAGTTCTGATAATTCAGAAATTACTTGAATCTTCCACAATTTGAAATCTCTGAACAACTTAAAAGACGTAATCTTTTTAGCCGCAACCTTTTCTAAGAAATTCTTAAATTTTTTTTTCTGAAATGCTTTTTAATTTTTTAAAACTTTTTAAAGTGAACCTACTCAAACTTGAAATAAATATAGGCTGTCATTCTGAACAATCTTTATGTTCTTTTACTGTGTAATGAAGTAATTTCTAGGGGTTACCAAGAACTAGATGAACTTAAATGAAAAATAATCTGAGCTTTTACAGTCACCTCAGCTAACTGGAAAAAAGAGAAGGGTTTTTTCATAAGTATTCATCCATTGGAAACATACAGTTCAGTAGATAAAAGTACACATGGGTCCTCATATAAAATCACTGTCCATGACTCCTGTAACCGACAAATTTCCAGTAGTTTCCCTACATATCTCTCCATGTTGTTTTCATTTCTTTTTTCCATAGCCCTGGAAATCATGGAGTTTCATTTGTAGCTGTTTCTTACTAGTGTGCAAGTATTTCAGCACTCCACTAGGTCACATTTCTTCTTACTGGCAGTCATACACTTCTCACACAAACCACAAAATCAAAGCAGACCTCTATCTGCTGTGCAGCAACACAACTTTTTGAACAATTTGAAAACCTAGAGGCTTTCTGAAATCATTCCCCTCTCCCTCTTTGTTATATCAGCATGCTTGCTGTTTTTAAAAAGATAAAAAACGCTGGGGTCTTTCCATAGTTTGGTATCTTTGTGTATTAATTTGCATGTTTTAGCTTCACGGTTTTAGTTATTTGAAATGTTAGCATATTTTGTCTTGGGAAGATCATTCAAAAGCCTAAATTAGAAACACTATGTCACATCTGGTTCCTGAACTCAAGACAGCATAATAATTATGCTGTAGAAAATTAACTCCAGATTTCTGAATATTAGTTGTATTTATAAGTACATATTGACAGCTTTAATCACTATAGTGCAACTGAAGGTATCACTTGAATCAAAACAAGTTGTGATATATGAAGCTAAATTGTTATCTTGGCACTTCCATGAGAATAAAACCTCTGGCAGTCATTCCTCACTGATGGTTGCTCCAGCAGGAAAGCAGGCTCTGAAGGGCTAGCACGTAAAATGTCATGCCACCTTCTATCAGTCCTAAAAGTTAGAGCCATTCTGGTGCAGATGCCAAAGGACCCTTACTGGCCAGCAGAGAGTAGGAAAACCTTCAGAATGCGTTGATCTTTTTGAGTGCTGGGACTCCTAGAGACACTCTTGTATTTTCCCTCCAACTAAACCAGTAGAAACAGAATATATAAATACATAAGTATATGTACATCATTATATTTTTATACATTACCTGCCAGGAGCTAGATTTCTCTCTTCTGTGTACTAATTTTTGTACTCTGTCACACACACACATTCCTTAGACTGTAATTCATCAGTATTTGGAGGAGCCTTAAGCTTGTTGCTTTTGTACATGGTCTACCATTACAGTAAACACCCAGAGCTTCCGTTGCATTTGTGAAATGTAAACAACTACACTAAGTGATAAATATAGGATATATCCTACAAACTAATGCTGGAAGGGAAAATTGAAATTTCTTTTTTAATCAATTTTAATAAGGAAAAATAGTTACACTCTCCTCAAATAACACTTCACATTGATAACTTTACTAGACATTTAAGGTATGACATAAAAAATTAAACACATTAAAGAAGACAAGTTTTAGGTAGTTTGTCTGTCTGACAGCTCTTTTTTGTGCTCATACATGTACTGTAGGAACACTCCTCATGACCCACACAGACTCAGCCACGTGCCTGTGGTACCCATTGATTGTGTTCCTGGTGCTTCTGGTCCTTTGGCTGGCATTGTGTGGCTCTTCATAACTCAGACACAGACTTCTGCTGGATGATGGCAGCACTCAACACTAAATACAAAGCTGTTTGAACAGCTCCTCTGGCAGCAGGGTGTCTGGCCTTTCGCAGTCGTGCCTTTGAGCTGCTGTGGCACCAACTGCAGTAATAAAAGTCTAAAGGAGGGAATGAAACCCCATAAAAAGGGAGCTGCAGCTTCCCATCTCACAGGAAGTGCCCACTCTGTGACCTGTAGTTTCTGCCATCTGAACGGCTGTCTCTGAGCTTCTTGCAGCAAAACAAAACAGCACTGTAAGTGTCTCTCTCTTCCTTTTGTTTCACTACTTTGCTTCCACAGGGGCTCTCTGAACTCATATGCCCAGCTGGAATTAATACAGCCAGAGTCTCTGCAGAGAAGACTGGGCAAGTGGAGGAGGCCCAAGGGGATAGTGTGAGTGTTTGCCATTGATATGTGAACAAATCAGAACAAGTGCATCTCTCCACTGGATGTCTGAGGCAGGAACAGGGACAAAGGAACCTCAGTTTGCAACCGTCTGCTCCTATCTATTATGTGCCTGGTCCCCAGATCTGTATAAAAAGCCCTTAGCATAAGTAATAGGAAATGCCAAGGAGAGAAAGGCATACCTTTCTGCAGCTCAACATAATCCAAGGTGTATTGTAGGCAGTCTGCAAGGACTTGTTTGTATCTATCTACCTGAGCTTCAGAGCGGGCAAAGGCAAGATAAGCAGGGAAGGAGAAGGGGGAAGCAACTGCAAAAATAGTGAGCATTACTCTCAAGTTAGTTTTTTGATGTCAAACGGTTGTAGGAGAAGCTTGGCACCAGCTGGTATGTAATCCAGCAGAACACCATGCTGGTCAAACACCCCACTGCTACAGCTGTATCATAGGCAAGTGTTTGACTTCTGTATTTCCCCTCTCCAGTGCAAGGGAGATATCAAGAGAAACTGGGAGGGAGACATGTCAAGGCCTCCTCCAGACAGTCTTTCTGAGAAGGTATGCCTCAAAGGTGAATGAATTTTCGGGGGGTGTTTTTGCAAATTCACTGTGCCTATAAGCCTGGAGAGCTTCCTGCTGTAAGCCTTTGAGCCTTTGCTTTAGTTTTAGGTCCCTGGCACACTGGTGTCTATGAGATATTTATGCTAAATGGAAGACAGCCAGCTGAGCACTACACATACAAGTGTCTACACTGCTTAAGTGTTACCTCAGTCCAGTTTGGATCACTGCAACTAGATTTCTCAGTACAGTTTGAGTGACAGATCGCTCAACAGGCCAGTCTCAAAAGTTGTAATGGATGCTCTGGATTTGCTCTACTGTCTTTACACCTTTACATAGTTCTGCAGTGGGCTTTGTCCTCTGCAGTGGTTCATGACCTCTAGCCTCAAGTTGTAGCATGCACACCCATAGTGTCAGGGCACAAAAACACTAGCTGGATGGACTGCAAAACAAACTTGTCATTACTTGTCATTACTTCAATCACTTTGAACTAAAACCAAAATTAATCCACAAAAAAAAGATAACCATTATGTCTTAAACCCATGAGACCTACAGAAACTTAGGGCCAACTGCTACAACATAGGCTTATAATTGATCCACTCTAGAAACACCAGAATGGAGCTGTGTGGGTGGAGGACATTCTGCTACCTTTTTGTCTAGGAACCACTTTGTTCAGTCTGCAATATAGTTACAGCCACATAGACCCTACCCTTGACATCATGCTGTAGTATGTGGTTCTTACTGTTCTCTCATCATTACTAAGTCTAAGCACTGTTGCCAATTTCGTTTACAAATTATGGTAATGAGGTAGAAATGAGGTGTTGGGTTTACTGAGAACCAAGCTCAGGACGTTTGCACTTAACACTCAGCTAAGCTGCCCTCTTATGTTGCCTGGGACCTTGAATGAAGATAAAGGCTTTAGAAAGGGGATTGACAGAGAAGAGGGAAGTCTGCTCAAAGAGGGAGTTCTGGTGCTAGATTGTGCTAGAACAGCAAATTTGTGTTTGCAAATAAAGAGAAGATGATAAGGCTCAAAGTTTTCATACTGATCAAAGAAGAAAAGACAAGCTTTTTGAAAAATTTATTGTAGAAATAAAACAGTTGAGAAGGTTTTCTGAGGTAAAGACAAGAAGCCTAAATTCAGTAAGTCACTGTGCTGATTTGCATTTCTAAAAATAACTGTCATTTCAGAACATAGATTTGGCCCACTGAGGGAACCTATTAGTCAATCCTGTCTGGTATTCAGCCTGGGTAGTAACAAGTAGCACGTGGTGATCAAACGGAATAACAGACAAAGCATGCTGTCCTTACCAGTCAGGCATTGCTACACATAGAGTGAAGCATTTCTTTCCAGCTCTCACTGGTGATGACCTTGTGCCTTCAAATATCAGGCTGAATTATCCTCATCTCCTGCAAAGTTTTATATATTATTTTGCTGTTGTAAAATGTGGCATTGAAAGGGAGTTTTTTTACACATTAACCTTAGGTTGATTGCGGGGCTTGGAACTACTGGATTTCCCAACACCACAGTATTCTAAAAATACCACAGAAAGCCTTGACTTTCCACATGGAAAGCAGCAGACACTCAAATTCTTGGAACAAGGTGCAAAGTTTGTTTTCAGGTAAGTTATAATGTCACGATTGCAGCAAGTCATCAGGGAGCAAAGCTGAGCAAACAGAGCTGGTGGGAGATCTATTGATCGGATTAGAAAAATGAGTATTTGCCAGACCTCCTACTCATCTGTACTGACAGATCCTGACATCTCCGTTGTGTGTTGTCAAGAGAGTCATTTTCCAGGGTTGTGGATCAGAGCTAACTGAGGCATATCAGCTAAGAAGCAGCAAAAAGTAGCTAGCAGTTGTCTTTTCTTTCTTGTTCTAATAGCTTTCTAACAGAGCAGAAAAGCCAGACTCACACACTCCTAAACCTATACTTGTCCTAAGGGAACACCAAAACAAATTGTTCTTCAATACTTTTTTCCTGACAGTAAAAACTGCCTGGAAATGATGTGAAGCAATATCTTGCAGGTAGAGATGGATGGCATTAGCAAAGAGGAAACACCACCACAGTTTGTTCCTTGGACTTAATGCATCTCTTTAAGATTGCAAATGTTTTTAATACTCAGGCAGAATAGACAATCTCAGCTGTAAATGTCAACCGGTCATGTTCTCGAGCAGCATCTAGGAATGGACAATGCATGTAACATTGCAGTGTTTTTTGAAATATACATCTCCAAAAAAAGATGGAACAGCCAGGAAAAAGGTAAGCAGTCAGATAAAAGAATTTCCCATTTTTTATTTTTCTTTTTCTATTTAGCACCAAAAATACTCAACGAGGAGAGTCTAAGAAATATTCATGTCACCAATATGGCTTTGGGTGGGGAAGAAAAGCGGTACACAACTAAGAAAAAGATATCTATCATGCTCAGTGGGTTTTAGTATTTGTTTTCCAATTCTGCTAATGACTTGTGCCATGTCTGTCTGTTTCTATTGTCGGACCTGCACAGTTTGGAATTGCCTTGAAGTCACTTTCAACTTGCAGATTAGGAAACTGACAAAAATACACACATTTTCTTAGCAAGTCACTTTCCCTGGCAGCCCTCTAGCCTAGTGCAGAAGCTATCCGTATTTGTCACCATCCCTCTGAAGAGCTGTACTGCTTCCAAAGCTGCTCTTCGCTTTTGTGCAACAGAGCTGTCACTCCCTCAATATCAGTAAATCTAAAGTGAGCAGCTACTATCTCCTGGCAGTGGTTCCAGGAGGACTGGATGCTACACAATCATGATCATGCTTTTTCAGAAAATGAAGGGCTTGCTATTGTGGTTAATGGGGGAGACCCCTTTCTGACACCTCCCAGGCATGTTTGTTTTATTTTTAACTCCTGTTTGCTTTAGTCTCATCTTTTGCACCAGGGCTAAAGCTGATCATTGCCAGCTGAAAGTGTAATTGCTTAAACATGTAGATAGGCACTGATCGGGAATCTCCAAAGCACATCACTCTGCAGCTCACAAATCACTGGGAGTTAGGGTCAGCCAGGTGTGCAAGGTTTAGATATTTAACTTCTATCTGACTTCTATTTTGGGGCACTTAAATATATTCCATAAGCCTCAGAGGCTCCAGCCTGCTGCTACCTGTAGGAGTGAGCAGCAGTTCCCCTGGCACTGAGAGACATCACAGAATCACAGAATCATGGAATCATAAAATACTGGGTAGGAAGGCACCTCAAGGATCATCTGGTCTAATTTTTCTTGGCAAAAACACAGTCTGAGAAAGGTGGTACAGCACCCTGTTCCGGCAAATCTTAAAAGAGCCCTTAAATCTTAAAAGATGCTGGGGAATTCACAAGTTTCAATTTTTATTGGAAGTACCATTATTCCAAGGCTGATTGTTCTCATTGTGAAAAATTTTCCTCATGTCCAATTAGATTCTTCCCAGAAGTAACTTGTACCCAATACCCCTTGTCTTTTTGGTATGACTCCTTGTAAAAAAGGAGTCTTCATCTTTGGAGAGGATCAGAAACAGCTCCATAATTACACAGCTGAGTAGGGAAGCAATTAGTTCTTGCCATTTCCCTTCCCTTGATCTTCACATCTCACTCCAGGGATATCTTATGGCCAGACCACTGTAAGTTAACAACGTTTATGCTAAGTTTAGTGGTTTTTTAAGTTTTTCAGAGTATTTGCCCCTTTCCATTTTTGTTGCAAACCACAAAAGTGTTGTTTTGTTTACAAAAACATGAAAGGACAGCTCTTCCGGCCAGGGGAGTTTTTACTCTTGTATGTTGCTGGACTTCTTCGGCTATCCTAAGGTGTACCCAAATACTAGTGGGTACATACAAAGCTACCTCAAACCCTGTAGAACCTTAACTACTGAACTGACCCATCGTGACCAAAGAAACAGCATTCATAGACAACTTCAGTCTGCTCTTACATGTAGTAGGAACTACCAAGCACAAATTGGTCCATAACATGGGAAACCAGTTATTGTAATTCTTTCTCTCTAAAACCAGGATTTATTCTTTTCTCTTTTGTTAACCTGTGCCAAATATTTGAAGCTCAGGCCATAAGTGGAGATTTCATGCAGGGAATACCTTGAATTTCTTAGTTTCATGCATTTGTAATGATTTCTCTATTGTTCATCCAGGACATCCTACTGCCACCATGTCAGCTATTAGTACTATTCTCTCCCCATGAGCTGGATGGCATACTCCAGGAGCCACAAGGATGATATCTGCACTGGTTACTTGCTCGTGTGTCAGAAGCTCTTTCTCCTGCCTCCACAGAATCAGCACAGCAGACTGGAGAAAGTGGTTTAAACATAGTCATGGGCCAAATTCACTCCTCTGGTAACCATTAAACGAAAAAGTTAGGCCGGCCATAGGTTTGGCCTTATTTGTCAGCAGTTTTTTCAAAATATCTCTCTGCTTCAGACTCGAGGAAACTGGTGGCAACATGCCATCAGCAGCTGACTAGCATGACATTTGGTCCAGAAATGGGGCAAGTGAGGTTATCAGGACATAACTCAACATCATTGTCACCATTTAGTCACCATCTTCCCTGGCTGGGTTGCCATGGAGTTGTAGCATATGCTACACAAAATAACAATGTTATTTTAGGAAAACTATGCAATGAACTTCTGTCCTTAGTCCACCAGGCTCCCTACATGCTGATTGCTGGGATGTTAACTAACTGGAGCTCACAGGTTTGTTCTTGATGGAAATCTCAAAAGTTCACATTTTACTAAACAACATGATACACCTCTACAAAATGGGTATGAGACATAGTTATGCATGACCAATATTAGCTGAATGTTCTTAGGCTGTATCTGTGGAAAATGAAAATTTCCCCCTGATGTGCTTGACTGGCTTCATGTCATTCCTCTGGCAAGAGAAACAGAATTACAAAAGCTTTTTTTTTTTTCTTTTTTTCCATGTGCCATAGCCAACAATGTTGCACATTATTAGCCTGTAGCACAATTTCTAAAATTGGAATTTCCATTGCTTGCAAGGCAGACTAACTATTTTCTTTTTGGAAAGGCTCTATCTATTTCTCTCTGTTGCCTTTCTTCCATACCTCTCCATAACGTATGTTTTCAATCTTCTTCATTTATATGTAAGAAATCACTGCTGACAGATATTTTTCAAAAAATAAATATATATATACATATACAAGGAAGAGAAACCAGGGATGCATTTACTGGTATGACAGAAGAGAGATGAGGAAATAAAAAGATTAAATAAATTTCTCTGTTCAAATGTGAGTCTGCCAGACTGCAAATCAAAGATTTGCTAAAATCTGGAAATGTTCTGGTAATTTTTCCTTTTCCTCTTTTGTGCTTTGAGATGCAGTCTGGAACACATGGTGTCAAATCATTGTTAAGAAAGTTATTGTTCCCAGTATCTTTAGTTGGCACCAAAAACATCAGTTCTAGAAGGTGTCCCAGGGAAGATGCTTTTTATACCTCCACTCTAATTTTAGAGACAAACTGTTTGGATAATGTGTTTACAAGAGGCTTCTGCAAACTGAACTTGCCTAGAGCCTTTCAAGGGTCATGTGCATCTTCCAGAAGTTCTGGATTTCAAATGATGATCTTTGAAAACCTGGAACACTCCTTATTTTCTCATTTAAGGTGGCTATGACATAATCAAGCTCCAAGCTGACAACTATGGGAAGAAGTTTCTAGAAATTAATAGTGTTGGTGAGCATGAAAGAAAAAAAGGACATGTCAGTTTCTGAGGTTCTTTCTAGGAGACAAGACTCACATTTAGTGATTTGGTTGCTCCAAACAGTACTTACTAACTACAATCAACAAAAAAGGGATGCATTTTATGGATCAGTATTTACATCTGTGATCACTATGGACTTTGTTGGCTTGGTACCCCAGTGTAACTCCCCCATAGCCAGAGATCTTTGTCATGAGTCTGGCCGGCCTCCCAGCAACACCTACTTCCATCTGAACTGGATGCCATGAGATCCCACCCAGAGGAGTCAAGCCTCCCCGGGAACAATGAGTAATTCTTGGGAGACGCCACTGGAAGGCTGCTGCTGTGGCACGGGAAAGCCGATAACATCTCCTGAGCCACAGCGGCCCTTTGTGTCGGCAGACACAAGTGGGATGTTCCTTCTTAAGCTTTCCAGAGTCAGAGGAAGTAGACCTTGAAACACAATGCTCATTGAAATAGACTTTCATCTAGGGGATCTTGCATCTTAAGTGCTGCTCAGTGATGTGCTTTCCATCTGCAGCCTAGGCCTCCTGATGCATTTCCTCTGTTTGTTCCAGAGGGATGGATGGCAGCACCTTAAAGCAGGCACAAATTGTACTGGAGGGTGGGCATTATTCTGGGCTGCGGAAAAGAGCAGACATTAGTAATAACAGTATCCTCAGGAGCCTGTGGTGGAAGTGGATGACACGTGGAATTACCTCCTCTTTCTCCTTCCCTCTCAATAAGAATAGCACTCTCATTATAGAAGGGTTTAAAAGCATTTCACATCTAGCTGTGGTGATGTGCTCTGTTGTTCAGTTTCTCTTGGAAAGGAAAGGCCACCAACACTTAGGACGCTACACAGTTTAAGCCCTGGAAAGCAACACTGTAACTGGGTGTAAATTGCAAGGGATAGAACCCTGAGCATTACAAATGGTTGTTTTGTTGGGATTGACAGATTGCATGATAGACGAAATACAGTTGAGAAGGACACTGTCACCAAGACAGAATCACTTCAGCCATCAACTAAGACACTGTGAAAGCAACTCAACCCAACAGTATTTTTTTTGTCATGTGGCCACAGAGCAGTCTTCAGGCTGTGGCTTTTGCAGGATTTCTGGTTGTTTGTGGGGTCTTGTAATCAAGCTAGGCTGACTGCAAGTGTGAATGAGTACCCTGTGAGTTTGCCATGTGGACAAGTGAGTATTTGAGTATGGGAGCATAAGGACAAAATGTAGCCATTTCTGAAGAGTAAATGTTCTTATCAAATCCTATTAAATAAATCCCCTTTTCTGGTATAAGGTCTAATGGAAAGAGACGTGCTCTACTTAATTAACATCTTCCTACTGGAATTACTTCAGGAAGTCTGAAACTGCAGTGAGATGAGACTGGTAAGAAGGAACTAGAAGTAGCTTCTCTTTCACAGTTCTATTACTTAGCCTTATGCCTGAGCCCAGCACATGGATCACAAGCAGCAGATTTTGGTAGCTGGGGATAGCTCTGATACTTAGCCACCTTGAAAGGCTTAGAGAGGGAGAAAAACACCCGACAAAAAATTCATTGAGTGTATGCGGGGATGCATGGTGTGTTGTGTGAAAGGAGGAAATTATTACAAAATAATCGTCCCTCACAGTCCCCTTCAGTATCAAAATCCATTCTTAAATTTTCATACCTAGAGATATTTACTACCAGCAGAACCTCTTTGAACTGATTATTCAGGCAGTCTAAAAAAGGGTCCTTGCTTCCATCTGTCTCCAATGATGACGTGCCATCCAGTCTGAATGAGAGAAGAATGTCTCTTTTTACTCCTGATCACTGGTCTAGATCTATCCAGATCTAAACATCATAAGGCTTCCTGGTGGGTCAGTGCAGTGAGGCTGAGCTGGGACAGGGACACAGCAGGAAGGACAGGCAGGCAGGACAGTCTTCCTCTCCCATGATACTGCTGGAGAAGGGTCACTGGAACCAGAACTTAGGGCAAATGCAGAGTGAAAGGAAAATCATGCAAAAGAATGTAACAAGAAAAACACAAAACAAAACAAAAAAATTAGAGAAAAGGGGGGAATTAAATGTTTTATAAAGAGCTGTAATGTTTTTATGAAGATAGGTCAGGGTATGTTAAACAGAGGTCCTGGGGAAAAGCATTAGAGAAGTCAGAAGACTGTTAACTTATTGAAATATTAATTTACTGTATTAAGGGGAAAGCAATTCAGCTCAGTGACCAAAGGAAATTTTTGCTCAAATGGTAGGAAAAAATACGGCCAGTTAAAATTTTGATAACAGTACTAAGGATTACAAAGATGCCCAAAGACTTCAGTCAGGTTAGGCCTTTGCTGTGGGTAATGTTGGATAAGCACATAGTGCCCATTTAAGAATACCATATAAAAATCTATTCTAAGAGCAGCTTTAAAGCTTCAGCTCAACAGTCATCTTAAATAGCTGAGTGTCTGATGAACAAACAAGCACGATGGCCAGGTAGACATATGTATATGGTTAACTGTACTGTGACATCTACTCAATACATTTTTTCTGTAGCTGACATTTGCGTACCATCATGAACTTTAATGACTCACACATGGAGGTTTAGGGTGAATTGGGACAGGATGAATTTTCCTCTTGATCTGAGTTGATTAAAGAGAGATGCTGGTTTAAGATGAAGCTATTCTCATAATTAGGGACAATTACAGCTAGGTGAAATATATTCCAGCCTTGATATCTCTCACCTGAAAGGCAGTCATACTAGAAATAGCATTAGTGTAGTGATGAATAGTATATAATATAAAACAAACCTTTAATGTTCCTTATGAGATTAAGACATTATTTTAAAAGTTAGGTGCTGTTGAAATATATTGTTCCCACACTGCAGAAATCAAGGGAGTAGACTGGTCAAGAATACCATATGGTAAAGTGTCCTAGTATGACTATGTCTTCCCAAAATGAAACATATCTTTAAGATAAACACTGCTTAGAAAGCAGTCATGTCACTTCCAAACATGCCTAACCCTTTTCTGGGGCTTCTTGGATACTCTGTGTTGAAAGAAAGTACTTTGTGTTCAAAGGCTGAATATCTCAGAAATACCTAATATAATAATTCTTTTGATTCCTGTCTCTGTACAAAGACTTGCCACATTTTTAAATATTCTCAGTGCACCTCTGAAGAGTCTAAATCCCAAATCCATTCTTCTAGGAGTGAGTGCCTAAAACATTTGCACTGGTGCTGGGGAGTGTACCTGAGGCAGAGGGAGGGTCAGCAGGCTAAGGTGAGATTTCCTGGCAATGGTTTAAAAGGAAGTGTTGGAGGAATATAACAATTTATGTCAGTTGTAGCATTGTTATTTATACAGTTACAGCTTCAGCCATCATCCCACAAACTTGCCAAACTCAACAGCTGCTTCTACTTGCTGTCATTTAATGTGGCATTTCTAGCATGGTGGAAATTAAATCATACAATCATCACAAATGAGACCAGTTTATTAAACAAAGGTCTAGAGTGTCAAACAGAGTAGTAAAAGAGTAAACATGATATCATGACCTCTGGTACAACTGGTATTTCTTTATTTCAGTAGAGAACTGCCTACAGATTTAGAAAAATGATACCTTAGGAGAAGCCCTATCACACAGGGACTATCATCCCTTGGCCTCTCCTTTCTTTTTGGTGATAGCAGCCTGAATCACTTCATGTAGAATTCATTGACTAAGTAACACATTTCATCAGCATGGATCTCAATTGCTTTGTCACGGTACTGCATCTTTAGTAATTTGCCATAGTGTCTGAGATTATCATGTAGCAGGAGATCTGTAAAGCACCACGGTGGGACAGACTAGTCACAGCATCTCTCGGTTGCCTTGGGCTGGGCAGGCAGTGAATAAGCAGAGTAATACCAAATGTGGGTGTCACTAGATAAACTATGTCAACATAACTACAGTCTAAATATTATAATCCTAAAGCAGCTTAAGTCCCTAACTGCCTCCACAGACACACAAATCCAACATTAAAATCTGAAAAACCTTAGCTCTGCTGTTGGTTAAGTCTGGAGTTGCTTAAATTCTTCATGATACTTGCGTTCCTCATGGAGCATGAGCCAAAACACCCAGGCAGTGTTGTGTAGCACAGTGGCACAAGCTGTGCTCCTGGGAAGAGGAAGAGACCAAGGCAGTTTAAGAAGCAAGGCTTGATTTCCTCTGCAGTTTTTGAGACAGTTAACTAAGCTCTGCTGCTTTGCTGTTCCCTGTCTTTTCCTCCCTGGTTGCTGCACTGGAAGAAGATGAGAGAAGGAACTTTAATCGGCTTTACAGTGTCCTCCCCCATTCTGTTCTTCCACCTTCACCCCCACTCAGTGCTCTCTATATCTCTGGAAAGAGCTGGCTTTCCTAGCTGAATTAAAAAGAATTGCAAACATCTCCCTAGTGACCTCCTCCCAGCCTACTGCAGTGTTTGTGGTTGTCTTTTTGCCTCCATGCATTCAGTGTAAAGCAGTTTAACAAAACTGATGGTGTTCAATTAAACCTACAATTTTTCTTACTCTCCAGGAGACTGTTTTTGTGCTTCGCTATGTTCCCCACATTCCTATTCCTGAGTCAATAAAGGCTGAAGCTTTTCAACACACTATACTTTTGCTAAGGAGCTCATCCTCAAATTGATGATGTTCCATCTAGCATTAATTTAACAAGTAGCTCACCCACAAAACCTGTTAGAAAAAAAAAAAAAAAAAAAAAGGCTGGAGGGAGAATCTACATTAAAAGCACTAAAAATAAAAATTCCATCTAAACTGGGACACCTGGGAACAAGCCCACAGAGTCAATGAGAAACAAAAGGCCACATCCCAGGTCCGCTGCCAAATAGCAATGACTCTGTCCCCAGAAGTGCCTTCTAGGCTGACCCTGTGCCCTTGAATCCCGTGTCCCCTGGCAGCCGTGGCGCAGGAGCAGCACAGCCCCTGGGGGTCCCTGCCTGCTGCCTCCCCCACCCGTGACGCACACGGACCCGAGTGTAATAAGTGTCATAGGCCAGGGGGTGGATTGGTGAGAGCCTGAAGAGCCCTCGGGAGCTTTGCCTTACGTACAAAAAGAGAAAAAAAAAAAAAAAAAAAAAAAAAGAGGCCGGGATTTGGAGTCCCTAAACAGCAATTATTGCTTCCTGTGCAGAAGTCAGCTGTTTCCATACAATAGCCAAGCTGTTCAGGCCCCAGGCGCCATCCCAAGGTCATCACTTCTCTATTGTTGCTCCCCACCCCCATGGAAAATTCCTGCGCTCTTTTATGTACATAAGCGTGTTTGTTTGGGGGGGTGAAGGGGGAAGAGGGGGCGTGTGTGTGTGTGTGTGTGTGTGTGTGTGTATTGTTTGGTTTTTGGTTTTTTTTTTTTAACTTTGAAAACTCAGTCCTGCCTCTTGTGGTTGTGAAGGGATTTGGCACTTAACACTGACCTGAACTTGGATTTTTCAACGCTTTTCATTACCTCTGTATCAATGGTGCATGATGTACCCCTTATCTCAACAATTTTTTAAGGTTCTTAAGCAGAATACATATCTACACTGTGTTATGTGGAGGATGTAAGTCCCATTCAAATCTGATGTATTTTTTCCAACTTTCTTTTCTAGGAACTCCTGTGTGTAATTGTCCTTTGAGACAGTGAGAAATGAGGCCATGGAAGTTCCTAGATATTGTTCCCTTATAAAATGTTTATTTCCTTACTCACATAAACCTCTTGCTTTTTTACATCTGTGAAGTGGAAACTCTGTGAAAGGAAGTTTTTCATTCTAAGAAGTCATCCAGCCATCATCGGTTCATTTTTGAGACCTGCTGAACAAAATTCTAAACCATTCAGAAGTCCTGTAGAAAAATATTCATTTTGAGCAGCTTCTTTGATTTCTCAGGAATTTCCGAAATCCCCATCACTGGACCAGAGCTGATTCTGGCAACACTAATCAACTTCTTTAAAAACTACTGCTAGTTGTGTGTTACTGCTGACATCAGTTGGACAAAGAAGATTTAGCTCTTTGCAGGTTTGATACCACTCACAGTAAAATCTAAAGCTTCCAGAAGCTTTGACTAATTCACTGTGAATTTTTCTGGGGCACTGTAGTTTACTAAGTGAAACTGGAAAAAAACCTGTGTATTTCAGGAAGGGCCTATTTGCTTGCACCCTATGTGTGCAGGAATACCAAATGGGAACAGTTTATTACCATACCTACAGTAGGATCTCTGAACAAGATATTGGCTTCTCAGGGTGTTCAGTGATGATTGTGGCCTCACAACATCATCTCTGCTGCTTATTACTAATGAAACAATTGTGCTCCTCAGTCTGTGACTTACACAAAATTTGGGACAATTCAGAGCTTTAACATGCAACAATTGAAGGAGACCAAGACAGGTGAAAACTGTATTTCGTTACAAAAAATACTTTTTCCTGATCTATCCTTTCCCTCCCCCCACCCCAAATGAACATGTGTTGATTGTCCTTACTGCTGCTGAAGCAAGCAAGGCTGAGCCACAGCAGTGCACCCCACTGTCTCTGGGTTTGGAGGTGAGGGCTTGTAACTCACCCTTTAATTTGTCTCTGGGTGATTTTTTGGAGCTTGTGCTTCCTAAGTTCCCTCAGGGGTACAGAAATCTGTTGCTCAGCTGCCAGCCAAGTTCATGAATATTTGTGCTTCTCAGACTCCTCTTCAGCAGAGCATAGTCAGACAGGCTTCATAGTCCTGTTGGGAACAATCACTTTTAAAACACTTTTGTTTGAAGGCTTCTTCACAGTTCTATGGGCTCTGATTATGTCTTCCTCAGTACATTATTGTATTACACTGTAATAGTTTCTTTGGGGCTATTTCTAGCTGTTGAATAGATTATCATTCTACCATTAGGCAGGACACCACAAAACCCTTCTCCATTTCTGCCATTTAAAAAATCCTGAGTGAGTTACTGTTAAATGTGAAACCTGTGTGATACACATAGGACACAAAGTAAATGATATGATTTTTAGCTTATGTGAATATATTTTTGTACTATTTGAGTTTATTTTAAAAATATTTTGGTTGTAAACCATTGCTTTGTCGAGTTAGCACAGTTCCAAAATGGCAGGTAGAAACTTAAGCACAAAAGGCTGCACAGATTTGCATATGGCATCTCTACACCACTCTTTTACCCTTTCTCTGGTGACTGTCACTATGATATTATGTGAAGTGTCAGTAGGATTATATTTCTACTACATACAGCTTTTAATCAAAGGCCCTTTTTCAGTGTTTTTTGCAAAAATTCAGATATAAAAGACTTTTCCATCCCAAGGATGATTTTTTATGTGTAGTATTTACTGCCACAGCATGACACCCAAGGCCTTTCTATTAAGTATGGTACTCTTTGTCACTGCCGAGTGTCTGCACTCATAAAGTTTACTTGTTGCTGTTTTCCAGAAACTGTTAAGTTCTCAGTTGCGCACAATGAGGCTTAATACAGATTTCTCCACAGCCTCTGCAGTAATGGCTCAGAGCACTACTGTTTTTAACAATATGGTCTTAGGGTTTCAAAAAGCAATATTACAGAATTACATCCGGTGTTGGTTCTTAATGAAAACAGTGAATGTACGTATTTAAATACTTTAATGCAAAGCATTGTCAAATACTGTTTTAGAATTGTGAAACAAAATTAGAAATTTCAGTGAAATGTATAAAACGCTCAAGGAAAGAGGATGAAATGGCCATAATCTGGGATGTGTAGAGGATGAACTTGGAGTTTTATTTTATTTAAAGATGAGGTTTGCCCTCATATGTTATTATTTGCCATAATAATATTTCTCAGATGAATGAAAAGATTGACTTTTTCACCTTTGCTGTGAGGGAGCAGCACCTGTGCTGGTATTTTTCAGATGGGTTAATAGGAAATATTCTAATATATTTTTGTGTGTTTATCTTCTCTTCCTAGGTCTCATTAATATCATTGAAGAAGATGATTCTTTCTTTCATGATCCAATACCTAGTTTATTAAAACCTTGCCAGAAACTTACATCCTTACACTCAAATTGCTGTTGTGGAGGTGAAGGCCTTTAGAATAACGACTATGACACAACTTTTAAAATCCCTCAGGCAGTTAATTATATTACTGAAGAGCTGGAGCAAAACCAAGAATACTTCAAATTGCAATAAATATGCAAGAAGATTTTTACAAGGGCATAAATCACTTTTTAACTATGGTCTGTTTTGAATTATCAAAGGCAATAGAAAGAGAGAGAAGGGGAGCAAAAACAAGATAACTCACCTGAAGCTATTACTCAGGAAATATAAACCATATGTAAGCTAGACTGTTGTATTAAAATACAGCAACATATTCACTTTCAGAAAACTTGTAAACACATTTCCATGGAGGACAGAAATATCTGTAGGTAGCAGCTGGTCACTCGGGGCCCAGCACATGCGGCTTTGTGTCCTCCATGGCTGAGCCCAAGCCATGGCACTACCCCCACGCTGCTTGGGTATAAGGTGGAAACTGGTCACAGACGACTGAGAGTGACCATACCAGGAGTGCCTGGCAGGTAGCCCCCAGGCAGGTTACCCATACTGAGCTGAAGGCACAGCACAGCATGGTGTGCTTTCCACGTGTGGTACTCAGCAGCTTTGATGGATGCAGGCGCTCCATAATGGACTGGGAGTTTCCCATACAGCATCTGCCACCACATCGGAACAGATGAAAACAGAGATTTCCCCCCATTGCAAGAGAGGATGAGACTTCACCCTGTGGCAGGAAACTGCACAGGACAAGTCTGTGCAAACACACAGTTCCCATGGAGCAACTGGAACCAGGTAATCACATATAAAAGCTTTATCCACATTTTAGCACTTAGCATGTGAAGGCACTGAGCCATAGCTGGCCTTCTTGATACTGTTAACTAAAGCCATTATTCTTCAATTTATGGCAGCTGGACATTCTTTAAGAAAGGAAATTAGAACTAAGCTTACTGGTGATGTGAACTTAGGCAGCAATTTCTATGCTGCTGTTCTATTTGTCTGACACTCAACAGCTATACTCAACTATAGCTATACATAGCTATAGTAAAGAGGAGCATTCTGGGTGCTACTCCTTACCCTCTGCTTTCCAAGAACCCCACTGTATGGATGAGTTCCTGTTGACAATTTATACAAATGATGTTTTTTTCTTCCTTGGCCTGTGACTCTCATACAAAAGAAGCTTCTTTTAGCACTACCTAAAACCAAAGAACACTAATAAAATGCTCTGATCAAAGTGATTCATTAACCAGAATGATTTTGCATGTTGCTGCTTTGTATGTGAGAACCATTACACAATGAGAAAGACTGTGAATAGACATAGTGTTTACATAGTAACAAAGTATAAGGTGGTCCTTGTCAATAAAACAGTACTGAATCCTCACGATACACTAACATGTGCGTGGTAGCCGATGACACATCACTGCTGCCTACATTAGCACAGCAAAGATTCTTTGTTCTCTGATGTCATGAGTTTCAAATCCCAGCTGGGGATTTACTGACTAAGCCACAGTGAGCTGCTGTGAGTTCCCTCCCAAAAGAAGAAGAGGAATAAAATAGAACAGCTTTTTCCTTTTCATTTCACTTCAGAAATACTGCTAAGCACTAAGAGTTATTTCCCTGTTGGTACCAAAATATTACTACAGTTCTTGCTGACAAGAGCTACATACACCCATCAATGGAGGAAAAGCTCATTAGCTACCCCAGGACAAGGCATAATAGCAATTCCTCTCAACCCAGATATATAAATCACAGTTTAAATCTTCATTCAAATAAAATTCCTACCTCAAGTTGGAACTGGTAATTGCTCACCATTTTTCTGTAGCAGGACACTTGTTCCCCTGCACAAATGCAGAGTGAGGAACCCCAGTTTTACTATCAGGTAGCCACTTCTTAAACTCTTCCCTTGTGTTTCTTCAAATTCTTGTTGTTTAGTAACGGCACTACATATGCTATGCATGGAAGGTGTTAGAACATACAAACCTTGTATAAACACACAAAAAACCATTTCTTTTTGCCTTCTTCCCTGTGAGATGAAGGTAGTACAAGTACTTCACCAGAGCTAAGGCTAGTGAACCTCTACAGCAGGTTCTTTGTGCTGTGAACTAAAACAGTCAAGGACAGAGACCTAGACTCTTGCTGTCACTTGTGACTTTTCTGAGCATTGATCCGATAGCACTCCACAATGGTTGAGGAATTAACCTCACAGCATTCCTAGAAAGCAGGCATTATAACTTCATTGTTCAGGTGAAAACTAAGTCACAGAAAAATTGTGACCTGTACATGGTCACACAGGGAGGAGTCCAGGAAAGAAAAAAAAGGTCTAATCAGTGACATAAATTCATCATCTTTTCTTCCTAGTTACTCACTGTATGGTCTTGGGCACTTATGTGAAGTGCTTTAAAGCTTCATTTATATATGGATGGCAGATAGAGATAGTTGGATGGAAAACATAACTAGCAACTTATTGCTGTTGTCAGGAAGCATAGGCTGAAGTTAGGAGGCACCTGGGTCAGGCAGGCTTTGCAGAAGCCTGCCTTACCAGAGGCATGTCAGGAGAGCAACTGCCAGCCTGGCTTTTCCTCCTGCAACAGCAGTCAGAATCACTTCACAAAAACAGTGTAAAGAAGAGAAAAGTAGGTGCTGGGGGGAGAAAACAGATTAAGCAATTCCAGAGCATGAACACATTCAAAAATTATATGACTCCTGTGTGCTGTCATATCTCTTCCCCCAATATGAGGGTGAGGTAGGAGTCAAAAGGCTAAATCTCCATCCTGGTCCCAAGGAATAGACAAGTCTGAGAAAACTGTAATGCTAAGAGAGGATATGACACAAGACCAGGCTCTGAAAGGGAAGTCTGACAAATCTGGGTGAAGATAAGGACCAAAGGACAGAGTGAGAGAACTAAGGGCAAATATTGAGCAAGAATTAAGAAAAGATTATAACTGGTCTAGTGAGTTACAGGTGTCCACAAGGGTCAGCTAGAAAAAGAGAAAAGGAAAGCTGAAAAGTGTTTTCTCATTCTTTATTCTAGGAAAAGCAGTGAGAACTTATTTCTTCAGTGCAGTGGTAGAAAAACCTTTCACTGTTGCAGAGATTGCTGCACATCAAATGAGGGGGTTATGAAAGTTTGAACACACCCAAAATCTGCCGGCTTCCTAACTGCCTATTTTGGAGCTAAATGCACACCATACTAGATGTACAAGCAGGGGTGTTGCAGGAAAAGTAACTAATGGCTGTGTTTAAAATAGCACCAATCCTTCCTATCTTACTGGCATTGACTACAGGGACCGGCACACCCACTCAGGCCTGCTTTGTGCTTCAAATATTTTACTGGTCTGACTATTTAGATTAGAGATATGATTTCTTTTTAACTGGAATTATGGCACTAAAAGCCCTCAGGTAGAGGCCACTGTACAGGCATAGAAATATGATCATATTAATGGTCATTCAATACTCCTTTAAATTTACATATGGAATTAGGCAAAACAGTATAAAATAATATTACATTTCTAACCCATGCAACTGCAGAGACTGCTATATTATTCTAAGTTCATCAGGCAGCAGTTAGATTTTCTGGACTTATCACTATACCTGGATGTAAATGGCTGTTTCATCTTCACTAAAGCTAGGCTTCCTCACAATAGCTGAAGGTAAACTGAATCAGACCATAATGTTCGATCAATGGCCAAAATCAGGCTTAACTTTGCTTGTTAAGTTGACTCCAACCTGAAAATTTCATTTGGCTGTCCTCTCCCTCTGGTGACTGTGGACAGTCTTTAGATTACTCCTTTGGCAAAAAAAAAACAAAACAAAAAAAAAAAAACCAAACAAAAAAAAAAGTCAAAACTAATGGTACAATCACAGGGAATTTAATTGAATTTCACCATCAGTTAATAAAGGTTGACCAGTCATTACTAATGCCATCGTTGCTGTCTCAAAATGGACCTTTGTCAAACCTGTTGAGCATTTCACAAACATTGCATGAACCTTGCAAACATGCTCTGGGCTGGGATGTACCTAGTCAGACAACCCTGCTGCAGGGGGAGTGCACAAGACTTGGGCATGACCTGCTCAAAGGATCTTTGTGGCAGGAGGAAGATGATGGCAGCTGAAAGGCAGAGGCTCAGGCTGTGAGGTTCCTGTCTCAGGAAGGGAAGGAGAGGAGCAGTGCAGTAATACAGCTGGAGGCTGCGGGGAGAGACGTGCTGCTGCAGGTGTCAGTGGTGATGCCAGTGCTAGTACTGACATGGGAGGCAGTGGTGGTCTCTCCTCCAGGTGGTCCTGGCTCTTCTGAGATTCCTTTCCCTCATTCCCCAAAATGTAACCACAGACCCCAAATAAACTTAGCCTTATTTTCCAGGCACCCTTTGCTACAGGGCTAGGGCCATTTGCTGGCTCACTGCTCTTCCCAGCTGAGGAGCAGGTCTGGTGGCAGCTGGCTGCTTGAGTCATAGAATCATGGAAAGGTTTGGGTTGTAAGGCACCTAAAAGATCACCTCATTCCAAGCCCCCTGCAGTGTCACTTTCCACTGGACCAAGTGGCCTGAAGTTCCATCCAACCTGGCATTGAACACTTTCAGGAATGGGGCCTCCAGAACTTCTCTGGGCAACCTGTTCCAGTGCCTCACTACCCTTATAGTAAAGAATTTTTTCCTAATATCTAATCTACACCTACCCTTTTACAGTTTGAAGCCATTTTCCCTTGTCCTATCCCTACATGGATTAGGGTAATGTGCATAAGGTGAGTCCCAGGAAGACACAGGAGGAGGCTGGTACTTGAGAAGGAGGCTACCTTAGAGCAAAGGGACCAAGTCCCTACTGCACTGCCACCTGTTTAGAGCAAGAAAGAGTATGAATATGCTTGTGGTGCAGTGGGAGTGGGCATTGGTGGATCTCTTCAAGTTTATTATTTTATGAGCCACTATGTGTGGGCTATGGATCTGGGCTGAGCCTGACTCACAATAGTTTGTGTGTGGGATCTGAATTGCACTGTCCAGTGTGCAATCTGCCTGTGGCATCATACTTGGTGGGAAAAGGCTGTTGTCCTTCCCTCTGCTCTCCACAGTTGTAAGCAAATCTCCAGGTGAAGGGAATATCTGAATGATCTGGGTTACTAAACTCAACAATAAGCCTATGCTTGCACATTGAAATCAACTATGTCATTCTGGTCTAAACATAAAAGAGGGAGAAACAGTCCCAACTTGAACTGGGTCCTGAAAAAATGTATTTATGGCATTCTCTGCTATACAAGTTGTCCTGCAAGCTCAGCAGAACCAATTACCCACTGCATTTATGGACTGCCAACAGCAGCTTTCCTGGCTGCTGCCAGCATAAGCTTTCGGGGTTTTTTTCATTCTTCACATCTTCTACCTGCAGCAGAGACACTGGACTGGGAGCAGGAACTCAGCCACAGCCAGCATTTGATCCTATACCTAGCGATGTCCTGCTCTGACCATGCATGGACAAGGCTTTCCTTAAGGAGCTACAAACCAGGTTGTACTCACACCCTACAGAAGTCATGTGAGGAGAACATTTGGAGGGGAGGGAAGGAGGGTGACACAGATCCATCTCTGTCCAACTCTGAAGATGAATACTAAGAGCGTCCTCATTCCATATGTGCCTCCTACTTTGTCCTAATGGGTTGGCAAGGGAAAAACACCAGTGCCTGAATGAAAAAATATGTTTACATCTCTTTAATCCATTCCCAACCAAACACCCATCATTTACTGCAGCCAGCACTTTATATAATTAACGGGTTTATTTTTGTGTTCCACTATCTCTCCATAATTACGGAGTGCTTGTGAAGTGCAGCATTTCTGTGTGTATGTTTGAAGAAGCGAGGGATCTGCCATTTTCTTCATTTCCTATTATATCACCTATATTTTCCTTTCTGTGCACATACCATTAGCTCCCTCCCTTCTACCATACAACCAATTCCATTAAGACATTTTTTTAAAGAAAAAGGCAAAGATGGAACTGTTTGTGAAGTACCCTCACAGACACCAAATGAGGTATCTGACAAGACACCATTTTTTGCTCTGTCATCTTTCTTATCCATAACTCTGGGATATTTTGAAATAAAAAGTAGTGATGTGAAAGAGAGTTTAGAGCCAGGAAAGAACTTTACAAATGTTTGCTATTTTGCTGTCAGTTACAGAATTGTTAATTAGAAATCTTATATATCATTATAGACAGAGAGAGAGTCAGGAGTAAATGAATAGCAGAGTGATAGGAGAATCCTGCAGTTTCTCGCCACTCTTCATTCAGTTCCTTCCTCTCTGTACAATGTTGCAGGAGAATGAGTTCATACTACCAAACAGAAACTGAAGCTGTGAAAAAAAACCCACACTAAACCCAACAAAATTTAGAAACTAAAGGACTTTTACACATAAATGTCAATAGTTAGCTTAGTACTTACACAATCTTTAAATGAAAATTTCACTGAAGTCTTTTGCAGAATAGATACTTGTGAGGTTTGGTTTACATTTATCCAATGTGCTTCATAAAGCTGTCCATTAAGATTCCTGCATTATTTTATCCCATGTATTTTCAAAAAAATTCAAGACATTTGTAACAGTAGTTATATATATATATATATATATATATAAGGGATAACAATAAAAACAAAACAAAAAAAAATCACCCTGCATTTGATTTTAGATAATAATTTTATAGCAATAAGCTAACTTAACATCTTAAATTACAATGAAAAACAAAATAGACAAAGATATGCATGTCTTCTGATCTTCACAGATATCAGTCCTGTTTTTTTCAGTCTTTCATGTGCTTACTTTCCTTTTAGTCTTAACAGTGAACTACAAAGTTATGAAAAGTGCACATCACTGATTTGCTTGCTACTATCAACTTTGATAGGAGTTTGCAGCACATGAATCACCTGTGATGTTTTTATTTAAAATGCAGTTCCTCCTTTGTCTTGTGTGACTTCTTACATCTTGATTCACAAGTAATTTATTTTCTTAGCAGGAAGCATGCAAACTTGTCATATCTGAGAACAGAATTGCTTTGTTTACAAAACCATTTTTAAATGAGTAATTTAAATTTGACCTAGTAAAATATCAAGTGTTTCTTGTCTATCAGAAATGGTATTCTTCTTATCAATTTATGCAGCTGTTAGGACCACTGAGTAGTAACATGTGTCTCTGTTACCTATTATTGTGGTGACAATTATTATTTATTAGTATTCTGGCTACAATATGGTTTCTGGAAGTCTCATATAATTGAAGTTACCACTTTCAACAGTTTAATCACTTGAAGCTCTTTTGATACAAAATGATACAATTATCTAATTAACTGGAAAGGGATATAAGTATCTCATATTTCTCTTTGTCAAAAATGATAGAAGTGGCCCTCATGTTAGATACTCTTCTGCTGAGTGCATAAGGAAGTGGTAAAGGAGCCCCTGTAAAATCATACATTTCTCCACGCTTCCTTGTCACAGAAAGCCTGAATGGGGCAGAGAAACTCATTGCTGGCCCAAAGAGCACTGGTTTTGGGAACATTACTGTGCTGCCCCTGATGCCCCTGCTGCTGAAGCTGCAGCAAACGTCACTGAAGTCATCTGGGACCCCAATGCGCAGTTGAAAGGCAACTATTTCCTGTGCTCATGTCATTTCTGTGATACAGCTGTAATTTCAACCCAGGAGAGTTTTCCCAGGCCCTTTTTGTTGCCTGAACAGGAAAACAAGACAAATTATGAAACTATGGCTGTCCTTCTACCACAACATTCTAATTTTCAGGCTTTTTGAAGGCATCAGTCCAGAGGCTTTAAGAAGGTTAAGTAAGTGTATCAGTTACTGGCAAAATTACAGTTGGACTTGATCTCAAAGGTCTTTTCCAACCTAAATGATTCATTAATTCTATGAAAATAATGCTTCTGTTGACATGGTTTTAATCAGAGAGTGCACTTGTGATATAAACAATGCTCATTTCACACAGTGCAATTTTACATCAAGAGTTGAAAATATTTGAAGACTGGCAACAGCTACTTAAACATGGGTTAGAAATGCTCAACATTGAATGGGATCATTAAATGATTACCAAAGCTAATGATTATGAAAGGTAATCTTTCAGATGGTATAGGAAAGAACCATGTAGGTGAACACATTTTACATCGTCATCATGTAATTTCACTCATTATTTTCTCCTATGGATACTCATTTGTGATGACTTTTGGTTTTTGAATCAGTATTTGCCTGAATGCATGTGGATAGAAAAAATTACCAACTTAGAGAAAGGTATTTGCTTTAGTCTTACCAGTATCACAAGATACAGGATATCAGAGAATCAAGCTCTTCAGTCCTGCTTGCTAGATAAGAAGAGTCCACTTTCCACAGGAAAGCCTGTTTTACGAGCTCAGGTATGCCTTTTCTCCCTTCTTTCTACATTATCTCTATTTAGCCGAATTGGCTATTGAAGAGAACAGCTGAATGAACCCAAAAGCACAAACAGGCCAACAGAGACTCTTGAATATTACTTGCATCTGAAATGAATTTACTCTGGCCAGCTGAGCATGTTTATCCAGTTAGGGAGCAGGAAAAGCACCATGTCTTACCTAGCCAAGCAAGACATGGCTCACATGCAAAGGACATGCAATGAATCTATTCATTACTATTTTAACAGCACTTGGAGGCATCAGTCAGGACTGGCACCCTGATGTACTGAACAAACACTGAGCAAAAGGCACCTTCCTCCTGCAAAAGCTTACAGCCTAATAAGGCAAGAGAAAGAAACCAAGATAGAAGGCTACACACAAAACAGGGTAGGGGGGTATACTAGATGATTCTAAAGGTTCCTTCCAAATTGAACTATCCCATGATCCTATGAAAACACAATGTAAGTGTGAGTCTATAGTTGTATTTCACTCTCAGTGACTGCATACCTGGGAGAGGAAGTGTTGTAATTGCAATTGCCAGCCTTCCTCCCAGAGTCCCTGAGCTAAATGCAAAGCTGCAGAGAGCTCTGCTCCCAATACACCACACCACAACATCACAGATAGTGTTAACTTCATGGTGGACAGCCTACGCTGTTCTTCTTTAGGACAATATTGCTCTCTTAGAACTCCATTGTGTTAAATACGCAACCAACACACAGACCCCTCTACTTCAGAATTTTTTATGAGGGCTGGCACCAACAAAAAGTATTTGGGCTACCAATGCAGCTCAGACTGTGTTAATCCCAAATGATGAAAAGAGGTCTGAACAGCCATGTGACTGCCAGAACAAAAAAAGTAAACAGTAACTATACCCATAAAAGAATAGGTCAACGATCTTCTGCTTACCATGAGCTCACATGAACTTAATAATTTTTTAAAATCAACTGATGATTGGACACATGTTCCAAATACATCACATCAAACTGCCACCTTAGATCTTGTATGTCCATAAACTTCCCATCATGGCAGCAGAGGAAACTGCCTCTTGGCAATGCACATTAAGTTCCTGCTGAGTTCAGGCCTCATTTTTCTAGTGCTTAGGTCATACACTATGCTCCATTTTAGATAAAAGCTATGTATGCTACAGGAGAGACACCATGAAATATCAATGTGAACATTCACAGTCAAGAAAAAAAAATTGCTTCAGTCTGAGCTGCAAAACAAACCAAAGAAAGCTTGAGCACAAAAGAACAATGGAAAGGACAGTGGGTTCATTTGGCTACTCATCAAGGCCTTAGTGCAATTATACAGTGGGATCTTCCTGTGTTATTATGTTTTTATTAAATTGAGTTTGGCTTTATGTTGTTGGAGTTGACACAAATTCATGGGCATAAGGGCATAATTAAATTATGAAATTAATTTATGTGAATAAAAAGTTCATTACATTGTTATTCTTCACGTTACCTAATTCATAACATTGCTATCTGTTGATAGTTTTCCTTGCATAGCTCTTTCTCAAAATCTTCTACACTGTTGTTTTTTTTTAGTCCAAAAGAGCCCCAAAAGTCTTCATTTAATAGGTGTAATGTCTCAAAATCTGGCTTCTGGTTTTTTTTTGAAGGACATGACAAATTGCTATAGACAAAGATGCTGAGATTGCACTAAACACACGATTGAGGCTTGCTGGGTTTTGATGATGGAATGTCACATGCTGCCAAGTTGTCTCTAAACAAAATCACTTATACAGTAATAGCAGCTGACATTAGACAGAAAACCAGATTAGACAACTTGTTGTTTTGAGCGATTTTTTTTGTCTGAAGGCCTGATATGAAACTAAGGAGAGAAATTTGGAGAAAAAGTAAAATAAAATGTTGATGCAATGTTTCTTTTCTCTTTGAATAGGATAGTGGAAAGAGTGGGAAATGTTTCAAATCTTCACTACTGCAGATGAAGTATATAAACATCAGAGCAAAAATTATGATCAGAATATTCATAACTGATTCTGGTTAGAGAAGTTACAAGGAAAAACTTGTATTATGCAGGCATTAAAAGGATCATCTTATTGCATAAAATGTTGAATTTTATTGTATTTGTATACATAAAGCCTGATTTTGCCTCCAGCTACAGCATTTTACCTATGATAAAAAAGTACTGTGTAGGTACATAAGACTATTAGAAAGTCTGGCATTGCACCAGTATTACTCTCAGGCCTCAAGACTGAGCTAACTACACTAAAGTACATATATACAGATAACCTTTCCCAGACATTTTTCTGCTCTGTATTCATCATAGCACTGACTATTTATGAACTGTTCATGATCTATGACTATAACAAAAACTGGCTAAATGGCAGAGCTCAGAAGGTCATGATCAGCAGAGTAGAACCCAGTTAGAGGCCTGTAGTCAGTGGTGTTCCCTAGAGACCAATATTGGGTCTTATTCAGCTTGTTTATCAGCAACGTGGACAAAGGGATAGAATGTACTCTCAGCAAGTTTGCTGATGATACCAAGCTGGGGGGAGTGGCTGATACACCTGAAGGCTGTGCTGCCATTCATCAGGACCTTGTCAGGATGGAAAATTGGGCAGAGAAACCTAATGAGGTTCAACAAGGGCAAGTGTAGGGTACTGCGCCTGGGGAGGAATAACCCCAAGTACCAGTAAGAGTTGGGGGATGAGCTACTAGAGAGCAGTTCTGCTGAGAAGGACCTGGGAATATTGGTGGATGACAAGTTGGCCGTGAGCCAGCAGTGTGCCCTTGCAGCCAGGAGGGCCAATGGTATCCTGGGTTGCATAGGAAAGAGTGTGGCCAGCAAGTCAGGGGAGGTGATCCTTCCCCTCTACTTGGCCCTTGTAAGGCTACATCTGGAGTAATGTGTCCAGTTCTGGGCTCCTCATTAAAAGGAAGACAGGATGCTTCTGGAGAGGGTCCAGGGAAGGGCCACAAAGATGATGAGGGGTCTAGAGCATCTCTCTTATGAGGAGATACTGTGGAAGCTGGGCCTGTTTAGTCTAGAGAAGAGAAGACTGAGAGGGGATCTTATCAATGTATATAAATATCTCAAAGGCAGGTACCAAGAGAATGGCGCCAAATTCTTTTCAGTGGTGCCCAGTGACAGGACAAGGAGCAGTGGTCAGAAACTAAAATACAAGAAGTTTCACCTCAACATGAGGAAGAACTGCTTTACTCTGAGGGTGGGCAAGCACTCGAACAGGCTGCCTAGGGGGATTGTGGAATCTCCTTTTCTGGAGACGTGTTCCTGTGTAGCCTGCTCTAGATGACCCTGCCTTGGTGGGTGGATTGGACTTGATGATCTCCAGAGGTCCCTCACAACCCTATTGATTCTGTGAACTTACTTTTAGAGTTAAAATATTAATGCTTTCTATTTGCAACACTTAAATTTTGTTCAGAGATATGCCAGCAAGCAAATTTATAAATAAGTGCCTTATATTGCATTATATCTCTACTAATGCAGTAGTTGTCCTTATAAAGTCATCAAAAGTTTGAACACATCTATGTATATACTTATGGCATAGGCAGTATGCCATTTCCACTTGTTAAGTGAATTACAGGTAAGGCATTTCTTGATGACAAATAAATATACAATTTCATTTCTTTTACTAGCTATTTCATTTTTACCCGTATTTTCACTTCTGTGGTTACTTTTACCCCTGAAAGATTTTTTTGAGAAAGGTGTTGTTTCCTTGAATCTACACTTACTTAGAATATTTCACTTTGAAGTGTCCTCAGGCAGACAACCATTAAAGAAAAAGCAAAATAGATCTGCTAAATATTCACAGGACTATAAAGGAACCCCATGAATCCTATCAGGGAAGGTGTTTGTTCTCAGCAGAACATTTTACATACAGAGAACTGATGGACAGAAAAAATGTGGTGCAGCTCCTCCAAGAAAGTTAGTCACCTCAAATCATTTCTCTGGGCCAAGCTAACCCAATCAAGATAACTCAGCTGCTTTGATGCAGGACGGATCTTCTCAAACTAACTCTTGAAAGTGAGTCTTCTTTGCTCCTTTATTGCTACATAAGAGATGAAGAAAACTTAATCCCTATATGATGCAACTTGAAAGAGGAGCTGGTGTGTTGAGCTGGCCAGAACATGCTGATCTTATTCATGGACACCAAGCTTTGGGATGACGTCAAGACATTCTCTGCCTTGTGGTCTCAGTGCTAAACTTGCAATAACTATCGTCAGATTCACAGCCATCTTCCTGAGGGCATGAACAAGTGTGGGTGACATCACTGTTTAAAAAGGGTCACAATGTAACAGCTGAGAACTAGGATTTCCCAAATAGACAAGCCAGGATGCAGCCTGGACATGTTGTGGGGTAGATCAAGACAACGGATCCTGGTCATGCCAGTCACCCAGACTTGGTCTGCAAGAACAAGAAACCTCTTTGGTTGCAAGGTGAGATAAAAAAGTATGTGACATTCTAGCAGAATTATGAAAATAAAGGATAACCAAGTGACTGAGGTGACCAGCTCAAACAGAAGGTTGATTAATTAAACAAGGAGATTAATCTCCCTCCAATTCAAAAAGATTTTAATGTGGTGTCTTATTCAGCACTGAGAGAGTTGATAGTAGAAAAACTGATACATAATTTAGAAAAGAAGAGGAATACAAAAGCATGACAAAAAAAAAATCCCTGGTTCCTCAAGATTTCCCTTTTTCATGCACCACAGTCACTAAGAAGAATTATATAGGGTACATGTCTCAGTGGCTGAGGACTGTGGTCCCACTCATCTCTTGGGACCTGCCTATTCTGTGACACATGGTACCCACTGTGTTTAGCACCCACTGTCCATGACACATTAGAGGATGGTGGCCATATCATGTGCACCCCTTCTAAAAATAACTAATTTGCAGCTGGACTGTCTCTATCACAGTTTGCAACAGCCTTTAAAATGGAATATTGGCAGCTTGTTCTTCTCAAATTACTGTCATGCTCCATTTCATTCAGATTTTTTCAAGGCAATGACACACTGAGGACCAGAGCTCATGCAGATATTCTTAGTGGAGTTAACCACTAGATTCTGGATAGCAGCAATCACTGCAACCCAGATGACTTTTATTTGTGTGTGTGTGTGTGTTTTGGATTTTTTGTTTGTTTGGTTTGGTTTTGGTTGGGTTTTTTTTGTTGTTTTTGTTTTGGAGTTTTGGTGGGGTTTTTTGTTTATTTGTTGATTTGGGTTTTTTTTAACAGAACAGGTCTTTGTGAAGTGAAAGACCAGTGAAAAGTTAACAAAACACTAAGCTGAGGAAAGAAAGGATGGGCAATACACTAGAGGAAAGGAAAAAATTAGGCAATGTGAGATTTCTTGGGAAAGTGAAAGGAAACAACAGCAAAAAGTGGGAAACATAAAATTATGGGAGTGACATAATGGGAGAAGAAGGAACCATCAGTGCCTGCAACCACAAGAATAAGGGGCCAATACTATTCACACTTTCAGGAGCATGAAATGATAATTACTTCAATTAATTTAGGATCCTCATAAGCTCTAGAGCAAAGACATTTCCCATGGAGCTATGTAGACCACTGCTGAATGCAGACCTCTAGGAGAGAAATGTTCTTGTCTTCCCCTTCAAGTGTTGTTGCCTGGGAACCATGGCAGGGTAATACTGTGCTGAGGGAGGCTATGCTTAGAGATGATCCTACTGATTGTAAACTCCATGAGGGAATGTGGCAGGCCAAGCTAACCCTGAAGCTCTGGTCTAGGATTGCCAGTGTAACAGCAGGTTCATACAGGGTGAGCAGAGGGCTGGGGAACAAGATGAAGAGATTGTATCTACGGAATTATTTATTATACTCTGAAGTTATAAACAAAAGTGAGAGAAGCACATTCCAAACTGAAGTGCATTCATCATTATTGTTAGCAATAATGATAAAAATAATTCTCTGTACTACTAATACAAGCGCAAATCTCAGAAAAAAAATCCTGAAAACATGAGAATATTGTAACGAATTTAGCTTAACACAAACCCTGTGAAGTAGGCACCCTTATCTGCACATTACAGAGGAGGAAACTTTGGCATGAACAGATTGCGATTTGCCTAGGGCCAAGCAGGAAACACAGGGAACAAATTAATAAGGCCCAAAGCTCATAAATGCCAGCCCTCTGCTTCAGTCACAAGATGGTTTTTGCTTTCCTTCATTTCATAATTTTCAAAAGAATTAAGTTAGGCAAATCCATAATTATGGATTTGAGAATAACATCCATGCTGTTTCCCAACCCAGAGTATTCAGAACTACATGGGAACAGAAGTCTTTTAAAGGAGTTTTTTTCTACTTTCTATGTGTGCCAGGAGTGCAGATGAGTTAGAAACCTTAAACATCAAACTGGGTAGTGTTTATAGATGCATCCAGTATCAAGACTTAAAAAGAGGTGCTGGAACAGACCTATAACTTTGCTAGATTCATTTTAAGTTACGAATCTGAATATATTCAGTTCTGTCTCTGGACCAATACATGTTTAATTACACCAGAGAGGCTTTGTTGCTTTGCACAGGAGACCATGTGAGCCTCCCCACAAAACACATGGTCACTCTGTGTTTAGAACAGTTGTCTGGAGGCTGGATAAGGTACAGGATCCTTTTCACCATGACAGGACTCAAACATTGCTCATCCTAAGAGGGAATGCTTTCAGCATTAAGCAATTTATCAACAGGTGGAATTAGTCACTATCTTCCCTATTTAGCCTGCAGCCTAATCTGACAGTGATTTGCAGAAAATTCTTATCAGCTTGGATCCCATGGGCAAGAAGGGGCAGGAAAGATTTATCCTCCTTGTGACAGCCCTTCAGCATGGCCTGAGATGGGCGCCCAACTGCACAGCACTGCAAAAACCAGACCATCGTCAGCTTTGTTCAACCCCACAGCAGACACACAGGGCACATCTCCCCTGCCTGCTCTGTTTTTGGAGCAGAGTGCAGCAAAGCAAGCTTGTACTCTGGGAGCCATTGCAGTGCAGCCATTTGCCCTATTTTGCCTGCTGGCAGCATCAGCTCAGCAAGCCTTCACAGATACAGGTTCATGGGCTGGTATTTCTACAGAGCACTGCAGTGTGCCAATTACATGTCTGAAATCATTTGAAGGCAGGTTGGAGATTTTTACCTATCACTGTGTTGCATGTAGAGCAAGCCTGGAGCCACAAGTGGTATTAGTGATGGGAAGTGTAAATGTTTAGTGCCTTCATGTGTTTCCAAGACAGAGCAACCAACAGACAGATTCTGATGATGCAATTTTGGATTTAACAGCCAGCAGTGCCTGTCTGATACCTAAGTCTTCTTCTGGGTCTAAGCTGAAGCTTTTTATGGGATAATACCTGAGCCATACCAGAGGTGGAAGAAAGGACTCTCTAGTGCAGCTATTTAGTTTTATTGTGCACTTCTGACCTAAGCACATAATTTTATACATGTTTTTCTTCCTTTAAAACTCTGAACCAGTAATATCTGTATGCTTCTGCACCTAATGTGTTTTGTACCAGCTTCACATTTGGCCATGGCTGAATGATCCCTTTTGTGGACTTGGTAGTGTTAGGTTTATGGTTGGACTCAATGGTCTTGAAGGTCTTTTCCAACCTCTATAATTCTCTGACCCTGTGATACTACTTTCACAGCTTGCTAATAACTAGGCAGAATAATCTTCATCATAGTAGCAAATGTTACTCTTGGGGTAGCTATGCTTGGTGCAAGTCCTATTCTCATATAACACCACTTCTGACTACTTGCTGTGTCCCTCCCATCATCCAGTTTTGTTATACGCCTTTTGATACTATTGACAAACAGTGCTCCTTCAGCATCTCTCTGAACTATTTGTGTGCTTCTGTGTCCACAGTCCATTTACCCAAAATGAAGTTAAATTGTATATGCTACACTTCCCATGCACTCCACATCTTTCACTGAAAAAGACTGTCAAGCTTGTTTGATGGAGGCTCAAATCCAGGACCTAGACCCTTTGATCTCTAAGGTGAGCAGGCCATATTCAACCCCTGTGAAATATCGCTGAGACTAGTGACATCCCTCCAAGGAGGAACTTGGCAAAATAATTTTATTTTTTCACACCTGGAATTAAAATTTGTTTTGACATGAGTCAACATTCTTTTTTTTTTTTTTTTTTTTCACATTCTACATATTCAGAAAGCAGAGTATTTATACTGCTAAGATGCAAAACAAAGAAGTTTCTGTGAAGAGTCACTCTGCCACACCATAGAAACACCAGAGATGTCTCCTTGCCAGCCCCAGGCAGTGCTACAGAATGGTCCAAGTGGCACACCAGCCCTGGGGAGCAAGCAACGCAGAGGCACTGACAGCCTGAAGGGACAGCTTGGAGCACCCAGAGGGATGTGCTGGTATCACAGAGAAAGAACACAGGGTCTCACATGAACTACTGTAGCCTCAAATCAGCTGATGGTATCTCTGACAACAGAGAGGCTATCTTTAATCTTTCCTCCTTTCGGATCACATATTAACCATGTGAGTGTGACCTTCAACATCCCAAACAGAAAAGCATGTCTGCAGTTGTCACTTGCCTAACTACTTCTTTTTTCTCTCTTTCTCAGGGATTCCTCATATGACACCAGGATAATAATTTTATTTCTCCTATTACTAACTATCCCATCTGCAGCAAGAATAATCATAATTCCTGATCTCACATCAGTGTGCTGGATTTACCTTCAGCTCTCTTGAAATTATTTTCAGTTTCTAATCTAATCATTGTCACTGGATATTTTACACACAGTAGAAAAGAAAGAAGTATCAAATCAATGAAGAATATTAAGATGGAAGACAACAGTTTGACCTCAGAGGAAAAGGACCTACCAGGAACAGCCCATGCCAGGAACAAACAAAGCCCGAAAGTCTTTTGAGGAATAATATTTTCCTTTTTAAACTGTCTATAGTAACTATTGGAATTACTCACTGAATTAAATGCCAGTCATTGTAAACATATTTAGCTGTGTCCTAGGAGAACAAGCCCAGGAACATTTGATCCCCTTTTTGAAGTGACTGTGCTGGGTGCCTCTTGCAGCAGAGGCAGTGCTGAAGAATGGCTGCACTGACTACTGTGACTGAGGCTTGGGGGTACATCATTCCTCATCTCCATGGCCCAGCCGCAGGGCTGCAAAGGAAAGCTGGGCGGGAGCTGCCTCCTGCTAGCTGTGACGAATGTGAGGGCTGTGGCACTGTCTGCTGTGGCAAAAATCAGAATAAGAAAAATTTTCTCAAGGATAAAGCCAGTCAGCCTGCACAAGTGTTGGCCCTTCTGAGCAAAAGCAAGAATGGGAGAGATAACTTGTGTGGTCAGCTCAGCAAGAACTTGTTGCCATACTTGCTGCGTGCTCTTGGGGCTTCCTTTGCTTTACTAGGTCTGTGCCATCAGTGTCACACTGCAGCACTGGGGTACAGGCTGACTTGCTGTAGTTCTCCATGACTAAGACTCAAAGAGGACTTGTGCTACTGCTGAGGAGAGTGTCTGGCTGCCAGCAAGTTCTCCTGCACCAGTGAGTCATTCCTGAGTCACTTGTCCTCTTGCCAGGAACAGCCAGTCTTCTCCCAGGGAATAAAGCAACCTTCCCAGCTGATACAAAGAGACTAACTGAAAAGGAGAGGTGAGACATCAGAGTGCATTTGTTCCCAGTAAGGTTTCACAGGTATTAAACTATCAGCACATAGCAACAGTTTGGAGACAGGTTTAAGTTAGCTACTCATCTCCTCCCTGTTGGTTTTGGTTTCCTTTTGGACTCTGAGAAAGGAGTTCTCCATGGCCAAAGTGAGGAGAAGTGCTGAGGGAAGATGAGAGGCAGCTGTTGTCAGCTCTGAGGATTTCTGCTGCCAGATTAAAGTGTTCATGCCACGTAAAAATAATAATGTCCTCTAGGAAGTCTCAGGGGAACACCAATATCCAGAATGACAGTTTAGCCTAAGCATTTTGTTGGTCTCCTTCAACTGGAGTTGTAAAACCTCAGAGCACTGTCTGTGAACTTTTCTGCTGAAATTCACATTTGCACAGGCCATTGACTTTACAAAATAAAACATTTCCTCTTTCTCTCTTTGATGACAAATTTGCCAGGATAGGCCAAAAGTTCCGCTCTTTATGCTTGAAGGAATTTCTTACCAGTTCTGGAGTGACTGGAGCAGCAAGGCACTGCTTAGGGGTGACTAGTCCAGGTGAGAACGTAAAAATTCATGTTTTGCTTTCAGTAAAATCCCCCAAAATTACCCCTTTAAAGATGAACCACCTCTAAACTGACTGCAGAGGGATGTCAGATGGGTACATTTAGAAATATTTATTCACCATTTATTTAGGGAATAATGTTGAGATCTTCAGAATATACCTGCTTTCCTTTTGTGTTGGCTCCTTTTTGATAGAGACATTAAAAATGTGCCCTCAATCACCCTTCATCAGGCCTGCTTTGATTGCAAATGTCCGGTGTCTTTCTAACAAGAGGAAATACATGCAAGGAGTGCATTCTTGTATCTCCTCTACCTGAGGACCAAAACAGAAGATAATGCTAAAGAATGTAGAATCTGGCAATTGCTTCAGAGAAGCTAAAAAGAGGTTGTTCTTGTGCAAGCAAAAATACGTAAAGCCTGATAATCTGAGCATCTGAAAAAAAACCACACCTTACAACTAAGTGATGTGAGAGGCAGAACCCCACTTACATGCAGAGAGGTGACTATGATGAGGTCAACAAGCCTGTGTAAAATGTTCACCAGGCCAGTGGTCTTCCATTGCCTAGAAGTACAATCCCTCTTCTCTCTGCAATAGAAGTATCTTTGTACTCCTTCCTTTTAACTTCTCATTGCCGGCATATTCAGAGAAGGTTCCAAATCACCCTCAGCATTTAGTAACCCTTACTTGACAAAAAAAAAAGTCAAGATAAATGTTCTCATGCTTTAGTAATATACAGTACTCACAACCATGATGCAGAACAGGATGGGCAAGATATCTTTTGCACATCCTCATCCATTCAAAGTACTACCTCACCAGTAGCTCTGTGTTGTATGAAACTGAGTAACCTTAGGTTTCCCATCAGAGGTTGCTACCTCTTTTTCAGGTATTTAAGCGTGTTACCAATCTTAGTTTATTATAGGGAAGTAAGGAAGATTATAAACTTGATTTTGAGGGTGTAAAGAAAGGACAGCAAGAGCTCATTTAACCTTCTACGCATGGTGATGGAGCACAGGCAAGAATGTCGTTCCAGAGCTGTGATTCTTGTTCTCTGCTTTAGTTAGTAGTTAATACTTCATTTCACAGTATATTGCTCTCTGTGCCCCTACAATGACTCTGAAAATCAATGTGCTTTAACAGATATACTGCAAGAATGTTATCTCTGTGAAGCAATCACATCTTTAGGAGCAACCTTTTCTGTACAAAAATGTGTGATTTCTTCTGCAAAGCAGAGGAAAGAAATATACTACTTATTTTGTATTCTGAATCAAGCTAAAAACATTTTCAATATTTCTTTCACCCACCTTTATCACTCTCAAGGAGAGAAATGAACCTTACTAGAAAAATTGGTTTGTAATTTTTTTGGTATAACAGTAGCAAATTTCACAATCTATCTGGTCTGATTAATACTCAGCCCTGAATTTACTAATCAGGCATACTTTATGATTTTATTTAGGCTCTCCAGTGTAATAGCTTACATCACATGGTCATTCATGGAAGTTTTTGCTCAGGCCATGACATTCGGCCTTAACTAGGCTTGTATTCCTTTCTAATCCCTTGGTAACACTAGGAAAACATGTGACCCTACTTTAAATCTACTATTATGGCATCATGTTTTTTCTTCTTTTTTTCTTCTTTTTAAAATGTTTGTATTAAGATATAAGTTAAATTTTTGTTTTAAGTTGAACTGTCTGCAGATAAAGGAAGATGAAAAAATAGATAGCATGCTGGATGCTTCCTCTGTCTGGTTAGTAAGCATTTACCCCACACCCATTCAAGAGGAGACATAAACATGGTGAATCATGCTCAGCAATATGAAAATGTTAAAAGTGAGCCTTTGTTGAGGTTTCTTCAATTTTTCCCTCTGGGAAAGTTCCCTAGACTCCTTCAGGAAATAATGTCCTCTCTTGTGTTTCAGTATTCAAGGACACCCGCAATGGAGTACAGAGCAAGAATTCAGAAAGTCTGCTGTCTTCTCTGGGTAGCTCTGCAAATCCAACATATATTCTGTTGAGAAAAGAAAATATCCATTCCCTAAACACAAGGGACTTGTGGTCTTTCAGACTTTCTGGAGATGGAAGAACCAAACAAGGGGCATCTTATAGCACATGATTAATATTTAGTAACAAATCGTTTTACCAAATTGAAAGATAGAAGTGTTTTATTGACTACTCATTCTGGTTTGTCAAAATATGGAAACAGCTGGTAGATGAACCAAGATTGTAGGTACAGTAAGATCAACTCTCAAACAGGAAAAGTCTTCCTTATAACTCCTGTTCTCAGTCACAAAGAGATGTCCTAAAGCAGTATGCAAGACCAGATGTTCACGGATTTGTCCCTGAAATGCTGGTATGAAGAGAAGGCCAGGTGTTAGCTTGTCATTAAGGTGGTGAAGTAGCTGGGCATTGCCTGGACTGCGCAGCTGTTTTAGCTCAGACCCCCATCCCATGAGCTGGGTATCCTCCGCTTGGGAAGCATGGCAGAGGTCAGGATGCAAAGATGCAAAATCTAATGTAATGATGTTCATATTTGCTGTAATTTAAGTAATGTAGTTTTAGGAAACTCTACAGTTGCCTAACTTGTGCTTTCTTGAAACGTCATTCAGTAGCAACCTTTGGATTTCAAAATCCCCTCTTCTCTCATTCCCCTGGCTCTGAGATTGTGATGAATATATAGGCTGATCATCCCACATGGACTTATCTGCTTCAGACTGGAAAAGAGAATTGTCACCAGGTCATGTTATTGCCATGAAAGTTGCAGTTGAGTGTAAACCAATGCTGGACTTACTGCAGCTGCAAACCCTAAACCAAAACAATAATAGGAACTTAGGAACTCTACTCAGTAAAGGAAATTGCATTCTGAAGCCTGTCAACTTTTTCATATTTGAGCACGTTAGAATTAGGTGTTCACAGTAATTAATTTTCCCATTTGAAATTGGTTTTCTTGAAAACAATTACAATCTGATTTCCAAATAATGCAATGAAAAACTTGATAGCATATAAGGTGTCTGATGAAAAAGTGTAGACACTGGTCAGTTAAATAAAGTTCTGCAGTCATAGTGGCAAGGTAAAAAGCAACAGATAAAAAGTCTTATTTCTTGAGCAGTTGTTTACACCTGTCACCTGGCAGGGAAAAGATAAAGAAGAAAGTATAACTCTAGATAAATCTAGGCCCTTAATAAGTGTGATAAAGATGATACATAATCCATATGTCCTCACGCGCATGCTCCTTAGGCAGGCACCTACAACAGGTGCTAAGATTACCCAAGAGGTTGCGCAACCCAATGGGTGCTAATTCCAGGTTCTGTCATGAGGCTGACATTTTATATATCGAGAACCAACCCATTTCAGCCCTGTCCACTGCAGGGGAACCTTACTGCATGCTTTGCACTAGGAAATACTGGCTTTGCATTAGATACTACATTCTATTCCACCTCCCAACCTCACTGAATTCACTTCAGCTGAGCATTATACTAGGAAGGGCAGGCTTCATTGCTCATGCTCTCAAATCTACTTGCCCCCTGCTGCACATACAGTGGGAAAATACTCTTTTATGTATGGTCTTGGGATGGAGATTAGTAAAAGTCTCATAAGGCAGAGACGGTGCTCTGAAACAGCTCAGAAAGAGTTCTCTGTATGCACTGTTACTCTGGTTTGGGGGCAGCAACAGGACTGGCCTGGAATATTTGTCATGTCATCCCCATAGGCATTCCTCCCACCTCATTAATCTTCAGTGTTCTTGATGTTTGCCAGTTAAATGAGACCTACCTTATGTGGAGATAACCCACTCCAAAGAGATTTCTCTGAGAAGGCTTTTGCCTAAGTGCTAGAGTGTTTAAAAACCTATAAATAGCCAAAGCAATGAGACACGGAGAAGCAATGACCTCTTCTCAGGAAATAGTATCCCACTAACTTGATTCTCATCTGCTGCCTCATTACCCAACCTGGTAATGATGTCGGGTGTACAGCTATTTGACATATTTTACGTGATGTAGTCCACCTTTTTGGGATACATTTTTTATGTGATGTAGTCCACCTTTTTAGGACACCACAGCATGTGTAGATACGACAAGAATCATTCTTTTATATTTCCCTGTGCATAGGGCATTCTCTCTTTGCAGTACCACTAGAAATGCAGCAAAGTGCTCATCAGATCATTTTTAAAAGGAAAATAAAGCTGTTGCCCATGAGTGCTGTTCTTTGAAGTGTGGGACTGAAGCCTCTTGGCTGACATCCCTTTTCTGGCCGACTCACTTTGTGCATGACTGCCATAGCATGCTGCAGTCCCACGGGACTTGTTTATTACTCTAGAGTAAACTTTCCCCCTTCAACATGGGAAAATAGATTCACAGTGATAGAAGTGATAGAAGGCTGGGACATTCTGCAGCTTAAAATCATAAGGCTTTTAAAATTATTTTTCATCTTTTTTTTTTTTTTTTTTTTTTTTTTTTTTTACAGTCAAATGCCAAAGAAAAGAATCATGTTAAGCCATGATTATAAAACATGCCTTTGATGGCTTGTGTGTTTGCCTTGTAGTATCTCCAAGTCAAATACTGTTTAAATCCCCATCGGCTCACCAAGATATATGAAGGAGACAGAGTTCAGAAGACTGGCAGTGATAACTGTTTTAGCTGCAAAATAACCGGCTACCATAGCACCAGATGCTGGTGTACATGGATGAAGGCAGCTCTCAGGCGATGCACCTTATATATTCCATGGATTTCTTTCAGGCCAGCAGCCTGGGCAACTCACACCCTTTGATCTCTGACTGCTGGGCCACCTGCAGCCACCTGTCCCAGTGCCAGGCAAGCTCTCACTGCCTCACAGCAGAAAGGAAGGAAGGACAGACCTCTGGGCATTTTAGGGAGGCTACATGAGGTAGCAGGAGAGAGGAGTTTAATTACTTAGTGTTGCTGGCAGATGGGTTTTGAAAGAGACTGCATCATGTTTATGACTTAAGAGGACAAACTGATCCAACATTTGTAATGACTTATGAAGCACTGTCTTCTGGATGTATTTGCTATCCTAGTTTTAAAAAATAGCTTGTCCTGAAATTCCTCACCTCCTCCAGTGCAGGCAGGTGGCCTGGGAGAGATGGCAGTTCATTTTTCTCCTTGCACTCCTTTTTCCTATGAAAGCTGTGACTATTCACGTACAAGTTAAATGACCCTGGCATTATACCAGAGGGGTGTCATGGTGAATCAAAGACCTTTTCAAACCACTTGAGTTTTAAGGGGACAGTAAAAATAGATTTAACTAAATACAAAAATCAATAATAGATGAAAAACAAAACCCAAAGGAATGAACATAAAAAATAATATTTATATATAATATATATATATGTATGATTTATGCCCATTTCAATACAGACCTCTGGACTGTGGCCCAAACACCCTGCTGCTTACAGAAAGCAACAAAAGGTAAAAGTTACAAAAGCAGCAATGTAAAGTAAAAGTCAAATATAATTTAAAGTCCTAGTCCTCCTGCAGTTCTGCCCACAAGGGGGTATACCTTGAGCTGTAGATCAGGTTGAGAATCATGAAGTAAAACTTCAGTGGATTCATTAAATGACCAAATGTAATAACATGAGGTAGTATTTCACTGGGAATCTTTATTCTAATGAACAGAAGAAGCAATCTAGCATTATTCACAGTCACTTTTATTTAATTTTAAAAGAATTATGACAAACAGAAGAAAAAGCTACTCCACCTAAGTAGCTGGTGTGTAGGTGAAAGGAATCCTATAAATGGTCTGTGTGTGTGTGTAATTCCAGGTACATGCATGGACTTTGTCACCCAGGTGCCATGAGCATCATGTACTACTCTAGAATCAGGAATGTACAGTACATTCAGAGATACTATAATAAGAAAGTAGCACAAGGTAAATAAATACTGAAATTTTTATGAGTGAACTTTTGTGAACTCATATAATATGGGAGCATGAGAGGAACTCATAAAAGGAGGGCAAAAGCCAAAGAACAGATGAGGATGAGAAAGTGATATGAGGAGTGCAGCAGGAAAAAAAAAAATGTGAAAACAAGCATGCCTTTTATTTGACATATATTCAGAAGAACATCTATTAAAGCCATGAATCTATTTTAGGATTCAGGAAACTAAAGCCTTGCTCTTGGATTACAGTTATTCCCACTACCTGTCTCTTGAGTTATAGCCCCATTAAATTCTATTGAAATTACATTATTTTTGTATTCCAGATATGCTTTGAAAATTCTTGGCTACAGTGCAGTATAACTGAAACTGATTTATTTGTATCCAGCACTGTAACTACATTACAGCCAGTACTCTGTGCTTGTATACAGCCTCTGCATGTAGAGATTTCACAGACGAGTAAAAGGATGACTGTCTGAAGGTATGGCCTTGGAAAGCACTCCAAAGGCACAGCATCAGATGAGAGAAGCTATTAAAGAAACTATATGAAGCAAATATTACAGATAGTTTCTAATTAAGCCAAGCCCATACTAAAGACAAAAGCCCATATTCTACAGTAAGAATCTTGACAGGCCACGTCCACTGGCCAAGCAGGTGTTCAGATACAATCAAAATTATTATAGTATGACAGAATATAAAGAGAGGCAGGATCCCAAAAAGTTGCTTCTATTCAGAGACCGACCTACACCATTCTTGAGGTGTCCCAGCCTCCAGAGATGGAGATTCAACAGTCATTACTTTTTATGAGCTAACCTAGCTGTACATCCCAGGATGTAGCCATATACCACAACTCTGGTGTATAGGTGGGTAAGGAAGGTTGTGCAGCTGAGCTGTCACCTGCAGAGGTAGGCTTCCTGGTGTTGATCTGAGCAGATGCATGGGGAAACCTTAGAAAACTGCTCTATCCACTTGCAAAAAGTGGAAATCCCCCAGTGCTGGCAACCTTAGATAATACATGCTCCTCTTATTGTGTTTAAAGAGCATACTAACAATTATTGTTATCAATGGTAACATTATATTCCTAAGTAATTTTCATGTACCTGGTAGGAATTATACCTGCATCTGAACTCATGAACCTCTAACAAGTTTTATAAAGCTTTTGTATCATCAAGATAATTAAAACAATGTATGTTTCAGTTCCACATGGAATTTCAGGTCATTATAAAGCAGTATGGCATAATCATAGATTGAATCTCTGTGTAAAACATTACTGTGTTATCACAATGTCTGTTAACAGACTGTTTATTAAAGCAACAAGAGTGTAATTTTTGACACCTTTAGCCAACCAGCTTGAAAAAAAATATTTCTGGGAAATTATTTCCAATATTTACAGCAAGAACTGTGAGGTGAATCATGGAGATTGTTAATGATTTTAAGTGCTGAAATAGATGCATCCCATTTTCTTAACCTTTCCAATAATAACAGCAATAGTAGGCCCGTTGGGGTTTTTTGCAGCTCGTGAGCAGAGCTGTGCAGCACCACTGGCCCCACCACAAACAAGCTCCAGCAGCCACCAACCCCGACGCTGCTTCCTTCCACCATGCCTTACCACCTGCTCTGAGTCACACACAGCACGGATGCATCTCCAGTTTATCCTCAGTGACATCAAAGATTGTGGGGGTAGTCTCTGGAAAGGTGTGCCAAAGACAATTCTTGTGCTACCAGACTCTTCCCATTTCATACATAAGGCTCCTTCATTCAGCTGTCTGCTGCAAAAGCTACAGCCAAACTTCTCACTATGCCTCTGGGTACCAGCAGCAGAAAAATCTTCAGTCCTGGCTTCTGTGACTTTCTTTTTCTCAGCATTTTTGTGAGTTGATGACATATCCTCCAGTACACAGCAGGGTTAGGAAGATCTGACCTGTAGTTTTATTTCTTCTGGAGAGATCTGGTGACAATATGGGTACCCCACAGACCACCTGACAGGCTCCAAATTTAGGATGTTCTTAAATCTCACCTGTCAGATGCCTGCCAATAAACAGGTGCAGGCCCAGGTAATACCACTTCAAGCTGTGGCTTTTGGCACTTGCCATTCTGTTTGTCAGCATTTTCTGCATGTGGATACACAGAATTTTTAAAAGTAAATAAACAGAAAATATTGGAATCTGAGAAGTGAGTGGCTATAAACAGGTTGATACCTCTCACTTCCATTTGGTGAAGAGAAAATGTGATGAAAAAGACCAAGCAGAGAATAAGAGGTTATATTTCAGTATAGAAAGCAATAAGGATAGCATTTCCAACCTCAATAAACAGCTGAGAAGAGACGTGGCAATGAGCAAAGGCAAAGCAAAGTCCTCCACAAGGACTTTGGAGGGGCATAAACAGAGAGGGTCAGGCTACAACACCCCCAGCTGCTGAAATTGGCACTTCTAGTATCAGACAGGAATAAATATCAGCACAGCATGGGAACAATATCACAGTGTTGCTAACCCTCTTAAAAATCAAGCTCATGGGTGATGTCTAGTCAGCCACTGGTTTTTGTCTTGCTCAGTAATACTCAAGGCAGCAGCACTTTTTCTATTTTCCCCAACAAAAGCTGAATTGAGGGCCTGGCAAATTACAAGTGTAATGACCTGCTCTGAGTGTTCCTGCCACAATTACTGCCTGACTGGTTAAATCTTGGATAGGCTACCATGATACTGAAAACACAACTTTGCAGCAACCCTCAGCCCTTCAACTCCCTAGCTACTGTGGGCTTAAAGGGTCACCCAGGCCATGCACAGCCAGAGCCAGTGACCCTGATTGCCCGCTGGGACAGCTCTGCTCTAGTGCCAAGCTGCCCTGCGACTGCCCTGGCTGACCCTGGAGGGATTGCTGGTAGTGCAAGACACAAGTGGGCAGTGTGCCTGTATCCTGGTCACTCTCGGGGACATCTTCATGAGCCTGGCACCGTGCCTTGCAGATAGTTGATGCTGGCTGCTCTGGGTGTTGGCACAAGGCTAATCCCCACACTGCAAAGCAGAAAAGGTCACTCAGAGCAAGCTTTCTGCTCCACAGCATTTGCAATCTGTTAGTAGTATTTGATGAGTATCAGTTGATTTATATATATGTATATATTGTTCGTTGCAAATGGTAAAAGAAGGCTGTTTACAGCATCTGGCAAGTCTTTTCTTACCCTGCAGGAATTTGGCTCAGATAGGCCTACAAGCCTGGATTTTTACAGTTCTACAAATGATTTTCAGCCTTGTGCTTTCTCTCCTGGTCTTACTCATCGCAGTGACAGCAATCCACATCACTGCTGTGGGCTGCTTTTTAGGAAGTGGGCACAAAATGACACATGGGGAAAATAAAGAGCCAAACCTCATTTGAAGAGACTCCGTTTATTCCCCGTTTAGCATCACGTCATGACATCGTGATCAATCTTTGCACAAAGGGGATGACAAGCAGGAGGTGAAGGTGGGGATTGAAAAGCAGACCCCGGTTTCTGCAAGGAAGATTGAATAATCGGCTTCTCTAGTTTTATTCAGAGGACATGCTTTCTGAAGGTCACAGAGACGAGGCCGTTTAATAAGAACAGGGAGACCTTTTAGCAATAACACCTCCTGATGCTCCCTCAGGCCGCCCTGCAGCACTGAATCGTCCCCGGGCATCCCGTTCGGGGCCGGGTTTTGGGGCCGGGACCCCGCAGGACCCGTCCCGCGGGGCTGTGGGCGAGTTCCTCCTGCCCCCTGCCGGCGGCTGCCGGGACTGCGCCCGCCCCTCCGCCCGCCCGCGTTCCAGCGACCCCCGGGACCCCCGTCGGGTCCGGGGATCACAGGGACGTCGTGGTCATCAGGAAGGGCTACCACCCCTGGACACCGCTCCTCCCTCTCCAGCTGCTGCCCATAGGCAGGATTTTTCAAGGATGCAGCAGAAGCTGCATTCTAGTGTTATTACTATTTATTCTGGATATCATAGAATCATAGAATGGCGTGTGTTGCAAGTGACCTCAAAAATCACCTAGTTCCAAGCCCTCTGCCTTGGGCAGGGACATCTTTCACTAGATCAGGTTGCTTGAAGCTCCATCCAACCTGACCTTAAACACTTGTAGAGATGGGATATCCACAAATTCTCTGAAACACCTATTCCAATACCTCAGCTCCCACACAGTAAAGAATTTTTTCCTAATATATATTCTAAACCTCTTTCAGTTTGAAGCCATTAGCCCTTGTTCTGTCACTACATGCCCTTGTAAAAAGTTCCTCTCCACCTTTCTTGTAGGCTCCCTTTAGGTACTGGAAGGTTGCAAATAGGTCACCCTGAAGCCTTATCTTTTCCAGGATGAATAATCCCAATTCTCTCAGTCTTTCCTCACAGGAGAGGTAGTCCATACCTCTAATCAACTTGGTGGTCCTTCTCTGGACTTGCTCCAACAAATTGATGTCCTTCCTGTTTTGGAGACCCCAGAGGTGGATGCAGTACTCTTTCTTATCCTGAATCAACATGATAGGAAGGAAAGAAGGTAGAAATTATTTGATGCATCCCAAAGGGAAATAGAAGACTACCTGTGAAGTTAAAAGTACAATTCAGTAAAAAGAGGGGGCAATTTGCCTTGTGTAGGTCCTAAAGAAAGGGAACTTCAGGTCAGCCAGATTCAGGATGTGAAGCCAGAAGAATCGATGTCCAGTGTTGCTGCAGAACAGGAGGTGGTACCAGAGAGGTTCCTCAATGCCTTTTGCCACAATTGCTATTCCAGTAACACAGTAATATCAGGAATTCTCAGTGGTCAGGATCAGGAAACTATCTGGCACAGTATGACATTGTATTCTTTTTCAAAATGCTCTAAAGCACTGAACTAAGAAGAAGTTCAGTCCCCTGGCAGGGTATTCCATAACCTTACTCTCTAACATTCTCCTTGTGAGATATTGAAATGCAAACACTAGATGGGAAGAGAGTGATAAACACCTAAAAGTAGACTGCTGCAATTCTGCATTCCTCTCTTTTGAGGAAATTGAAAGGACTATGGTTTAAATGTTCACATTAAATGTTAAATATTAATTATTTTAATCAGTAATAAACATATTTGGACTATTATAGCAAATGGTCAAATGGAATGTTGGAAAGAGAGATAAGGCGGAAAAAAGTCTTGGTACAGCATTCTTTCACTTTGTTTTCTGTCCAAAAGATAGACTCTCTCCTAAAAGTCACCATAAATGGCAATAAATACCACAGGCCATACCTTAATCTCTCTTTGCTAAAACTCACCATTAAAATATTAAGAATAAATATCATCTAAGTGAGGGCCATTTTGGAAGCTTTATCCGAAGCAATTTGGAAGTTAGTATGCAAATTATGTAAATTAATCTGGAAATTCACAAACAAACATTGCTAAATGCTGGTATGCTTATTACTGCTGCTTGCAGTGGTAGAGGGACTATCTACCCACTGTGGAATGTCTCTGTCCCACTGTGCTAACTTTGTGTGCTCTTGGGAAGACTGGCTAGCGCTTCGCATTTCTCAAGTTAATACACTAAAGAGACTTGGTCTTTTCACTTGTTCAGGATACATGAATTGAAGAAGTGTTGCCTTCATGGCCTAACAGCTAAATATTGGTGAGATTCATTCGGATTAAAAATAAGCAGCTGAATGAGGGTAAACACAATATGCAGGTAATGCAAGTCTGTTGTATTCAGGCTGTATCCTCTTAAGTAGTGGTGATTTGGAAGCTTTTTCTATTGTGGGGTTATTGAAAATTACTTTAGAGCTTTGATTTAAAAGCTCAAGAATATATTCACTCAGTGATTAACTGAAGCAATTCAATGCTGTTGTAATTAAACATCACAGTTCAACTTCACTCTGTAATATTTTTTTTGAGATGCTAAATCAGCAATAGATCTGTAACCTGCTGACTAATTACCAGTTACCCATGCCCTACAACTACTGGTACAGAATAAAGCCTTGAGGCAATTGAAAAAGAAAATGCAGTAAAATATGGAAATAACTATAGCAATTAAAAGATTTTTTTTTTCTCTTAGTCTTTTGGAAATGAAGTCAAACATCATACCTAACATCTTCAACTCAATGGCCATTCTGCTTTTATTAAGGATACTAAACTTGCTGATATTCCAGTACCTTTCCATTTCTAGGAAACAAAATCAATTTCTCTGCTTAGTTATTTTTCAACTCTAAAAGGGCAACCAAGAGTTTTGAAACAAGCTGATCAGTCAGTCTGGTTACATTCTTTGCAACAGCTGACCTGCAGCCTACTCCTCATGTATTTCCGCTTACATATTATACCATTTTGGAGTTTCATAGCCTCTGACATCCTCCCTGCCCTATTTCATCAGTGCATTTTGGGTCTAGACTCTGTCCAAAGCCCCAGGGCGGTGCCTGTCTGCCTTGCATACTCTCAATTCAAATGGATGTTGGGGTAATTCAAGAGCTGAAGCATGTTGAGATTTGAAGTTCTCTTGTAAATTCATCAGAAGGGGCACAATAAAGCAGATCAGTATAAGAATAAGATTGCACCAGTAACCATAAGGAGAACAAAATAATGAAAAATATCCAAACAAAGACAGAGGAAAGCAGAACATGCCAGTACCAGTAGGCATGTTGCTACCATCAGGGATCATAAACGTTTGTTTCCTGAGGCATGCATATTAGGAGCTTTTGTGGCAATATATTTGCGCATGGAATAGAACTGGAAAATACCCTTTTCTGTTGAAAAAACATCCTCTGAAATGATACAGTGCTACAGCACATGGTTCAACTCATAGAGGAGAATTAATAAAAACAAGCCTTATTTATGTGTAGAAATAAAAGCTGTGGCTTTCTCCTTTCCCCCCATCCCCCACGCCCACACTGACACTGCCAAGTCCATGCACTGTTCAGTCTCATCCTTTAGTATTTAAGTAAACTCGGGGATGAAGAGTGTGCCTTTGTTCCCTGAATTATCAAAGGAACTGTGATGTTCCTTTCTCATGCCAATCATTGTAACAGTCATTAAGTCAGCATAATAGGTGCCAGACTTTCATGTCCTTAGGGTTGATGGCACATACACAAAATATTACTATTCTTGTTATTTTTACTATTTTTAGGCATATTTTATTCAGACTACAGCAAGCTGTGAAAAGTGCAGACATTCAGTCCTTGGCCTTTCTTAGAAATCTCCCTCAAAGCCCAATATGTAGCAAACTAGGTGAGGAAGCAGCACCGGGTGAGGGTCATCCACAGGAAAGGATGAAACCAGACCAATCCTGGTCCTGTTTCCATGAGATTTGACCTACTCTGGGGCCCCAATGGCTTTGGAGTGACTAGAAGCAAGCACTGAGACACCAACTAGTCCTTCTGTGAGTTAGCTGTGTAGCATACTTGTTACTAAATTCTGCCAAGGAAAAGACCTAGCAGATGTAGCTTTCTTTTAAATATATTTAGTTGTTGTTGCAATTGAAAAGAAAATATCCTGGTAATACAAGATTACAAAAACATAGTGACTCATTCTCAGGTGTGTTGTGAAAGCCAGGGCAGATTTCTTCAGGGCTTTTCCCTAGTGGCAAGCCAAAAAGCTTATCTCAACTTACTTTTTTGAATCTGATTTAATTTTTAGTTGTGGGGGTTTTTTGTTAGTATGAAGAAAATTGTAGATCTGGAATTTTCAAGGTGTTCTGGAGATGTTTGAAACTATATACTTACGGTTATTCATACCAGTACAAAGAAATCCTCATATCTAGCAAACACAACAAAAACAAAAACAATTATACTGTCAGGTGTCTGTCCCATTCTTTCAGCTTTATCTTATTTTACCGATAGAAAAATTGTGATACAGAGTGACTAAAAGGTTTTACTAGGTGCAAAAGAAATCAGGAGGGAGTAGAAATCAGTTTTTTCAGGAGTTAGGAACAGAATGCTTGCCTTAAATAAAAAAAATCAGCTTGTGAAAAAACAAACAGATCATAAAGTTCAAATGACTGAGATCCAAAGTAGCAATACATATCCTCTAGTACCCACATGTACATGATTGCACTTGCTACATCTAACTGGTGAGATCAGTTCACTGAAATACCTTGGCTGATGACATAATTTAGTTTCCAAAAGCCTGACATTGCAAATTCGCTGTTGATATCACAGAACATCCAATCTTCACAATCCCTAGGGGATAAAAAACAATGGAAGCAGATATTCAAATATAACTTCTGAAAATCAAGCCTCTGAGGTTAAATGAAGGTCAATAAAAGCAAGACAGAGCAGAGGTTTGCCCAGATGTACATCCCTGGAAAACATGACTGAAGTGTCTAAAATACTTTTTTCACGGTCCTTACTAGAGGTTTGGCAGAAAACTAAGGAATTCTGTTTTTTAAATGAACCTCAAAGCTTGTTGTTATAAGAGCCCATGTGTGTGTGTGGTCAATTCCACAGATGTTTAGAAATCCAAGGAGGGTATATGAATTGAGGAAAGTTATTTGCTCTTTATATTAATCATAAAGTGTTACCATATTAAACTGAGATACCTAGAAGTTTGTGATAGAAAATGTAATTCAATGAATTTTTTCACCTTCCCTCATATGCCAGACAGTTCTAGCCAGAACGTTCTACTTCAAAACATTATTTCCATATTCTACTCTATTTAGCACTGGTTTGCTCAAAAGTATTCATTGGCTGAACATAACAGCACAATGATGCCTGCCAACCATAACGTCCTTGACTAGAAAGGAAGGCAGCACTCAGCCATCACTGACTGTTAACTCATAAATCATTTGACATGAGCCTGGAAGATTGATTAACAATTAAATGTCCTGAATTGGCAAATGCTTATCCATTACATGGATATGGTAGAATAATATTGATTTAGAAAAATCAAGCTAATTTACTGTTGATTGTTTGAAAAAATTACCTATGCAGTACATTGCAAAGCACAAAACTGTAACATGTGATCGGCAGGTCTTTCTAGATGGATTGCAGAACAAAAAAATAAACCAACATAGGCCACATTACTGTGAGGGCGGGTGTCATCTCACGGAAGCTTCGTCAGACCAGGCAGATTTCACACACTGAATGCTAGGTTCTAACAGTTACATTTCCTCATGCAATTATATTGATTTTTCCTCTCTCTTCAGTTAAAAAAAAAACCCAAAATCCCAAACCAAAGCCAACTAATCAAACAAAACCCCCCACAGAAACCAAACAAAAACACAAACAAACAAAAAAAAACAAACCCAAACTCACATACACACACACACACAAAAACCTCATACAAAAAAAATCCCCAAAACAACAACAAAAAACAAACCACTTTATCATTGTATCCCTTATGCTTTTAATCTGCCACACCTGCCCACAGTCTAGAGAAGACACCAAGACAGGCAGTACTCTTGCTGGACCTTGCTGGATCTTTCTAAGAGCAATGTTACCCAATCCCCATATAACCTTATGTAAGCCCTTTCCTGTCCAGTCACTTGACACAGTGCAGATACACAGCAGCGCAAAAGAAAATGCATTGAGTCTTAAATGGCTCAGAGAAGAGATAAACAAATTGTTCATCACTTATTGACCATAGCTGGCTGCTGTGCTACAAGAAGCAGCTGATTCTAGGACAACAGGCTTCTGGTGAATGGTAGGTGGTGCAAACGTTTTTTTTGCCATATCAGATGACACCAAATAGATGCATCTTGTGTAAGAGGTGGATTAGAAATTAGTTGTAACAGCATTTGTTCAGAGTTTGTGTGTTTGGTTATTTCTTGGCCAGCTTCAGGTCTTTGCTGTCTGCAAAACAGCTAGTAATCACTCCAAGGTGGTGCACAGAGAACTACAGCTCCCAAGCAAGGACTTTTAGACACAGGGATGCTCACAGGCAGAGACTGCTCTATAGCTGTCTTTGGTATAGGTTGCAGTCAGTCAAAATGCAATCCCCAACCTGTACCCTTGTCTAACCAAATCTGCCTGATCCTGCCAAGCCATTTTTCATAAACCACTTCTCTCCACACAAGCAGGTACTTTTCCAGTTCATCCTCCCTTGTTTCTCCCTGCTTCTCTCAAACCGTATGAAATAGTCCAGAGAAGTCAGGAATTGTGTTCAGTTTAGCACAATTTCTCGTACTGATTGATGGAACAAATACACATTTGTAACTTCAGTATCTGAGCACAGTCACTTAACATCTGTGCTCTCAGAGAGCTGGTGCAATGGAAGCACACTTCACTTCCTACTTCGCAGAGTGCACAGAGAAACTGAAGGCCAGGTCTTCCACGGTATGGAGACACCTAACCTTTATTGATTTCCTTTGAATCACAGAGGAAGTTGTTGCTAGAAGAAAGGGTCCAGAGCTCATCTTAGGATCTTAATCAATGTCATTTTGCCTTTAATCCAATTATCCTTCCAATTTATACAGTACTTCTCAGTCAATTGCATACAGTGGAACATTAGAATGTAATTTTGGGAGCAGAGCAGCCAATTACCAGGACATATCCACATTCGTGGAGACCAATCAAGCCATTAAACCACATTTTTTTGAAACAGGAGAATGCCCTAGAAAAGGCTGTGCTGTAATTTCCATGCACTGTCAGAACAAATCGATCAAGAGCAGCAGTTCAGGATCCTGGCCTACCACAAGGAATGAGGGAATAAATAGTTATCCCTCTTCACTAATCAGCCACCCCTCCACAGGCAGCTGGCAATGCAAGCAGGAGACCTAAGGGCAATCTGCAAAAAGATTATTTACTATTAATGAAATCCTGTAACCTCTAAGGTAAGCAAGCGTTCCTCAGACAAAGACTCTGGAGTCAAGCCTCTTGCTTCCATTTGGAACCCATTAAGCAAAGAATTAATCCAGTGGAAATGGCTGCTTATATAAAAACAAAATAGTCTCCTCTCCCTGAGACAGATTTTGTAACCCAGACATATTTTCCATGGGTTTATGTGATTTAATGCAGCATGTTGGCACTAACAAAGGAGTTTTAATGCAGCGTATATCTGGTTCAAATTCTTCTCATAGAAGTGATTCTTGATCTGTCATGTCTATCCTTAAGTTCAGAGGTCCCTGGGAGAATTTGTTCAACACAAATATAAATAGTGTGGAAATTAAACCCTTCCTCTTGTAAACTACTTTGCAGGTTGAGAGTCTCACACTGATTCATGGATCTGTGGTGTCAGACCTGCTTTGACATGCTACTTAAGCATCACTCTTTACTAATTAGCAGTATGTTCAATAAAAGGTACAATGTATCAGCTGACAGGCAGCATTAATTTGATGACACTGTGAGAATACTTACAAAATTCAATTAGTCTCAACATTGATTAAAAAAAAGAATATGGACAAATAGATCTGGGTAAAGACAAACATGCATGTAGGAAAGGCTTCCCTCAAGTTTTCTCAAGAAAATAACCCCACAGCACTACAGGAAGCAATCCCTGTTCTGTTTCGGCTAAATGAAATGCAAATGTAATTATGGGGGTGAAGGCTGCAAAGCAGAATTTTGATATTTTTACTGGGAGCAATGTTTAATGGTCCAGTAAATCTGTAATAACATACAGAGCCATTCATCTCCAGACCTCTGAGACAAAAATAGTCCAGACACAGCCACAGTGAGGTTGTTATCTGGTGAACATCCAGTAGGACAAAAGTTGGATGTGTTCCAGTCACTTCTAAATGAGCCCTGTGTGCAAAACTGGTACCTAGAAAACTATTTTCAGTTCCCATCCAGAAAGGTAATAGGGTGAAAGATAAATTCAAAGATCTCATCTGTGGTGTTGGCTGAATCAGCAAGAGCTGCAGTGAAGACTGACCAAAGGAGTAGTGAATTTAGGTTGTGACAATATGTTAAGTATTTGCCTCAGGTCCTGCACAGACAATGCCATTTAAACTCTATGGTGTACAGCAAACCCAGCACTTGAACCAGAGATTCGGTGCTGCTCTCTATATACAGTTTATATGCAGGGTGACACACAGCCCCAGGGCAAGCACAGCTGGTATGAAAAGACCATGTGACAAGATGTACAAAAAACTGAAAAAGTTTTAAGAAGCTATGACAAAGAAAATATTTTCTGACAAGCCACTTATTTTGCACTTTTCATGAAAACTTAAAAAGCTGCTACAGTCACAGTTTGACTTTAAAACTTGTAATGTCTTTTCCAGGCTGTTTTCTAGCAAGGATATTGTAGCTACAGCTCAGACTAGTCTCTGGATCCAGATGAAACACCATCAGCAAAATGTTTCTCCAATAATTATACCAAACAGTCCTGTAAGAACTAGACTGTGTATCCTTTCTCTTGCTATTGCTACACAAATTAACACAGCAAACCAGTAAGCAGTAGGGATTTATTTTGTAGCTGTTAGGACTTGCCTCTCACATGAAGGAGATAATCTCCCGAGATTTACTCCTATGATGGAATATTCCAATCATTCCATGGACTTCAGGATTAGTCATATCTGAGGTATAATTTTTTTAGCTGTTTTGAAATGTCAGGAGGGAGAGCTTTGAAAATTAACTGCTTGTAGGGCTGATTCTGAAAGATTTTACCTCAGTCAAGGCTTTCCCCTGTTTCTGCACAACAAAAAGCAACTGAATGGCCTGGGAAGCACCGTTAGAAAAGTGCTGACATGAGGCAAATCAACCTTGAATTTTGCAAAGCATTTTACCATCTTACTGAACATCCACATAGAAAATCTAGTGCTTGCTTAACCAATAGTGTATGCCATGGTTAACATTTTCTATTCCTTTGTCCCTTCCAAACATAAGGGCCCCTTTGTAGGAGGGTGTTGTGTACTTTGGTTTCCTGTCAGCCCTTGAAGAATGGCTGAAGAGGCAGGATAAAGCATTTTCCTTTCTCCTCCAAGAACTTTGTGTTCACATCCTGGGTATTGTCTGAAGTGACATAAGGCCTGAGTGATTTTCTATTGCCATACATGTTCCTTGTATCAAATCAGTGAACAAAACCCACCATAATGCCTGAGCCAACAGGTCTCATCATTTTTTTAAAAATAGTGGGCAGTAACCAAACCAAGCAATTCACCTAAAAATTTGACTGAAGTTGACCACAGCCTTCTAGTTAGGCATTTCAGTCAAACATGACAAATCAAGCAGCTTGATTCTCACCTTAACAGATCTTACACCAAAACAGTTTCATTGTCCTCACTCTTGGATATGATGTAAATCTAACATACAGTTCACTTCCTAAGTGAAGTTAAAGGTGGAAAGGGAGCAGAAGAAAGCAGGGAAAGAATTTAAAACTCCCAAAAAGTTACTCAAAGCTAATGCATTTGCATTTTTTTTGTTTTGTTTAATGAATAGGTAGTTTTATAAATGACAGCTGCTGAAGTGTCTAGAGAGATTTAGTTACAAGTATTAAGACACAAAACCTGTCATTAGATTAACAGACTTGACCAAGAGGGTTTCCTCCTCCAACTATTTGCATAGAAAACCATGTTGAGGAGTCACCCAGTGGGTTCAGGGAGAGGTTTTGATTTTATTCAAATGATTCATGGCATTACAGTGCTATATTCTCTTTGGATGTTTGATGTTCATGGTGATATAATTTTCATGTTTTGAAGTGTTGGGTCCTTTGTTTTTCCTTCTACCTAGCAGTAGTCATCAGACAAGACAAATCCTCTAAAAGAGTACTCTGAGTTCTCATAAAAAGATACTCTAGTTGTCCAGGCACTTGCACAGCCCATCCTTGTTTGTAATAACCTCAAGAGCAACCTCTGTGCCAGAAATAGTTTACTAGGAAAACTGGAAGTGTTTAAGTCACTCTGTAACTTGCACAAGGTCAATGTAAATGTTCCACCTGGGCAAACAACCAGGGAGGACATGCTGTTACAAACCTTGAACAAGGAACGTCAGAGCAGAAAGCTGAATCCATAACAGAAACGTGTGTCAGGCTCCAAAGATTTCTAAAACTAAGCATTTAGGAAGAAACCTGAAATTCGAGCCAGTCAGATCCCACTGACTGAACACAACATCTGCTTCTTTACATCTCACCTTGATGCTCCAGCTTTGCATTGCTAGTATTGGCAGCACAGCACCACTTTCTCTCTCCTGCAGCACCACCTGTGGTGCCAGGCTTGGGTCTTTGGGAAAAGTGTGATCCAAGGCTGTGAGAGAGAAGTGCAAGTGCAAAGGAGAAGCTGCAGTGGAAGCTGCAATGAAATCAGGGAAGCAGGACACCCTGGAGGATTTATTTCCTGGTGTCACAGCTTCTCCCCATCTTGACACCTTATACTTTTGCCCTCACCAGCGTGTTTAATGCTCTCAGAGATATCAGAACTCAACTTTATAGAGGACTGGTCCTGCTCAAATACCTATACTGTTGAAACAGCACGTTAATCCAGAACAATCCTCCAATTCTGTGAAAGCACAGATTGAAAGCAATCCTCTTCACCCATTCTCACAAATCACATTTGCTTCAAAAAGCGTATTTCGGTTTGAAATTTGAAACATGCAGGTAAGCTTGTTACTAACTCAGTCCCTGATCAAAAGCAAAACTTTACTTTAAGGTCTCTTTAGATTAGGAGAAGCAAAGTTGCTTTCTCATACTTTACATCTCTTATTCTTTGCATCTCTCTCTCTGTAGTTTTGTCAGTGCAGATACTGCTTTGCAATGCTGTTTTTGCAGTGGTGAAATCATCTATGCTAACAAAAAATATTCATTCGTAATTTATTCATAAGTATTCCAACCAACCTTTTGTCTTCAGCCAAGGCAAAGAAATGGACAAACATACACAGGCTTCAGTTTTCAAGCACTTTAATTCACTGCACTTAAAATTATCTGTGCTTCATTTTTCTGAAAACATTCATACCCCTTGTTTCTGGCAGATGCTTCACTTTTGGATCACTGCAGGAGAGCATTGGAAATAATTCAAGAATATCCTCAGAAAACTCAATGACATTTCTTCACTCTGTGACCTCTTCTAATTTATATCCACCCTTGTATATTTTTTCCTTTGTAGAGTAAGGAAAAAGAAAAGGTATCTCTTTTAGAAACCACTGAATCTAGTCTCAGTTAGCATTGTGAACTGGCCATTCTCACATTTATAGATTCCATACTCAGGGTCTGTACAAAGTTCTAAAAACAGAGCCAAAAAACACTGTCAAAATCTTGTTTACACATCAGCCCAACTTTTCTGCACTATTAGCTTTTGCCGGTCATGTGTGCCTCTTTTTACAAGCATGTCACATGCTTCCTACAGTGAAAGTAAGAGACTGATATTGGACCCCTAGGCATCAAAAGTTATGTGTGCTTTGTGTCCAAGCATTGTCTATTTAACAATGGAGCTATTGCACGGAAGCAGCAGAGCAGCCGCTTCTTTCCCCCCAGTCTTTGTAGAACAAAGCACCAGGCTCCTCAGGAGTCAACTTTGTTGTTCTGCTGTTGTATAACTGAGCTGTCATCCGGCCCCAGGCGCCAGTGGCCACAGCCCCCCTTACAGGAGCAAACAGTTCAAAAGCAGGGCTGGGTTTATGCAGTTTGATTTGATGTGTCAGGCATCCTTATTGCAAGCATTCCTGCAATGTTTGCTGTTAACACTCAGAAAAGAACATGTGTCAAATCTAGCCAAGACATGGGGAGGGACAGAGGACAACTCTGGCAGCAACTCTCACTTGCTTTGACAGAAACTGCAATTTTCAGGGCCAGCACTCAAACTTTTTCATGCTGTTATATTGATATTCCCTGAACATTAGATGGGATTAAAACCAATAGTGTTTGCCAGTGGCTATCCAGTCTTAACCACTTCTCTATACCCTTAAGAGTCACTTCCAAGGAGACAAAAAAATCTGTTTGCAGATAAGCAATTTGTGGTCAAATTAGTCAGGTCAGATATAAGTTAAACTTACAGTAATTGGGAAGAGTTTATAATTCTCTCTCCAAGTGACTGCTGAACTCCTGTTCAAACTCTTGGGAACAATATGACACACCACTCTACTCAGTAAATGCTCAGTAGAAATTCCTCTGCCAGAGATAACATACTGCAAAGATTACTGTGCTCAGTAGTCTCAGCATAGGAAGAGACACTGCTCATCAATATATTCTTCAAGGATTTATAACAAAGCAAAAAAATCTGCAACAACAATCATAACTAGTTGTTGACAATCAGACCAAACCCTTCTAGAACTTGTCAGTGTTTTCTTCTGCTATGTATATTGCAAAGGCACCACAAAAATAAGGGATTCAGAACTATTCCTGATTAAATCCAAGAAAGGTGACATACTTCATAATAGTGATAGGCAGATGGACAGAATGATTTAAAAAGTAGTCTGTACATTCATATTTCTCACAATACCTGTATGAATTTTGATTCACAGCTTAAACCTCCTGTCTCCAACTAATCCTTTCAGAAATAAAATTGACATACCAGACAATAATGGACTTCATATAAATGGAGAAGCTTTTTTTTTCTGTGAACCTGGTGACTCATTCATCTTTCAAGTATCCACTCCAAAGATGTTTTTTACAGCAAATCTTCTTCCACTACCATGTGTGCAAGAGCTGTCTATCATAACTACTGACAAAAAAGAAACAAAAGAAAGCTGCTTGTTTGTACAGGAGCAAGAATGGTCCTGTGGTTACAATACTTTGCCTGTGACTGAAGACGTACAGATTCCTATCTGTATACAGAGCCATGATTTCTGTGTGAGTTTGCACTATTTACCTTACCTCTTGCACTGATTTTCCTTCATCTAAAGAGACCATTGAGACACCAGGGCTTTCAATCCACCTCAGGGACACTGTCAGTATTTTCTTCATTTTGGCATTCACTAGGTTTAGTTGCATACATGAATAGCTGGGTTACCATAAAAAGTGCTATATTGTAATTATCCATCTACACCAACATTCTTAACCAAACTTTCCCTAAAGTCTGTATCTATGTTAAGGGTGTTGGGCAAGCAAACATCAGCTTAGCAAGATGACCAAGCCTTATTATAGTAAGTAGATAGGCACCACCCAAAGAAGGTAGCCCAAGGCCATTGGCAGCTGGATAGAAAACAAAGAAAATTCTTTTTTAATAAATGAGGTCCTCCCCAGCCACACACAAACACGCCTAAACTAGCTCTCTGCAGTTCAAAACAACCCCACCCCAGCCTTCCAGTCTTTTCTACCTGGTAACAGGCTCCCATACAGGAGTGGCATACATGCTACTGTGCTCCCTCACTTTCCTTCAAAAGAGTAAAGCAAAAATCCTTAGTGAGCATGTTAAAGGGTAAACCTTGTACATTGTTACACCTCCTTCTAATTGCACATTGTTACTAGAGAATTGACTAATCAGTTACTTAATAAAAGATATCCTTCTTAGTAACAAGTGGAAAACATTCATGCTCTCCGATGAGCAAGTTCTTGAAATCCTTTCCAGCAAATACACTTTGTCCAGCCTGATAATGCACCACAAAATGGTGCAACTGTGACAAAATGGTGTTTTTCAGTGGTAAAAGAGAAGGAAAGGAGTTTTAAGGTCTTTACCCCCAGTGCTTACACAGTCTTTATCCCCAGTGCTTACACAGTTTCTTTCAAATTACACTGCCTACCTTTCTGCCCCATGCACTAGCCTGGCCATTAACACCCCTGTACATGGTTGGGAGCACTTAAGCTGAACCCACGTTATTCATTAAAAGGTAAGCAAAAGACTCTTCAGAGAGTTTCTCTGTCTGCTTATCTTAGCACCAATCTCACTCACCATATTTTTAATCACTCTTACGTCTGCATCCATGTGCTGTATGCCCCTGGGCTCACAAACCTTATCATTTTGTTGATCTGTATAGAACCATGCACACTCCCTGTCTGTAAATAACAGAAGTAAATATTACTAGTAAATAATATATACTAGCTCATTTCAAATGAATCATGTTCTCCAGTCACCCTGGAGAGTGAATAAAATAGGCAAAGCTGCAAGGCATCACTTTAAAATACTTCTTATATAATTATTATGAAATTGCATTAGGCTATGACTCATTCCTGAAAATGCAGGGTTCATTGAGGGTAATTAAAATAAGTCACTATCTCTTCAAGGCAGTGACTCATAGGCTGCTGCCCATAGTGAAGTGCAATGAAGTCAGAGAGAAGCTCCTCTACTCCCACCAAAAAAAGCAATTGCAGCTTATTAAAGCAGTGAGTAGGCTCAGTTTGCTCTTCCCTTTAGTCCATTTAGCCACCAGGCTTGGATTTTTTCCATATCCTAGAAGTTAAATTAACTACATACTAGCTAAGTGTCTTACTAGGATTGTAGAGAAAAAGAAGGGGGCTAAACCAAATTGGAATATACCCAAATGCTATTTCTCTCAGTAATTGTTTGTAGAATTTAAAAAAAACTGGTGCCATCTGTGTGTAACAACATGGCAGTCATTTAATCAAAAGTTCTTAACAGTAAGTTGTCATACTTAGTATGTATATATGGATTTTTTCATGACAGAAGTCAAGTTTTATTATCAGCTATGGGAGGAATTAAAGCAAGACGAGTGATGTCAGCCTCTGCACCTGTGTATATCTGCACAATAGGTGACAAGAATTTATATTATCAAATGGTTTTAAAAAATACATGTCTTAGCTGAGTTGGTTCAGAATAATTAATATAGTTTGGGAATTTGGACACAAAAATATAAAGCTACTGAATAAAAATCTAAAAAGTCTAGAAAACCTTGAGAATTTAGCTGCCTGTTCTCCCACACTCCAGCACTAACGACATCTGGTAAACAGCTCTGCCATGGTTTTCCATGCTTTACAGTTGGTGTTCTCTGTTTTCTAATGTTCTTTGCTTTCCTAAAAGCATTTTATTTTATAAGTATATCCATTTCATGAACTTTTCAGTTCTTTTGATGTAGGAAAGCTCAAACATCAAATACATTTCTCATTGATATTCTTGATGGTATTTTGTATCAGCAGATTGCAGTTCAAATGACAAGAATTTCCTAGAGAAAATAGTATGCTTTCAATATATAAATTACATCAATATATAAATCTATAATCTATCAGTGCCACAAAATGTATTTCTTTGGAATACATGATTAACCCAATAGCATGTTAAAGAATGCTTTCTCATTATAAAACCCTTTGCAATAACACAGATCACAGTTGTAGTAATCTGTGGCAATTCAATATTAATTAACTGGCTTCTTTTCCTTAAAGCTTACCAACCCTGCTAAAGCTTGAAAACTGTTGCGCCATATCAATACTGGAACACTTGCAGAGTTTAACCTGTTTTATGGGCCTAAGCAGAATGAATTTGTTAAGGAAAACTGTCAGACATACTGAAGGAGATGGAGTTCATGATATCCAAGTTGGGTTAACAGTAAACAGTGCTTTTAACACCTACCTTCACTTTCAGGCCTCACAAGCACATTCCAAGTATTAAGTGGTTGCTTCATCACTTTCTCTGTACCAAGGGGGGCACTAACCTACCATCTTGATAAGCCCCATTTGAATATAAAACATGATATTGTACATTGGCCAAAGGGCCTAAAAGGCAGGGTAGAAAATTCATTTTGCAAAATGTTTTTTAAAGAAGTTTAACTACCAATTTATTTATCCTTTTTAATAGGGAAGAGAGATTGTAACCGATAAAAACAATATACTTTGATTCTGTACTCAGGTTTGCAAATAACCATGATACATTATTGGGTATAAGACCCACTCGTGTTAAAAAGGTGTACATTTACGTTTTTGTAATTGTACAGGATCTGGCTGAAATGGGGTTACTTTCCTCATCTAGAGCTGTGCCTTGCATTTGTGGCTAGAGTGGTGTTGATAACACACCAGTGTTTTGGGTATTGCTCAGCAGTACTTGCAGAGCATCAAGGCTGTCACTCTAACCGTCCCCACCAAAGGCTGGAGGTGAGAAAAGGCTGGGAGCTGAAACAGTCGGGACAGCTAACCCCAACTGACCAAAAGGACATTCCATACCCTATGGTGTCATGCTCTACAAAAAATGCTGAGAGAAAGGGTATTGAGTTGGGGGAGTAGAGAGCTAGGGCATTTGTCTTCCAAAGCAACAACTACATGTAGTGAGGCACGGCTTTGCAGAAAGTGGCTGGACATTGTCTACTGATGGGAAGTAGAGAATACATCTCATTTTGCTTTGCTTCTGGGTGCAGCCTTTGCTATTCTCATTAAACTGCCTTTATCTTGACTCATGATCTTGCCCATCATATTTTCTCTTCCTGACCTAAGAAAAGGGAGTGATAGAGCAAATTGTAAAGGGAGAGGTGTCTGGTTTCCAGACAAGGTCAAGTCACCACAGTAGCATTCACTGACTTTTAACTTCCCACGCCTTGGCATGCCAGAACTTTCAGTTCAGGTAGGAAGAACTGGAAGGTATTTCATAGCTCAGCATTGAATCCTTCTATTCTTCATGCCTCATCTGTACACTTTCTTACTTGTATGATTCAGGACTTCATGTGATAGAAGCTATAAGCTCTCACCATTCATTAGGTGTTGCACCCATCTATTAAACAGAAACATGACGTTATCTTTCTGCCAGACCACTTTGCACAGTGGCTGTTTTGTAAAAAATGATATTTTTTTTTCCAAAACAGTAAGCCATGGACACACAGTAGCACTCCAAAAATCAGAACGCAAATAAGCAGCCCCAGTGAATGAATCCTGTGGAGGACTGTTTAGGCAGAGAGATGTTAATTTTGTGACATGGAAGTACAGAAGATCACTCTAAAATCCTTAGTTGACATGTTCTGTCGATTGTAATGATATTAATCAGCATTCTGGCAACTGTATCTGATGTTTTCTTCATATAAAATTAGTCCCTCTCTTTGTACTTCAGAAATCCTTGAAGAGCATAACCAGGCAGAGCAAAGAAAGTCACTAAAATGTTCTCTGTTCTGTCCCCCTTTTAGCAGGCATGTTCTCAAGCACTCTGGAAAAAATCCAGTAATTTTCAGTAAAATTATTTCTAAATACAAGAAAAAGTAAATCCATACTAAGAAACATCAGTCACTTCATGAGCAGGAAACCTTTGAACTGTGCTCTGTATTTCTAAAAGAAATAGTTTAAATTCAAAATCCCTTGTCTTCCTGAAATATGCTGAACTTCCCTTCTCTTATTCATGTCCATCCTATAAAGCATCCATTGTTTTGACTCAGTAGTGAAATTTCATTAATATGAAAAAAGAACTACCAAAGCCATTATTGCAGGACCAAAAAGAAATACATGTGAATTACATATGCTTGTGCACTAAGGAATTGCATGAGATTGCTTTTCATTATAACTATTATCCGATCTTTTGCACCCCTCCTTTCCTATTTATGTTTCTGATTTGTCACAATATAAACTCCTAAAGTTTGAGACCCTGTGATATCTGTGGCCCTAAAGGACTGTGCTAGTGTCGCTGCTTATATTGCTCATCCAGAAGACTTTAAAGCAAATTAGCACAGGTTCAAAATCAGTTAGGATAGACATACTCAAAAAGTAATTTACTTTTATCAATACATCACTTTCATTGAACAAAACTGGGCATTCAGCTGTCTGAATTGTGTCTAATGACTGCATTTAGTGCCACTTTTCCTGTTAATTCATGCTACACTGAATATCAGGGCCTGTTGATCAATCTCCATATGTCATCTTCCAAGACAAAACTTTTAGCTTCCAGCAGCAAAAGAATACTTAAGTTTAGATCCTGATCAAATCACTGCAAATGCAGTTTATGGAAGAGCATAGCTTTTGAATAGGTTCCTGTAGTACTTCAGGGTAAACTGAAACCAAAAATAAAAGTTATTCTTGATTACATAGGCTTTATTTAATCCAATGAATTTAATCTATGAGTTAAAGGAAGAAATAATCTGTTCCCTCTTTGAGCTTGTATACATTGAAATGTCAATGTGTTGGCTTTTGATAGGCTCATATTTTTATTCCCCCTAGCTATGTACATATAGCGTGGCCAATGTTTTAATTTCTGTAATTTTGAAAAGCTGGTTTGATTTTCAGTGTAGTATCACAGACATTGCCATACCTCAGATGCTTTGGAAGGCATTTACAATCTCAGAGCTCCATTTATTTAAAAGAATGTCTGAGTAGGTTGGGACTCTTCAGCTTGGGAAAGAAACAACTCATGACAACAAATGACAATTACAGTATGACAATATTACAAGTGCCTTGGAAAGACTGAAGAGGTGTCAGATTTTCACTCCCTCTCAATAACAAATCTAGAGCCCATCAAATAAAGATGGTAGGAGGAAGGTACATGACAAGGAGAGACGTTTCTCTCTGTAGCAGGTGCTAGAATTACGAAATTCACTGCCCCAAGAAGTCAAACCACAGTTTAGCTGAGTTCTCCAGAAAACTGAACGAGTACGTAGAAAAAACCCTTTTATTCTAGGGGCTTTATCAAACAAGTTTATCTTGTTATTGCTGTTCCTGAAGCACCTACTTATGTCCAGTGTTGCAGAAAAGATAAAGGGCTAGATGAATCTTTTGCCTGATCCCTTTGTAACAGTCCTAATGCTTTTATGCTACATACTCTTGGGACTAGACTTCCTAGAAAATGAGACAATGCTCCAGTGCCATTCAACTAACTGTCAGAATCCTTTCAAATGCTTTGGAAGCCATTCACCAGCTTTAGCCAAGGCTGACAGCTGCAGCAACTTTTCTGAAATAACAATGGGGTAGAAGTTTCTTGAAAATCAGTGGCAGGGAGAATAAACACATCCAGATTATTCATGGAATCGCTGAAGAGTTGGGGTTGGAGGGGAACTCTGGAGGTCATCTTGTCCAACCCTCACTCAGGCAGGACCACTTAGACCCAGTTGCCCAGACCTTACAAAAAGACTTGAGCATTCATCCATCAAACACCAGACAAAGAGTATAGAAGAAATACAGGGAGAAAGATTTGATAAATTCTGTAGCTAATGAGTCTCAGTTCTTAATGCAGAAATTTTACTCTGAAATATTTTGGAGGACAGAAGTGATGGGAACTGTACTTTAAAAATCTGAATTTGACTTTATCAAGCTGGTTAGTATTTAATATTCCTATTTATCTCACTTCCTTGACATAATTGCACTATGCCCTATGACTAAGATGTTATAAATAAACTTAATCTAAAAATGACTCATAACTCTCAAGTATATAATATCAAATTATGAAACTAAAACATATACAATGCACTAATATTTCTGCAGAATCCAAACCATTGCTGTGTTTTGAATATATCTAAAAATACACACATTTGACCACAAAATCACTTCCTACAGTAACAATGCAAAATGGCATGATGAACTTCAATTAATTCTTATTGTCAAGTGCATGAGGAGTTTTCAAACATAACACATCTGTCTAGGGTCACAAATTTTCCTTTTGTAGAGAAAGCAGAAGCCTTTCTCTCTACTGCCATGTGCAGAATGTTGCTGGTTACCTAATACCCACTCAGCTTTCCTTCATATAATTTAGAATTTTAGTTCAAAAAAGTGCCTTGGGATATTTCAAGAATGAAGGGAACAATTTAAATCCCATTTTTATTTTCTGTGATGCCAAGGGGCAAATGTAATAGCCTTACACAATGTTGCCCACTTCACATAGGCTGATGTGATATTACATAACATAGGGTAGGTACTGAAAGAAGCAAATATTTCCAACACACACACACACAAAGCCCTAAAAGCAGGGGTCCTTTCAGTGCTGTGAATGAGCACAACAATACAGACACTGTGAGGAACAAATCTGGCTTTCAGCCGAACCCATTCAGATAGACATGTAAGACCTGTGCTCCCACTGTGCTCATTTTGCCTGGGAACGAACCAGGAAATGTTCTGTTAAACCTCTCAGCAAAAGTAACTGCAAAACAGTGTTCCCTTTTTCAATCAAAATTTACAATGTTGGTAAGTTTGATGATTATTTATGCATATTCTGTTTCTATTTCAGTCACAAAACCAAGGTCAAAATGGAAATTTAATGTTTGCCTACATTCCTGTGGAAACCTAAGGGAGGTTCAAGAAGCCAGCTGTAATCTATAAGAAACAAAAGTCAATACTGGACAATTAGTAAGCATTGGCATAATGTTGCCTGTATATATGTGATTTTGGGGGTTGTCCTGTGCAGGGTCAGGAGCTGGAATCAATGATCCTTGTGATTCCCTTTCAACTCATGATATTCTATTGTTCTACAATGCTATGAAGCTTCAGAGAATGACTTAATATGTAACCAAATTTGACCTTTCTCCTTGCTCTTTTGCACGCACTCAGTATACTACCTCTGTTAGTCCAGACACTCTTACTCCACCAGACTAGAACCCCCTTCTCCCCAGAAGAAACACCCTTCTTCCAGCCCCCAGCAATGACATGAGGTGGTATAGAATAACCTCCAGGTCCCAGCCATGTTCCCTCCAGCTCCTGAAAAAATTAACCTTGGCCCGGCCAGAACCAGGACAGTGGTTAAATAAAAATTCAGCTCAAGTTTATCAGAGTTCATGCACTGCACTGAAGTCAGATGACAGTGTCAAGTGTATGCCACAAATTTAACTCAGTTAACCATTCCACCTGTAAACCATTAAAAATCTGCTTTTACACTATTTTATATTTGAGCCAAGCCAAACCAGCAATGCCACAATGAAGTATACCTAAGAGTGATGAACTCAGTTTGATGGATGCCTAAAAGTCATCACAATTTGCATATAAGGTACAACTTCAAAGTTCAGCTGCTTATCAGTTTTATAGCTTCACATATTCTGAGTGTCTGAGGATAAATCACACTAACACAGTCTAAGTTGTCACAGTATCACAGTCTAAGCTAAAAAGCACATTTTTTTTCTTTTCAAAGAAATGAAAAATTCTGGATCCTGAGGTGTTCCTAGCATATTGGCAAAAGTTGCCTCATGGGTCACCACCAATCTGTCACAGAAAAGAGGAAAGCAATTTCTGTAACAGTCATGTCTTTCCTTGTCTTGAACCAAAGGCTATGTTAAAGTGATTCTCAGTCAGAGCAATGTTTATGCCCAAGAAGGAAGCTCTACTCAGCCTTTTTGTTCAAAAAAAGAAGAAAGCTAAGGATGGTCTAAGCAGAGTCCTACTCTGAAGAAACAGAGGTTATCCTTAATAAATAACACAACACTGGAAGAAAAAGGCAGAAGAATTACTGTGAAGTGGTGAGAAAAAGGGAAAAGGAGAGAACCACCTGGGACATGGCAGATCCAATTTCACACTAACAGGGCTAACAACATCATATAAATGAGAGTATGAATATACTGTCTTCCCTCTTTGCTTTCCTGATTAGCTATGGGCTGTATGAATTATGTAGGCCCTCAGCTAGGCTGTGCAATTATAGTTGCAAAGATAAAAGCCGAGTCAAAAAGCTTGCTATCCTTTTTCACTTGTTATTTTCATCTCCACTCTCTATTTATTGTAATAAATGGGGTGATACCTGAGTCCTATAAAAATAAGGTTGAAAAATCCCCAAATACCAAGACATGCCCCAGTGCAACAAGGCAGTTACTTATGGCCCCAACTGTAAATGCCCAGATAGTCTCACTGAACCTGGACAGATTGCTTGAATGATGTTACTACCTAGTGTTAGGGTCTTCATAGGTTGTGAGATGTGTCTCTGCAGTTACTAGGGGACAAACAGCAAATCATACCCAGTACTATCCATATATAGGATGTATTATTTTAGTGTACTGTAAACAGTCCGACCATGCACCCTTCTTGCTTACAAAGTGACTGTTATCACTGAAGACATCAGAGGCCTGCTAAACCAAGACGTACTGCTGTTGCCTGTACAAGCCAGTGGTGAACTGCTTTCATTTCAGTCACATCCCTTTTGTGCCTACCATAGCGAGAGCCATTCCACTGCTCCAAATGATAAAGGGACTACAGGCAACACAGCAATTAAAGATTTATAGTGGTGTAAATAATTAACACTCCCCCTTTCAACTGAACACAAAAGTCATGCCTAGATGAATACAAAAACAGCAGTAAGCTCATACCAGACGTGGAAACCAATTTATCTATGATATATCTTAGAAGTCTTACATCCTTCCTCAAAAGAATATTTTTCTTAGGTCAAGATATATTGGATATAAAGTGATATAGTGCATATTTACTTCAATTTGCAAAAGTATGAAGACATCCTCTATTTCAGAATTCCTTTATAAAACAAGTCTGTTTTCTGTTTAGACTTAACAAAGTAATGTGCTGAGCTTTTCAAGTACTGGAGACTGTACCACTCCTCTTGTCCCGACACCAGCAATCTTGTTGCCATCTGGAAACTTTATGATATGAGAATTCTTTTCCCTTTGCAATTTCAGGTGCTACTGTGTTAGGTACCCACTGGGGTTTTTCTTCAACACTTTTTCCACCATAAAAATCATAACCATGAGTTCTGAACACAAACTCTTGAGGAGTACTTACCACAAATGCAGGCCTTAATTTAGAGGCATGCAGTGCTACATTCCTACTTTAGTCTTTCATTTTCTTTGTATCCTAATGGGATGGCTCAAGGTCACTGCAGACTCTATGAGAAAAAAAAAGATTATGCTTTCAAAGCATTGTTCAAAAAGAAAAAAAAAGTATACCTGAATTAAAATGTTAAGGTTGCAAAGACCAGTAATCAGAAGGGGTGAAGCAATGCCAGAAGTAAGGACAACATGGTTAATTCAGTGTAGCTCCATCACTCATATGCACCTTGTTAATGTCATTAGCTGCTTGGCCACTTGCCCTTTACTTAGAGCCTTTTTTTCTTTCAGTCACTGCACATAACAAAGTTCTTCTGGTATGAATGAAATGTGCAATGACAAAGGTTATTCTCTGCAGTTTCTTTGCCTCAGTTGCTGTAAAAGCTGAAGCATGAAAGGCAAAGTTGACAAAGTTCAAAATGTTTGTCTCCTAGGGAATTTCAATGTTCTCTTTTAGGTGCTTCAAGTTGCAATTAAAAAGAATAAAAATATTTCCTGCAAGATGGAAATTACAATGAGTTTTTGTTCTGTAAAAGAAAAATTTATTTCAGAAACACAGTCAGAGCTTGCCATTTTCTGATTCCTCAAGAGATAGACTGCTACCAGATTGCTTGGTAGTTTCTTGCACACCAGCACTGGGAAGATGCCTGCAGCCTTTGGGCAGGAAGGAGCTTGTGAGACTGTGAAGCCCCTTGGCCACAGCTGCCCCCTGCCAGGGCCAGCCCTCCCAGCTTCTCCCTCCATGGCCCTCGGGCACCCTAGCTGGCCCAGACCATCAGCAGACACATCTCTGGCTCCCAAACAAATCACTTCTTTGGCTTCCCTGGCCAGTTCATTTCTGCTGAAATGCAACTGCCTGGCCTCCCTGACACCCTATGTGTATTAGGAGAACCTAAGAAGAGTCAAGAAATATCTATTAGCCTCATCCTTAGGAAAGACTATTTTGGATGGTCTCTGCGGACCATCACTGCAAGGAAGATGTGCTGCCTTCAACAAGCGTACTCTAGTACTCGAGCCACGAGGAGGGCTGTTGGGACAGGTGACAGGTGCACGCTGTGCTTTGGCAGCTTAAGTTCACCCTCCTACTCCAGCTACTATGCAAGGTTTGGTGAGAAGACTGGTCCACGCTGTCCTGTACTCAGCTCCAGTCAAGAGGAAAGGTGACTTATAAATCTGCGTTTCTCTGGGTCCAGAGAAAAGGAAAAGGCCTTGTCATCAGGGTTAAGGGGAGGCCATGTACCTGGGGAGCCATGACAGTATTGCTGACTGGTGGTTATGCAGAGGCAGTGCCTGCCCCAGGCTGGCGCTTCTTTCACGCAAGGGATTGGGTATTCTTGTACTTGGGCCAGGATTTCTGTGCCAAAATCTGTCTAATGAATAAGCCTCCAGGCCTTCCTTCTAAACCAGTTCATTCCACAATCATTTTTTACAGACAGGAAAACAATATTTTTGTGACAGTCTATTTGCAATATGTCTTTTTTTTCTCTGTCTCCTTCTTTCTTCTTTTCACAGCAGCACAACATGACCCTTGGCTGCTGGCAGCCACATGCCTGGCAGTACCCGGTGGGGGGAGCCTTGCATGTACAAAACAGGTCTCCAAGTACACAGGGGACATTAATTTCTATTGAGAGTTTCTTAAAGACATTTGATTCCTGTGACATGAAACTAGTTACTAATTAACAGAGATACAAAGATTAGTATTACTGATTCTCCTCAGGCTGTAGCCAGGCAGCAAGGGGGAGGAGGAAAGCAATGATGTGAGCTGCAGAGGACTCAGAGCCTGCAAGTGCCAATGAAAAGACTCATTATGCATCTGGACTTCAAGCTGAAAAGTTAAACTCAGCTGTTTTTAACGTGGCTGGTATTGGTTCTATACAATGCACCACCACCAACCACACAAGGTATAACATTGCCCTGGTATCACAATTAAACTTGTCAATTGTGAAAAAAAACCCAAAAAGCCTAAATGCTAATTGGCTGTAATGTGACTTTGTTAGTGTTTTGCTGATGGAAGAGACCTGGAATTAAATAACTATTAAGGAGAGGCTGTCCCTGTTTCATAGGTTCATAGAATCATTACGGTTAGAAAAGATCTCCAAGATCATGGTGTTATACCATCATGCCCACCAAACCATATATCAAAGATATTTCCCTGAGACATGAAGACATGTACATAGAGAAGAAACTGAGAGAGAACAAAAGTAGGTTTCAATGAATGTTTCTACATGTTGCCTAATCCCTTGTACTGGGAATGCTGAAAATATTTGCAATCACACTCCCAGAGAGGACTGGATATGGTTCTGCTTGGGTTTTTTGAGGGATCTGCTTTGAATACAGACTTCCAGCCAGCCTGCTGGTCAGTGGGCACAGGAAGTTCCATTCCTAAATGTACACAGTAATAAACATGGGAAACATCTGAAAAGACAGCAGAAGTTTCTCACATTTTAATTAGTGAATAAAAGAAAAAAAAGAAAAAAAAAACAACAAGAAAAACAAGACAAAACAAAAAACTCCACCCAAGTAAACAAGGAAGCGTACCTTTTTGTCTCCCTGAGATTCAAATGTTCTTCTTTATTTCAGTAAAACTCTGGAGTAGCCTGCAGATTCTTTAAAGCTTTTCATTACATTAAAATACACTCAGATTATGGGATGTTCTCAATAATATCCTTCTGCAAAGAATTCAGATATTCATATAATGAAGGAAAATGTAAGCATGTTTTAGTTATCTGCAGTGGTAGTTCAGGGGTTCTAAATTCTTGTTTTTTAGACACACATTCACTGAATCTCTGCCTTTAAGCACAGCAGATGATCTCAGTACTTCTTGAAAGCATTGCAAAAAACTTTATGAAAGGACAGATTCATCACAAGACGTTTCCCCTAGAGTCAGAGGATGAACCCTATGAACATCTCAGAAGAGCAAAGAACTTGAGGATTTTGCACTTTAGGCTTGTAAAGCTCATATGAAAAAGTTTCTGTGCCAATGAATCTGGCAAATCCACTCTCGTAGTTTTACAGAGACTCCCTGGATTCAGCTGGTGCCTTCTGCCAGACTGAAGTACCCTCTGAACTAGCTATGACTGTGCAAAGTCCCAGCACAGATCAGTTGGCTTTTCACCTGCCAACTCACACCCATGTCTCTTCAGAAAGTTGATCCCCAGTGTGTACTGCTGCCTCTTTATCCTGTTCTTGGGACAGCAAGGAAGCAGCTTTGAAAAGGTCTGAAAACAGGAGCTACAGACTGTGACCAGGATCTTATTGTTCTTGTACACATGCTTCATCTCAGCCATGACATTTATTCCAAAAATAGGAAAGCTTGTTAGAGAAAGGTATGTGATACACAGGGGTATGATTTTCCCCAGAGTTTTTACCAATTCATTTCGTATCTGTCGGAAACAGGTAGGAAGGAGGAAGAGAAAATTCTAATTTGAATTTTAGTACCTGTAGTGAATAAAAGAAACATGTTGAAAGCCCAGAACACTTTGAAAATCCCATCTCCAACTGTCAATACCAAAAAAAAGAAGTTTTTTTACCTATGTAGTATTTTCCTAGCAATTCCTAAAAATAATTAGCAGTATTAAAAGTTATGCAGGAAGTCAATTGATGATTCTGAAGATAATCATGCAAATCAAGGATGTCTGAATAATTTGAATAACTTGTAGTTTAGTTTTCACATTCTGGCTGCACATATTATTAACTTAAGCCAAGCCAAGCTCTGAATTTAGTCTTTTACACAAAAATGTTGACATAGCCAACAATACCACTAAGGTGGTCAAATTCACTTTCAGAGAAATTTAACTAGCTAAAAAAATAATGCATTACTCTACAGAGGTGTTTTAGCTTCTCTTTGAGAATTGGATAAAATAAAACTAAAGCAATAAAGGAATTTGAATGAGATGGTAAGGACCTGAGATCTTCCCATATGAATTACCACTATACATAGTGCCAAGAATTCCCTCAAAGGAGCCAAACAAGAGAGCAGGACAGCATTTGAAGAATGACACAAAGGAATTCCAGCCACTCTGGCCAGTAAGTCAACTTCATCAGAGGCCCCAATTTAAATGCTACTATACAAAGATACACAGCATTGGAAATAAACAGGATGAATTAGAAACTTGTACACACCTGCAGGGTTTGGACTCACTGGCATCATGGGGACATGGTGGGAAAACTTCTATGACTGGAGTGTTGGAATGGAGGGATACAGTCTCTTTAGGAAAGACAGGCAGGGGAGACAAGGAGGGAGTGTTGCCCTCTTTGTCAGTGACGACCTGGAGAGTATGGAGCTCCACCTGTGGATGGATGTGGAGCTGACTGAGAGCTTATGGGTCAGGATTAAAGGGAGGGCAGGGACAGGTGACATACAGGGTTCTGCTACGGGTAGCCTGACCAGAAAGACCAAACAAACAGGGTCCTCTGTAGATGGATAGAAGTCATCTCCTGTTCACATGCCCTGGTGTTCATGGAGGACTTCAACCACACCAATATCTGTTGAAGGGACATCACAACAGGGCATAGGTGATACAGAAGGTTCCTGGCATGCACTGATGATAACTTCCTTCTCCAAGTGGTAGAGGAACCAGAGAGGAGAGGTGCTATGCTGGACCTTGTACTCACCAACAAGAAGAGGCTGCTGGGGAACTTGAAGCTCCAGCACAGCCTTGGCTGCAATGACCATGAATTAGTGAAGTTCAAAATCCCACATGAGCAAGAAGGTTCCACAGCAAGCTCAAAACCCTGGCTTTCAGGATATCAGACCTTTTCTTGGTGAGGCACTGGAAATGTAGTCCAGAGAAGCTGTGGATGCCCCATTCCTAGAAGAGTCAGGCTGGGTGGAGTTTTGAGCAACCTGGTTTAGTGGAAGATGTCCCTGCCCATGGCAGGGCTGGGTGGGGGGTTGGGGTTAGAACTACATGACCTTTAAAGTCCCTTCCAACCCAAACCTTTCTTTGTTTCTATGATTTTGTGGTAAGCACTGTGACAAAGACTGAGAGATATCATGGTGGTTGGAGAAGCTTTTAAATTGTCACCCATAGGTAGTTAAAGTTCCCACCACAGCAGCAGTTTTCTCTGGCTCACTCATCAGGAAAACAGACCCGCCTCGATTTTCCCCTAATGAAGGATAAGGACTTCATCCTGCAGGCACGAACTATCCTCTCCTTTCACTAGCATTCATTTCACAGGTTCATTGTCTTATAAGAAGAGATACAGTAAAGCAGCCCTCCTGCATGACGGCTTGGTTTTTAAACCCTTACTACTGCATGATACTTCAGAATTATTTCAAAGAACAGAAAGGAGAGAAGCTGTTCAAACAGTTTATCACAGAGGCATATGTGACTGACAGCCCCTTCCTGTCTCACTTCACGCATTTTTTGTTTGAGAATACTTTGATCCCATGATACCTCTTGGTTCTCAGTTAAGGACATGACATTGGTACATCCCTCTTGAGACTTATTTGCCCATTTCTTATGCCATCCTCATTTTCTTGGCAATTTGAAAGGTTCTTTATACATGAAGCAAGGAAATGTCCCTTCCTTTCCTTGAGATCAAATTATCGTCCCTCTTTCACCTTCAAACTTGCTGTCTCTTTCCTACTTCATATCATGTGAGTGAGTCAGAATCTGGTTATCTACTAAAAGCTGCCACTGTGTCCACAAAAGCACACTTCTCCATGCACCTCAGCATTCCCTCAAAGAACCCCTATTATCCCCTTCTTTCTTGTCTTTTGTTTCCAACCACGCCCATGAGCTACCCCAAACATATTTCCTTAACTAAAATTAATTGCAATCACAATGTCTGTAACTTGTAGCATGCAGAAGGCATTGCTCAGAGTGAATTGCACCCAACTTCAATACTTTCCTTTGCTTTGCATGTAGCAAGGATTACAAAAGAAGAGTAAGCACTGTCTTATCTTTACCATGGTGGTGTGCTGAGACCTAAGCAGAGATTTACTATATCTGAGATGTAAGACAGGCCTTTTATGTTCAAGCTGCTGCTGTTGATACTTGGAGCTCTACCAGTTGCACTGTTTCTAATTTGGAGAGTAGTAAACATAGAGATTATTTGATGCAGCCACATGGCCTAACTTTTCTCTCTCACACCTTTTCCTGTGTGACTCTAACCTCCCACTAAAAGCCAGACTAAGAGAAGATAAGACAGGAAAAAATCTTCCAGTTTTAATAACCTGCTTATTTGTCTTACATGACATAAAGACAATACCTTGAATTTGATACAAGAGCAATTAAGTCGTTAAATAACCTGGCAACATACCCAGAGAATACAGAGGCATCTGTGAGGGCAAATTTTTATGTAAACGTTTCATTTCAATAGTGAACAGCTATCACTAGTCCTTTACTATGACACTTCTTATAATCATCAGATAATGCCCAGCCTTCTCTCCTATTTCTTTTTCTTAAATGTTCATTGTCACCTATATCCCCTCAGTATATGTCCGCTTTGCCACACAATATTATGTTGTGTAGCCACTAGACAGATTACCCTATTTTGCAAACTGAGCTTCACTGTAAGCTAACAGGCATCTGATAAATTAAGTTTGTAATAAAGCCACATCCATTGCAGATCACCTTGGCTCCTAATTGTTGATGAACAAAATTTGCTTCACAAATGCTTTGATTTTTTCACCATCTTCCTGTGCCAAAACACTCAGAACAGAAGCTTTCATGCATCAAATGTATTATAGCATTGGAACAACCTAGACTTCACTTTACTATTTTAATCATTATTCTGCTTTGAATTTTTGGCTGTGTTTTATTCTCTGTAGCATGAGATTCTAGTAGGTTCTCATGATGAAAGGTCAAACTAAATAAAAATGGCCCTGCTGGTTCTGTCAACTAAATTCAAACATTACTGTGAAGCTTTATAACAATAATACCTCTCGTGCAACTATATTCTGTAAGCAATTCCAGTGGAATCCCTCTTCTGTGGGGTTTATTATAACTCAACCATAAAAATGTGCTTTGGGCTGAAAGTGGATTTATAAGATTTCTGCCCAGGAGCATATGCTTTGTAAAATTTAATTTAAATCAGCTTAGCTATTTTTTTTCTTTAAAGACTGAAGAATAAAAACAAAAATAGATTAGTAGTCTTTTTCTTAGTAGAAAAAACCTTCACTCTTCTTTCTATAACAAGTAGTCACTATTCTTGCCCTTTGTGCATATACGTAATTCCATCATTTTGGGGGAAGACATGTGGAAGCCCATGAGAGAAAAACTAATTTTCCTTATTTTAAGTGAAATATGGAGGCTGTCTGGTCAACTATTTGGACTAGGATTTTCTATGGGTAAAGGGAAAAATATAAACGGTGATATTTTTATTGGAAAAAAAAGAGGAGCTACTGCACATAAACTACTTTTCACAAGAGTTAAAACTGAGTTCTATGAAATGGCAATAGGAAAAAGTCTCTTTCAAGATAATATAATTCAGTGTACTTACCTACTATTATTCTTGGGATTTGCAGGCCCAGCTTTGTTTTCTACTCTGACAATTGGTTTATGCTGAATTTGAGGGAGGTTTTCTTTGTTTTCACAGTTCATCTAATGATATTTAATCTCATGCTTATGAAGAACTGCAGTCCTGGATACATTTCTCTTCAAATTCTGGTCACCTGAAGACCACTTTGACAACTTAACAGAGGTCTTGTAAACATTGAGCAGAGTAAATTGGATAGAGCAGCTCGTCAGACAGGGCCGAGCCATTTCATCTGAGTCAGCAGACAAACTGCTCAGCAACTAACAAAGTCTTTGGAAATGCAGGAGTGATACTGTTCATGGAAACCAGGAAAAAAACCCCTGTCTGATGGCACATATATGGTCTAATTCATGGGTCCTATTGGTACAGCTTTCCCTTCCCTTCCCTTCCCTTCCCTTCCCTTCCCTTCCCTTCCCTTCCCTT
>JAWWTY010000106.1:58564706-58576424 GCA_035222235.1 Margarornis squamiger | reverse complement strand
TCCCTTCCCTTCCCTTCCCTTCCCTTCCCTTCCCTTCCCTTCCCTTCCCTTCCCTTCCCTTCCCTTCCCTTCTCTTCTCCATAACAAAGTTAATCCAAACATGAAGAGCTGTCTACAATGAAAAGATCACTTAAAGCAAATGAATGAAATCCTACAGTGGGGAGACACTCCTACCTTCACTTCTTTTATTGCTTTAGCTGTTGATCAGCAATTTCCAGGGAAAACAAGATGAGTCATAATAAATCAGGTGGATAACAGTATAGACAGAAAACATTTGCATTTAAAAGCAACTTGGAAGTGAGGATAGTGAAGAAATTATTTTAAAAGGACCTAATGAGTTTCAGGAATATGAAGACAAGAATATCTGAAAAAGCTATTTTAATATGCAATGGATTGTTACAATCAGCATGTACACATATATATGCAAATGCACAGACATGCACATACATATATATGAATGGTCTTGATGCTATTTTAATCTTAAATTAAGCTTAGATTTTAATACTCCCCAGTGTTCAAGATGGTTAATCAGTATACTGTGTGCAGCTGACACATATCCTAGAATAGGAAGAAAGTAACCTGAAGGTACCTGTATTCCTACAATGTGCTCACAAGCTGTGTTGATGTATGAGACAGTTCAGCAACTCACCGGCAAGCTGCAAATAGCAAGCCAAGGTGACTTGGACACTGAGCAGCAGTAGTCAGTGAATAGAAGACAATGCTGCATGTCAGAGATCCTGCAGCTGTGCCATGTCAGATGATGTAGCTGGATCCAAACATCCATCTTCTACACATATAGTGGATTTCATAGTAGAAGAATAGGCAGGTTCATTCACAATTTGTATCAGATGGATCAAAAACCAACATTCACTTCTGCCATGTCATCCAAACTGCTTTCTAAAGGATAGTCTTCCAGTCCATTCACATAGGTAACACCTTTCTCTATATTTCTCTAGTTCTCACACCCCACATTAGCATCCTTGGCTCTGCCATGAACAGTTCCACTCATTTCTATATTCTTGAGGTTCTTTACCTTTGTAGCACTTCACAGACCACTATGTCCCTTCTCAGATTCTTCTCAGCAGTGTCAAGTGGTATGAAAAGAGGCAATGTAAACACGGTGACATACAAGAAAATCCATTTAAACATTAGAAAACACTATCTTATTCTGAGTCTGGAACAGGTTGCCTAGAGAGGTTGTGGAGCCTGCATTCCTGAAGATATTCAAAACCCACCTGGACACTGTTCTGAGCAAACTGCTCTCGCTGACCCTGCTTGAATAGGGGTGTTAGACTAGGTGACTTCAAGAAGACACTTCCTACCTCAGTGATTCTCTGATACAGTGGTCTTATGGACCATCTTTCATTCATTGTTGACTTAATGGCTCTTCCTTTCAAAAACCATTGCTAGCAGCTTACGCCAATCCAGGAGTTATATTTCCAAACTTGTTCCCACACCTTGGAAATCTCCCTACAAACTTCTGCAAAGCTTTCCTCTTCAGGACTCACCCGAAGACTCTTTGTTGAAATTTATAAAGCCTATAGAAGTAATTTGGCAAGGTGTAGATAGTTGTTGTGTTTTGTTTCTATGACTGTACTTCTATGCCTGTTCCTCTCTTTATAATTCAGGTTGTAAAAGGTCTGTTACACAAACTATGCTTGGGTTTTGTACTGCACCTACCACCACTGCTTATTGTGCATAAGGAGGGCTGCTAGACACTCAGTAAAAAGAAAAATAGGTAGGTAGCCCCAAAATTATCACACTATGTTCCATATTGGATCAAAATTAAAATAAAGGCCTTAACTCCTATTTTCAGGGTTGAGGAATTGTTTTGCTTTTGCAAATTTAGAGAAACTCTAAAGCATCTGGAATCTAAGGTATTTTTTTGTTTGCTAAACTACACATAAAAGCGGTACCATTTCCATGGAATCCAGTCTGAACTTTATCAGTTACTATGGAGACTAACTGTAATAAATTAAGTGACAAAAATGCCTCAGACTGTATTTACTGGAGAATAAGGAGCAGTTAGAAAAAGAAACCTCTATGTTTCACAGACAGGTCATTCTGTCAGCCACTTGCACGGCTGTTAACATACGGATGGATTTTGAATCACTTGCTTCCTGTATGAAGAGGTCTGCTCCTCCCCTTCTTTAATGGTGATGTGCTGAGTGCAATTAGATAGGCAGTCTCACTGCAGAAAAAGTTCTGAAGCTGTTCCCATCAATGGGTGGAGTGGCACGAAGTCCTAGACAGATACATTTCCTCCAACTTAGCCCATGCACTGCACTGTGAGACTACTGCCTGAGCAGAAGTTGCTTTCCTATATTTTTCTAGCTCTCACTGGCAGCAGAAATGATGCTGTGTTGAATGTAACTATAAATATACATCCTGCTGTCCTGTTTCTTTGATTCAACCAGGGTAGGAGGGAAGACCTTAAACAGGACTGCAGTTGTGGGTGGCCAATTATCTAGCAGGATGTCTGGGAAAGATTTTTGCTGTTTGTACTTCCTTACCAACTGTGCAGAAATCAATTAAAACTTGGCCTCTCTTCTTTCATTTTTGATACCTGTATAATCAGCAAAAAGGATGCTACAAGCAGCAGAAGAAATTCGGACTGACCTTTGTGATAAGTGGTCAACTCAGTCCTGAGGCATCAAAACCAGCAGTGTTTGTACTTTTCTCATACTGCTTTCCGTTGAAACAAGGTAGCAGCTGGAACAATCAGAAAACATTTATCTCTCTGTCATAATGATAAAAACAATATTGTAGCACCTTTTAAAGGATGAAATTTAGTAGCTTTATTTGAGCAACAAAATGTGCTCTTAGGATTTCAGGAGATGAACAGGAGCGCAGAAGATTTTGCTTGCTTGTGTCTAGGTATTGGAGTGACATGATACCTACAGTGTCATGCAGTAACAAGGTTTTGCTATGTTTCACTGGATCTGCTTGAATATAAATATGGATATGTACTTATACTGTGGCATATAATTCACTGTGTGTATGAAAATCTGACCCATATGTCATCAGCATTACCTGACAAACCTGAACATGTTTGTCTCTTTTCAGTGTTCCATACCCAATGTCTACACTACGTTGTGGAACACTGCACTGCACAAGGAACACTACATTGACTCAGTTCTGCTGCATGGACAGAAAGAAGAGCCAAACTAATCACTTTCATATTGCATTACACTCATATTCCTCTGAAACACGTCCTTGACCAAAAGATTGAAATGGTCATTTCCTCCTGTCAACCCAATTTTCTTTGGGAGCAGAGAGTCACAACTTGGCCAGATCAAGATCGGAGAAGCTCTGGCACAGGCAGAGTAAATTCTGAGACTTGCGTAGAAAGCATAAGTCATCTGAGTTTCTAATATAATCTATAGCTTGTGAAATATGTAATAAATCTAGTATGCAGAGATGTGGTTTGAAAAATAAAACAGCTCAAGCTTCCTGTCAGCTTGGGTGACATAACCCAAAGTAAAGTTATGGGCACTAAGAAGCTCTCCTGAACATAGTTTGTGGCAGTGTCTTTCTCTAAGAAAAAAACCAAACATGCAGCACTGGCTTTATCTGCATTTCATGAACGTCCCATATTTTGTCACAGTAAGCTTTGACTGCACTGGTTCAGCATCCTGATAAACTGGAATCTGACATTTCAGCTTTTGAGGAATTAGATGTCACCCTTGAGATGAGACTGACAGATGACTGTGTTACACTCCTCTTCTACTCTCTTACAGACTGCAGTCCAGCTAGTTATCTCAAATCACAGATTACTTTAAAACAGTGTTTCAAATCTGTTTTTGATTTAGGATGGTTCAGAGTACTTGATTTCACCCTCTGTCTAAAGGTATTGGGAAGACTCTCACATCTGGCCTGGAAGAGGTCCCAAAGGACCTTTAAATGATGTGCAGTTTTCTCTAAGCCCCCAAATAAATGTACAGCCTTCTAACACACACACCTTGGGGACAAGTATGATACAACAAAAAAAATACAAAAAATATGTGACTATAAATTCTTAAATGAGCTGGTTTCACTGTCTGATCTCAAAGTATTTCTTTTTTTGATCTGTCATAAATATTAGTCTTAGCTCTTTAAATAATATTGGCTTGCTGATATATGGGGGAAGATGACTTATTGCAGTGCTAGAACAAAATTAATTTACTTCTAAGTGTGAGCTACTAAGTTTTGCAAAATGCAATGGATGCTTCGATGGAAAATCCAGATGCCAATGTTCCAGCACTAGTTGCACAATTCTGAAGAACAAATGTTAATGTTACAAACTGAACAACATTGCTGTTTAGACTTAGACACCGGAGACTTACTTTCCTTCATCACTAGAACAATTATTTTTATTTACATCTAACCAAGGGAAAAGTTATGGTGGGCACCTATCTCTTTTTCACAGGTCTAAGAAAAGGCAGAGATTATCACTGACAGGAATAACAATCTCCCCTGATTTCTAAAAGACTCAGCTACCATTCAACATTAGCTTACAGTGGACCTAACATCTTCCTGCACTTTTCATTATGTTGATCCCTAAATTTTGTGTAACTTTTTACAGGGACTGGAGGAAAGAGAGAAAAAGAGGATGTTTAAAATGCATCAAAAATGCTTTACCCTGATTAAATACATATCGGTACCAACCAGCAAACCTGTGATAATAAGCTACCTAGCAGCAATAAACAAGGACCATGGGTGGAAAAGCATATATATATATATTAAAAAAAAAATACTCTAATCTCATTTTCTTGTTTATATGTCAGGATGCTTTTTTTAAATGCTGCTTTTTAATCATGCCTACACTGACTGTTATTTATCTTGCAACTAGAGAACTGGGCAGCAACATCTTGCATTTTCTAGGCCTGCTCCTGTCATGCTGGAGCTTTCCCACATCACAGTCTGTCTGAGGCTTCGAAGCTTTATTCACATTCAGTACCCTTAGCTCCAGGCAGCCCCAGAGGTCACTGTATCCTCTCCAGAGCTATCAGAGCAGTGTCCAGTGTGACAATCTCCTCTCCTATCTCCTTGCTGGCCATCACACATTGATGTCAGCAGCCCTGGACTTGCCAGGTGTCCTCATCCATCCGAAGGTGAACTTTCCCAAAGCCATTTCCCATGTGTTTAGGCAAGAGGTGAAGAGTGTCACTAAGCTCCCAACCTGTAAGGCATTTGTTGTAGCCCATATTTATACTAAAGTGCTCTGTTGACACTGCAGTGGCCCCTCCAGCATTGCTGCCCTAGATCTGTGCTGCCTATAGCCAGCATAGGTTTCTCTCTCCCCTGCTTCCCTGTTTACAGCACTGGATGCTTGACCAGGCTAGTTAACGATGGGAGTTCCTTCCTATGAATCATGTAACAATGAACAGAAACCTCTCCAGACTAGGGAGAAAGAAGGGAATGTGGGTCATACTTGATCTTTCACTGAAAAAAAAATAAAAGAGTATCAAGTGGGGAAATTCTTTGCTCTCTCTGTGTTTTGGCAATATGCAAGAATTGGAAAAGCTGTTCTGCAGTGGTATTACCAGCTAGGACTTCATTCACATTTGAATCCATCTGATAAGATTATATATTAACTCTGCTGATTTACGTTAACACAGCCATGGTGACAAGTACTTTTTCCACTTACTGCACACTGACACTTTGTCTTTCTGTTGCAAGGAATTCAAGTAGAGATTAGTGACATTAATGAGAAAGAATAAGACTGTGCATGTAAGCAAAGCTTGAGATATTGGCAGGAACCAAGTTTGCAAAGACAGCAAGCAGAAAATACTGATTAACACAACATAGTTTGCACTTTAATTAAAGGACACTGTTTGGCAATTCAGTTCTGTCTGATTTTGCATGTATTTTTTAAACCACTGATAAGCTCTTTTTTTTTTATTTAAAGCAATTATAATATTTATTCATTTTGTTACAAATATTGGAATTTTTAAAATTTCTTTTGTTCCAGCACAGAAGTTATAATATTCAAGCCCTGAAACCACTGTTAAATAGTAGAAGTCTCATAATTTGTATACTAATGCTTCCTCTGAAGATTCACAGGACCTGTTTTTTCTGAAGCAGAAAAGGTGCAGTTGTCATTGCTGCTCAGAAGCACAGAAAACCAGTTTGCTCTGTCTTTACTGTGCACAGGATTTTGTTATTGAAAACAGAGATGCCTACCTGTTTAGTCATGTCAATCAAACCACCAATCACAATCCTTTGCGTGTTTGCCATTCCAAAACATCAGCCTACGCACAAGTTCTCTCCCAGGCACAGCTGTGCATTACATGTCTCCTAAGTGAAAGCAGAGTAAACTATTTCATATCTATGGCACATTTTTCTGCCAGGACAATTAGTCCAAAGTAGCCACAGTGTTATAAGCTCACACCCAAACTGAGACATATTTTGGCTGTAGTGCTGGCCAACATCAAAAACAAAGGACGCATGTAATTTTCGGTTCTTGGAGAGGTCAGGACTGGGCTGTGGCAAAGCAGTAAGTTCAAGGGACAGAGTAGCTGAGGTGTCAGGCAACGCAAGGCACAGAAGGAGGAAAGCAGTGCCAGGAATGAAACAAGAGGGATACAGAGATCTTCAGGAGGCTCCAAGACTGGTGGCCCTGAAGGCTATGTGAAGAAAGAGGTAGAAACTTTGAACTCTGCATTTAATAAAAAGTGGAAATCCCTGTTTTTTTGTCTAACCTCACCTTACTTATTTAACTGTATCCTCAGATGAAAAGTCAAAAGTAAGACAAAGAGATAACTCTTATCAGACTGTATTGTCATGGGCCACCTAGGAGGCAGCCACTGATCCATTTTCCTGCACCAGGGGATCAAATCCATGATTCCTAAAGTATTTCTGATTAACATTTTCTGCAGAGCAAGCCTTGGCTGTGTAGCCAGATAGTTTGCAGTTTGCTCTAAAAATCATGCTGCTGCTAGAACTAACATTTACATAGCTGCAGGTGAATGCTGGTGACGTTAATAGAGACGGATGGGAGGGGAGATGGAAGCCAAACCTAAGATACCAGCAGAGATTAGACAGGCATACAAAGGTAGCAAACAGAAAATATCAATTGGCACTTAGCAGAGAACTCCCAAGCAAGAGCGCTCAGCTGACTCAGGAGGCTGTATTTTTCCTCTCACAATTTGACTAAGTCATTTCAGCAATTTTACCCTGTTGCCTTCTTCCTCTCTGGCAAGTAAGAACAATTGCCTTCTTCGTAACACTCATTTACCAAGCTGGATAATTAGTCATGGCTCTTAGTTTCCCCATTTTGTCTCATTCTAGTTTTTTTATTTATCAATGATTTTGCTGAAGTACTCTGTGCTTCCTGACAGTTGTTCAGTTTAAAAAAGAAATTGCTAATGTCACTAATCCCATCCAGACCTTCTTCAGACAGTATAAGATGGATCAACTAGACAACATGAGGCTCCTGCTGGGATAACAGATACCCTGATGTATGTGTGGTAACAGCACACTGGTAACTAAAAAAAGCACATGCCCTAAACTCCATGTCAATTGCTCTCCCCAAATAGTAATGCCCATATTTCCCTGTCCTATGGTGCACTATCACTCTGGAGTCGATGAGACAGAAGGGACAAAGACCTTACAGGATTTCTGGCCAACCATCAAAGCGTGGCTGGCAAAGGGGATGTGATTCAGAGAGTGAGTGATACAACAGGAAGGCAGGTGAGAGTCTGGTGACCAGTCAGTAACAAATACTGACTGTCCGAAAAACTAGCAACATAACAAAAAGGATGCCTTACACTCAAACTCCTTTGCCTCAGAAATCTTGGCATTAAGGTAGAACTTCAGAACACCAGAGCAGAAAAAACAGACAAGTTATTTGTATTTTATTAGATTAGAGGAACGATGACTTCTGAAACTGACCTGAGACTTTATAGTTTAAACCCCTATTTTGGGTCTGCTCTTCTAAATACCAAAATTAGTGAAGAGCCCCTAATGTATTGGACTCAAAACTACAACATATGGGAAAGGAGGTTGCTGTTTACCTTGTGACTCCCCAGAGTCATTTACTGCATGTAATTTTTAGCTCTTTCTGCAAGGAACCTCATCCTAGAAGAATATACACCCAGATCCTCTAATGTATGGGGATTTCATTTCCATTATGAAGACAGCATTTTTCACTAAAGACCATCACAGACAAGCTGAGAACATCTGCTATGGGCAGTTCAGGGTATGTTTCTCCCAGACAGCTGCAGATGCAACAGAAGAGACAGACTTGGGTTTGTGGAGAAAAAGCCACAAGGCTGCAGCCTACCAGCTAGTACAAATCACTGAATGTGTGTTTTGTGTGTGTGTCTGTATGTTCCTGACACAACCATGGGGACTCTCAGACTGTGATTACAGTAGACGCTGCTGAAATACAACCTAATTCTTTCCTGACAAAAGTGAGTTGGACTAAGAAAGGCATACAAAAGCCAATATATATTTAAACAGAAACAACCAAAAATCTCTGCCTAAGTCACAGCCATGTTGCAGAAGACATGATAAAGGGTTCAGGAAAGCTAAAGTGAGGGCAGGACTCTAACACGGCCGCAGAACAGCACCACTTTCCCACAGACAGAAGGGTCTGGATCAGTGTTAAATTAACTTCAAATCTTTCATGCAAATTTGCACCAAGAAAAGAACTATACTCTTTCATTATCTGACCTGGAAAGTGAAGAGAGATGAAGCATGGCAAAGAAAAAGAGGTTGGGATTCTCAATTGGAGGATAAAGAAAATAATGAAAAAACAATATTGGGGCCAGTCCTGTTTAATATTTTTATCAATAATTTGAACAAGGGGATTGAGTACTCAGTAAGTTCACTGATGACTCTAAGATTGCTGGAAGTGTTAATCTGCTGGAGGCCAGAAAGGCTCTGCAGAGGGATCTGGACAGGCTGGATCAATGCGCCAAGGTCAAGTGTTGGGTACTACACTTAGGTCACAACAACCCCATGCGGTGCTACAGGCTGGGGGCTGAGCGGCTGGAAAGTGGCCCAGCAGAAAAGGACCTGATTGTGCTGGTTGACAGCCAGATGAATATGAGCAGGCAGTGGGCCCAGGTAGCCAAGAGAGCCAATGGTATCCTGGTATCAAAAATAGCATAGCCAGGAGAACCAGGGTGATGCCACAGCTTGAATCCTGTGTCCAGTTCTGGGCCACTCACTACAAGAAAGATTGAGATGCTGGAGTATCTCCAGAGAAGGGCAATAATGCTGGTAAAGGGTCTAGAGAATAAGTCATATGAGGAGAGGCTGAGGGAGCTGGGGTTGTTTAACCTGGAGAAAAGGAGGCTCAGGGGAGACCTTATCACTCTCTACAACTACCTGAAAGGAGGTTGTGGCAAGGTGAGGGTCAGTCTCTTCTCCCAGGCAACCAGCAACCAGGACAAGAGGAAATGGTCTGAGGTTCAGGTTGTACATGAGGAGGAATTTCTTCACTGAAAGGGTGGCTAATCATTGGAACAGGCTGTCCAGGGAGGTGGTGGAGCTACTATCCCTAGAAGAGTTCAAGAAATGATCAAACATGGCACTTAGTGGTATGGTTTAATCTGCATGGTGGTGTTTGGGCAAAGGCTGGGCTCGATGATCTTGGTGGTCTTTTCCAACCTTAATGATTCTATGACTCTATGAAAACAAAAACCAACCAATCAAAAAAAATGAACAACAAAAAAAAAAAGAGTGGTTGGAAGAAAGAAAAGACCTAATGGAAGAATGTTCTATGCTGCAACCCAGGGGAAACAGCACCCTGCTTTCTCTTGTAAAGCTATGTCAACATGAACTCTAGTGTTCTGAAGCCAGCATCTACATCTCTCAAACCTAAATATGGAAAACATGAGGTCAAGAGCAAGCAACAGGTATTTGTTGCTACAGGATGTAGGCTGAAGAGCAACTCATAAGAGAAACAAAAAAACCTCTTGAACTGCCTTCTCTCTGCCTTTGCATTCAAGGGCCCTTATCCTACAGTTAGCTGCAGCAATGGGGTACCCATGGCCAGGTATGTAAGAAACTTTCCAACAAATAAAGAGTATTAACGAAATGTATAAATGAAAAAAATATTTCAAAGTAAATTATTTTGGTTTTAACAAGTCCCTTTCTGTGTCCATGTTACCAACAGCAGTCAGGACAAAACTTCCTTTTTTTTTCTAATGTTTTTAACTGTGTAGTAGAAATATCTTGGAAACTTGAGCAATGCTATCTCATAGTTTGTTCAGACCTAGAATACGACCTCAGTATTATGATTTAAGGAGATGGATAGAAGGCCTTTTATTCCTTTTAAGTACCGGATATTGAGCACACAGTCCCATGTCAAAAGAAGGTAATCATACAGCTGCAAAATCTTCCCAGTTATGTCAGGACGGTATCCCCACCCCCACTACCAGCAGAGACAAAAATCTAAGTCTACAATACACTGAGTAGAAGATGGGAAACATCTCTATCTACAGAAGTACAAAGTATCTGGATCAGATCCTCTGAACATTAAAGACAGAAAAATAACCTTGAGATGCTTTAAAAAAGACAGTGTGCAGCTGATAGGCCTTGGTTTCCAATACAAAAAGAAACAAACAGATTGAAACTTCACTACAAAAATAAATACTTGGATCTCCATTGTACTTCTGAATACTACATTAAGCATCAGTTCTTTTCAGTTGAGTTACAGCATTTTTTTATATTTCTCAAAGGATTTGGATGCTCTATTGTTGCCAGAGTGTGATCTGGCTTCACTTCCCACAAATCAATATCAAACGCAGAGGAGCAACCTGCTACACAGGCATTTGCAGACTAAAATAGTGCAGAACCTAATCAGGAATCTCGTGGCAGGAAACAGGCCTTCCTACAACAGGAAGCATAGGAAAGACTACTGGAGACAGCCGTCCAAAAGCAGCCGCCTTGCCAAAAAAGACAAAATGGCCGTATACTGGCAGCTCCTGCAGCAGGAAATCGCTGAATTAAGCACTCAATCTACTGAGCAATTTAGTATGTCATCTGCTTCCTGGCAACAGATATTTGGAATCACTTTTACATTGCATTTCAGCTGTGTCTCGTAATTGAGTTGAGGACAGTGTCCTCTCCAGTAAGCAAAGAGACCAAGGTCAGAGGCTTTTCTGACTCCTGCCCAGAACAAATATTTTTAACCCTTTTCCTTTCTCCTTTTCATCATTTTATCATTTCTAATTTAGGGGCCTGGCATTCCTGTTTCTAGTCTGATTTGTGGCCAGGGCAGGCTGAGTCACTGATACAATGTCTGCCAAAGTTAACTGTGGCCTCCATGGGACAGTACAGCAGAGATAAATATCAGGTCACACTGAAATGGGGAAAAGAAAGCAAGCAGATTATCCCTGTGGTTTGTTTGATGGAGTGTCAGGAAACTTTTCAGGAACTTTCTCCTCCACATACATAAAAAGATAGAGGGAGAGCAAGACAGAGAGGGAGTGAGATGGAAGAGGAACTGAGAGGGAGGGAGAGAAAGAAAAGAAAGAAAAGAAAAAAAGGAAAGAGAGAAGAAAGAGAGAAAGAGAGAGAGAGAGAGAAAGGGAAGGGCAAGGGTGGGGAGGGAGGAATTTGAAAGGAATTCAAGAAAAAGAAAAAGAAAGAGAAGAAAGAGAAGAAAGAGAAAAAGAGAGAGAGAGAGAAAGAGAGAGAGAGAGAGAGAAAGAGAGAAAGAGAGAAAGAGAGAAAGAGAGAAAGAGAGAAAGAGAGAAAGAGAGAAAGAAAGAAAGAAAGAAA
>JAWWTY010000106.1:58366944-58553722 GCA_035222235.1 Margarornis squamiger | reverse complement strand
AGAGGAGAGGAGAGGAGAGGAGAGGAGAGGAGAGGAGAGGAGAGGAGAGGAGAGGAGAGTCTTTCTGCTTCAACCTCTAACTACATCTTCCAGTGTTGTGATATAGCTCATGGATCTGTCTTGCTCTCTGGAGATATTCAGTGCGTGCACCAAGAGAGCAGGAGGCGGAGTGGGAGGTGCCTTATCACCTGCTTTTCCAAACCAATTCACTTCTTTTTTTTTTTTTTTTTTTTTTTTACTGTTCCTAGGATGAGTGTAAGGAAAACTTACTTTTCAGTGTATACATAGATATACATATACATGCACATGTTCATGTACATCTGCCTATATGCATATGCATGGTCATGTATGTCTACATATTACATTGTGTTCTTATACACTTATCAAAACTATTTCAGACAATTCAAACCAGTGAAAAGAGCTGGTTTGGACAGCTGAAAACACAACCTATTTGGATTGATTGGGAGGATTTCACACAGTAGAAAATCTATTCTGAAACAGCTGTACCTACGAAGTCTACTTAGGAAAGGTGGTTCTGAAAGACCTGTGCAAATCTCCAAGTATCAGACCAATCTGTGGAAGAGATCTTACATGGATAAGACATCATGGTTTAGAGCTACTCACAGCTTTTTACCATTGTATGTCTCTATGGACTTTTGCTTTCCCAAAATGCAAATAGCTTTATTTACCTTTGCAGAAAGGTGTTTGCCTTCTCAGAAATACAGATTAATGTGTTTGCTTATTTGTTATCAGCTTTGCTTTATGGTCTGGGCTAGGGCCATTGGCTGCTTTATTCGGTCAAAATCAACAGTTCAGACAACGTGTTGCTCTAGGAACAACATATCCCACCTGCAGACGACAGTGTAAGAGCGCCTTCTATGCTTAGGCAAATGTAATGCAAGGCAGAAAAATCCAGACTTAAAGCCTGCATCTCTTGGGAGTAAGCTGTTCTGGTCTTATATCAGAAGGAAGAAGGGTACAAGAACTTTCTGTTAAAGGGAATGGGTCAAAATTATTCTTAAGGTAGAACGATATAACTGCCCTCTTTGGAGTATGATTACAAATACTTCTTACTGCAACATAAGTGTAATTTCTAGATTTTAAAACAAATTTTTAAAATAATTGTAATTTTCATGGTAGCTTCTAAGGGGCTATATGGGCATTAATGTGGTGGTTTTACAGGGAAAACTACCAAACAGAGGTGTAAAGAAGCTCTCATTCTGGAGTGATACTTTTCTTCTGGATCACTTCAGTGATCCATTTTCCCAGGCAGCTTCACAAGCAGTTGTAGTTGCACAACTAAAGGAGCAGCAAACTGTACTGGAAAGACACAAAAAAACAAACCCATGAGTTGACAGAAGGTCAGCACAGGAGCTACCTAAGCCAAGAGCTACCTAAGCCAACACAATGCCATTGTATATAAAACTAAGCCACCCAATAGCTACCTTCTGGGTGAGGGTTTAACTCCTAAGCTGGAAAAACATGTTTTCTCAGTGGACAGATGACCTAGTAAAGTTACGTCTTGGCACAGCCTCGAGAATATGTTCAGTTTCAGCTGCACAAATATGCCATGTCAGTAGGACAACTTACGACCTTAAGACTGAGTGCATGTCTTGGCAGAGGGACTTACTGTAACCCATATGCAAAGGATACAGAGCTAATTCCACTGAAATCAAGTGCATAATAGTCTTGACTTTCTGTGCAACAGTTCTACCTTGATTCCAAACTCCCCATAGTCTTTCATTTTACTCTTTCCATACACATATATTTTGATATAAAGACTCTCTTAATCCATGCATGATCTCCATATGAACAGAAGTGACTATAGTCAGGGTGAGTTAGTTTTTCACCCCTTCTCTATCTTTTCATTATGCAAACCCTAATGCTCTCCACAAAGCTTTTAATAGCAAGTCAGCTCAAGCAAAATGCTGTCCATTGGTTGAAAATTTCATTTCCCAAGACAGGGACAAAGCCTAAACGGGGAACACAGGGATGTGGAAAGTGCCCACATTTGCCCAGAGACACAGCTTACCACCATGCACTGAAACACCTTGCAGAGACCCAGAACAGACACGCAAACTGGAAGCAGGATCAGCACATCAGACAGTCTTTGCCAATTAGTAAATCTTTTTGAGATACAGTTTTCATTGAGCTGTAGGCAGCACCATGCCAGTGTAGCAGTACCACTTCACAACCCTAATTATACACTTTAAACCAAGACAAGAGTACAGAGCCAGAACTACCAGCCTTGCCTACTCTTGAGGAGATTTACTAGCTAAACTATCCTGGAAAACTCTCTTAGTATAAATGAGACATATACCAGCAAAGTATTTCCCCCTCCTAGAGCCTATACAAAAGATTTCCATACCACCTGCAGTTCCAGGGCTTGTGACACAAGTGTGGTCTACTTTTTCCAGAACATTATTGTTGCTTGGGAGCAGCATAGATGAGAACTTAGACCAGCAAAAGCCATATTATAAATATCACTGGATGTCATCTGAAATGCCCTCTCACTGATTGCAAAAGAAAAAGGTTTCGTCTAATCCCTAAAGGATGTTTTCTTTGCAATTAATAAAGTAATCTCTCTCACACACACACAAAAGGACAGGATATAAAACCCAGTGTAAAGGCAAGGCATAGATTTTTGAACTTAAAATAGCCCTTTCAAAATAGATCTGTCTCAAAGAAGAGGAAAGATGTCACTGACTGAACAGTATAAAATCTAAATTATATAATGCTCCATGTGATTTTGTCCTGTCCAGTCTTCATCCAGAACAGTGGCTTTCCTGTGGACATTCTCATCTTCTTAAAAATTAATAAAAGAAGCTTTTTAAAAAAAAAAAACTATTCATGGTACGCTGCAGGCAAAGGGTGGTATATGATCTGTTTTCAACTAAAATGGAATAGGAGGCAGGATACTGTTTCTATGCAATCTTGGGCTTATGTTTTCCCCCCTTCATTTAAATGTTTCACACAACCTTTTATACAACAGTGAAGTTATTCATTCAGGGATGTCCTGGAGACAAATTAGTTCTTGTTTTACATGTGTGATGAGAGGTGGTTGTTATGTGAAAATCATAATACTCAACATCCTACTTCTGATACTAATTTGATCATTACAAAGCAATCTGGTTTGATTTTAAATACATCATATTATTTAGAATACAAATCTGACACAAATAAAATAAAAATATTTTTTCCCCTTTTCTGTCACTGATCTCTTGACTTCAAGTATGGACAGGTAGCATCTTCATCTGTCTTATTGATTGATGCTGAAAGTTCTTTGTAGATGGGTCTGGACTATATTTCATGTTTGGGTCCAATCAACTGAAAGATGTCCTAGGCTGTAAAATATTGATAATTAAACATGTTTGAAGTAGTTTGATCTGAGAAAAACAATAGTGGAAACCAGTGGTTTAGTGGTTAGTCTGCTTAAAATTACTCTCCCAGTTCTCTCACAGAGTTGATATAGCCTGCAACTTGAGGAGGTTTGCTTTTCTTGAAGTATATTACCAGAAACAGTTGAAATTTAAAAGCTCTTGTGGAAGAGAGGTAGAATTGAGAAGCTGCCACACGTTCAAAACAAAACAAAAAAACCAATACTGTTTTCTCCACAGTTTTTCAGGTAAGTGTAAAGATAGATGGTTTAAATAATTACTTCAATCAGTGAGATCTAGATATTTAATCTTATGAGATGAGGGAATTACATTAACTGCTATGTGCTACAAACTTTCAATTACCTAATTACACAGCTAGTGTATTCAGGAATGCATAAGAAAATTTTTCAGCCTGCAACAGTGTTCAATAAATCTTAGGAAATTATATAAAGAGAGAAGAGCCCAAGGCTAATATTTCAAATACTAATGAAGTTTTAGATACTGAGGAGGTTTATTTAGGCCCATGAATAGTTTTTGCTGATCTCAAGCACATTAAAAACCTGTCTCAAATTAAGAGAAAATAGTCTAGTTTTCACAGCATTCACCTGAAACTTTGGAGAGCCATAGTGAATTCATTATTCCACCACTAGGTACCATTTTACTCACTTATTATGCAGGGTAAATTAAGAAAGCCTGGAGTTTTGAAAGATAGAGTTATCTAACTATCTAGAGTTGCCTCTAGAGATGTGAGTCTGCTCAGTTCTGCATTATTTGGTTCACTTTTGAAAGGTTAGCTCCTTTTTCTGTGCATAACAGATTAGAAACTCACATCTGCTGGCACACAGAGGAAAACATTTCCATCTCTCCACAGACACTCTGCAACAATGAGACAAAAAGATCAAGATTCATTGAGGCAGAAATGGGAAAGAAAGAAGCTGGAATTTATATTCTTCCAGACTCATCTGGGAAGAACGAAATTAAGGTTTCAGTCCTTGCAGCTGTGAAAGGTTTTTGCATTTTCCATTGGAAATATATTGGATAAAAAAGCACAAGTATTGGATAAACAGCCCTATTCCTCTGAAGTCTCAGCCATAGAATTGTAAGCAAATTTTTAAAACCAAATAGAGGAATTAGTCAATTAAGCATTACAACTCTGAGGAGACCAGTGTTTGAGTATCTTTGCAAACAATGGCCTATTGTGTATGGACCATGCCTTTACACATAAACCTAGATGCCTAGAACTACCAGAAGACAGTGTACGTTATGTGTTTAATATCTCTGGGGATCTTTGGTCTCCAGATACAAGCACTCTATCACCACAATGCTGTAGGTAGCACCAAACTGAAAGGCTGTAGGCTGCTCATTTGTAAACCATCTCAAACATAAATATGGGTTCTGTTTTCCTCTTACTGCTTGGAAAGACCATACAGATTTGTGAAGGTGTCGGGAGTGAATTTTTCACAGCCTCAAAATGACACTGCAAAAACACCAAACCTTTTAGTAAAACTCATTAAAAATCACAGACTTGGATTGCATTGCACAATTATGGCAAAACTGGGTTCAGACCCTATGTACTCCACAAGAGATATATGCAACATATGTTGTCTTCCTCACAGTGGTGTTAATAATTCACATAGACAAAAGCTGTCTTTATATCTTTTTGGTGTGCTATGGAGTGCTTGCAGACATACCTTGCATTCTTACCCTACCTAAGCCCCTGACTTAGATGTACTTTATGTGCATGACAAACACATGTGGCTTCACTGAGTGGAGACCTAACTCTTCATCTTTTTTTGTCAGTCACTGAGAATAATAAGAAAAGTACACCACAACTTCTGGATACAAATGATATCTGGAAAATTTTCTGCAAAAACTGCCAAGGACAATAAAGAAAAAAGAGGACCTGACATCTCTAGTATAGAAAGCCAAATGGAAAAAAGAAAAAGTTCACAAAGAAGCTGTAGTTCTGCCATGTGATATCATAGTGAAATGCTCACATATGGTATATAAAGCTACACCTTAGAAGATGTAAGAGACATACACATGTACATTTATTTTATTGTTTTGATATTTATCTTCAAAAAGTCCTTTATGAGTTCCATTGTCTTAGCATATATGCATCTTAGAAGCCCTTGAACTTTACCTAGGTAAGTAATTTTATGATAGGGGTTCTTGTTTGTTTGCATTTCTTTGAATCAGTAGCATGGAATGTACCAGAATATCAGACCATGAAACATTCCTGACATTTTTGAAAAACATGTTTTTATGCTGCTGCTGTCAAGATTTCAGATGACCATTTCATATCTGTTTACACAGACACACCCCAAACAATGTAGGGAAACCCCACCTTAGTGGTTGCAACAGCACTGCAGGTAAGTTCCACATACATGTAGAAATGATCTACAAAAACCCACTGCCATGAATTTTATTTTGTACAGTTTTGTAGATACTTGATTCTTATTATTTTGTCCCCTTTGGCTGGAGTATGGTTATCTTTACTTGCACATATGTGTGTATCTACTGTATATATACAGAAATGTATAAAAACAAGTCATGCAAGCCTTGCATAGGTTAAATGTTATGCTAATGGAAGCAGATGCAGAATGTTTCAGGCTCACGTCCATGTTTAACATCACTAATCTGATTCTTCAGCTGTCCTTATAAGTATATGCATCAAGAAACACTTCCAAAGCATGCAGCCTTTGCCACATTTTTCCAAACAATCATGATACAGCAGGGTACATTTACCCTGCAACAACCTCAAAAACAAGTCCCAGGACTGATGTATATCGGAAGGGGCAGGCAAGCACCACTTGGAAGCAGGAGCAGCACATATCTCCCAGGACTCCATTTTCCATTACTGGCCAAATTAATATTTCAGGTGATAAGAAAAAATGAGTTAAGACTTCTCAAAACACATGATTAAATATGATCATCCCTCTTCCACTGCTGTCAGCTGGTGAGAAAAATCCACATACTCTATTCACAAAGTTTAGGGCCTAAGGGGACCACTAGGTTATTTGTTGTTCCCCCTAGTACCTCACATGTGATTAAGTTTCATCCAATTGCCCCCTGCTAAACTCATGAACCTGCCAACTGAAAGACAGAAAATCCACTTCTTAGCTTGTCCTGAAGGTTTATGTACTTCATTAATGAGTTGTTCCTCTTTGAAATTTGTACAAGTTCAGCTGCTAGCATTCACTGTGCTGCCTTCCTCCCCAGTGCCTTTTTCTGGTTGGCATATGCTTCTTATGAAGACACACTTCACCGAATCACAGAATCACAGAACCACGGAGTATGTCGAGTTAGGAAGAGATCCACAAGGATCATCGAGTTCAACCCTTAGCCATGCACAGGACCATCCCCAAGAGTCACAACAGGTGCCTGAGAGTATCATCCAAATGCTTCTTGAACTCTGTCAGGCTTGGTGCTGTGATCACTTCCCTGGGGAGCCTGTGCCCAACCACCTTCTGGATGAAGAATCTTTTTCTAATATCCATCATAAACTTACACTGACACAACTTCAGGCCATTCCCTCAGGTCTTGTCACTGGTCACCACAGAGAAGAGATGAGTGCCTGCCCCTCTTCCCCTCACAAGGAAGTTGTAACTGCAATGACATATTCCCTCAGTCTCTTCTTCTCCAGGCTGAACAGACCAGGTGACCTCAGTCTCTCCTCGTACACCTTTCCCTCAAGGCCCTTCACCATCTTTGTTCCTGTCCTTTGGGTGGTCTCTAATAGCTTAGTATCTTTCTTATATTGTGGTGCCCAAAACTGCACCCAATATTCAGGGTGAGGCCTCCCCAGTGCAGAACAGAGCAGGACAATCTCCTCACTTGACTAGCTGGTGATGCTTTGGCTGGTGCATCCGAGGACTTCAATCAAACCATCCCAGACACTTCTATTTGTGTCTGCAGGGCATATTCTTCAGCCTTCAAATCACTTGCCTGCATCTATTCTGCAGTCTTCAGTTTTTCATTCTTCCTTTTCCAAAGCAGCCTCTGTTGTTCACTCCCAAAGCCCAACAATACTGTCACAAAGGGAGAAGTTCTCTCCCTGGTCCTGCCATTTTGTACAGCCCAGCACTGCCTTAGTTGCCACTCTCTGCAGAGGGCTGTTGCTGAGAAGTCTGCACAGGCACCTCTTCACGGACAAAGCCCATGTTCTGCAGCCATGTCCAACTTTTTTTGATTCTGGATTATAAACTATCATTTGAAAATGACTAAATGGCCTTGCTTATTAAAATATTGTGATCCCTCCTTTTAACAGTCTGCTGATCACTGTGTTATCTCCACAGTTTCTCAGTAACAAACTTAGATTGTTGTTAAAAGCAAGCACTAGTTCCAGTCTTGAGACTGTCTTGACAATATTTCACTAAGAGATAAAATAAGATCTATGAGGGTTCCTCATTTGTAAGCAGTTGTGGGATTTCTCATTTACCTTGATTCTGACCTATAACATTGCTTTGATAGAAAACAGTGCTAATATGTAAATCAGAACACAACAGTGCTGACAAGGCATCTCGACAGTCACTGATCACATTGATGTACACCAGTCATTTCTTCAGCAATCTTCACTATGCTAGATTAATACAAGTAAGCTTGCCTACTGGCTTTAAAGGATTTGCTATAGTTAGCTGTCATTCTTTTTAAATAGTAAAGGTCTGTAAGATTCTTCATCAGGTAGACATGAATTCTTCTACTTCTTTACTGGCACACAGAGCTATATTTAACGGTTTGTTTTTTTGTTTGGTTGTTTTTTTTTTTTTTTTAAATCTCTTACAAATCTCCAGCTAGTAATGTGCCACCTAATTTCCAAAACTTACTTTATTGCTTGGGTATTTATGCTCCTTATCCTTATTTTTCCTGGAACTTGTTTTTTTTCCCTCTTTTCTATTGTTTCCCTAATAATTTTTTGCTGTTACATAAACTGACATTTATTTGATTACTGTATAATTCTATAGATTTTATGCATATGTATATATGTACATACACATATAAATCACTTTTTTTTTTCTTCATTTTACCTTTGAGTCACAAAGTCTTCTGTTTCCAGGCTATTTGGTACACTACTATAATGACACGCACTATGCATCATGCAATGCTCCTGTGTGACCATTTTGCATCGGTCATTCTCAAGGATTTACAGGGAATGGGCACAGATATGACTGGACGACGTAACATTGCTCTGCAATTATCTGCTGGCATGCACTTTCAGTCACTGGCATTAGGAATTGAAAGCTCATTGCATACAACTAAGCTGCTTTAGAAAAATACTCAGGAAGCATGTGGAAGAGATATTAACAAAAGCATTTCAGCTACCCTTCATTGATGCCAGATGCTGAGTAGCCAGCAGAAGCAAATTATTTTTAGCTTACTGATCAGCATCTGTTCGCAGGTCAAGAGTTGATGTCCTTCAGAGAGAGAAGGCATGGCACATTGGGAGGCAGCAGGGTCACAATTCTCCTGCAGTTTGAGCTTCCTTTGCTTTCCTTTCAAGTATATTATAGTCTTTAATGACAGTACTCTAGAAGGGAGATGAGTTAGTGGATAGAAGGCAAGGCAGTCAGAGACTTGTGAAAGACATTTCTCCCATTTCTCATGATGATTTCTATCCTGTATATCCAGAATTTTTCTGCCATGTTCCTACATCATGCACTATAATAGATTACATGGCTCAGGTAACCAAAAAGTGTTCCTTCATATGGGTAGGTCACTCACAGCTCTGGTTAATTTACCACTGGATCCTGCTCTGATGCTAATAAAAACCAAGATATTTTTCCAAGATCAAGTGAGTCTCCCTGAAATACTGTAAACCTCCTGAAGACAAACTTTTCTGGACAGTTAAGAGAGAGTATAGGACACTCCAGTGAAAGGAACCATTTAAAACTTCTTGAGCTCGCATACTGAAATAACATTCATATAACATTTTTGCTACATATTATCAAATATGCTTTATATATTAAACATATACATTTACACTTTTAGCGGGCCTGTTTTCACTGACATTTGATGAGCAAATAATATTATTTGTAAAAGTACTTACTCCTATGCCTAGTTTCACATTACATAAAGAAGAGAGGAATGCAGGGGTCCTGGGGTGAGAAGGTGAACCAGAACATTGTGTTCTCATTCACTCACTCAGCTTAAGGTCAGCAACAATCAAAGCTGTTTGCAGAAGAACAGAGTTCAGTGGTTCATGTGAAATAAATCATCACTCTCAGTGGTCAGATTCACAAAGCCAATTAATCATGCTGCGAAAAAGCAACATGAAGAAAAGAGAATCCAGAGGCCCATTCCTGAGCAGACATGTCCTGTAAAGTCCCTTGTAAGTAGCCCCTGACTTGAGCAGCACTGGCAGGATGGGGAGTCACAGCTTTTCTTGAACCAATTCCTTGAATCAAGAGATTTCCATTTCCCAGGCTGTGAGATGTGCCTTGTCAGCAGAAGATGATCTTAAAAAAAAAAAAAAAAGAAAGCCTTATTTTGGAGGAAAATGAAATAATTTCTGCACACCTCAGGAAGTCATTTGCATCTCTGAAGCACAAAAGGAGTGAAAGATGCTATCTGATTTGGTAAGGTCGCAATTTTGGAAGAATGCAGGAGGTGAAAAAGGCACTACCACCATCAGCCACTCCCAGTGTGCTGATCACATGTGTCTTGCCTAACTTTGGGGGAAGATCTCCAAAACATATTAAACTTTTCTTCAATCTGATGATGGCTTTCAAGACATTATTTTTCTGCCACGGAAACGCAGTCCAGATTTAGTAGTGACAACAATACGGTGTTGTGGGCTAGCATTCAGTATGAATCATCGGTCACTAAGAAGGCAATGGACATTGAATGTCTTTCTTCAAGGGAGCAGATTTTAAAATCCAGGTGTCTCTGCAAAAGGCTCACATCTGCCCTGCTCTGAACTCCCTCATCCCAGGCTACAGTGGGCCCAAAATAGCGAAGAAAGTGAACAAAAGAAAATGGAACATAAAGACTGAGGAGAGAGAGACCTTTCATCCTGGCCCTCTGAAGGGCATAAGAGCATTACTGTGCAGTGCAAGGCAGCTGTTGATGTGGACAGATTTTCAAAGTTACTTATCAAGAAGTTGAGCAGACCTGATTTGGGAATCCTCTGTCATGCACTCAGTCTGGGTCACTCAAAGGTATTGCCACACACGGCGGCATTCTTGAGAAATTTTTATTTTAGGCAGAGGTGACTGGGATAATGTTAGCAAAATAAATAAAGACCAGTTATTAAGGCATACAAACTCTGTAATTTCTGACATCAGTAACAAGTGCAAGCTGGCTTAGCATCCCATGCAGTAGTCTTTTCCTTCAAAAGGGAAAGGACTGACTCACACTCCATGAGAAGTTGAGAAACTGGCAGGAGGAAAACAGTGAGCATCTTTTGAAAATATTTTATACATATTCCCCAGTAGCTTCACACATGAAGCTGGAAAACCTATAGATAATAAACTTGCTAATGACCTTGTTGCCATAAAGCTTATCTGGGTGAGGTCATAATTCATATAGTTGTGCTTCAAAGCAATAAGTCTGTCTGATCTTACTGTCCCAAGCTTCCCCAAATTGCCATTTTTATTGTTTTGTTCAGACACTTATTTATAGGGGAAGGGAAAAAAGTTATTAACAAACTGTTCAAGGTGTTACATAGACGGTGTAACGAGATACTGGTTACGCTGTACCACTCCCTGGGGATCAAATCAGATCAAAGTGTCTTCTTGTGGCAGAGAGCTGCAGAGGAGACCTTTTCATTTGCTATCAAAAAGCTCTGGGGATATTTCTTCAGTTTTGGTTTGATATTACAGCTTTTCTTTTCAAAAAAGTTATACACTATGACAGTGAACCTAGCTATTAGAGGAGCCATTCAGAAAGGAGAGTACCAATTATTCGATGCTTTTAGTTCATGCTGGGGTTAACAGACATAAGCTCAGCAACCCCAAATCAAGAGAGAGGACATTCTCAATAGTGAACATCAGCTATTTTCCCTGGCACCAGCTGTGCGTTAAGCCTTTTTGATTTGATTGACTTATGTAGGTCAGAGCTGAACAGTGAAATGGGAACCGATCAACAATTACAGGGCTTCACTCATAGATATGTTGGCAAGACAAGAGGTTGACAGTTTTGTACAATCAAATATAAATGACTCAACACAAAACTTGCAACCTGAAATTTATAACTGCTTTGGCAATCTATTTCTATGGCAGCAACTAATTTTCTGCAGTTACTTTAGTGACTAGTAATATCAACTATTATTACCAAAAGGCACCTCTGCTCATGACTCAGCTACCAGAAATACTATATGTGCTAAGTGTTAATGAATGCTACCTACATACCTCAACAGAGTCCCTACTGACATATAAATAAATTCAATATTTCTATGTATTCAAACTTTTGTAATGAAGATTTGAAAGCCAAAAAAAAACGAAGAATCATCAGAGGTTTACATGAATAAGACAAGCTCAGCAGTTTCTATGGCATAGAATTTACAGAAATATAACCATAGTAATGCAAGGAAGAAAAGGAGGCTCAGGGGAGACCTTATCACTCTCTAGAACTACCTGAAAGGGAGTTGTAGCAGGGTAGGGGTCTGTCTCTTTTCCCAAGTAAAAAGTGAAAGGATGAAAGAAAATGGCCTCAAGTTGTTCCAGAGGAGGTTTAGATTGGAAATTAGGAAAAAAATATTCATCAAAACAGTTGTCTGTCAAGCACTGAAACAAGATGCCCAGACAAGTGGTAGATTCACCATCCTTGGAAGTATTTAAAAGACATGCAGATGTGGTGCTTGGACACTGTTTAGTGGTGCTGGGTTAACAGTTGGACTCAATGATCTTAAGGGTCTTTTCCAAACTAAACGATTCTGTGATTCTGTGCTGGCTCATAGAAGTCATCTAGTGACTGCTGGCTGCAGTGTGATAATATAGCAGGGGCAGATTGAAAGAATCAGTCTTGAACACTGAGAATTTCTATCTGAGTGAAGTGTTGAGGTCACGAAGGCGGCAAACAGAACCATGTCATCCTCCTTGAGACAGGATCCGTCTTCATGTAACATCTACCAAGTTGCCTGGTGGTGTATCAATATTGTTATGGTGTATTACGGACACTTCGATAGCTGCTCCCAAAATGTGCTGCTTTATCACACACACAGAGTGAAGAGGGGAAGAATCTTCAGAATCCTCTCTCTTTTCAGGTGGATGTTGCAAACAATGAAAAGTATACCACGTGGCCTGTTACCACCCACAGCACTCCTCTGGTTTATTTTCCAAGAAAAATCACTAGTTTGTGTCTGGTATTGAGAGGTTCAGGACCATGCTGGGACAAGCTCTGATGATTAACAACAACCTGGTGCCTTATCCAGAGCCTCCATCAGGTTTCTAGTTCTGGGAATTGGACCAGTTCATGAAATTTTATCTCTAGAGGCATTTACAGGAAATGTCCTGCAAGACTGATGCTCAAAAAAACCAAGCAGAATATTTTTTGATGGAGAGGAATTTTTCAAAATAATTAAATTTCTGCAATTCTTATTTCCTTCTAATGAAAGTAAGAAAAAAATGGATTTGGTTTTAATTTGAAACATTCTGTGTTGAATCAAACAACAAAAAAATTATTAATTTCTTTTTCTATTTTGCTTTCGTGTTAATCACAGATGTTTCTTTTCTTTTTTTTTTTAATCAGCAAAATTTTATCTCTGGGAGTTCTGACTAGATTACAATAAATCAGTTTTAATTAAAAGCTTTAGTTATTTCCCTGCAGGTTTGTTTCAAAGTCAGAAACAGGCATGGAAGTTACTGACACTATTCAGCAAAAAAAAATTTTACTAAAATCATAGAAAACTTTGGGTTGGAGGGGACCTGTAGAGGTCATCTGGTCCCATCTCTTACTCAAAACAAGAGCCAGTTTGCTCAAGGTCTTCCCAATTTATGCTTTCAAAACTCCCACGGATGAGGAGCCCCCAACCTCTCTGGCATTAAGTTGCATCTGTCAGACAGGTTTGTGCTATGAAGTAGCTTGTGTGGTGATTTCCTACCTTGGGATGTGACTTACACAGTTATCAGAGATCTAGTTATAATGTCTTCAAGTAGAACAAAGTTCAATATATCATGGGGTACTGTGTGTAACAGTAGATGTTGTTGCTCTTGCAGCAGAGAGGATTGCATACACAGCAAGGCCTATCTTCTGTGAAAATAATCATCAGGGAATTCAAGGTACTTACCCAGGTGTGGAGGGTCATAGTCATTCCAAGCCTGAAACTGTAGAGGCACCCCAAACCTGTAATTTTTCAGTTTTATTTCTGTGGATTAGAATGGGAACAGTTTTTAAGAAACCTTAAACCTTCAGTGAGTTTTCCTTCACTACAAACTTTCATAAACTCTTCCTTAGGAAAAGCAGAAATTAATGTCCTCATGAACAGAAACAGTTCATTAGTTTACCAAATCCCCATTACACTTAGAATTATAATTAAAGAATATTAATAACTTTTATCTAGTTCATCCCTCAGTTAAGATCTTAATTAGACTCTGGAGGTGTTGATATCCCTTCACAGTGGATGGAGCTGCTGGTGAGTGGGCAACCTTGATTATTTGCCCAGATATGGTTAAGAGAAATCAAGGTCAATGTGTATGTCTTTTAGGAAACATATGCCCAGTACTTGCATCCAGCAACTCACAGTTTGCCACTGTTTTCCTTCTTTTCCTTCTTGAAAGAACCAAGCAGCTGTAACTACAAGACCATAACAGGAAAATACAAGAATATTTAAATCTTTGCTCTTGTTGCGCATTTCCTGTTCATTTTTGGTGTGCTCATTTCCACATTATTATCAAAAATTTCTCAAAGCTTCCAACAACACTGTTGTAACAGTTCAAAAGGCAAGTTACATCCAAGTCTGTCAGATGCCAATACAGACTCGAGTTTTTTTCATAAATTTCTAAAAATAAAGCCCACAACCCACCACATGCTGATATTGCCCAGTGGTCCCATGATAAGCAGAAACATACCAAAATTGTGATTATTTTTTCTGTAATCTGTTGCCAATTTCTATTTATCTGGGATCTTCAGATCCAAACCCTATACGTGTTTCACATATTGATAGTAAATCCTATAGATGTAGAAGGCCTCGACAGTTTTCTTCCCTCAGTCTCTCTAGGTCCTTCATCTGGCTTCTTTCATTACATATTTGGTTTTGGTCATCTTCCTGGTCCTCCTCATGTCCCCTTTGCTTTAACTCTTATGCTCCCTTCTTCCCAGCCATCTATCCCAACAAACTACTTTGCTGAGCTTTCCCCAACACTTTTGTCCTGTGTTTTTTAATTCACTGACTATAATTACTGCTAACATTCTTTCCTGATAGGCATACTGTCATTCATTCTTGAATATGCACTTCTCTGAAGGAGTTTAAAAGTACCTTAGCTCTTCCTCTAGAAAACTGGCTGATGAAACAGGTTGTTAGGAAGAACAAATGTTCTTAGGAGTGAGACTGGGGTCAGTAGAGCCCAGAGACGAACTGAAGCAGCAAGTGTTTGATTTTCTCCTTTCTTTGAATATCGTGTGTGTGCCATCATGTTTCTAAGTTAATAATTTTGTAACTGTCTGTAAAATGCCTTATTAATAATAGTAATAATAATCTTAGTCATCAGTTCTGTCCAGTTAATCACAAATATCAGCCTTTAAATTTTCATGGAGGTTTTTCCAGACTGAGATCTGGCAGCAGTGTACAGGGCAAGCAAAACCCCAATGCTTTACCACTCCTTGCTTCCTGTTTCTGAAACAGTCATCCTGCAGAGCACCTCATCCTAACAGCCTGATGCAAGGAGAGTCAGAGGCTTTTGTATCACTTTAATTGGCTGGAAAGTATTTTCCATTTCTTAAGTCTTTGAATTCCATCTTTTCCTAACAAAGTAGTCGCAACAGGGTCCCATTTGTTATTTCTGCATTGCTGTATTTGAAAGGCTCATTTGCTTGAGAATGAATTATAACATGTGATAGTAATTAGCTGCAGAACTCTCATCAAATGCTAAATAAATTCCTTGTGATCAAAATCATATTAGGTAAATAAATACCAAATAATTGATAAACAAAAGCTTCTCAAGGAGTTCATTGTATGAAGAAAAGTTAATGAAAGTACTGTGTCCTCAAGAATTTCCCCAAAGAATGGAAAAGCAGCAGGGACAGAAAGACAGCAATAATAGCAGGATTAGCATGCTCTTAAAATGAAACAGAAATTAAAATAAGAGAGAACTGAGGAGCCGGCCAAAGGACATGGATGACAGGAGAAGGTTGAAACATTCAAAGACTCCTAGGCCTGGAGGTTACTTGGTCACTCCTCAGCCCTCTTTAAATATGCTGAGAAGAAGTAGGATAGATTATTTAGTGCAAAAAATACAGCTCTGTTGAGCTTATATCCTTCAATAGGGTAGTACTGATTTACACCAGATGAGAACCTGATTTACTCGTTAAAGACTCATGCTTGATACGAGCAGGTTGTTAGCTGGCTTTACAGCAGACATTAGAGAACATCACTTGCCCTTTTAATCCAGATTTTGAAATAAAATAATCCAAATCCATTTGAATTGTTTTTAATTTTCATTATATTCCCTCAGGAAGTTGGCAGAGGAGGGGACAGGGGCAAGCCTTTTGCAAAAGGATGTAAAACCTTTTGGTTCATCTGTATTTTGGTAAAAGAAAATCAAGTATGAAATTTAGAGGAGCAAATTTTCTCAGTCAAAATCAAAATCCACTGAACCATGATACAGTCTCAAGTTATCCCTTTGGAGATTCATAAATCTTTGGTTAATTTGAGCAAAGATACCCTCTAGGGGGATAATACTCCTAATGGAATTGACAAAACAAGTGGAAAATGTCTTTTCCAGTCAGATTCACACAATTCCTTATTCAGAAGGAATGAAGACACAACTGAGAGCTCAAGGCAAGCAGTTCTCTTGAGGTTTCTTAAGAACTGGAAGCTGTAATAATCATCTTAGTTATCAAAAGATGAGTATTTAATTGGACCAAAAATGTCCTGGATTTTAGAATCAGAGCATGCAATGCTAACTATAAACTATATTGATTCAGGACAGCTTTGTCATTTGGAGGCATATAAATAGGATCTTCCTAAAGCAGAAGAATTTTCTGTCCAAAATCTTTTTTCCAATTTGGATGTGGCAAAAATTAGTATATATAGACACAAACTGAGGAGCAGCCACTAATCAATAATATTTCTCCTTTTATTGCACAAAGGTTTCACCTTGTTCATGTAAAAAAGAAAGACCATATTTTCAATCCAAGGATATTTTCTCATTGGAGAGTGTTATTCAGAAGACTTTCTCTCCGTCTCTGAAGCAAGATACCTAGCTCCGCACCAAATAAAACAGTGCCAGATTTGTTGCTGTGATGATGGGTCAGTCCTACAGCAAAGACCACAAGATAAAGCAGCTTGATATCCTGAATTGTAGTCCCCCAAGTCATCTACTTCTGGGCAGTAGGGAGGAGTGCAGTTGAAATTTTTAGCAGGAAAAAAGAACATTCCTTTAAGATGTAAAGGTAAAAAGCTCACTCAGTGTCAGGGTCAAATAAACCCAGCAAGTGGAATGAACTGTGCCCTTCAGTGTATTTGTGATCTTCACCAGGTTAATCAATACGAAAATATGACCAAAATCTTGGTATTTGGCAACATGCTGATTTTACTTGCCAATAGATCATTCAGTGCATATATGAAGCTTTTTCTGATGATCTTCAGAATGCAAGAATAAAATTCAAATTTCCTTGAATTATATCTTCAAAACAAACAGGTAAAATACATTTTTGACAATCTTATTTCAAAGAACAACCACAGGTTTTCAGCATCCTATACCTTTCCTCTCACTGGAATAAAATATTGAAAGCTACAAAGCACTTTCAAACAATATTGCATTTAAACCCCAAATCTCAGAGCAGCAAGGACATAGAGTTAATATAGCCAAAGCATTCTTAACACCACATCATTTTTCCCAGTCTGTGTACACTGTCTGCATGCCAATAGGTCTCACACAGCAAAGTCTGCCTGCATGGGATAAGTCTCTAGGACAGCTCTCAGAGCTGTTGGAATGATCAGGCAGGAACTTTTTGCTGTTAGGTCACTAATTAAACACCAGCCTCAAGATAATAATGACTAATCTCTTCTAGCTAGTGTTTTAGTATCATGTGCAAAGCAGGGCAGTGGTTTCAGTCCTGTTTCTAGCAGCCAGCAGCTACAGTCCAGAATGCACTTGCACACCAGGAAGTTTGTTTGTTTGTTTATTTGTTACATTGAAAGCCTCCAGAGACAGAAGAACGTAAAGGACTTGAAAAAGAAACTCCCTTGCCACACATAATTGTGGCATTTGCTAATCATGCAAAATGCTAGAATAGTAGCATGGGTAAGCTTCAGAACTATGCGTAGCCCTAAGTAGTTGTCCAATTCACTATCATGTCAGGGCAAGAAATTATACTCTAGTTCCCTTATACCAGGGCCCAAGAAAATCAGGCTTTTCTTCTATTGATCTGTGAAGAGGGTCAGGACCTACCTTCTCCCTCGCCTATCCCATTGCTCTGCAACAACACATGCTATGTCCTCTCTCATCCCCTGACTAAAATCCCCCTTCTACACCTTCAGCTGTGTTCCATCCCTTCCTCTTTGGGGAAGCAACAGCTTTGTCTTGATTTGGAGAAGCCCTGAGCTGGGTGTAATAGTCCTGACCTGCTCCTGTCCCACTTGAATGGAGAGCTCACCCACCCTGGACTGTGAATCTGTCACCCCAACCACCCCAAGTCCTGTCAGCTGTCAGGCACCACCAGCTGATGTCTGGCTACAGGATGTCCTCTGCCAGACCCTTTGAAAAGTTTTCATTATAGGAGTTCATAAAGTAATTATTCTAGGATAATAGCTTTGTATTGCAAAATGTGACATTAAATCCCACATCGACAGCCATAAAAGAAATTTCTGATCATGACTGTAGATGTATTTATAAATTCAATTTTAATCCCTTTGGCATTTCTTCTGGTATGCTGAGGGTTTTGGTTCTTTTTAATACAGCTTAAATTGCTAGAAAATTTGCTTCTGAAAACTTGACCTTGAAGTGAAATTCAAACCCTTACATGTCTAGACTGCACAGAGGAATGAGCTCCTTCCTCTTGGTAACTCCAGCATTTCTCAGAGGACTGCAGTTGAAGATAAAGGCAACTGGTGACAAGGAACAGTCAGACAAACGTGTACACATAAAATTCTTTCTGTCTGGGGGATTTCAGCTTTTTTCCTACATTCTTTTGATGAAAATATGGAAATTACAAGCTTCCAAAGCAGCCTGGACTTCCCAGGATTCTGGACCTCTTAAGAGATAAAGGCACTCAAGACCTGGTTAAGAAACGACCATTAAAAAACTCACAAGCTGTACCCTGCAAAAACTCACCTGCTTGAAAATTCTCAGTTATGTAAAATAAGACAAAGAACATGAGCTGGTTTTCAATACCAATGCTCTCAAATGACATCTTACAAGCATTTCATGAAAGAAATCCACTTGACTGTACAGCAGCTGTAGAAATTTACTTTGCAGGCACACATTAAGGCACACTGAAAGTCGTGCTCACCATTCCTCCCCAGTCACATGGAAGCTGGCTGCTCCTGCGGTCACACACGTGAGGCAGGAGAACTTGGCTGCAGCCTGTGGAAAGCTCACCCATGACATGTGAGGGTGGCTCTCTTCCAACCCCAGATTTCCCCCTGGCTTTTCCTTGCTCCAGCAAATGACTATTCTACAGTTATCTGCTTCTTAAAATATTTTCATTTGTTTATCCCTGCTATTTTGAACTACATAGCAAATGCTAAACCCGTCTCAGCACATACATAAAAGGGGACTTTTGAAAGAAAATCTCAGAGGAGCCAGGGTGTCCAGAACAGTCATCTTAGCGTTAAGGGAACCTTGTAGCATAAATCCTCACAGGCTTCTTCATTAATTAATTATCTGTAAGCATTTGATTGGTACCACTGGATATATTCAGAACACAGAAATGACAGATTGAGGAAGGAGGCAGCAGGGGTAGACCTTTTTCAGGAATGTTTTTTCTGTGGATGTTCCTATAACTTGGATGTTCCTATAACACTCTATCAACAAGCTCTCCTTTCCACACAACATCCAGGGTGCTTATGCAGGATACAGGTGTCTCATGCTTACTTTAGTCGATGTTGTTGGTATTCTTGGGGCTGCAGAGCAAGAAGAAACATAAGCAAACTCACCTTTGGGCCTCTTCCTGAGGCCACAAAGGACAATGGAAAAGTTCCTGTTGACTTTGGACATGTTTTCCTAGGCCACAATCATGGTGGGTGAAGGACTTCCTTCATAAGGCTTGGAGGGTCTGCTCCAGCAAAGGAGTGTTGGTGTTAGCAAAATCTTTACCAGCTAAAGGCCATGAAAATGCTCTTATAAGGTCTTTTATTACCTAAGGGTAAGTATCAGCCTTGTTGACAACTGTTTCCAACATAGAAAGGGAGAAGGCTAAACCTCATTAGACAAGAACATCACTTCTCACCTTTCTTCTTGCTAAATACGACTATGACCTAAAAGGGAGCATGTACCTTCCCATCTGAAAAATAAAAGTGACCAGCACAAATTAGGGCTGCCATGAGCAGGATTGCAAAGCATCTAGGTAAACGCAAATCTTCAAGTGAGTATAAAAAGTTCATTGTTTCAAAATCCCTCATTAAAGTACCTCTTTGCTACCACGACAAAAGAAACAATGTGCCTGCATTGAGGTGAACTTCCAAAGGACAGATCATGGTAGTGTGAGCAGAGCCGAACCTTTCCAGTTGGACTGGCAGATGCCTCCAGTGCTGGAGCTAAGAGCTGGCTTTTAGAGCTGCAGACTTAAAGATGAAACCAGGCCAGCCTGTCATGGTGCCCACTGCAAGGTCAGACAGACCTCTGACACTGGAATTTAAAGATGTGAGAGGTAGAAGGGAAGATACATGCTGGCTGAAATCTCAGCTTCTTACCTAAAAACTAGTCCCACCACACACAACAGGGACAGGGCTCCTTCCCCCTCCCATATCTCCTGGAGGACCTGAGAAGACTCAGAGCTTTGCCCTGTGGAAGTTTGTTGAATCCAAGACCTTTTAAACAATGCACTGTAGTTTCAGAGACAAGATGTGTTTTGGTTAAACTGCTTTGCCAGAAGGTTTCCAACTAGCTCCAATTATGGTGAGACCTTTCAAAACTCAACAGCCCCCAGTTTCTTGAGTTGTTTTGCTACTCTTTCTCCTGGTCTCTCCTTCAAACTTCAGCTGTGCCATATCGTCACTAACATTGTTCCCTTCTTCCTCTGCTGAACCCTCTAAATTGAAATCTTTTCTACAGTTTCCTTCTTTCCTAGTGAGCAGTATGAAACCAAATTTAACCTGTGTGATCACATTATTCAGGTTGTTCCTGACTACAACACAAGTGTCCCCATGCTTTCCAACCTATTGACTTTGGCTCTCAACTATCTGCTCAGCTTCTCATCCCAGAGCTTTATACTCACAGCAGGAGAGTGGTTCAGCCTCTGACTGATGTGGAATTGTCTCTATTTCACCTTGTATCACCTGCAGCCTGAGACAGGGACTGAAGCCCCACCGTTTGCATGCCTGTGAGCAGAGCATCAGTCACGGGGCAGGCTCTGCACTGGAAAGTTGGGGGTGTCTCATGGTACAGCAAGAGCAGATAGCGAGCAGGGGGGTTGCTGATCCTGTCTGTCAGTGTGCTCAGGGCCTGCATGCACCTACAGCATGCAGTTGTAGCCAAGTTATTCTGAACAACTTAGGTTGCCATACCCTAGCCTCTTCCTCTGTTTATGGCCTTGTTTTTCAGCTGGGCCTTTTGGAGTGTTGAGATTTCCCTGCCTCAAGTGTGAGTCATGACAATATTTAAGTGAGCACAAAATGCCTGTCTTCCCAGATCAAGGCACTTCTCCCCACATGTCTGGGCTCAGAGTGATTAGGCTCAGGGAGTGAGCTGTGCTCTTCTAAAGAGAGATGATCATCAAATTCAAGGTTGAGTTGGAGGACGGTTTGCTTAAGCTATCTTTTCAGCTAATTTCCAGCTGATTCACACCTTAAGTGCATAAGGCACTCTGTATGTTTATTTAGAATTTGTATGTACAATTTGTGTTAGGAAATATGATCCATTTGTCTGCCAGAAAGTATCTGGGAAATGTAAGCTTAATGTAAAGACATAAAAACATTGCTGTGAATGTTTTCCAGAAGCAGTTAAGGAGTTTGCACAATTTGCTTCAGAAGCATTACTTTATACCTCCTGAGTTATGACAAATAGGTAATAGCAAGGACATTCTAATGAACAATAGCTGCTATGGAAGTAAATAATATTTGCTCTTAAGCTAAGCCAGGTAGGTTATGTTCTGAGTGCCTGGTGACAAGCCCTTGTAAGTATGTATAATAACTGCCAAAGGCATAACTTCCAGAGGCAGTAATGTGTTCTCAAAGGGTGCCATATTTCTTAATCTTTCCTGATTTTGCCAGGATTTTTCTTATATACACATTATTACATCGAACATACTGATAAATACTATTTGTAGACAGAAACACTTTAAGCTAGTCATAGCAATCAGTGGTTACAAAAGCTTAGCAACATTACAGACCTTAAAGCAGTACAAAAGTCACTGATGCCAGAAAGTATTACATATTTTACAGTAGAAACTCATTAGATTACACTCCTCATGCTCTCCCCATGCCCCCCCCCCAAAAAAAAAGAAAACCAAAAAACAGCCCCAACCCCAAAAAACAAACAAAAACCCCAACAAAAACAAACAAACAAAAATACCCAAACAATAAAAAAACTCCACAAATCTAAAAACCAAATCACAAAACTACTTTGACTTTATTTTCAACTACTGTTATGAAATCAGTCCAATTACCTTTTGTCAGGAGACAATTATGGGTCATAAGATCATAAGAGCAACAGTTGAATGTATTTAATGGCACTATAAATATCTTTCAAGCAAGAGAACACCTGATAAGTAAGCAGTAGAGAAGCAAAGTAAAATGATGTTTTAAGGATATTGGAGATTGTTTTATATATACTCTGCTTTTGCACATAATGCTGTTTCTCACAGGTCTTTCTCTAACTGCATTCTAGAGCAATTTACCAAGGTTTTATCTCTGTTCACCTTTGTGTTGCATACTTCACATGCCACCACTGCTCAACACGTGCTTAACAGTGTGGTGACAGGCTGCAGGTGCCAGAGCTTCAGCCTTTAGACTCTTGCTGAACTCCTAAATGCAAGGGAGCCACTTATTCATAAACTGCAAATGGGCACATCAAAACATGCAGCCAGTAAAAAATCTGTGCCAACTGTTGCTGAGTACATTTTTTCAGAAACTTTTCCTCCTCACCTTGCTCATGGCATTTGGTATACTGATAGCTCATTTCCAGTAATAGCGGCTCCAGTGTTTGTCTTACGTGACTGGGTCACACATGCATAGCCTCCCCAGCCTGTCTAATTCCCTGCATTTATCCCTTCTTCTAGCCTGGATAGCTTTTTTACATTGACCCAGTTTTTCCTTTTTTTTTTCTCTTTTTTTTTTCCTTTTTAGTTGTTGATGTTGTTGTTGTTTGGTTTGAATTTTTTATTCAGAAATTTCTGCACACTTTGATTCATCTGAGGGCTTACATCAATCCTTTATCTGTGCTCAGGCTCAAAACTGCTCTGGAGATACAACTCTGTGCCTGTTACCCAGCTCTGGGTCTGGGTACACAGACTAGCCCAGTCCTTTAAAGACTTCATTCAATTGAAAGTCCTTTAAAATAACCAGTTCCCTAATACCAAGGTTGGCTTCTCTTTTCTAGACATGCAAAGCAGAGGAGTTGACAGAAACTTTAATTTCCGAAGATTTCATTCCCAGTTTTAATTTCAGGTGTATCTAAATCCTGGTGTCTTCAGTGGGAAGGTTTCTGACATAACTCAGAGTATTACTTGTTTCAGCTGAAGTATCAGCTCAGTATCATCCTCTAGCCTTGATGATGAATGCCACTGACTTTGAGGACTTACCTTTCAGCAGACATGGGAGGTTACAGACAACCTTTCTCAAGCTGAACCCAAACTTTTCCAGCTGTCAGTTCTATACAGTGAGAAAGACGCCACTTCTCCACAAACATAGAACTTCTGGGTTGTCTGGTCTCTTGACCTATGCATCTATAATGCAGTAATTCTCCTCTGACAGTACAAAGTTGATATTCATATCATGATGTTCAGGGAAGCAGCTAGAGGGTAAAGTTAAGGGGGAAATATATGGTAGTCTTAACTGATCGACAAGCAGTGTTTTATTGCATTGAAGAAGAAGCAAGTTCGCACTTACTGTGAGTTCTATTGTCAGGTCTATCAATAGCACTGCTACACACTTCATGAGAAAAAGTAATGAGTCTGACCTCTGGCTATTATTTGCAAGGCTCCAGTACTTGCAATTGAGACAAAGTCTTGGACAATGTTATCTGTCTAACATATAATTGTGTTTCCTAAAAGTTTTGCTATGGGGCCCATCATTTGCTACAGAGATTTTCAAGAGGACCCTGGAACAGAGCTTATCTGTCAATAGCTACTGCAATTCTTTGAGCCTCTGTTGTGAGGCATTGTGCTGTTGTCTTTTGAGTATCTTTTAACACCAGGTTTAAAATTGTTCAGCTACCATTAATTACTTGCCTAAGATCTGAGTCACCAATGTTGTACATCTGGTGCTGTCATTCACTTTACAAAATAGTGAAAGATTATGAAATATTACTGCTCTGATGGGTAACAAGCCAAGAGATTCATTCTATTATTCATCCTAAGACGCAGCTCTCTCTATTACAAAAAAAGCAGAATTCAGCTGACATAACATTAATTTGCCTTAAAATTCCTCTGATGACTTCTGCTGGTCCATATGTTATGGATGGCAAATACCCACTTTGCTCCATGAGTTGAAGTGCAAGCTCACAATTTGGTGTAGAGAAGTTTAAACTGTAGGCAAGCTTTTCATTGACTAATATAGTGAAGGGAAATAATTTTCTATATCACAGTTGTTCGAGGTTTTGCAGAGCATTTTTGAACATACCTACCTTTTATAATCAAAACAAGGGTATGCCTACACTGCAGTCAGTAACCTTGCTTCTCCAACAGCAAATTATAGAGCTCCATGCTGCTTTGTCTGCCCATACCCCAACTAGCTCACATGGCTGACAAGTAGCACAACCCTGGCTGACAAACTACTCTTACAAATCTAGCAGCATTGTTGAAGACCAACCAGACTAGCGGTATGAAAGTTTAATTTTTCCACAGAGCAATTTTTCCTTTGATTTCAGTGCTGGCTTTTAATGGTCTGTTTACACTGTGCTGAGTAATTATGATGTTCCTTTAATCCAGGTCCAGATGCTCCCTTGCATGAGTCCTGTGTCACCCACACACATATCACAACTTCTTCATTCTGAGCCAGTTTCACATTTTACCCTCGTGCTCAGCAGTTGCTGTCAGCACTGTCATTCCCTGCTGCCAGCTTTGAGCCCACTTAGGGGGGCCAGATGACATTGTAGCAGATGTTACCTCTTAATAAAGGAGAGAGATGACATATATTTTCCTATACTAGAAGAAAGGATGACCAAACATATATGCAAATAGCACTGAAGGATATTTCATCCTTTCATAAATAACAAGCAAATTATTACAGTGTCTTGAGAAATTGAATTCAAACAAGAAATATTTACATCACCATTCTTTGCTCTGATCCTCCTGTGTTACAATTCTCCTTGGGAGTCTGCCTTCCTAACAGAGACCTGTGCTGGTATAAGCACTTTATAAAAGCACTTTACAAAAGGACTTTACAGAGACATCCACTTCTCGCTTGCTATCTGGGTTGCTATAAAGCAGTATTCATGAAAGAGTGTTAATTCTAAGCAAAAATCAGAACAGCTTCTGCTTTCTTCTTTTAAAAATGAAGAGTTTTTTTTATTGATGGAAAACAGGCACATATGCCTAAGGGAAACCATCAATTCCACTGTGTGCAGCCAGTGGAATATTTGAAACCAACAGCAGCCACGAGATACATGGGTAAGAGGGCCATTGTGCCTAGGTTTGCATGAAACATGACAGTTGCTTTTGCATAAAGGTTTCTTTTTGTGTTTCACTGCTACCTGATTTCTCAGTGGTCTTTTTTCTTCTAGACAAACACTGGACAATCCACTGCTTCTCTAGTGTCATAATCATCTCTGGAATTTAAGATTATTATGTTACTTACAGTAATTGCCCGTCCCTTTGTTAATGACTACAGTTATACACAGACAAAAAGCCTTTCATGTACTTACACAATCTGCTAGGCACAGGGCAGTATGAGGCAGGGTTCAAAGTCCAGCTGACGCTAATTCCACACACTAGCAATTTCTGCAGCATCTGTTCTTTGAGGATCTTGCTGAGCCTCCCTATATTACCATGAAAGTTACATGAACCCACCAAATAGAGTAGCAGATAATCTCTTACCACCTATATAGTACTCCTTGCTTAAGGAGGGCACATTCTCCGAAGAAAACCATAACAATCCCGACTATTGCTTTTCCTGCCACACTGGCAGCCCCCAGAGCTACCAGGAAATTATGAAAGACTTAGTTCTGAGGAAAGAGTACTTTCAATAATGAGAGAAAAAGACTTGATACACATCATTTCAAGTGAGAAGAGATGTATCCAAAACTAGCTGGTTTACCAAAATGTGAATCAGATGTTGAAAACTTTGAGAACTCCCCAGACTCAATGGGCAGAACTGAGTTTTGGTTCCCAACTGCTTTGATCGCAACTGCTCGCAGTGCTCACAAGACTACAAATAACCTTCCCAAAACCACATCTACAACACAGTCTTCTGCAACAGCATTAGCCTACTATACACACACACACACACACACACACACACACACACACACACCCCATATGTCCTTTAGATTAGTCTTGGCTACTGCTTTATCTAAGTTGAAATAGAGGTTCCTCTATTTTACTTACCCAGGCACGTCAGCCAGACTAATGAATGCCAGCAGGTTTGTACACATTCTAACACAAGCCATGTTAGAATGTAATCTAGGTGTAACTTATCATGAATATGGAAGAAAATAATATAACTCAGAGGAAGGCTTTTAGGGCCGATCTATGTAAAATGTGTGGGAACAATAAGCATTTCCCAGAGCAGGACTGTGTGCTTTCCTCAGTTATATCCTAGCTCTATGATAAAAAGAGACATGGTTGTGACCCCTCTCCCTTACACCTCAGAGTCTCTCTGCAGGGCAAAAGGAAGTCAGAAAATACACCACCAAGCTTCTTTAGTTGGCAAAATACACCTGTATTGCAAACATAATTGTGAAATGCCTGGGTCTTTTCCTGGGAGCTGCCACATCTCTCCAACTTCTCATAAAGTCATCTGGTATCAGAAAAACTCTGCAGCCCTCAGTGCATAGCCTTTTCATTAGGGGTGAACAATCTTCAGCCTTCAGGGAGGCATGATCCCTGCTATGGCAGAGGCCCTTAAAAAAAGAAGCAAATACCTCATCAGAGGGGAAGAGATAAAATCCAGATGCTGATACCTACTGATGTAAGCAGCAAATCTATGATAATGCAGACAACAGAAAGTCTTTGAAACTATTACATAGAACAGCTCTCCTAGTGATCTTGTAAAAGAAAGGTGTACACTAACATGTAACACCGAAGCATTTCTCTACCAATGTCACTTCCCAAGCACAGCCTGTGACAAGAAATCCAGTCTCTGGGCTGCTTTTGTTTCTCATTTTGAGGTTATTATTCCAAGTGCAATCCCCAGCAATGAGGTAACAGGGATATTGTTGTTTCTCTGTGGGAGACCTCACAAGCAACTGTTTTGGAATATATGAAATTGTTCTCTTGAAAATCAAACATAGTGTAGTGTTGGGTTTGTATTTAAGATGAGTGCTAAAGGACCCTGGTCATAAATGACCAGAAACAACTCAAACCAGGTTTAAGCCTTCTGATTTCCTTGACCCACCCTCTTCGCCCACTACATAAGTGAAACTATTTCTTTAGGGGAAGTATGCCACCACTCCCAAAGCTCCAGCATTTCACAGCTGTCTCTGGTGCAAGAAGCATTTCCACAGCAAGAAATGGGAAATTCTCCTGGAGCTCGCATTTTAACATTTCGATGACACTGTGGTCTGACAAATCTGAGTATGTTGCCTGAATTTTTTAAAACCTATTTTTTAAACCTAGAGTAGCAAATTAAGCAGTGGAAATTCCTAAGCACCATAACCTAGTTTTCTGTCAGTGCAGTTGTTGATATCCAGTGAGGGTGCTTACTGCTGCTTGTCCCTGGGCCATGGGCCTTCTTTGTGCCAAGCTGGTATTTGTCTCCTTCTCCAGGCTTCTATTGCCTCCAGAGACAAACACTTCCTCCAGAGCATGATTCAGGGCAGGACCTTCTGCCTCTCTGACTCATCTGCTCTCCACTGACAATCAGAGACAGCAAGGAGATTGTCTTCCCCTGGCTATGGCGAGCTTCTACAAACGCTCTGCTCAAAATTGTTTCTGTTGGTCCACCATTTTCCTAATGCCTTTTTATAGTGACTTCTAAAATCATCTCACTTTCTGAATAAGTTTTACTAATCCTTTTGGAAAGGTCTGAAACAGCATCTCAAATTACAGTGACAATTCTAAAAGTTTCTTCTAAAAGCAAACATTTACCGATGCACACTTAGGTGCATTCTTTCTTAAACGTTATTTTATGATAAAGGATAACAATAAAGTAAAAACATGTCAAGGTCCTTCTGAAAGGCTAGACAACTGTCTGGGTTATTGACCACTCCTCCCACCTTTGTGTCATCAGTGAACTTGCTGTCACTGGTGAATAAGTTAAACAATACTGGGTCCAGTATAGGATCTTGGGGGACACCACTAATACTAGTGACAGGCTTCCAACTAGGCCCTGTGCCACTTATTACAACACTCTGGGATCTGCCATTTAGCCAGTTCTCATTCACCTTACTGTCCACTCATCCAGTCCACACTTCCAGAGTTTGCCCATGAGTATATTGTGAGAGACACTGTCAAAAGCCTTGTTGAAGTAGAGGTAGACAATATCGACTGCTCTCCCCTCATTCATTCAGGTAGTTTTACATTGTAGATGGCAATCAGGTTGGCCAAGCATGATTTACCTTTAGTGAATCCATGATGACTACTCCTGATCACCTTCTTATCATTCACATGTATAGAGGTGGCCTTTGGAATGAGGTGCTCCATCACTGTTCCAGGGACTGAGGTGAGGCTGATGGGATAATGGTTCCCTAAGTCCTCCTTCTTGCCCTTTTTGAAGACTGGGGTAACATTTACTTTCTTACATTTCTTTACATATTATATAATTTTTATATATGCATATATATATATATTTGCAGGCAGACATGCATTTCTCTAGACAATGCTGTATGGGATGCTGTGTCTCTGCCTGCCAGCTGCCAGGTAGTGGATGTTAGAGCCTGGCTCCTCCTCCCAGGAGCAAGAAAGCTGCCAGTTTTCAGTGCAGGGCTGACTTTCATGGAAGATTGTCCTTGAAAGAGATTAGGAAGAATGAGGATAACTAACCTGATCATAAGTGGGTCACTGAATTGTGTTATGATTGAGCAGGTATTATAGAAATGTTTTCTTTTAGTTAAAATTCCAATACCACAGGAACAACTGCCATTTCATGGATTCATTTTTTATGTGTAATATTTGACTGTAAGAGGACTAAAAAGAAAATCAGTTCTTCTTCAGACCCACAAGCTTTCGACACTTTTCTATGATAAAATGCTATTACTGAAGCACATTGTTTTAAGGCAACTTGCTTTCCTAGAACCATCTAGGAATTTAGAAATAGTCAAGCATAAGACAAAATATCAAAATGACCATTAGGTTCACCAATCAAGCTAAGCAAGAACAGAAGCTTTTGAAATCCTTTATGGAAAGAAGGCAGTCCACAGAGTCATGACTTACAGTTCTGTATTTTAATCCCAAAGCCTGATTTTGCAAATTTTAAATTTTTATGCGATTAACCATGCTCACAGAAGACTGTTTTCGGAGACTCACAGAAGGTTGTTTGGGGGGAAACCTTATTAAACTATCAGTAAGACATGTATGCCTTAATATGCAGTATAGAGTAATTAAGACAAAATGTCCTTATTAATTGGGTTATAAGGTGAGCATATATTTGGACTATTAACAGTATTTGGTTTTATGTCATTATTTTCCTTGAGAAATAATATTTTGCAAAATAAGCTATTTGCAAAAGTGAGTGAAGCCTTGCAATAGGTGTGTAGTCATTAGTCCCACTTCAGGACAAAATGTCATGCTCTGTACACCAGCACAGAGGAATAACAGGACCTTGCTACAGCAGCACAGAAACTTATTGTCAGGCTAGAAACAGGACCAGGGTAATGGGACTCCTTGGCACACATATTATGTGCAGAGGTTCAGTCTTGAGTCTTCCCTCACCACTTAAGAGGAGCAGAAATAAAATCAAAAATGCCACCAATCTCCAGTCTATGCACTATACTAATATACTAGTCTCTCAAATGGCAATACTCTCCTTCCTTTGGATCTTCAAACTGGTCTGGCTTTTCCTTCCCTCACCAACTGGAAACAAATGGCAAAGCTCAGCCGTGGCTATGTGGTGACAGCAGGACGACACTAGGCACAGATTCAGTCTAATCCTGAGCATGGTCTGGCTGCCTCACAGCTCATGAGGAGTATCTGTGAGATTCTCATGGCAATTTAAGCAATCTGGCCTGTAAGCAGCACATTCTTGTTAACAGCAGGAGCACAGATCTGGTTTCCACAGTCACCCCGTTCAGCCCCTGGCATAATGGCCATTATGAAATCAACCTGAAATCAATAACATTTAATACAAGATAGTATAAAAGTATGTAGAAGGGCTGGCAGGGAAATTCTGAGATTAAGTTCCAACTTTTCTAGCTATCGGTACAATTATAGGGACTTAAGATGAAACAGACATTTAACATGACTTCACATACCATATCTAGATTTCTTAGTGCAATTCTGCATTTCTCAAGACCTTTCCAAATAGAAGAATGAAGATCAGCTCTATGGGCCTAGAAAATTTCGTATGGAAAAAAGGGCTAGTTTACACTGTGAGAGAGCAGAGATGTGTAACAGTACATAATCATTTTAGAGCAGGGAATATGGTGAAGCAAAACAACAGGAAAACTAAAGTACACACATGGTTATCAGTATGAAATCTCATTTACTTCCCCCAGTGTAATTTATTCATTTCATAGCATAAGGGTACATCAAGAGAAACATGGGAAAATGTTTTTTATCAGAGTTCAATCAGTGTTGTGGAAAAAAGAAAAAGACAACTTTATCCTTTAGGCACTGCTTCTTAATTGTGAACACTGTCCAACATTCTTATAACAATGCTCACTGCAACTTCTCAAAAATAATTAGTGTGGATGATGTTCACAATTATCAATTTTAAAAAGGCCAGAGGAACTGGGATGCCAGTGTGAATCCTAGTCTCCTACTGCACAACATCTGAACAGTGCAGCAGACCAAACCAGATGCATCACTGGGCAGGCTGTGGCTGTCTCTGTTCATCTCATTATTCTGCTGACGGCCAGTTATGTCCTCCACATCTCCCTCCCACTCACACAGTCTTGGGGAAACAGGTATATGATAAGGACAGTTTCTCTTTGTTGAATATTTCATGGTAGTTGGGGAATCCAGTCACTCTATTTCCTTCCTCTGTGTCCAGTGTAATGAAAGGGAACTTCAGGGCAGCAGAGAATAATGCCCAAAGAATTTCATTCCCCACTTTTTTATACCTTTTAAAAGTTTTTAAAACTCTACTGCATAAGGATAATTCCATTTTCTACCAAAAGAGCATTGCTGCTGACACTGGCAAAGCATTGAGTATTCAACCCCTGCTTTTATCTAGTTCCCCTCTGTAATCTCCCAGATAAGAGCAAGCAAAGCATTTTATTTGTAGACCTTTCATATCCCTCCTGGGAAATTAAAAGGTGCACAAATCCACCAAGGATTACTGGGAAGCTTAAGGGAGAAATAACGAAGGCTTGTTAGTGAGAAAGGAAGAAGACTCTGAGGAACCTGAGGACAGAACTGTAAGAAAAGTCAGCAATGACTGAACTGCTCTGGAGAGTAGGATATTCAGCCAATGACAGTGAACAGATCATTATGTATGTGGCCTTAAGGGACTCCACCCAGAGGAGATAAGAAGGGAAAGTTTCTGAAAGACAGGAGGGAGACATAAAGTTTCTCATCCCTTTCTTTTGGATTCAAGAGGAAGGAGAAACCCTGTACCCTACGGACAGTTCCATGTTGAAGGATGGCATTAACTCATCAGGCCTGCACAAATGCTGGGAAGGAGGGTCAGGTTTTTCATCTGAACTTCATTTGAAGGAAAGAATTTACTTTGAAGAGCCACACAAATTTGGCATCCCTTCATTTTTATTGTTGCAAGTTATTTGCAACGGAAATAAAGAACAATGACAGAGAGGATATACTCAGTTTTCTAAGGAATTCATTATTATTTATAGCTGAGGAATGAACACCAACATGTTTTACACTTCCCGCTTCCAGATGCCCTGTGTTAAATATCCATGTTGCCCACTGCAGCCAGTGTGGCCCTGGGCTGCTGGGCAGTGCAGTATTTCCCAGGAGTTTAAGTGACTCACTTGGACTTGGGCAGCAAGTGCTTCCAGCAGAAATGAGCTCCATCAGCCCACTTTACAGTGCCCAGAACTGCAATAGACTGAAGGAGTAGAAGAAACAACTGGACTGTGTATAAAGGAGGCTGAGAATCTGGGAAAAAAGACACTGGGAGATGAGAGGCAAAATGAAAAGCTGAAGAATATCAGTTGAGAAACATCACCTCCTGGTACTATATTCCCTATTTTTAGCACTACTGGTTGTTCCTAGTGCTCTAAAGCTCACCCATCCCAGATCCATTTCAGGCGGGTCTCAAACCTTGAGGTTTTAGTGTTGAACAACACTGATGTACATGGTTCAGGCAGGGTCCTATGTGCTGAGACAGGCCAAAAGGAGAAGTTACTCCTTATGTGTCTGTCTATAATGAAATGAATCTGAGAATTCAAAGAGTGTGTTTTTGAATAACATACAGCCATCAGTGAAATATGAGTATATTTTCCTAAAACCTTAGATGACAACTTTTGAACTTGAACACAGACTGTTATTAACCTTATTATAGCTATATGTATATAATGAATAAGGAATCCAGAGATTAATGTTTTCCCAGGTACACCAAAGAGGTGAACAGGTCATCTTCCCCTGTACCACTTATCATTGCTCCATAAGCAGGAATCATGACTGAATCGTAAGAAATCAGAGAAAGTCACAGTCAATACTGAACATACTTTCGTTTCCAAATAGCTAATTTGAGGAAAATCAAGAACTAGCTGACTGATGATGATGATGAAATACTTCCAGTTAATTTGCAACCAAGCAGGAAAAACAATTTTAACTGGAGACAAATATTCTTGGATGAGAAGTTCAAGATAATTCACACCAAGTAGTGTCAAAAGGGATGGATGAGGTGTTAGGTGCTCATAAATTTTCAGTTATGAAAATTTCAGAAGCATGTCAGTGTTTTATTTTTTACTAAAACAAAAAGTAAGGTAATTCATTTAACTATAGCTGGCATCAGTTTCAGACATAATTATGGCAAATTGGACTTGAAGTTTGTGACTAACAAGAAGATTGCACTAGGAATTTATGACTAACAGGAAGACTGGGGTGAAAGGGGAAAACAGATTTTGCCAGAAAACTTGACCCCACATTCCAGTGAGATTTTACTTCTGTTTGATAAAGTTATCAGCACTGGTATACAAAATTCTGTACAAACTTGTGAGAAAGAAAATGTACCTGTAGCCCTCCATCCCCACAGGCAACACTATGCCTGTCAGAGAATGGCGTGGATGTGGTTTCACAAGTGCTGTGGAGTTGGATTGCAAATTCAGTTTGGTCACTAAGGACCAGAGTGGTGGACTGCCACTCTTCACGGCATGGATGTGGGGTGCTTTCACATAGTTACAAAATTTAAAGTAGGATGGAATATGGAAATGCATTTTGCTGCCAAAGTTCATATTGACACAAGAGGCTTTGGCAACAGCAGAAGAAAGGAAAAAGGATGGAAATAAGTTGAAAATTGCAAATTAACAGTTACGTATAGGAACATGTTGGTTGATAAGAAAAGAACTGTGTGGAAGTCACACACATTGTCAAATTTTTAGCAGGTTCATAAACCTTTCCTCCTTTGACTAAAAATCTTGGCTAATAAGCAAAAGTCTTAGAGGTGCATGCACAGCTGGGCAATGAGCTTTTCAATGTACAATTGATCCAAAGCCCAGAGGGGAACAGCCCCACAGGGACTGGGAAATAAGAAAATACAGGAGACCTTATGGTGCTCCCTGTAGTTGGCAATTTGAAAAACCCAAGCCAGAAGAGATCTCCAGGTGCCAGCTGAATCTGAGAGAGACCTATCACAGATAAGACTTGAGGTACTCCCCCTTTAGAGGAGTGGAGACAGCTGACCTGGCTGCTGGTTGTGAAGGAATTCATCACTAGATTCAGACATGCTGGTAATGCAGCAGCAACAGACACTTTCTGCATATCTCAGTGAAGAATTTACTTGTTATTTAAAAAATTACTAATGCTATTTTGCCTTTACAGACAACTGCACCATGGCATGATTTCTCCAGGCACTGATTTGTGAAATGCATAAGATAGAAAGATATATATACAGCCAGTGATTATGGGACAAAAAAGTAACCTTCAGGTTCCACTTGCAGTACAAATATGCCACAGTAATCAATAAAGGCCTGTTAAATATTAGTGAAGAGAGAACCAATGGGAAAGTAGCATACCAGAAAGATACCACTTAGATTTCAATGAACTGCCAAAACCTTTCTCTTTTTAACCTGTGGCCTCCAGAAATTCAATATTGTTTGGCATTGTAATTTCTCTCCATTATTTACATACTTACTCCTTGAATGCCTGCAGCAGTCTGACAGGAAACATTAGTGGAAAAAGATATTTCTGAAAAGACTTTTTTTGAAAGAACACAATTCAATAGAGTTATGTAGAAATTGTGATTCAAGAGGGCCACATACATGCTTACATTTTTATTTGTAATCACAAGATCAGAAGGAGAATTTTAAAAGGGGTGGGTTTTTTTCCAAATAGAGTTTTAGTCAAGAAGTGGAGGAAACTGACTGAAACCAGTGAAAAACAGTGTATCTGACCAGTATTGTCTTGTTACCTCGGGTTCCCTCTTCTGACTATTCTTCCAACTATTCCATCTATTTAACACATGCCCAGACCACAGAGCACAGTGTAGCAGTGAATGCCTCCAGATTTGAACAAGCTTCCCCAGGCAGCACAAGAAGCAGGCTGTGCTGCAATTCAGACTCCCACTCTGGAGAGGTCAGGCTTGCCAGCAAAGGGTCACAAGGACTCCCTGACATGAGACTGAAGATGTCCACAGCAATCCTACAAGTCTGGAAGCCCTCAGAACATGGGTCCTGTCCCTACATGACACTAACATAGACATATTATGTTATAGTCCTTTCAAAATTCAAGATATTTTGAAGAATTAAATCTGCCTTACAAGATGCCTCTTTTCTCACATAGATCCTCTGCTTCAGAGGAGAGAGCAACTTTTCAAGAGGGAATAGTCTCCATTCAGTTGGGTCTCTGTGATATAATTAACCATTATCATGATGCAGATTAAGCCCCAGAAGATGGTACAGTCACATATCATTGCTCATTAACTACCAACAGCAAAGCAAACCAAAGCCTTACTGGCAGGTTTTTTAATCTGGATAATTTGATATTTAACTGCTAGGAAATGTACCCTCAGAAAAAAATTGGCAAGTCAGGGTGGTCACCAGAGAGCAGTATGCTAAAAAAAACAAACCAAACAAAAAAACAACAAACAAACAAAAAAAACCAAACCAACAAACAAAAAACAAGTCATTATTCATAAACTGCTGTAGTGCTACTGAACGTGGCTCTGCTGGTCCACATAACCTCAGGCTCTCTCTGACAAGGCCAGACCTGCCGGGTCTCCATATCTAATAAGTGAGCTGTGCTGCCTACACACGTTTTTCCCACAGGTGCTGTCCCACAGGCTTTTCCAATCTATCCACCCCTGCACGGTCCTTGACCAGTGCAGTTTTACAGCATGAAATTTCACATAAATTATTGCTCACTACTGATAGAGGACCATACTACCATTTTTATCCAGGACAGGTGCCAGAGTACTGCTCAGTCTAAGTGGGGAAGTAAGGTAGGAAGGAAATCATGGGAAGCAAATCACAGACATTAAAAGCCTCCTTTAAAGACTCATCTGCGAGCATTTGCACTTATCCAGTGATGACTACACAATGAAAAGCTCATTTGATTAGGAAAAAAAAAAGGTTGGATCTGACAAATCCATGTGACTAAGAAAAACAAGTCCTGAGGAGGCCGTTCCTGCTACAGTACAAGAAAGCACATTGTGAAACCACCATGGTGTGGGTGGGAGAAGCAAATTCCAGAACTGCGGATGGTATGTGGCAGCATATTGATCACTCCCTGACAGCACTGCCCCAGCTCCACACAGGCAATTTGCTTGAAGGAGACAGAAAACAGAGAAACAAGTACTCCTGTGGCACAGGAACTATCCTGGTCAGTTCATCACCTGCATGAAGTTGTCCATCATGGCTAAGGTTGTTTAGTTTCTTCAAAAACTCTCCATACTCTGGGGCTTTGGGCTTTGAGACTATAGAAGCAGCAAAAAGGACTTTCCAAACCAGCTGTTAAATTGCAATATAATTACTTCAGCTCATTATATAAAAGTAAGAGGTCTGTTTTTATAATAATGTAGAATCTTCTTTTTTTTTTTTTTTTTCCTAAAGCCCTATGCAAACTTTCAGCCATGTAACACTAAACTTTGGAAGGGTTGACATTGTTCTTCATAACAAAAACCTGGGATAGGGAGCCTTTTCTAAGACGAAAGGCCCACACTTCAACCTTTGCATGATTTTCAGCTGTAAAAACAGCCTTCACACTCCTCTGGAGAGCTATTAAGCAGGTTTAGCAGTAGAGTGCCTCAAAAGGAATTGCCTTGATAGACCAGAGTGCCCACAGCCTTGTTTTAGCTCATACTGCGGGAGAAACCTGAAGTGAATGCTGCTAAAGGGCCATCACACACTGCTAAGTGGAAATAGGAACAGATTCAAGCACAGACATAAGCCTTCACATGACTGAGGAGCATGTGAAATTTTTGCCCACATTGCACGCTTAGTTTGGCCCAAACCTCCCAAGTCAGGCACCTAGCTTTCAAAGCCTGAGTTCAAACACTTAAGAGACTTCAAGAAGGCAAATTGCATCTGAAATTATTGCTGTGCCTTCTGGGAGACCTGTGGTGAGTTCTGGACCTGCCTCTGATCCATTCAGACCGCCTAAAGAAGCAGACTCCTCTGCAACATATCTTCAATATACTTGATGCTCTGGATCTCCAGAGCCTGAGGTAGATTTGAAGTTGTGCAGAGATAGTGACTGGATGCTGTCCTTGGTCACACACACATAAGTTAGGAGAAACATATTCTGCTTCTCCTGCCATGTCTTGTCTTACTTGCCTGCCTGGTGGTCTTCAGAGTTCCCTGAAGCAAAAGAACAGCATTTCCTATCACTCTTCCCAGACCTTTGCAGATAGTCACACCAAAATTATTTTGTTAATGTGCATTAGCAATGGGCCTTACTGGAGAGAAACATGTGCCATGAACAGTGACAGGGAACTTGAGGATGATGGAACATCCCCAGCTCAAACCTGATATTGTCAATGCAGACCAAAATGCAGGCTCTGTCATCTTTCCCCCAAACTCTGTGCAAAGCAGGTAGAAGTACTATTCTTCTGCTTCTAGTTGGATCAGGCAAACAAACAAGCAAAGTTCAGTCATTTAATTTTTTAAAAGACAATTTTGCAAAACAACTATTCCACAGCAATAGAGATGATGTTTCATTTCAATATATCAGCTATATAAGGGTACCCTGACCTATTTTTGTAAGGATGAAAAATTAAGCTTTGTGGCAGTCTGTTTGTGTTAGGCAATTGGACCAGCTGACATAATTATCAAATGCCATTTAACATGGATGCCTCACAATCTGGGTGACAAAATTAGAACATACTGACACAGATTTTCAGATTTCAGGCACCAAGCTGTGGCAATGTGGATTCAGACCTCTGGATAATACAAGCTCTCCATACTTCAGAAAAGATACTGACCTTTTCATGTTTTAAACCAGGTGATAGAGCTAGGAGCAAAAGATCAGGCAATATTTCAGGTACACAAGTTTTTGAATGGAAAGAATGGAAAGCAAACTCATTCTACTCGACTGATGGTGAGCACCTGCAGACTGAGTCACATCCCGGTGCAGAGCATTGTTCTACAGCATGGCTGGATGAATAGAAAAAAGTTGTTTGCCTCTTTTACATGACAGGGTCCTATTGAGAAACAGAACAACCATCTATTAAGCTTTATTTCTTTGCCTAATCACTAGACTGTGTTTTCTGTATTGGAACAGATCAGTGAAGAGCATGAGAGCTGAAACATAAACACCAAATGGTAGGACATTTCCTCCAATAGCACTTTACAAAAGTAGAAAGTGACGATGATTCAAGCCAGAGGAAAAAACAGAAATACAAGTGTGTTACATTGCTAGAATAGTGGAAAAATAAATGAAGGCAATCAAGGATTATGCCTGCTCAAAATGTAGTCGTGGCCAGGAACAAATGCACTTATCTAGGGCAAGGCACATTTTTGTTACTGTCACAAGTGTAGGACCTCATGAGTATAGGACCTCACAGACAAGTATTAGCACATATTGAAATAATTTTAAGTACTTCTGATGATAAGTACTGAAAATTTCTATGGTCCAACTTAATTATTAGGTGCTAAATAACTTACATTTTTTATTCTAGATAAAGAAAAAATCCTCTCCCAATTAATTCTAGTGCCTGCTAAATTCTTTCAATACTAATTTAACACATTCCCATCTAGGCTGAGCCATTCAGGGTAGCTCACTGTGATACAGATGATCATATTACCCTGTGAAACCACACTGTGTATGCTGTTTATTACTTCAAAAGCTTTTCATACAGGCAGTAAAAACCAGTTATAGATGGAACAACATATCCCAGTGCCTTATGGGCTCAGAGGGAGCAGAAGACTGCCAGACATTTGTTTCTTACCTAGCACAGCAGTACCCTCATTGGTCTGGGCAGGGAGAAGTCCTGCTCACAGATTGAAATACACAGAAGAGAAAGCAGCTCTGTGCTGTCAAAAATCTTATTTATGGCTTTCACAGGAGAGCTGCGAGCTGGAAAATGTGCAGTCTAGTCATTCTCCCTTCATATGTAATAAACACAAATGCTTTCTTGCAGAAATCAATGACTCAGGAAAAGGTTTGTTTGCTCTCCAAGTGACTTGGGAAGGCAATGAAGAATGCTGTTGGGGAGTTTTTGGAATGAATTTACAGCAAGAAGACAACAGCCTGCAATGGAACTTGGGAAATATTTAGAAAATTTGAAAACAGATTGTGTTTTATTGTTCCTGTCTCAAGTGATGTGTGGACGGTGTTCACCTCCCTTCAGGAGGGAAGAGGGTGGGTGGCTGAGGAGGGAGGCAGTGGAATTTGCACACTCCAGTCCCACTGGCCTTCGCTTTGTTTTGGTACAGAGGGAGGATGGAGGCTGAGGAAAGGACGCTGCTCGCATGTTTAAAAATAAAGAGGTATTTTAACTATTAGAAATATACTGTCTTATAGTAATAGCTTATCATCAAGAGGCAGTGGAGAGTGGGGGGTTGGAGGTAATTTTTACCCATGAACTAGGCAGCATAGGAAACCACATATTTAGAGACAGTCAAAAATTTTTACCAAATTAAATTCTACAAAACAATTTTGCCCATTTTGCAAAACATAAGCTGTCATCGTTTTGACAGGAAGGAGGGAAGAGGGTGGGGTAGGGAAAAAAAGCAAAGAAGAGAGGAAGACAAGGCACATGAGAACAGACACATGTAACATTTCCCAAACAGTTCAGAAAAAATATGCTTTGACTAAGAATTATAGTACTTCAGGTAGTTTTGGTTTCAGTTAGGATCACCTATCAGTTTAGCCAAAGGAGCTTGTCCATAGTGACCCCTAGTAAACCACCGCAGATTATCGCAACATTATAAGAGGCTGTTTTCAACATGATTGTTTGCCTTCCAATTACAATCAGTGACGCCTTGGTTATGTAAGTTTACCCTGATTACATCAGGTGAAAAGCAGATCAAGGTCTCAGAAAAATCAAAGCTCAGTTGGCTCTGTTTCTAAGCAGAAATCTTGTATTTCAAGATCATTGCAGTTCAGCTGCCCAGGACAGCTCAGCTCAGAATGCAATGGATTGATAGTGGCTGTAGAAAGGAGCTAGGTTTTTATCTTCCCTTCCTGCCACTGGCTGTAGCAGCCCCAGACACAGGACAGGAGGAGAACTGGAAGCACCACATGGGGTTACAGAGCAGATTGACTTCATGTGGTTCTTAGCATCACTACAGGCCACTGCTTAAAGGGAAAGACTCCTTGGTAGTATTTAAGCATTTAAAATTTAAAGTCAAGAGGGAGTCAGATGTGTGCACTAGCCTTTCAATGCCCTGTGCCATATGGCACTACTACATAAACCTTCCTCTCTCCTAGGCTGAGTAGGAGCAGGCACTTGCCTGCCTAGTGCACATGCAAGTACTCATTGTGTCCTCCTCAACCAGAGGCGACCAGTGCCAGATTTCAGTATTTGCTACTTTCAGCAGGCCATTTCACTCCAGTTATGTGATCTAAAAGAATCATTAGTGGAGTATTTGCACAAGCTAGTCTGAAAAAGAAGGTCAGCCAATGTTAATCTGCTGAGAAACTGGCAGCCCTATGACCTCGTAGTACCAGATCACTTGCTTTCAAAATCAGCAGATGCAAACCCGGTCAGGTCAATAACCTCCAGTTTGGTGCCAGTCTACATCATGGTCAGACTGGAATGGACAGTTCTGTTAAATATGATAAATTACTTTTTCATGTCTACTCTGACATCTAATTTCCAAGTTAACCACTTGCTGAATTCTGAATCCTCTGTCTCTTATCTATCGTAATGACAGGTTATTAAATAAGAAAAGAGTCAGACTTAACATAGTGAGTGAGATGGGACTGTTTCCACGGTACAGTTATCAGTTCCAGGCATCTGTTTACTGCATACTAATTGTGTCACTGAGGCACTAACACTCTAAAGTGTATAATGTACTGGCTGGTGTTTCAGTGCATGATAAACCTACAGTAACATTAGGTATTGCTGTTATTATGGCCAGCAAGATCTCTGCAACTGTTAGGGTAAAAAATCTTATCATCTTTCTTAAAAGAGGAGGAATTGTTTTCTGCTGTGTTTATATCTTCTCATGCACTCTTCCTGGAAAGAATTTTACATTTTTACCTCGCTAAGTAGTCACACCAGTGACCTGGTTGTAATTATACTTGAGTGCAAAGGAACAATATCTTTTATCCAATCCAAACTTTCAGCACTGAGGTACAGAGTTTGCATTTTGCATTCTCAGCTCTGAAAACATAGGGTCAATAAAAGTCAGGAACAAGATTGTGAAATAATTTTGATTGATGATGTAAGATTGTTCACAGTTCATTGCCTAACTGAGCAGTAGGATGTCTTTCTACGGTGATGAGTCAGTGTCTGTAGCTGGATCTAGATGTGTAACAGCAGGTTAATACAAAATCTATCACAAAGGGATCACCAAGGACTAAAAATCATGCTAGCACTTTCAACAACAAAAAGTGGCAAGGGGCACAAATACCATTAAAAGTGCTCTTGTCACATATGCTACAAAAATGTTTCTCCAGAGTAGCACTGGATGTACATGGCTTTCCAAGGAACCTGTTTGCAATCAGGAATCCCAGACATTCATTTGGGGTAGTGATTATAAGACTCAGCTCCAGTATTCCCTGATGTGAAAAGAAGCGCACAGAGAGTGTCAGTCACACTGAAGTCTTCCCATGCAAACTGGCACATGGACACTGGTGGTACTCTTTGAGATGCATTTGAAAGCAAAAAGTGATGCAAGACTGCATCATAATGAGATATTAGATGGTTAGAAGTACATCAGGTTCTGTTTTAAGTGGCTTAGCAAACCCTTAAGGAACAAATAGTACTTGTATCTTGCACTTCCTGAAAAGATCAGCAAAGCAAAATGATCCACCTTTTTTCCTGTGCTCCCATACAGATCTAATGACCCACATTTTTTGGCACAGTTGTCTTGGCAAAATTCAGTGTTTTTAAATACTTAGAACAGATGCACAGTCAGAACATTTCCATCATGCTCACATATGCATACAGATTTCTAATTTTCTCTTAAGAATGGATGGTAGGTGCTACTTTTGTTTATGTTTTAAAATTTTAAAAAGAGTCAGGTGCAACATTTGCCTAGAGGGATCCTGCATCTGAATAAACACACAGCTTTGAATGAAGCACTAAGCATTACCACGTTTTACTTGTATATGCCTGCTCAGTTCTTCCACCTTCATCATGTAATAGCCATTGTCTCAGTTACCTTCAGCCCAACTTGGCAAATAATTCAGCAGGTAGAAACCTGTCTCTTTTACAGTGAAGGCTGAGAGATCTATGTTGGTGGAATGATTTCTGAGTATCCAGCTTGAGAATGTTCTCATCTGTCCAGGTTTTCAGCTGAGACAACCCATATATGTTTTATTGTCTCTACACCAAAGCAGTTCTTCCAGCTGAAATACGATAGCTAGAACACTCGCCTGCTGAAAAACAGTCCATCTGGAATGATGCATCATCAATTCTAGTCTGCCAGTACCCACCCATATGTAATGTGTGTGTCAACCACCCTCTGGATTTACTGAATGTGGATTTACCACACTTGTTTCTAAAGAATCCTCTAAATGAAAAGCCCATTCATTGAAGTACAGCCTTAATTAATTTCAGGCTCTTTCATGCCCTGTCATGTTACCGATATTTCTATTTCACAATTCAAGAAAAACAGAACAATCCAGTCTTTGGTTTGCCAAAACATTCACATGAGTTGATGACAAATATGCATCATGGAAGAAATAAGAGCTTTCACATGATGCCTAAAAAAGAAATGCTCAAATGGAGTCATTTTAATAAACAATTTAAGTTCTTTTTGACAAATATTTGTGCACATCAGGAAATAAAACATCCATTTTGTTTTTCAGCTACTCATTAGTAACAACGAAAAAGGAAGAACTTATGGGAATTCAAAAACACTGCCAACTCCCTTCTTTCCCCTGATGTTTGTAAATTGTCTGCAGCAAGCGTCCCACATACACTGAGCAAAACTGCTGATCCCTCTCAAAAATTAGACAAATGGCACTACAGAGAAAGACTTACACTGAAGAAGAGGTAATTGACCCTTCCATCATGCACTGTCTGAGAAAGGGCTGCTGCTGATTCATGAAGGGGCAGAACGGACAAAAGAGCAGCTTTTCCTGATTCTTGAGCCAAAGGGCTTGTAACACAGTTTGTTTCTCTACCTGTCACTCAGAATGAAAGGCCAGATTGTGCTGAGCTTGTCACTCCTAGCTGCACCTTGAGCCATGTGGTAGATTCACATCACTCCCAAATAAGTGACTCAAAAATTCAATATATTAGTTACAGAAAACTGATAAAAAACAGATAGTTTCAGTCTTTTTAAGTGTCTCCTTTCCTCATGTATCTATTCTTTTCCCTTTCTTGACTTCCAAATTGATTGTTCTCTGGTGCTAACAGCTCTTAGTCTTGAGTTTTTAAAACCTGCATAGGATGTTTTAAGCTCACCTATCTAAGTGCACCATATCCTTTTAGGGGTTCAGCCCTGAGGACATCACTTCTCTATACACAGCAGCGTAATGATCCATCTGTTGAGTGGGAATCTTTGTATTGCAAAACCACAGACAACAAAACTTTAATTTTTGAAAAACTTGAGCACTGCTGAGCTCCCACCACTTTCTTTAAAAATCTTTTTTCTTTCCTTTAGTTTGGCCCACGGTTTGCTCCTTTGCATTCAAGTGTTGTTGGCAGCAAAGGAAACTGGAGAAGAAGTACAATAAACAAATACTAGAACCACAGAAGTGTCTTGGTACATTTTTTTGATCCTTTAAGAAGCTTTACAACATATTTTGAGGTCAGTAGAAGGGTGTTTATTAATCACATTGGACAGCATTACTTTGGCAAAACAACTAATCTTAGATTCATTTTTTACTTTGACTCATAATAATTAGCATGAAAACTTTGAAATAAACTCCTCTGGCCTTGACTTACCCTCTAAATTGACTGAAAACGCAGGGCAAGTGCCTGCTCTACAACAAAGGGATATAAAAGTCAGATAAGCCAGTCCAAAGGGAACAAAATGATGCCTTATAATTTTTCCCTTAGAGGCCACCCCCACAACTCTCCCCACCACAATTGTTTCTATTGAACTGCTTGCAGAAGATGATGCAGGGGATGCCTGTCTGACACCCTCTGGCAAACACCTGTCTCACAACTTGAGACTCTTCACTCGCCAATACCCTGAAAGTTACATTATGGGAAAGCAGCCTCACAGTATGGAAAAAGAGACTGTGTGGCATAAGTGGGAGTGAAAGAGCTGTCTAGCAGGCTTCAGCTCACTAGGAAAGGAGGTCTTGGTTTCTCAGCTCAGCTCACCAGGGATAAAAAGGGAAATTTTTTCAGCCACTTTATGCATCAGGATTGCATTAAAAAATCTCAGGTGGGAAGCATCAGGCCACAGGGAGCCTAGATCAGCTGAGCGATGCAGGAAGTGCATATGAGTTACACAACTGGAATAAAGGATTTGAGTTACATAGAGGGAATGAAAGATTTATTGCAACAGCATCACTCTTTCTCTCTCAGTTCCCCTGCTCTCCCTCCACTCTGCTCATTATTAGGTTACTTAAAAATGGAGGCAAAACAAGGGTCACAATGCTTCATAAACCTGGACTACTGCTGCCAGCAAGGAAGTAAGAAGAAAAATGCAGTTATGTAACTTTATGAACATTTGGTTACACAGGAAATTTAATCAGCAAAGACATCATGTACTTTAGGACTTCCTAAATAGCAGTATTATCTATAAAAGGAATGAATGCTATTACATGAATTCCCCTTCTGAAGGCAGAAGTACATTTCATCCCCTTTGCCTCCTTGGCATGCCTATAAAACCTAAAGTATTTACAGGTAATGAGCTCCAGGGCTACTGAGCAGTGAATATTTGATTTGGGAAGCTCTTAACCTCTTAAGCTCTTCTGAGCACCATATGTTGTGTGATTTGAGAGATGAGTTTTAAAACCTCTAGGTTCTTTCATACTGGTGACTTCCAAGGCACCAGTTGTTCTATAGTTGTGGTAACACCACTCTTACCTTGGTATCTGTCTCTCAGTTTCCATTTGACATCTATAATACCCTGAAATCTCTACTCTGTTTCAGAGTTACACAACTTAAAATCACATTACAGGTCTGAAATAACAGAGTCCTGTGCTCTAAACTGCAGCATCCCTGAACTTCATTTGACGCAGAGGAAAGAGGAGGCAAAGCCGTGGCCATATGCTCCTTGGAAATATAGAGAGGTAGTAAGGGTTTAAGTTCATGCTTCCTTCTCAATCTCTTATGCACCCAGAGGAGACATCAGGAGAGGAGAAAAAAAAAAGCAATAAGCCAACTTACTCTGTATGATATTCTTCTCTGAGGTTTGTACACAGCTAGCTGACTGGAGAGTTCCTTAGGCAGCTCCATGTTTCTGCTATGCAGGAACTAAGGAGCTTCTTAGCATGTCTTAGAGGACTCTGCAAGTTCCAAGTGCTTTACTATGAAAATTAAGATATTGTGAGAAAGACTATATCATCTTTCTAATATTCCTTAAACTGACACGTCTTACTTCCTGCTTATTAGGAGAGGAAGAAACAAGAAAGAAATAATCTACATATTAAATCCTTTGAATCTCCCTCTTTTTAACAGTTAGATTCTACTAACAGTACCTGTAATGTTTGAACATTAAAGTCTGCTAAATACATACCCCTATTATATATATATAAAATCTATATGTAAGGGCATGCAAGTAAAGGTCATTTCATGTACATGACATTCTTTTCAACTTTGCAAGAAAAAATAAATCCTGTCCTTTCATTCCTGTTCCTGAGGATCCTCTATTGGCTTTACACCCCTTCTGCCCTAATTTTCAGGACATTTGTTTCAGGGTTAGTACTACCTGTCTGTTGTGTGGTTTCTCCTCACCTGGCTCACCATGTTGTGAAGATATTTACTCACAGACAGAAGAGACCTCTTTAGCCCTTCACATTATTAGCCAGGTTACAAATTGTCAATGATTACAGCTACTGCTGTGACCATTATGCCAGCTGGGATTTACATCCACAGATTTACATCTCCAGAGCTAGTCAGGAGAGAAGATGCCACTTCAGTTAGAAAGCAGGACCTGCAAGAGGACTGTAGTGCTCTTCCACCGGCCTGACCCAGAGAAGGCAAATAAAAGACCCTCTGATGCCAGTGAGTGACACCTGAAATGAGGCATACAATGATGTCACAAGAGATGAAGAACTCAGTCAGTGACCAGAGAAGCAAATAGACTCACAGGCAAAACCTATTCTATCTTCATGCAAAATTCTGTGAAAATAAAAACAAACAGAGAGCAACAGGAAGGACTGTGAAGATATTTGGGGAAAATTATTCAACGAGACTGCATTTGATGGAGTCAGCAAGTCTTTAATAACAACATTGACACTCTTCAGGCTATAGATCCAGTGAATGGCAAAGTTCAATGTAGCCTTTTCCAGAGGTTCTCAGTCCTTTCATCCATTTGAGCAGAGCTATTACTCTTTCATATTGTCATTGTGTCAACAATTCAGTATGGGTGTTACTCTACTTGCTGGGGAATTTACCAACAAAACAGATTTTCATTGGAGACCATTGACTGGTCAAAACCAAGCAATTTTAGGCAAATTGTAGTGAAAGACAGAAGCTTGTCCAGAATTTGTCCTGTGACTTCCTTCAGGGCATCTAAAGGTATCAAAGATCCCAGAATCTCAGCTTCTGGAGCATTCCACCATAACCAGCACTAACTTACCCATCAGGTTTCAAGCTTTCAGGTTCCTCACCATTGATTTTTGATCCTAAACTTTTTGAGCCCCAGCTACCAATTTTCTAACAATTTTCCCTTCTCTGTCCATTTTCCTTGCATAGTCCTATACAAAGCTATCCCAGATAATGAGCTCCACTTATTTTACAATATATTTCACTTTTTCAGGTCTGCATTTTAGTTTTAAGAACAACCAATGCTGCTAAACCTAACGACAATGCTACAATATGCATAAAGCAAGGAGTTTTCTACTTGTGATCAAGTTACCTCAAAGACATCACATGACAAAAATTGAGTACACTTCTTATTTTGCCTTATGCCAGTGTAGTCTTTGCTGCAAATATCTGAGGTGACAATTTCTCCTTCTTAAGATGAACATTAAAATATGATAGGCAATATGCTGGCCAAAATAAAACCTCATAGTCATGTTATGCACTCTTAAGGCAAATGCTTGTTAGGCATGCTGTTGAAAGAATCAGAATGAGAATTGGAAGTGTTTGAAGACATCTCCTTTGGATTAAAAAGAGCAAGTTGAATTGAATTTGACTTCTACCATGAAATGTACACTACCTAGAGCCCTAGCAGCAGCAAAGAGCCAGTAAATGAAAGCCACACCATGCTTGTGCATCACAGATAAAGCAAATACAGAGCATGTAAATTATGTCCATGTAATTGATCATCAATCTGAAAAAAGAGGAATAATGTTCATCATTCATCTACTTCAACATATGACATTAAAATAAATCAATGCTTTCATGAGCTTCAAAATTTTGCGAAGAAAACACTGTGGTTTTAAAGAGCGAAAGCCCACAGATTCTAATCCAACTCATGCTAGTGAGTGACAGAGGACAAACATAAGTGTTTGAGGCCCTAAGAATTAGAATAAATAAAGGGCACAAGTGGAAAAACAATGAAGGCTTCAGCATTCTTAATTGTTCCTAGATTACACTAGGGAAAAAGAGAAGTCCAGATTTTTATCTTAAGGAAAAATTGACAATTTTATCCAGCTATGTACTTTGCACTATTACTACTATTATTTTTTTTTTTTTAGTTTAATTCCTGTTCTCAGATATAAAACTGAAAGATAAAAACAGGGAATCAAGAAAGGATTTAAACTGTTACCACACTTTACTACACATACAGCTATGACACAATAAAAATCACTTGGTTATTAATAGCATCACTGTATAAAACAGAGTGACTACAAGCCTCTTGGTAAATCTTATGAGGGTTTTAGTAGTTCTCCTCACATCAGTTGTTAAGATGAGAAGCTGAAAGACACAAACCAAAGCTCTTAAGGTAGCTCCTACTAATTTGTCAGGTGGCATCAAATAAGCAGTAAACACTTTAAATGAATTTTCCATATTCTAAATGAATATCAGTGTGGAAAAAATTCCACACTGGAATTTTTCTTCAAAATACTGGCCAATTCATACTTCTTTTTCTGTGTGTGTTTCCCCCAACCCCAAAAAAATAAAATAAAATAAAAAAATAGGGAAATTAAAGTTCTAAAATGTCAGAATTTGAACATGTTTACAATTAAAAAAAAAGAGTTTCAGTGAGACAGAAATGTTTCTTTTCAAAAAATGAAAATAATTGTGATCATTTCTGTTATGAAGAGAGAGATGGTCTTTTCAAGAAGGAATCAATATTGCAGTTCTTAAATTGGAGTAAACCATTTGTTGTACTGCTGTCAGTTTATTGATCTTAACTTCTTCTAAAGCCTCCATCACACACCTCTGAGCACCACACAATCTTTTAATCTATTTATCCTTATGGTACCCCTGAGAGACAGCAAAGCACTGTTATCCCCATCTGCCAGGTGAGCCGATGAAGGGAAGCCAGTCCCTTGTGCGCTTGCACCGGAGACCCTGGCACAGGAAACAGGGAAGGCTGAAGATTGCTGCATGTGCCCTGGGTGTCACTGGTGCTCCCTCAAGGTTTCTCTGAACCACTGGGGCCATGGGTTCCTGGGGGATGCTCCTAAGGTGCAATTCTTGCCTAGGCAGTTCTTGGTGACTATACCCTGAGCGCACAAAAATCCAAAGGCAGAGCAATATCGTCCCAGCAAAGGGGCAGGAGACTTTACCCATGGCTGCGATACCTCACCAGATGAAGACCTTGAGTTCTTTGCTCCCAGTTAAGCAAATAACTGAATTTCTCTCTTAGTCATTTTAGATGTTTTCAGTGTACTCCAGCAGCTACTCATGTACATTGTTTGACATTACACCTCTGCACTGGAGCACCAAGCCTGCTTCAGGAAAAAGTGCTGACAGAGAGGAATCCTGTAAAGTAAGAATCCACCTCTGATGAGGCCCACTGTGCTGATGCCCAAAACCTTCCTGTGCATTTTGCTCATGGCTGTCTCTCTGCAGGAGGTTGTTTCTCCCTCCACACAGCATAGGAAATATGCACTTTCAACTCAGGGCTTGGAGTGGCCCTGAAGGAGTCAGGTCTTGCAGTCCTGAGGAGAAAACCTGAGTACAAGCACCTCTGAAGGTCTGACTCTGAGTGGTCTGCCAACAATAATAGAAAGAGGATGCTTGAAAATGAAGTGGGGAGATAAATTCAAGTGTTCCTGAGTTAGCTTGTAAATTCTGGTGTTCCAGCCCCTGGACTATCCTCACTGCTGTGGCACATAGATTTTTGAAAGGAGATGGAAGCATTCCTGCCCTGACCAGCCAGGGCTGTTTTTATCCAATAATATATTAAAAGTCTCCTCTCAACCATCTGGCAAAGTGATGAGCACACGTGGGGTGAGAATGTTAATCCATTGCATTAGTTTCTTTCACTCCTCCACCTGACACCTCAGAATTTACAGTTATGTGAATCTGATTTATTCAAAAAGATTAAAATCATTAACTGTAGTTGACTTGGCCAAACAATTTCTAAAATGGAGGTGGTTGTAAGCATTAAATTATTTAGAAGACATAAAAATTGAGTAAGGAAATTAACTGGTTAGATTAATCCAAATGAGTGGAAATTATTCTATGTGGTGGTGGTGGTCAAGTACTGTTAATTTTTATACTAGACTAATACAGAGATTAAAATTTGCAAAAAAGCCCTCTTTTCACTTACAGCTACCATGTATCAGCAAAGTAAAGTAATGTTGTCTGAGTTTCAGTGTCAGGCTCACAAAGGGCATAAATAAAGGACAAGTGTACGACAGAGAGGAAAGAATTCCTCTTCTGACCAATATACTCAATTATTAAGGGGCCAAGCTGCTGCCTACCTCTTTTCCACCTGAAAGCAACATGGACTGCCTTCATCCCCATTTGCCACTTTGCCACATTTCACAGCTCAGTCTGCTTAAACGCCAAAAGTTTTTGCTTTCACATTGAACTAAACAGTTCATGAGAAAGCAGGAAATGCTTCTATCTATCCTACCATACTATTACAAGTTTTCTTTTCCCCTTCTGCATTCTATTCTCTAACTTCCTGTTTTATTTCACAGAATTACAGGATGATCTATATTGAATGGAAACTCTAGATATTATCTTGTCCAAACCTTCTGCTCAGACAGGGTCATCTAGAGCCAATTGCCCAAGTCTACACCCAGATATCTTTTGAATAAATATATTTATATTGTCTAAGATGTTTAATCAGCAGTAAAGTCTAAAACAAAGCAAAGATAGCATATATTCTAGGAAATAAACCCATGGTGTTTCTAGGCATATCACTCATGTATGATACAGATGTCCTTGGAGAGCCCACATACAGCAACTGACTATCCAGATCAAGCAAACTTCACTGTCTTCTAAGTTAGATTCCCTTTATGTTTAGTCTAGAAAGATACAGTTGATGAAAAAAAGAACTCAACCTCTAAAATTCATTTGAGATCTTAGGTAATCTTGATGGATTGGACCTGAACCTCCCTGTCCCGAGATGCTACAGTGTAAACAGACAAAGCTAATGAACATAAAAAAAGAAAACCAAGGGTAGGAAGAGATGCATTTCCAACCTTTCAAGAGAACAATGGCACAGAGAAGAGATGAGTTTCAAGTAACTTGCTCCTGGTTCAATGCCTTGTACAGGACTTCAGGTGCCTGGATCACCCAGGTTGAACTCTTAGAGAGCCTCTCCCAAACCTTTCTTCCAAAGCTGTCAATAATTATGCTGCTTACCTCTGAAACACAGCTATAAATAAGCATTTAAGGCATAGATACCTTGTTGTTATTAATATTTCTGTGAACACAATGAAATGAGTGGTATTGAACTCTTCCAGGTGAATGTATGGGGCAGGTGGCACAACATCACTTGACAATGGCTGTATGAATATTTCCCCAGGAGCAGCTGGATAAATCTCTCACAGTTCTCACAGGGCAATCAGGAATTGAAACAATTACCAAACAACACAACCATGCCTTTAATGATAACGCAAACAGCATGAACTTGACAGAATGAGGCAGAGAGCACTGGATTAGAATGGAAGAAAGGCTAAATAATGTTTACCCCTAAGGAGAGAGAGGAAGAGCAATTAAGAAGGAAGAGGGGTAGTACTGGAGTCCTCACTTTGGCAGACAGGAAAAGAAGGGAAGGAAGAAGCCAGGGAGTGAACTCTTGCTTAAGGGTGTGTAGAAGGAAGCAAGGAGCTTAAAACTGAAAAGGGAAAATGGGTGGGAGAGGAGTTCTGGTTTGCGAAGCAAGCAGGGACATGCAACATGCCCTGAAAACTAGCAACTGCTGCTGCTTTGAGTAGTGGTTCCCAAACAACCAAGCCATTTCCATGCAGTTCAGTCTGGGTCAAACAGGGTAGAAAGTGAATTTCAGAACGAAGGGTTTATGACAGAAAGCTCCCTGCCTATTCTCCCTTCGCTTTTCTTTTATAGGAAGAGGAATCAAGAGAAGGGCTCAGCTTTGGAATTATGGCTCCACTCCCAATTCTCCTGGCATCAGAACCAACACCCCAAAGGGCACCCACAGGACTACCAGGAGCCAGAACAGCTCTGAGAACAGGGTATCTATCCCATATTCCTTCTCAGGTATGTTGCATACTGACATAATGCTTTTACATTGAGACTGGACCATACTGTGGGGTAGTTTTCAGGTCTATAAATGCAGAACTATCATTTGCAGTAAAAAAAATAAAATTAAAAAACACAATAGATGTGACATTAGAAATAATGCCAGGGAATGGCAGCCATCAAACATTTTTCTTTTTTTACATTGACCACTAATAGGCACTACAAGATTTTGATATCACTGAAGAAAATCTGACCCCTTGTCCCACAAGAATTAGATGTATTTTGGACTAGTTAAACAGTCAGCTCTTAGCCTTGACTTCAATAGAAATCAATTATTAAAGTTGAACTCATCCATAAGTATCTGCAGGATCAGAAACTGTGTCCCCAAGGTCAGCTTTTTCCAATACAGTTCACCACACTGTCAGAGAATCATATTTAAGACTGTATTGTAGCATATCCAATCTATTTAGCTGGTAAGTTCTGCATCTCAGGATATCTAATTTCCAAAAACTATTGTTGAAGGATTGCTTTTCTAATCTCCAGTTGTCCTGATAATCTGCTTTCTTATTTTTGTCAAGATGTGATTCATTAAACTGATTTAAATGGACTTTGATTATATATTTATAATGACGCTTGCTGAATTCCATATGTGTATTACTTGTGATATGCATAATGTTTGGAAACACATGAGCAATACACTCACTAAGGACAGAAATTACCAAGTCCAAAGGCAAGAAAATTATGTTCATTCCATTATCTAGCTTCACCAACAGAAATCTCACTGATGAACTCTATTCTAATACACAGCCAGATAAACAATCTTCTTACCTCATAATGACTTCTCATCTAAATCTTCATTACTTCTGACATCTCATTTTTATGTTATATCCTTCTTAAAGATGCTTTTATGTTAAATTTCCCCAAGCAAACAATAGATGTTATGTTTTCTTGGTATCTATTGCAAAGCCTTTTATGTGGAATGAAAATAACTGTAGAGAAGCTAGGGGAAGGTTTTGTATCCTCACACACTTCAACTATATGTATTCTACAATGCGGATTCCTTCTAAATGAAAACTACACTCTCTTTTCTCAGAAACAATCCCATTTCCAAAGGTGAGGATTAGGGAGCTAAACTTCAGGCTTAAAATAACCTTTTAATTTGATATTTTATTAATGCTTAAAATAAGAGGGGAAAAAATTTTCCAGAAATGTTCCACAGCACATCAGCTGAACCATATTCCATAGATGATGCAACAGCAGCATCCTAGAGTTCCTTCCTACCCACTGGTACAGATTTCTTACTCTAACAAGCTCTGTGAACTTTATCACATTTGTCTTATCAAGGTACAGGCCCTGGAATCTATCTCTGAAAGATGGAGACGTGAAACCAAACATGGATAAAGCATTTGGCAAGTACACATCAAACTAGAGTAACCTGACCATTTTTCTCTGCAAAGTTACTGAGGCTGCACTTGATCCCCTTCTCCAGACCATCAATAAAGATATTAAACAGGACTGGCACCAACACTGAGCTTTTGGGAACCCCACTAGTGACTGGCCACCAACTGGATGTGACACAATTCTCCACCATTCTCTGGGTTTGACCATCCAGCCAGTTTTTAACCTAGCAAAGAATGTACTTGTCCAAGCCATGGGCTTTTCCATGAGAATGCTGTGAGAGACAGTACTGAAGTCTGGAGGGAGACTACATCCACAGACTTTTCCCACTAAGTGGGTCATCCTGTCATAAAAGGAGATCAGGTTGGTCAGGCAGGACCTGCCTTTCCTACACCTATACTGGAGATTAGTCTTCTTCATGATTCTTACCCACAGGCACTTAACCTTATCATCATTATTCTTGAGCTCTACACAATTGAAACACAGCCTAATGTACTGAGCCACCACACAACCTCTCCTTCCTTGCCTCTTCCCTCTGAACAGTTCATAACCATCCACTGCAGCACTCCAGTCATGCGAGTCATCCCACCACGTTCCCGTGATGGCGACTACATCACAGCTTTCCTGATGCACGATGGGCTCCAGCTCCTCCTGTTTGTTACCCACACTGTGTGCGTCGGTGTAGATCCACTTGCTACTGCTCCACTTCCATCCAAAATCAGCTTCCATGTATCTCAGGTTCTGGACCTGAATGGAAGGTAAACATTTGAAATAATGGTCATTAGCTGTTCTCAAATTAATGAATAATTCTAACCACTGCACAATGCTGAAAGAGAGTATGTGTGAGTCAGGTAGGTTCACATATGTGTTTTGAGAATCAAAAGAGAAGGAGTTTTGTGTTGACAGGTTAGAAAAACAGAGTGAAGAACATCCTGAGGGCAAATGATCTAACAATTGTGTATTTTAGAAAGAAAAAAAGATTAACTGCCATGGTGAGCTAAGTGATCATTTAGACATTTACAGACAAAGGAACCGTTGCCCTGCTGAGTTTTTAATGACTTGAGAACAAAAGCATCTTCATTTAGATGGAGAAGGAATTGACTCCCACAGCCCACTATTGCTGTTTCATGAGGTTGTGCCCATACTGCCCTTCTGGCTCAGTGTTGAAGTGAAACCCTGATTGTCCCATTTACCATCTGTCAGCTGGGTTTTCAGAGTGGTTTTAGGACATTCAAACTACATTCTCTGAGGAGGAAACACATTCAAAAGCTCTTCTCCATCCACCTATGCACCAAACTTACCCCAGTCTGTAATGGAGACAATAAGTGGTTAAACCAGTGACTTGTCCTTCAGACAGCCTCAAAACACATGTGAGGTGGGGATATCAGGGGACTATATTAAATCTAGTCCAGAGTAAAACATGCAAATCATTAACAATTTTGCTAGATGGTGACTCACCTGCCCCACTTTACTACCCGATCCTTTTGCATGTAATTACTTGCTTATGTAAACCTGTCCACAGAGACAAAAACGTTATCTCTCCAGGTGAAGGCTGTCTGCTAATAGATCCATCATGTCTTGTGACTGCCATTGGTCTGGGATTTTTTTCTCCAATGGTGAATAAAAACTCACTTGTACCTCAATGAAGTAATAATCAGTGTCTTTTCAGATCTTCAGGTGTGTATCTGACCGAGATTCAATAATGTGGACTACTGGCTGGACATCAGTTTCCTTAGCAGACACCATAACTAACAGAGAGCATAATGACAAGGCTACATCTTACTGCAGCAATTAAAATGCTTGTTCAGAAGAATTTCTTTGCATTTTATGATCCTATTTCAAGACAGATACTATTCACAAAATATAACACCTCAAGTCACAGAGCAGCAGAGATGAAAGATTCCCACCACTGAATGGTCAAGACTGTTGTGAGAACTAAAAGATACTGTAGCAAAACTTGCCAATACAAGATATTATGTTTGAGTTCTCTATCCTCATTTTCACAGGCAAATATTCAGAAATATAAATTGCATTTGGCCTAGGGAACAGTCTTCAGTGTCCCTATTAAAAAATTCAAATGCATGTCTCCATTTCATCTGTTTAGCACCACTGTAATTTTATGGATAAATATGTCTAGGTTTTCTCCCTCAACAATCAGTCTAGAGTTACTCTTGCAATATGAAGAAGTTGGGTCATTTCTGATTCTTGTTTCATCTTGTCCATTTTAGTTGCAGCACTGAGTCATGTTAACTTCAGAACATATAATTGCTTATCCACAGCGAAGGTAAAGTAGCCTTACAAACCATATAAAGTGAGTTCCAAACAGAGTTGCCTAATGCCAAGGTAATCCTACACTAAAGCAGAAAGACATCCCCCCTTGCTGCTGCTTCTCGGTGTGTCTCTACCTTGAGTGAGTTCTCCCTGCATCCCAATGTGCTGAATATTTTGTAACTGAACAAATCCTGCATTCCTTGTGCCCATAACTCTCCTTTCTCTCTTGCACACAACATGACAGTCTCATCAGCATCCTTTATTTCCCCCAGGTACTTCCCTCAGACTGCCTTAGCCCAGGCTCTCTTGGTCATGGGTCTGAAACACAGCTTGATACAAGCTCTGGACTAGAACAGGAAAGCACCATAATGTACCTGCAACAATCACACAGACATGGAGCACAGGTCTCTGAAACACAAGGTGTGCAAGCACAAGGTCTCTAATTCAACCTGCTGCAGATCAAGGGCATGCTCAAGGATTAGAGGCCACCAAAAAACCACAAAACTGTTCTGTGATAACTGTTGGCTGCAGCCTTAGGAAGTATCATCCATGAGAGCTCCAGGTGAGGATAACAAAGGGCACTGCAAGGGCAGACTACTGCAGCTGACTTCCCACAGCTGCTGTGGGCCAGGCTGCACTCCCACTTGACCCATTTACAGTTGCCATGGAGAGAATGAAGTATATAGAATTATCACTCCCCCAATTGTAATGAGATCTCATAGAAATAAATACCTACTGGTGAATTTAAAGTGGAAATACAATAAAATAAGTATGTAAATCTATGTCCACTGAGTGCTGGCAAACATACATTATTTAACAAAGCTAATCTATCATTCTTTGTTATCAGCAGGCTGCAGCTCTAGCCTAACCAACACCCCTAATAAGAAAAGAGAAGAAATTGGGCACAGTTCCTTTAAGACTTTCACATTCAAAACTCAAATACTTTTCATCTTAATGGTCTTGCAACACAAAAATGGATTAAAGCAGCATTAAGCCAAAAATCACATTTTCGTGTGCAGTGCAATTTCTCGCAAATTCTGTAAATAGGTTGGTCTCTCTCCCAGCAATTAGATTTCTTCCCTGTAATTGTGTTGCAGCTACAGCAGCTACTAAAGACAACAGCACAGTGATACTGATTCTCTGATATTGCAAAGAAGAGCTCAAACACCGACTCCTTCCAAGTGCTACTACTTGGTAAGGTTTCTTAAAGAAAGAAACACTAGTATATTAAGGTTCTTTGAGTTGATAGGAAATGCCCAAAACATTGTCATTTAGGCTTCAGTTCAAACGAAACATTTTATGCATTTTAATGATTTTTTTCATCAGTTTATTATCTTTTTCTGCTAAGCCGTGAATTTATGGATCCCAACTAGGTATAAAAATGTTAAACTATTGCAATCAACTCTGTAGTCATGGGACAGCCCAATTTTGCAAGCTGAAGATAATTTTGGTCAAGCCTCTGATTAAGGATAATTGCAGCACATAATAGCAATAATTTATTGAAACTACGGCTCGGTGAACAATGCTATCTATACTCGTGTGTCAGTGGATGGCCCTTGATTAGCCATTTATGTCCATGTAGCTAAGCACATTCATTCATTTTTATTTTCATTTAATGAACTTAGAAACCTAGCTGGCGACCAGCGTTCACAAACATCACCTGCATTTGAGGGACTTTAGTCTTAAACTAAAGATCTAATCCCACTTTTTTTTAACTGAGCCTACTGAGTATTTTACATTGGTAATAGCAGTGAGAGAGAAACAGGCTAAAAGAACAGAGTACACAAATCAAGCCATATAAAGCCTGTTATTCTAACCAGAAGGTCCCACAGGGAAATGATTGAGGGATAGCAATCCTGAAGCTAGAGAAGGGGAAACTGCTAAAGCACATTCGGGTGCTTTTTTGTGGGGTTTTGCTTGGTTGGTTTTTTTTTTTTTTTTTTTCCTTTCCTGGTAACGATTAAAGCAGCCAGCTGAAAATTCAAGAGGTAGGCAATGTCTTTCATCCATCCTAGAGACGGAGGTGGTTTGTCCCGCAGTGATGCAGTGCCATCTAGTGATTCCTTTCTTCAAGGCAAAAAAAAAAGAGGGAGGAGAGATGATGAGAGGGAGAGGTCCCCTCAAACCTAAATTACCCCTGGTGGCGGAGGAGGGGGCCTGGCAGGCAGCCTGTTCCCGTGACAGCCTGTGGGTGTGAACAAGCTTCCCTCTCTCGGGCGCTGCCGAGGCTGGAGAAAGCTCCAGCTCGGTGGCAGGAGCAGCACGGACACCCCAAAGCTGTTCAGAGGATCCTCTGCCCTCCCCTCCACCCTCTGCCTCCAGGCTGTCAGCTGCGGCTGAACATGAAAACTTTTTCAGCGAGTGGTGTCCGAGCTCTTGGTACGATTTCTAAGCTCCTGGTCCTTCAGTGTGCAATTTGTTCACATTCTCAGTTTTTCTCCAGCCAGTCAGAACAGGCTTGCTGGTTTTATTTTATTGTTTTCTTTTGATTTACTTAAAGTGATGACTACAATGATTCCAAAGTCCTGGAGAAAATTATCAAGTATTGCCAGCTCTCCTGCTTTTTACCATGACCTTTGCAACACTGGAGCTTACCTCTCTTGACTATGTATAGTTAAAAACAGCTAAATCCATATATATGGATCCAATAAATACTTTTTTCACAGGTGTGAAAATCTACAAAAAGAGTAAGAAAACATCTTTGTTTTGTTTTTTTAAGAAAAGTAAACACAAAATCTCTCACCCAGAAGACTTCAAGAACACGCAGTGATCTCTGGATGCTGGCAGTTACTCAAAAGCTGATTTACCCCTGTCCTGTGAGTTGAGGTTCAGGTGCAGGTGGGGGTACCTTCCAGAAGCCACACATTCCCATTAGCTAAGTGCTGGGCTGCATGCCAGGAAATCCCAAATATTTTGCTTCTGCTTCCATTTGGCCTGAAAATAGCCATCCCTTTGTATTGCTGTGTAACTACCTTTGGCCAGGAGACAGCTGCAGGCTGCACATACAGGTGGGGAATGGAGGGCAGATATACGGTCTCAGCTTTCGCATATGACCAAACACCATGTGTGTCCACTGCATCAGCAGTGCTGATATGGAATTGCTACCTTTTCTTCACCAGCAAAACTATGTTTTATCTTCTTTATCAGTGACTGAGATGAAAATGAGTGAGAGGAAGACCAGCCAACAAGCCTGGGATTTAGGAATGCCAAATATAGCTCATTGCTTGCCACAGACATTGGGGACTGTGTGTTTCCCTGGATATATGAGGCATAGGGGTGCTCACTGGCTCACACATGCACATGCACTCTGGCCATGTCCAGTCCTTACTCTGAGGTTACACCATTCTCTTTCATTTCTCTTGCCTGTCTTCTTCCCCTGATACCTATACCCCACAAAGAATGTGGAAGGCATCTAGGAGGGACCAGAGCAATGATTAGAAGGTCTTTAAGAAGCAGGAAGTTACTAATATTTTCTTCTTTTGCAAATGAGGAAAACAAGGAACAGAATTAAAAGCCAGACACCCACGGGAAGAAAATAAGCAAATAATAAAATAATCTCAGGGTCCTAAGCTATTTCAAAGGCTTGTAGACAGTTGTGCCTCCCATGGCAAATGAGTGGTTCCAGTGGCAAATCCAGAGTAGTTACCTGATATGTATTATATATATATGCAATCTGATATACTAGATGTATCTTATATATATATAAAATAAAAGCATGAGGCAAAGTATGCACCTTTAACCAGAGTGTTCCTGCACACTTAGAATTCAAGAAATAGCAAACTAGACCTTCCTTATGGATCCAGTTCATATGGTCTATTTCTAAATAACAGAGGAGATCTGGTTCTGCCAGTCACTGCATCCCATGATGAAGATGTGTTCAGCTTGCAGCCTGCATGTGAAGGGACACATGGCATTCCTTGGGAATCAGAGACTAAAACATAGTTGGAGGCAATCAAGATCAGTTCAGGATTGTTTCCTTTGTTTTTGCTAAGTTGTGTTCAACACACCGTTCCAAACAGTACCACCTCTAGCACACTTTGTCTAAGAGCACTGTAAACACAAAAATGGGTAACAGAAATTTCCTGACAACTGAAGACAACCTCAAAACATGTTTAGAGGAGCATTGCATCAACAATCTCATGACTCATACAAATAAAAATATTAATTTTATGTTTGGAGACAAAAATTAATGGGAGAACACTAAATGCTGAACACTGAACAATGTATTTGCTTTCAAAACTATTAAGAATATTCACCAACACAAGTAGTACCATTCAATATCACCTCAATAGCCATGTTTCATATTGACAAATCAACAGTACTGAACTCGAGCATTACTAGGACTTGTTAATACAGCACCAGAGTAAAGGAAGGAGGAAGGACTCCTTATGAAGTAAACCCAGGATTTGGGGAAAATGTTCCTGCAAGGCTGAGGCATTTTTTCTATCTGCATGAGGACTTCAGAACTAACCCAGGATTGGGGAGGAGAGCTTCCCATGAGGTCCTGATTTTCACTCTCATCACTCCAAAAAGAGTGCTCGTGAAGAAGGAACATATTTGTGGAAGGATTACCAGTAATTGGGTCTTTTTCATATTTTTTCAGTGAGAAAGAGCAATATATCCCAAACAAAATCAAATTCCTGATGCAAAACAAAATGGAAACATTTGCATATTTTTGATTGAGGAAGTTTTTACACACTGATGCAGCATTTTTCCTTTTCCAAGAGCTAGCAGGTTTTTTTTCCGTTAACTGGAAATACTTTCCTGAAAACTACAGTTTACATATTGGGCCATAAAAACATCATGGTCATACAGAGTCTGAAAAGGTATATTGAAAACAATGGGGAACAACCTTCTAGAACAATACAAGAGCCAATCCCGAGGGCTTTTATAGTTCAGAGCTGATCTTTGTTCAGCACTAACATGTAATTCTCAACTTACATAACACACAGGAAATAGTGCTTTGCGTTATTCTGTCCTGGCAAGCTTCCACTTGGATACCACAGCCAGTTTGGGTGTCACCTTCATGACGTGTGTAGAAATCCAGTGGAAAGCAGTGAACAACAAGAGAGATCCAGAAAGCACGGCATACACGGAAGACTTGCATGAGGTAATTTTACCCAACAGTATATGAAAAATTACTAAAAAGAGAAGTAATAAGATCTTTCTGCTCATAACGGATAGGTGGAAGAAGTCATGACCTTCATTTGTATTTAGGAGAATTCAAGTTGGGTGTTACCAAAAAGCAGTTTAGCAGTAGAGGCAGTGATATGGGAATCAGGTCCCTGAGAGGCTGTGGACTCCCCTCTATCAGAGCTCCTTAGAGACAAATTTAATAAACAGGTACAGTTATTCTGGCCTGAAGCAAAGCCTAGACAAGTTCTTGAGGTTCTTCAAGTCCTATTGTTCCATGAGCCCCTGATATTAAAACTCTAGTCAAGAAAAAAATAAGTTTCCTTCCAACTTCAGACACAGAGTCAAAATACAAGTACAGCCTGATTCACACATATTAGTGTAAATCAGGAGGTACTAAGTTAAGAGCAGTGGAGTTAAGCTGATGTAAAGACCAATAAGATGGCCTTTAAGATCATTAAGCTAATGGATTTTAATGTGACAGAAGGTAATTTCGAGGTATTTTTTGTACGCATACTAGTTTCTTCATTCTGTTCTACTCTGTGTTTTATAGCAATAATGATATTGTCACCTCATTACCATGGTACCTAAGTGTGTAACAGGTGGAAAAAATATTAGCCAAGAGAAAAATAATTTGATTTGATGCCCCTTCATCATGTTTTAAACTCACTGATGGAAGGTTTGGAGTTGAATACATTCTTTATGTTAAACTCCACTTAGTAAACCATTTTCTCCGCTTTCTGTAACTAACAGTTTCACACAACTTTCTTTTTTTAACTGGCTAATTTTGTACATGGTAAGTATTAATTAAAAATGTAACCAAAGGGCCTAGCTAAATCTTTGATCTTCTCTGTGCCCCAGTTTCCCATCTGTAACACAGAGATCATATTTTTCTCACCCCAGACATCTGCTGGATGATTCATTAAGATTTGTAGGGTGTTTTGCATATTCCCAAGTTATTAAACTAGATCACAGCAGATATTCCAACCACTGTATTAGAAATTAATTCCTCTTCACTAGACTTTTGACAGAATGCTGAAAATGACCGGGAGATCTGCATTTTTTCTTCAAAGATGCACACTGTCAGCCAGTGACTGCCTTCGCTGAGATCAGTGAACAAGTCTCCCAGCAGCCTCAGCGGGAACAGGATGAGATCACACTTTCTTGATTTGTCTCCAGGATGCCAAATTCCTACCAACACAACAAGCACCCTCCAAGAGGTATCTCTGCTTCTGCATTTGCCTCCTCTTCCAGAGGAACTCCATTAGTATCACCTCCCAAAAAGCTGGGCTGCCCCTTTGTACATGGATAGGCAGCTTTCATTGCATACAGCAGTATTTAAATATCCTTTCTATTTAGCATGAAGGGCAAGATAGTCAGTACAACATTGGCTTAAGGTAGTTTACTTATTGACAAGGACCAGCCTAATATCATCTATTGCTGATTGGAAATCAGTTCTTTTCTGGGTAAAGGGGATGAACAGTCTGCCTGGCTGCACAAATGCCACAGAGCACCCCATGTAGTTGTGATTGTATTTAACTGCCCATGTGTGGACACTTTTACCCTAGGAGTAACAAGAGCATATTCATATTTAATCCACTTCTGAAGATAAGTGTTGAATGTGGAAAAACTAAGCAGGAAGAAAAAACTATTATGCCAGGAGCTGATAAAGGAAAGTTTACCAGGCTCTGCATGAACACAAAGCAAGACACACCTGAAGCTATGGATATCAAAAGCCCAGGTTCAAGGCATGAACAAGTCGTCTTAAAACATCTGACCACACATGAATAGCCTGCATACTAGGAACAAGTATTTGGAAGTGTGAGGCAATGACCACTAACTCAGTGTCATTGCTTTCTACTGCTAATGTCTTTGACTCAGGACAGCTTGACTTGTCATGGGTGAAGCCATTCACCTCCCCAGAGCTGAGAGGATACCAAGCAAAGACGGCTTTCACTGGACACTACAGCAATGCTCTTGCTTGAATTCTGCAATAACTTTGCTGTCTCTCATATTATTTGACAATTGTGTCCTAGATATTTTTGTTCTAGCAAAACTTCTTATTTTCCACTGTTTCTAAATATAATTCTGAAATAAGCAAGCCTTAAATTTGGGTTATTAACTTTGAATTCCAGACTATGGTTTCCATTGTTTATTGCCACAACAGACTATTAAAGAGGCACCTCCACTCAAATAAATTTAAGATTTTGTCTTCAGGCGCAATAATATCTCTGTGAGTTGCTCAACTTTAGTAAGATATTTAAACATATACTTAAATTTAAACATGCAAGTTGTCCTCTGAGATCAGTCAGAATTTTGTTTAAAAATAAATCTGTGGTTAACTCACTACACAGACACTTCTTTTTTTTCCTCAATAAAACCTGGCTGCTATGGCAACAATCAGTAGCATAGCACTTGTGGTGAAAGACAGGATGCTTTGATTATTATATGAAGATTCGAACCTCCAGAATTAAATTGTTTTACTAGCAGCTAATGTTCCTCCTGTTGGCTCAACAGACCACAATGAGTCTTTATTAGCTTTGATAAGGAGAATCAAGACAACAATTGTACAGAATGCTCTAAATGACTGCTTAGCATTGCAGAATTAATAAGGCATTGTCTCCCTTTACAACACCCCAAAGATGGCACTCTAGAACAGATGTTTAATCTACAAGGAAACTATCTTTGCCTTGGAAAGGAAATCTTTTAATTCACTTTCTATAAAAATTACACCTAATACTCTATTATGCAAACACTAATTACAATCAAAGCAGGTATAAGAAGAGACATCTAATCCATGATCATAAGTGCACAGTCTTCTTGTGCATTCAATTTTTATCAGAACCTTATAGAACAATGACCAAATACAGTATCATCTTTTCCACTGAGAACAGAGAAATACCTCCAACTACCCAGAATCAAAAATAGGTTTGTGGAAAAGAATAAATGAAAAAGTATCAATTCAGACAGAATAGAAAGAGAGAAGTTACTGTTTGGCCTGAAGAGGTGGATTTGAACAGATTTCTGAAACTATTTTCTATGCCAAAAAAACCTCAGACCTCCTAACTGCCTGCTTTTAGATGATGTTCTCAAGGCTGGTTCTGAACTACTTTGGGAATTTTAGTAGGAAAACTCAGGTCCCCAACAGTGTCCCCATAACTCAGCTGAAGCACCGTTGGGTTTGGAACTTCCAGCTATTCCCTTTGCCCTTTCTGTGACCATGCCTGGTAGAAAAATGTCACATGCCTTTCCTTGACATCGCTCCAGGATAATCAAGGACCCAGTGTCTTCCCATCATCTGCCACAAAGGCATATGGGATGTACATGCAGTCTGAATACAAGCTGCTACAAAAGACAACATGCCCAGAAACAATGAGGTCCGAAGGGTGTCTTGGGATTCACCAGGCTGTGATGCTCTGCTTCAAAAGTAAAGAACGGACAACATCCCTGAAATTCAGCTCAAATACACCTCTGATTCCAAGAACAATAAACAAAGTCTTTGAGATTACAGCTAAAAAAAAAAAAGATAGGTACTTTCCATAGTGTGTTCCTAAAGGAATATGTATCTGTACTTATTCTAACAGTTTTCATGTAAAAGAATGGTCACACACTAATTAAAAAAAAAAAAAAGTAAATAAATAAAAAGAATGAACAGTGCTAATAAGGGCTACTTCACAGTGGATCCAAAGAGCCACTTTAACTCTGCTTAAATAAGCTGTCTCTGAAATGGGAACGCACCAGTGGAAAATTTTTTTGCCTCGCTACCTATTTTTGGACGTGTCAAAAGCATATCACCTAGACTTTTCCTGTTTTCAGCTGATAAAACACTAGTTGCTTTTCCCTACATACTTTCATACTGCTATGCTTTTTCATGCACAGTAATTGAGCTTGCCTAACCCAGTCAAAACCTGTTTTATAAAGCCTAATGTCTACGGTCCAATTCATAATGTTAGAGCCAGGCCTTATACAATTTTAAATATCCTATACCCTTTTATTTAAAAGGCATTAGTTAAAGTCTCAGCATAGCCAGTGGAAGCTGAGAAAAACCAACCAGAATTATAATCTGCTACTAGAAGCATCTGGATGTTTTGACAGACAGAGGTTCACACCAATTTCAGGCAAATATCCAAAGATTTGATGTAACAAAGTATATCATGTCTGGATCTGGTCTAACACCAATATGAAACCCCAGGCACAAGGGTCCCTCACACGAAAAACTTTCCTGCTAGCTCTTCAGTGCTTTGTCCTTTTGTATTTCGAACTTGAAAAGGCAAAGGTAAAGGAGACAAGAAAACGATCAAGTTAAAAGCTGTGAACAAAGGAGGTTCTTTCAATAATCAGAATGAAATTTCATTTCAAGAAGTTGGTGAACTTCAGTAGCTACTTTTTAAAAAAAATAAATATCTTACTTATGATTTTAAACCATTTTTTAAGTCTTTCACTGTCTTTAACACCAGACACTGACCCCAGTGATAAAGACCAATAGGATCTGAGTTGCAAACCAGTATCTCCTTGTCCAGAGAAATGCTAGAGAATTACTTGCTGGGAAATCGTCTTTGACAGGCATATAGGAAAGTCCCATGAAAATGTTCATTACAAACCCTGTGTCTCCTACTCAAAACTAGGGAGGCCCTCCAGCCATACACCTTCCACAGTTTTAAATGGCTATATGGGATCCAGTATGAGAACTTGAGGTTTCTCTTTGTTTTAACATTAATCAGCTTTTGAAGAAGTAGCAGAACTGTTTCATGCATTCTCCTTTTTAATTTAGATAAACATTAGATTAATACATAAAAAATAATTTTGCACTTCTAAAACTTAAATTGCTACAAACTTGAAATATAATTTCATACAAGACTAGAAAAAACCTATCAATGCAGGAGGGAAATAAATGAGAGTGCTTTCCTCTCCTAATATACATGATCAGCCAGATAAGTTTTCTATAGCTGTCAAAAAATTAAGTTCACAAAGCTTTCCTTTGCAGTTCAGCACTACTAAAATACCACGTAAACTTAGTCCTCCTTGCCATGTATTGTCACAGAAGCTTAGAACTGTCAGAATGTAGGCTTGCTCTAGCAAAAACCATTAAAACACACACATCACCACCACCACCACTCTTGGCAAATTATTTTACTGGTAAAATTATCTGTGGTCCTTGAGATAAGACGTATAAAACAGTCTTAATTCTGCAGACTAAGTCAAACCATTCGTCAAATAAACAGCAACCAGGCAGAAAGGAAAATTCCTTGCTTGGCTCTGCAGTCTGTGAATGCTGAGAAGGAGAGAAGACCTCTGAAGGCAAAGGGAGTTCCTCAGCCTCCTCCCATCCCATCCCAATCAATCAGCAGTACAGCTTTACACACCCTTCAGGGCTGGTTTATATTTAGAACTTAATAAAGAATAAAAAAATAGCAAATCATACACTCACTTTGCTTTGGGGAAACAAATGTGCTAGTCAACGGAAGATATAAATAATCGCACGATGACACAACGAAACGCCTCATCCGGTGGCTTCAGTGCAAACTGCTGTCCAGAGGCCAGCAGAGCTGCTGGATGTACTTCATTAATCTCTTTTCCAAAGTGATGGATTCTTTTTTTGGGAACTAGCCCAGTTCACTGAGGAGTCATTTGTTCCCCCATCAGCTGAGATCAGTCACCAGTAACTCATCACTTCTCATCCAGCCCATGCTCCTTACTTGTAACTGAGACCTTCCAGCAATGATACCACAGCTGGCCTGCAGGAAACACTTCTGAGCTCCCTATTCATAGTCTGGAAAGGGCAGAGGAAGGAGAGAGCAGGCAATCAGATACAGAACGATAGGAAAAGTGTGACCTTCCTTTCACTCGATATTGATACCATTTTCTTCCCTCAGTTTTAACCTTTTGAAAACATTCAAGAAGCCATGTGAAAACCCACAGCCTCATGCAATCTAGGCATAGTTACTCCAGATTTTTAGACACAAAACAAAATCCATAATGCTGGGTATAAAAAGCAGGCCAGAGAAGGTAAACGCGAACAACAGCTCCATGAATGAGCCATTCTGGGTTCCTATTCCACCAGCTGCAAGCATTTCTACTAAAAACTGCTTTGATGTTCCATTAGATAAATTGGACAGCCTGTCCTGGAAGCAAGAAAACAAGAGTTTGGTGTATCTCGCTCACCCACTCTGAAACAATTTACCTTCAGGGAATATATGAAAAATAGACCTTTATCAGGGACTTTCAAGCCCCCTCCCTGCCAGCTGCCAGTGAGGTTGCCATGAGGCAGAAGCCATAATGCTTCTAGGAACACATGTGAAAGGACTGAGAAACCTGGAATATTTAGATGCTAAATGCAGAGAGGATATCAAGTTTATGTAGTGGCTAAGCAGGGGCCTGGGAAATTGCAACATAAGAAGTCACTCTATAAGTAGCACTCGATGTCTTGCCTTGTCCATCTAACGCCTTTGGTGAATCTGGCTCTGTAAGTCTGCTCAGCTTCACAAGTACTTGCAGATGTGACTGGAGGTGTACAGGGACAGAAGAGCAAAGAAATATGATCATTTATAGGGAAGGAATTGGGATGTTTACTTCTTTCTAGCTGGCTTACAAGACAAGAGTGCTCATGGCAAATTGTGCTTGCAGAGAGCACCTCAGTGGGGCAGAAAAAGATTACATGCTCAGTTGCTCTCTCTGAACTCTAATAGCAGCAAAAGCAGCATGAAATGAGGTCCCAGCTGTGAGAATTGCCATATAATGGCACTTATGGAAGAGTACACATTTATATACATCCCTCAGCAGTTAACCACTGCATCAAGCAAAATTTATCCTGCCAATTCAAGGGTTAAAACAGATTCATAATCAGACGGGAGACTACAAAGACTCTGTTGCAATCCCACTGTGCAGGACAAGGAGGGGGTGGTGAGTGTGTACACACACCTGCTTCTCCTTGCAGCAACAATATTTTTGTTCACTTTCCCAGATCATAGAATCAAAGAATCATAAAACAGTTTGGGTTGGAAGAGACCTTTAAGGGTCATCTAGTTCAAGCCCCCTACCATGAGTAGGGACACCTGCAACTACATCAAGTTGCTCAGAACCCCACCCAAGCTGGCCTTGAATGTTTCCAGGGACCTTGGAGCAGCTATGAACTCCAGGGCTTTTTTTTATGTTAGCTGGGCTATCAGTGCAATCCTGAAGGAAGTTAGTGCTACAGCGCAAAAGCTTGTGCTGCCTCTTTGATGAGCAGCACAAAGTGAAGAGTTTGATCCAACCTTTGGCATTACTATGGCTGCCAGCACCTTGCTAGGCAGTTTCTGGGCACACAGAATGGCTTTCTTTGTTTCAGTCCTAGCAAGGCAGAGCTGAGACACTACTGCAGAAGATACTGCTTGATCTGCCTCCATTTGGGAGGAGTCTCTTGGGCTGTGAATTCTACCAGCATTTCTTCCTAACTTACCTATGGTTTTCTCAGAATTCGGGGTGGTGAAGGAAACAAGGCTGAATAACCCCAATACAAACATTTTACAGTGGAAAGTAAGCACCACCCTAAAAATGGCACAAAGCCATCATTTTAAATTACACAGGGCAAGAGCAATGCCCCTTTGGAAAGTGTAATTTCAAGGTAAGGAGGATGTTGAGGAAAGAGTGTGTGACCCTGCCCATATTTCTTCTCTGAATAGGTGGGGATGTGTCACAAACAGCTGTTACCAACCCGAGCCACTCCTCATTCCCGCACGGCAAGCTCTGCCTTGCCACCAAGAGTCAAAGCACAGCCACCACCACAACAGCTCTGTATGAGCAGCTCACAGCCCGTTTATCACTATGAACCTGCAGCACAGAGTCAGCAGTGTCAAGAGGCAGAAATAGCAGCACTCCTTTTATCACAATGCAGTGCCAAAAGGTCCATGGAGAGGGTGGGGAGATTCCCCTCACTTTTTCACAGGGCTCATCACTTAGCCTTGACGTTTACGAGAACTGTAAGAAAAGGTTTCTCACTTCCATCTGTGGCAATGTGACCCTTATCTCAGGATACGGTTCTTTATAAAGATTAGACTGCATGGGATGCATCCTGAGGAAAGGGTGCAGTGCCACTCTGCATGACTGCTGTCTAAGATCATGAACTATATTAACCTTCTGGAGGGCTAGTGGAGGGAAAGGGGGAAAATGAGACTGCCCCAATCTGGGATATATGGTCACCTTTAAACAATACTTCAGTCACACAGTCCAGTGACTGTCTCTTTACCTTTGCCCCATCCAACTCCAGAGGGGAATTGCATCTCTAAGTGGAAAGTTAAGATCTGGAGCTATGCTTGGCCAAACTTTCTATTACAATGGCCCAAAGCAAAGTAATGAGAATGGCTTGAGTACTCCCAGCTCTGCAGACCTGGTCTGAGCTCACCACCACACTCACCCACCTACCCACACAGCAAAGCTGTCCCCAACAGCAAAAAGGCATCCACTGATGCTGGAAGAACAAAATGCTGCATTTAGTGTCTTCCCTAGGACTAGCGAGCTCTTTCTTCATTCACATTTTTCCATTAAAGAAGTATGTATCAGTCTCCCCTACAGAGAAATAAGAGCTATTACCACTCTTGATGTTTCAGATACAAGTGTTCTGCATGGGTGTGTACAGGCTCAAAAATCATACCTATTCAAAGCATGGAAAATTGTTCAGAGCCACATGGAGAAAAAAAAGAGATTTCATAAGATTTGTGAAACCCCAGGCAACTTCCAGTTGAGTTAAGACAGCACAACCCTGATTTGGCATGCTTAATTCACCTGCAGCTCTGATCATGCAGGTCTTAATCCACGTACGATCACTGCTTTGAGTGTTCATATTTCTTAAATTTAACTCAGAGAATGGCTAAGTAGTTGCATATAGAAAGAGAAATAGTGTTGTGAATTAATCATAAAAATTATCTTCAAGAGCTATCAAAATCTGACAACTTCCCAGTGGCAGCTCCATGAAGTAAAACTCCAGTCCTTAATGGCTGTTTCCTAAAACCAAAATAAGTTCCTATACTTCTTCATGGCAGTGAAACCCAGATAAAACCTTGGTATTGCTCAGAATATTGCTGTAGATCTGTGATTTTCCTGTCCTTCACATAGATGAGTTGTCACCAATTGCTTTTTCTCTGTATACATGATCTTAATGACCTCAAAGGCAAAAGCCAACACCACTTGTAAAACCTATTTCATTTTTTTTGTTCTCTGAGCTTTACCTGAGCCTAGTCCTCACTTATATTCTGCTTCTTCACATCTGCTGTTACTTTATGGTATTTTTATGATGTTTAGATATATAAATGGATTTAAAATATTCATCTACAGTCAAATAAGATCTAACCAGACTTCCTTGAATTAAGCAGTCTAATGTCCCAGTGATGTACACTGAAAGGTTTCACTCTTACTTTTCCTACCTCAGCTCTGCTCTAACTCATCCGTACCAGAGACCCAGAAGTCAGAGTACACACCAGCTCGAGTTCCAGCAGTTAGCGTTTTCCAGGATGCCTGAAGACAACATAAACCACACTACAACAAAAGTAAAGAAGAAGCAAGAAAATTTCAGCCAGGACTGTGTTGCGTCCCCTCTCCAAAGTAACTTGCTTCTCTGATGAGATTATTGAAACCTTTCAGAACATGACTGTACAAGGTAAAAAACACCTTCAACTCACTTTGAAGAAATATCTTGCAGGTATTAGTTATAAATTGCTTCAGCAGCAAAATGAAAAATGCTTCACACTTCCAGATGTAAGATGTGCAAAAAAGGTTAATTAGCCAGAGTTCATTTTTCCATCTGCTTTGAAGATGGAAAGACCTCTGAAAGAAGTGCTAAGAACAGATAACCAGAATCCATCTTCTCTGGTATAAAAAACCCAACCTCATAAAAAGCAGATTGATGTTGCACAGAAAATGCATGACAGAAAAATTGTCCAGTTGTAGGATTATTCATCAAAGTTTTACTTGCAGCCTCAGGGGTTGCTCAGAAACTGTATTTCCCAGCTGTATCTCAGAGTTGGGATTTCACTATCTATTTTTGACAGGTAACTGAAATGGGACATTAGAGTAAGTATTGGTGGAACACTATGACATTTTCTTCAGCATTCAGGGCTCACAGTTTTCATTTTTAAAATGCAGGAGATTTCTGACAATTTCCTCAAAAAGTGATCTTTTTTTGTGTCTGTCCAAGTATACAGCAGCCCAGCTAAAAATGCTGTTTCTGCAGCACAGTATGCCCATTAAATAATTCATATCACTAACACTAGTGAGAAATGGTATGAAGGAGCAAAACAGCGAGTGAATCTGAGTGCATGAAAGCACATTTCTAAATATTAATTAGGAAGGAAAGAAAAATTGAGCATATTTAAAAATCAAACAGAAATGCACCTCTTGCTGTGTTCTGTCCTTGGACAGAACATTATGATCTTGACAGCCAAACTTCATAAACTGCAATAACTTAGCCAAACCTCAGGAAGAACGATTGGAGAAATGACTTTCCTCTCTCAGTGGTGAACAGCTACATCTCTCAGACAAAGATTGCACTTTGGTAAACAACGTTCTAATTCCACTGGGGAAAAGAGGTATTGGTCAGACCTTGGGAAGAAAAGTGAGTCCTAGACAGGATGACAGCAAAACCAGAAGCATCAGCTGATGATCGAAAGTAGACATTGATTTGTATCAGCTGAGAGGAACGTGACCTCCCCTGAACCCTTGTACTTATAAAAAGATAGTTTTATTATTAGAAGAGTGGATGATGTTAAGCACTACAAATAGATAAAAGGCTCAGGAATCTGAAAAACTGTTTTCTTTTAGGCTGCCCATGGAAAGAAACTGAACAAGAAAGTAAGGGCTCAGACCAGAGTGAGGTTTTCTTTGGAAGCACATGGAACAATAGCTCAGCTTGTCCTTCTTACTGGAGCACCACACTATGGAAAGTACATACTTGAATAGTCATGCACATACACATACTTATTTTTTAAAATAAAGCAAAGGCTTCAAAACATATCACCAACAGAGGAAGCAGCCTGAAGTGCCTTGCAGGGGTCAAATGATTAGAAGAATCTCCCAGTGCTGTAACAGCAAATTTCTCTTCCAATCACCAACAAACTCTTGTGCACATGGCTCTTGCAGGATGCTGATTTTCACCTCTGTCCCATATGACTCAAAGCCACAAAGGCCAGAGACATATTTGATGATCAAAAAACCCCTCCACATTGTGCATTTGGATGGGCAAAACTGACAGCTCTGAAAAAAATTTATTAAGTGTAGGAATATAATTATGCACTACAAAAGTATTGTTTCCATCCTCAAAAAGCTTAGTGCAGTTCTGGAAGCAAACCAGCACAGGAAGGAGGTAATTTCCTAATCAAACTTCTAAGACTATCTCATCATACCTTCTCAATGTCCTCTACTTGGAAAACTGGCTCCAGTGTCTCCTTTGAAAAGGGTGACTGAACTACAGCCATTCAACAGGATGACATTACCTATTTTCAGCTAACAGAAAACATGAAAACATGGCTATTCCAGCACAAGAATTCCGAAAGGAATCCAAGACTGACATTCTGCTGTGTCCACCAACAAACATTCTGGCATTCACCCTGAGGACAAAAACTTATATTTTCAGCAGTTAAACACAGTTAATTCACTGAAGCCAAGTAAGTGTAAACAAATCAATTTTAAAAAATTAAGGCAAGATTAGGAAATGCTCCTTTTCTTTTTCTTTCTTTTTTTTTTTTTTATTTTTTTAAGTCAACCCTTGGAAATGCCATTCTACAGCTGCAGAAAATGTGACTTTTGCCTGACTTTTTTGCTGGGTCAGCCAAACTTCAAGACAAGAAATCTCTCTGCAACTATGGATAAATCCTCACTTTAATATGCACTGTTCCCAAAGCGGGAGAAAATTCAATTACTAAAATGATAGTATAATCTTTTCATTATTATTTCAGGAGCTCAGAGTTAATTGGACAAGTTTAGCACCCTGTGAATGAATGCATGTCCTCACTTCACAATAAATGCTCTTTACTTTCATTTCTCTGAAACCAGGAGATAGCTCTCATTAGTAATACTCTGAAAGAAGCCTTTTGCGTTTCTGGGTACTTATACAAACCTCATCTTAATCACATCTGAGCACTCCTCAGCAGCTCTTAAACACAGGGAAAAGTTCTTATTTCATCTTGCACAGAACCGCACAAAGACCCCACATGCCTACAGTGAAATTGCCTAAGTGCTTATTCCTCAGCCTCAACTGCAGCTTAGCATCTGTCTCTCACCTACTCATGTCTCAGCAGGCTCCTTGGGCCACGCACTACCTGCCTTCACTTGAGCCAACCTGCAAGGTCCAGCAAATCTTCCCAAAGCGCAGGACAAAGACTGAGTGGTCACAACCAGGTGACAAACCTTGGCCTGAACCACCTGACAGGTCATGACTTCCCATCTTAAACCACCACCCATTCAGGACCCTGCCTTCTGTGGGAGCATCTGCATTTTCCAGGGAATTACTAAGGACACTTGATGCCAGAGGTAAACACCACAAGCCAGGCTGTGCCATGGTTAACTCATCACCCACCAGAGAACACATCTATCTGGTGTGCTCCACTACCTCCTGTGTTTTATGAGACAAAATCTGCTCTTCAACATAGCAGCCCAGTAGTGTGTATCTGCCCCTCTAAACTCATCACTGACCCCTGTAATTGTTTCCCTGCGCATGGACACACGTATGTACACACACACCAGTTGTCTTGGTAAAAGTCTTCCTGAAGCCAAAAGGTGTTGCACATTTTCCAACTCCCACACTAGAAGGACTTTTTTCATAACCTGGAATAATTTTCCTCCCTCCACATCCTTTAAAAGAGAGGAATAGATGCACAATGTGACAGTAATATTACACACAAAGGTAAAGGTTATTTGCAGTTTCAGCACACTGCTTGTTTTCTCTGGGATCATGCTGGCTCTCCTGTTAATTGCAATGATGTTAGCAGAGCTCATGCTGAGTTCTACACTGTTTGGTTTGGCTGAACTGGTATTCTCATACTGATTGCGCTTTCCCTCATAATCTCCAAATCCTTTTCAACTGCTCCTTTTCGGAAGGCAGCACCACACATATAGTTTCTGGATGCTTAACTAGCTTTCAGCTGCATTTAAATGCATCCAGGTTACCCAGTTATAATATTGCAAGATTTCCCTCTTTTTCTCATTATACCCCACTCTTCAGCTAAAGTGAAAGTGTTACCAATAGGGATTCAATATATTCTAGAACAAAGCTCATGCACTGTCGCCCATCAAGTATAAGCATCACCTTCCAAGTGCAAAACCAAATGCTTGGAAAGGAGAGGAACAGAATTCGATTAAGAAAATGTCCCAGTCACCAGGATTTCCTCCAACTGTTGTGGGTCTCCTTTATTCACTACTATTAGCTCGCTGCAACCTATTTAATTCCATATTTAATCACTAACTAGGGTGAAAAATGAGGCCTCTCTCACCACACAGAAAATCCATATATTTAATAAGAAGCTTGAGGTCAGGTACTTGGACACTTCAGATAGCATTCTTTCTACAGCTGAGACAGGTGTTGAGCAAACACACTTCAAGTCTGATCCAAAACTTATACCTCAGCCCTGAAGACAAGAAAGTCCTCACAGCTCCCTTAGCTCCTTTATTTCTACTTTTCTCCTTTTGTTGTTGTTATTAAGAGGAAAATCTTAGGGATATGACTACCTGTGAAGCTGAATCTTAAGGTATTTCTTTCTGAAGCTTGAAAATTCAAAGCTGTGGTTTTAAAACTAGCTTAGCTTACATCCTAGTTCTGCACATTAAAGTTAGGCCTGAAACTTTCTTTGACCCAAAAAATCAAGTCTGTTTTAATCCCTGAGAATTTTATGTCTTGCTTTGCCTAAGTTACAAACACTGTGGAAACAGGGACATAGCTTTATCTGAATATAAACATGAGAGCTGATGTGTTCCCTCTCCAAAGTATGTCCAGAGTCTCCCTAAGCAAAGCTGCTTTCAAGCCTTATACAATAACTGGATACGGACATAAACAGAATGAGAAAAGATCTGAAATAGAACAAAAATAACCTTACGCTAATCAAGAGCTATAAAGTATGGAAAAAGTATTAATACTTCCCTATGTAATCATCTCACACCAGTGAGATAATCTTCTAGTGTTAAACAGAACTGTACTTGCTCCATCAGTAAGAATTAACAGATGGAGCAATTCTCTGAGCTTTATATAACAGTAATTAAACAAATCCTCACAACAGCCACATGATTTCGTGCACAAGCCAGGGCAGTCTACAAAAAAAAGCTTTGCTGTCGCGTTGGAAAATTCCAGGACGTGTAGCCCAAAGAGCTCTGCAAAGGCCATCAGCCTGATGACTTGGATCAGCCTGCCTCGTCCTCCAGGATATCCTTTTCACTGCACACTCAGAGTGAGAGCAGAAAACTCAGACATAAAGCAGCTGCAACAGACACCTTCCTCATCTGCAAGAAGTTGTTCTTGGACTACTTCACCTGCAAGATGAGACAGTCATCTACGCACTATATTGGAAGTCAGTCCACATAAAAAAACATGGGGAAGTTCACAGCATTTGGTATACAGGAGAATTCTGTGTCCCCACAGAGTGCCCCTGGTACAAGCAGGTAACCTCTCTCATGTCACCTGCTTCACTGCCACAAGCACCAGTAGCTCTCTTGTGGGCTAGGAGCTGAGGCTGGAGGGGGGCATGGGAAATGCAATTACTTATTACCACAGGCAGAAAAAGAAATCTCCCCACTAGGTCACACCCACACATCTGCACATATATGTGTGTGAGTCTCTGTTCATCTAAAAGGGCAAGAAATAGCAGAATAAGCAAGGCACTTGAACTGCACCTTAACTGGAGAAGGGAGGAGGCCAGCCATTACAGATGGAAAACACAGAAAGGGACAATATTTTGTATCTTCACATGGGGTCTCCCTCCTGCCCAAAGGTAAGCAGCATCATTAGCACCAGCGGACACCCCTTACCTCTCCGAGGTGCTGGACATAGGGATGACTGAATGGGGTACCCCAGGGGTTTCTCCACCTCTGAGAAACACTCTGAGCCATGATGGACATGGAGCCGCCACCTCCATACCCTGCACCTGGGGGTCCTGCAGAGCTCTGTCCTCACCACACCTACTACTCCACCTCTCCATAAAATACCTCTGATGTCTTGGGCCAGAAACACGTAAATGGCACACAGGCCTTTATCTCCAATATGTGAAATATACATAAAAATCTGCCATCACACCTAATGCAAAGACAAAATCAACATTTGAAAGCAAATTCGCCTCATTAAAACTGAACCTAGACCAGATCCAGGTGGTGGAAGGTATCCATCCATATCTACTAATAGTGCAATATCCCATCTGTTGTTGCTGAAAATGTCTGCCCACCCCCCGCTCCCAACTAATAAAGTGTTTCTCAGCTTTTGGGTTCTTTTGCTCTTCCAAACAGGATTTGTTAAAAAAAATGGCAGATAGAAACATGCACTGATGCAGCTGTTCATTCCCCTCTCAACAAGATGAGTGACCTGGGGGGAGGGGGGGGAGGGGTAGGTTAAAAACACCAAAGCAGGTGTTCTGCTGCCACCACATGGTCATGAATAGGCCTAGACAGAGTTTTCAAATAAAATGTGCTTCTTCAGAATGCATCAATTCACTAAGCCTATCATTTTGATATCCTTTTACTTTTTTTTACTCATCCTCAGATGGGGGTACTTATACCAAATCCATGAGAAGCCCAGAGTCCCAGCCCGCCTGGTAGGTCTGCCCTGCAACCAGGTGGGATCTGGGGATGTCACGGGGATGGGCCTCAGCTCTGTGATAAAAGTTATTTTCCAAAAGCCTTCTGAATAAGAAAATCAGCCTTTCAGTCAATTCACTACACATGTAGAAAATGTTCCTGAAAGGGAAGTGGGATCCATTCCCTACTCTATAACCTTTAGAGTACCTGGCAGAACTTGTGGAGAGTGAGAACATCACAATTACTGTAGTGACTTCTCTCACCAAAAAGTATTTAAAGAGAGAGAAAAGACTCCTTTTATGCAACTCTAATTTGAAACAGTCTTTTGGCATTTTCATTTTTTTTTACTGAGAAAAGTGAAAATCCAGCATGAGCTTCATCAAACTCTGGAAAACGTACCCCTCTAGATGGTCTACATCAGTTTTACCAGGTAATACAGCCCTGCACATCATAATAGCAGCAGAGCAATTTGCTACTACACTCTTTCACATCTCATCAGTAATAATTTTTCATATTTTTTTCATTTCTATTTTAGAAGTGCCCTTTTTTTTTCCCCAAAAAGACATGAAAAAATTTCCCAATGACTCATTACTTTTCTCAAAATACAGGCATTTATGAAACACCATGCAGCTTTGTCTACTGTGAAATGGAGCTCAAAACTTGAAAAACAAATCTTGAAGGGTTGCTTTAAAATTTCAGTAGCAAGCTAGGTTTCTCAGATAGGCAAATGCATATCCAATTCTATTTATTTTTTTGTTGAATGCAAACCAGTTTGTGATATATCAAACTAAGAAAAAGTCTCTGCAAACAAATGAGGAAAAGTTGAAAGTGGTTTTACATTTTGGTGACAAAGATATCCAACAGCTAGTTCTCTTAGGAGTCATTTCTAGTTTTTATTAATGAAAAATGATGCTGTTTGTGGTGCAGCCATACCTTTGTGCAGGGATGTAAACACCACCATCACTGGGGCATAGAAGTGAAAAAGGCTTTAATTTCAAAACAGAGAACAGGTATTAGGATGATTCAACTGCATACTATAAAGCAGGTTATAACTAAAACATTTATTGTCTCCATGAATATCATGAGAATGTCATGATCACATGGTTTAAAACCACTTAGCAGATTAAAGGTAGTTCCTCAGGCTTTCATTGTCATGTAGCATTAGTCCTTGTTTGATATCAGTGAAGTGCAATATGGATTGATATGGGGACCATACTGTTTAGAGTGAAAATGGGCTGATTCCCAGTACAATATCAGCCTTACCATGTGCTTGCCACTTTGTCCCTCAAGGTAATTCACCAACTAGAAGTACAGTCATACATCACTCTTTCTCCAATCTGCCTTAGAGGGACAAATTTTTGAGACAGGAATACTCAAAAAGCTTTAGGATCCATAAGATAGGAAGTGATCTGGCTTGGGATGGCTTAATTGTGGAGTCCACACTGGTCTTCTCATTTGACAAGAAAAGCTGAGTCCAACATTAGCATTTGGGATGACTGTTTTTAGCTGCCATTGGTGTTATTTGATCAAAGTTCAAGAAAAAGATGGCCACAATAGCAGCCTGTGTTCTAGAGTGCCATTTTTGGTAACTCAAATTACTGTAATTTATTTTTGCTAACTCAATTTACTGTCATTTATTGTACTCTAACATATTTCCGTTTACATATGTCAGTGCTTTATTGTGATGGTTTTGACCTCAGTGAAGAATTCATAGGAATCCTTTGCTCCCTCCCTTCCTATGCCTGAGGCTTTCATCCCACCAAATGGTAAGTTCAGATCTCTCACGAGCCAGCAGTTGGTCCACACCAATCCAGACTGTAGCCTGTGTGCCACACGGTGAACGCGTCCCACATTGCTGGACCACACGGTGGCTGCCAAGCCGTATTTAACACCATTGGCTCTTTTGATCACTTCTTCTTCTGTATCAAATGGCACCACACATGTCACAGGACCAAAGATCTCTTCTTGCATGCAGCAAGATTCATCCTTGACTTCAGTAATAACTGTGGGTAACATGAAATAGCCTTTCTGGTTGCTAGGTGGGAGAGTCAAAGAATCCACTCCCTCTCCGCAGAGGATTTTGGCTCCTTCAGCCTGGGCTTTCTTCACATAGTTCCTTACCTGGGGAAGTAACAGGAAAACGTCACTGCTAAAGGACACAAAATCCTCCAACTGGAACATACTGCCCTTCTACAACAGAGGGCAGCATTCCCTAGCTTTTGTTCTTATGTTTCTTTAAAGGTAAAGCTGTGTATTTCTTGCTGAATAAAACATTTTTTTCTCTTTCCTAACACTTACTAGTCTAGCAGGCAACACTTCTGGCTAAGTATTGTCAAAAGGGTAGGGCCCCTGGTGAAAACAGCAGTTCAGCCAGAGCCTTCCTCCCTTCTCGGAGCCTGGGCAATCTGACACATATTTCATACCATGGTTCATTCTTTTACTCCAAGGGATCAGTAATATTTTCCTGCCTCACAGGCAGGCTTATTAAATGTTTACATGCCACTAGGATGATGAAGCCATGAATGCTACAGAAAATCTCATCTATAAATAATTCAAGATGTTTCCATGGCTGCTGCTACCATATGCTTGCTACCTTGAACACATAGGACATGCTGTCAATCTGTTTCTGTTGTCCTGCAATCGATGCCTGGTTCCTGTCTTTATAGAAAGCCCAGAGAGATATCATAGGGCTTCTTTCTCTTTTTCTTCTTTTAGGCACCTTGGTAGGTTACAGAGGTGCCACAGAGGACCTTTGGAATTGGGTGTTTCTATCACTCTACTTCAGAACAGGAGAAGCTGGAGAACATGCTGAGGTACCAGAAAACATAACAAAGGTCTGGTTTTCTCTCAATCTGTGGTTTTTCTTGCTTGTGCTGGTTGTGTCAGATAGTTTTGGGATATGAGCATTTGGTATCCCTGAACTCTGATACCATAACATTCATTTCATATAAGCCACTAAAGCAGACTATGTCTAATTGTGCACCACCTCAGCTGCTCTCCACACAAAGGCAATTCCAAATTACTGCAAGCAGTTCTAGGCAACTGTGTTTGGTACTTCCCAAAATTTGGCAGTGATACAAAAGTAAGACTTTTACCTTGTCAACTAACTTATTAGGCAAATAAGTGATTGTAGCAAATGCACTATTAAAATCCATAAAATGCTGAGCTCTAAGATCAGTTAGTATAAATTCAGGATTTAGAAACCATTAGAATTATTTCGTTCAAACAGAAAGAAATATTTTTTTGTCATTTTAAATTATTTTCCCCAGGGAGTTGATTTCTCCAGAGCAATTCCATGATCCCAGGTCACAAACAACAGAAACCTCATAAAAAAGATACCTTATAACAGATTTGAGTCATCATCCCTCAGAGCTAATCTTGGAGAGGACATGGTACTTTCCATATACCTCTGAAATCACCTTGTGTAGCCCTCTACAAGATGAGATGAAATCACAATCTCCATATAACATCACCTTTTCTAGATGTTCTTTACTTATCAGTGCTCCCATGTTGACTGTAGGATCTGAGGGATTCCCAGTCTTCCACTTCTTGGCCTCCGCTACAAACCTCTTCAAAAATTCACTGTATATGCCCCTCTGAACGAAGATCCTGGAGGTGCAGAGACAGATCTCACCCTACCAAGGAGAAACAAACAACCAAGAAATCAACAATATTGGTTCATAATACATTGTACTATTGACTCATACTAGGAGTCATACCCAGAACAAGACTTGTGTCGCCTCACCCTCAGAAGTGTAAACTACATTAAGGAGCAATGCAAAGTGAGGGTTTTTGTTTTTCCAGATTAAAAAGGAAAGGGGAAGGAAAACACAAAACAATATCAGGACCATATAGTCACTACCATAAGTAAATTTGATTTTTCATTGATTACGTTTTCTTTTCCAACATTTTTCATAGGAAATGTGATTTCCAGCTCTGAATGATCTTTGTCTTCATTTCCTGATAATCCCTTTCTGATACCAAGCTATTTTTCTGAAGATTTGCCCTGATACAATTTCCTGGCTTTGGTGATCTCTCCTGAGGGTGGTGATGAGGGAAGAACAATGTTGGTAAAATTTTGGGCAAGTCTCCTAATTTAATTCCAGAAATCAGGAAGCTCTCCACTTACTGACTTGCACAGTGGGACTTACAGCACCTGCTTCCTGCAGAGATAAGCAATGTATCTGTTTTGAGAGAAGTAATGACACCTTGCTACCTTCTGATGGAGTGCACAAAGAAGAGCTCTTTATTCTTTTGTCCCTTGCTTGCGGAATAATGAAACCTTCTTCATGTTTTTCTACCTAGGATTTTCTCACAACACAGGCCTGAAACACACCTTGATAATTTAGGATTTGGATCCAAAGGTATATGCGCGTGCGCACAAACTCTCAGATGCACACGTCCCTCCTACTGCTAACATGGTTTATATGCTATAGAAGTGGGAGGAACCTGATTGGCAAAGCTGGACCTCAGGGTGGTGGGGATGCACTGGTCCAAGTCGGCATCATCGAAGATGATGGCGGGGTTTTTGCCTCCCAGTTCCAGCGAAAGCCGCTTGCAGTGTGGAGCACTCTTCTCCGTGATCCGCTGGGCCGTCAGAGTGCTTCCCGTGAAGGAGATCAGAGGCACGTCGGGGTGGCAGACGAGGGCTTCTCCTGCCTTGGCGCCGGTTCCAAACACTACATTCACCACCCCATGAGGTACCCCTTAGGGGAAGAAAGGCACACAGTCATTGTACCCTTCCTGTTGCTCAGCGAGTTTCACTTCACTGTGTTTTGTCCCTCAAGTTAGAAAACTACCCATAACTCTAGGGTGTCAAATACTGACCCTTAACTGAAGTAGAAGCTGAGATACAGATGTTAAACAGCTCTGGAGGTTGTGGGTTAAATATAAGACCAACTCCACTGACCACAGTCAAGTTTGTCTGATATGCATAATCAGAGATGCAGTTTTCAGTTGTTCAGGGCAGAAACAATTGTCCTCCCAGTTTTAACTAATAGCACACCAAATACAGCCATGACACAGATACCAAAAGATGATTCTCGCTCTTTTATGCTATCATGACTCCTCTGCTGGCACCACAGATTTACGACATCCTTAAGTGGAGTGCAGGAGGAGAAAAGGAAGCACAAGAAAATCTTTTCATCCAAAGATGGTGGAAAAATTGGGCAATAGCTGGGGATGGGGAGATAGGACAGTGTGAGGACAGGGAGTTTTGGGTTTTTTTCTCTCCAATGTAACATTCAGCTACAGCAAACAGTCTCTCCCAAAGCCTTTGAGCACCTTCTGATTTCTGCAACAACAACCACAACAAGAAACAAACGGTGCACTCCATTCCCCCTCCTTAGCATACTAAAGGACTTACCTGCTTTCTCCAAGAGCTTGCACATCATCCAAGCTGTGACAGATGTCATCTCACTTGGCTTGGCAACCACGGTATTTCCACACGCAATGGCAGGAGCTATTTTCCAGGTCAACAAATAGAGTGGCAAATTCCAAGGACTGATTAAACCAGCTACAAAGCAAAACCACAAAGACAGAAGTTCAATCTGCTGGGATACAAAATTAATTTTCTGACCTCAAGTGGTTATATACCAACTCAGATTTCTGAAGAAAATTTGGCTATGGCTCTCATTGCCAGACAATTTTATGATAAATCTGCAGCATTTCTCACAGGCAGATAATTTTTTAAAAGAACTGTGCAAATGATTATTCTAAAAGCGATCAGCTGAATCCTCTGAATCAAAGTTTTGCTACTTCTTCAGGTCAGAATCTTATATTCACAGGAAGTTTTCCAGTGTTTCCAAGGAATATTAATGCAAGGTTAGCCATAGATATCATTTCCATCAACTGGGCTGTGGTAATACTTTGTGTTAGCAAACACCAAGTGAAGGTAATTACGGAACAGTTTGGGTTGTGAGGGTCTTTTAAGATCATCTAGTTCCAACCCCCCTGCCGTGGGCAGGGACACTTTTCACTAGACCAGGTTGCTCAAAGCCCCATCCAGCCTGGCCTTGGACATTTCCAGGGACGGGGCATTGACCACTTCTCTGGGTAACCTGTTCCGATGACTCACCACTCTCACAGTAAAGAATTTTTTCCTGCTATCTAATCTAAACCTACCCTCCTTCAATTTGAAGCCATCACCCCTTGCTCTATCACTACATGTCCTTGTAAAAAGCCCCTCTTCAACTCCCTTGAATGTCTCCCAGAAGCTTTCTCTTCTCCAGGCTGAATGTGTTAGCTCAGATCACTCTTGCTTTCCCTCGCTCTTTAAAGGTTTTTTTTATTTTTCAATTTTAGTATTAAAAAAAACCTTTGTATAACATATAGTACATATTTTCAGGTAAATTTTAGTCTAACTCATGAGTGCCAAAATTTATCACTGTACAAAACTTTTGTTCCCCAAAATTGCTCAATTACCAGAATTATTTTCAGTAATTGCCTGTAGGAATATTTTCACTTTACATATTTGTAAGAAATTATGAAAAAAATTCTGTAATTGTTAGGTGTGACTCCTCACAAAAGCCAAAGGATTACTTGCTGTTTGATGAAGCAGATACGTGGAGGGACTTTTCCTTATGAGAGTAATTTTACCAATAGTCATGGTCACCACTGCTCAACAAAACTTTTCAGTGGGTCCTCTAGGTTAGCTAATTTTATGTTTTAAATAATTCAAGCACTATATTACACGTTATTTATATTATATGTATAATATATAACGTAATAATGAAATCATCACAAGACCATTGCTTTGCCAGCTCAGCACAGACACTTTATTTCTGAAGCACCAGCAGCATCTAGTGGCTGAGTTCAGCGATTCCCCAGCTACAACTGGTTTATCCACCCATGTGCACTCAGGTCACAGACTCGTTGCACACTAGTGCTTTCCCAAAGGTGAGGAGGATCTTGCTCTCCCTGCAGGAGCAGCTGCTTAATGCCCTGCATGCCTTACTGATCCACAGCCATAATACTTAACCTACACAGACCATACGTACAAAACACAAGAGAGATTTTGAGGGTGAGAGTTAGCAGGTTTGGCTTTTTAAGGGATGCAGTAATTTTTTTTTTGCCATGAGGTAGCATAACTGATTTTACACGAAGTTGCAGATGCTTTAGCAAACAAGCCATAACTCAAAGACCATAAATGCTTTTGAAAAAATCCTTTCCTTGCTGAGCCACGACTGAAGCAGACATTTTGCTAAGTTTTTCAGCATGTCAGGATCATCATACCAACTCCCACAGGTGCCCTCGAGGTGTAATGAACACAGCCCATGGTTGCCATCTCAGTGCACTCTGTGACATGATGAAGGATGGAAGAGGCAAAGAATCGGAAGTTGTATGCGGCCCGAGGGATGTCCACTGTTCTGGCAAATGTAATAGTTTTTCCTGAAACACAAACAAGCATGTTGCTTTTATGGACAGAAACAGTGCTTTATACTCTGCTCTGGAAGTTGATTTGCATGTTTTTTGGGAAACGTCTTTTGTCCTGTGTCCAAGTAATCCCCAGCACAGTGTAACCTTAGTCAATGACAACAGCCCCCCTTTAGTAATGCATTCCAAATATCTAACACAACTGAAGTCAAAGTCAGCAATTCTGAAAAGCAAGAATGCCCCAGGAATGCAAACTCCAGAACTTCTTCAAGGTTCATGCACATCAACTCCAGTTTGCTCAAACAGCTCATACCATACTAAAAATTTAATCCAAATCCTCCATTTCAGTCATCAGCAAGACACACTATACTTGAGACCACCAGTTCCACTTTTTACCCTGATCCTTTGACTCTGCTTGTGCAAATGCTTCCAGGTCTTGTTCAATCAGGTCTGCTAATTTGTTCAGGATCTGAGATCTTTCCAATGGACTTTTAGAGGACCAAACTGGGAAGGCATCTTTGGCAGCTTTGACAGCAGCTTCCACCTAAAAAAGTAAAATAGGGATGGTGAATATTTATGAAAGGCATAAGAAAATATCAAAAACTCAGCAGATGAATTCACATTTCAGAGGCTAATAATCCAGATTACACTGCTGGGAAGATGACATCTCCTTAGAGCTTCTCCACTGTCATCAAGACACTATGCCATAACTCTAGAAGTGTTATTGAAATAGAGTATCTGGAAAAAGAAACTTCCACAGGAACTTTTGCTTTTCTCCAAATTCCAGCAACTTTTGGGCAACCCTGCACATCTGGAGGAAATGTTGGACTGTTCAACTGGTACCACCAAGTGTAACTGGCCAAACCAAAGCATAATCTTGTTTCTCATAGCTAAAAGAGTAGATGCAGTTTCAGTCCAAACATCCACAGCCCTTGCAATACAGGACTTCAGCTCTACCAGGCAATGATGAGAGTAAGGGACAGACTGTATGCCCTGCTAGCCCTTGATTTCCTCTACCCTTTCCACCATTTGGTTCAAGCAAGGACTAAGAATATATTTAGGGACTAGAGACTCAGATAAAAATTTTATCTTACTTGATTACAAACTCATTAATGCCCTCATAGGAAAAAAAGTTCCTTTCTAAACTCTTGGGGTTTAGTCAGTTCTCTCATCAGACACCTATTGAAGCCTATAGATAAGAAAGATCATTTTTTATATATATATATATATGCATACCATATATATATATATTTTTATATATATATAAATGCATACCAGTCTTATCAGCATTTTGCTGGAGATGTACATAACTGCTACATGGTCCTTTAGCCTGACCTTCCCTCTGAACAGTGGCAGATTACCAGCACTTTTCTGAACCAGACTATGCTTCAAAGGATTAAAATTCAGCAGAAAACTTTCTCTCCCATCAATCATTTCCTCTGGACTCTTAAATGGTAGTTACCTGCATCTGTTGATTCATTAACAGTTCTTTCTTCATGTTTACCAGTCTCAGACTAAGTAAAGATGGTCGTCAATATCTTTCCATATTTCAATTAACTGCCCTATTTCCCAATTTTTTTGTCCTATGTATCACTTCTTCATTGTTCCCAATGTCTAATCAAGGTGGGGTTTAAGTCAAAGCTGTCTCAGCTTGTTTCCTAAAATTTTTGCTTGTAAAATTTCTTCAGATTTTGGAAATACGCCAAAATCAGTAACTAGGAGGATGCTGATGTAATACTAATCAGACCATTATGACCTCTCCTAATGTTGCCACATTGCTGGTTCCCATGCAGTCACTGAAGGCTCCTTTCCACCAATTCCACAAAACTGAGTGCCAAATACGTTCCTTCACATTGTGATGGGTGTTACAAAAACCATCACAAAATAACTTACAGACAATCCAATGATGCTTTACTAATGAGGCCACAAAAGTTCAAACAGAAAAAAAATCTACCTACCCCTTTTCCTCGCCCATCCCATGCACATGAAAATTTATGGTTCCCATAAAAATAAGGACTGGAGTTTGAGAGCCAGAACAATACCAGTACAGAGGCCAAGGTGGGAAACTAATCAACATGCACAAGGTCACATGGATCACTGGCCAAGCCCAGAAACCTAGACTCTACTCTTTCGACTGTAGCTCAACAGTCTGCTGCTCAAGTGCTAATGGTAGCAGGCTGTCAGCCGCTGAACAGCTGAAGCAGGACCAAAGCAGGCCTGGGAAAGGGGAACTGCAGCTTCCTGAGTGAGTCCAGTGCAGATGCCATGCTACCCTGAAAAGGTTCACCCTCTGTGAAACCAATACCACCTTCACTAATTAGCTTGTTTTTCCACCCTCCCCTCTTGTGCTACTGCTGCTCATCCGTCCTCTCTGTGGCCTCTTCCACCAGGTGCTGCCAGAACAGGAGATAACTAAGATTATCTGCATCTTTAACCCTTCACTGGGTTTAGAAGAAGGAAAATGTTTCTTTTTCACAGACAGCAGAAAGCTAGCAAAGGAAGGAATTAAGTGGCAGTAAATTCACCTAAAAAAAACCAAGAAGAAAAAAGGAGATTGGTATAGATATAAGAGAGCATACAAAAGTTAAACAGTTTGACTAGCAAAACGCAGCAAAGTCAAGCCACAAAGAAAACGTGTAAGAATTCAACTATGAACTTGCGTGTCTGAAGTATTTCCCTTCTGCTTTCCTCTTCTGCACAAGACAGACACAGAGAAACAACACGCAATCCAAACCCATCGTAAAAGGTTGATACCAAAATACCCCAAACTGAACTGCCCTCAGGACACGATGTTTGCTTTTGCAGGGGATGATGCACAGGAGGAAGGTTCTTCAAAGAGAGGGTTTTTTAAATTAGATATTTGACAGAGCTAATTAGTCCTCACCAGCCTGTTTTTTGGAGATAGAGGGCACCTGCTCGGCTTGCTGTGGTACTGCTATTTAGAATTTAAGACACCTACCTGGAGAACAAACCAACCTCTGAAAAAAATATATTCCATGTTTTTGGCAGAAAGTGGCTAAAAATGGCTACTGCAGGTGACCTGGTGTTAAACTCCAGGGTCAGCAACAGGTTTGTTGTCTCCCTCCATTTCACTTTCTCATCTTCCACTAAAATTAACTAAGAAAATATCCAAATGGGCATTGATCCCTGCTAGAAACCAGCATCCTGACTTCTTTGTTGAACTTAGGTCTAGATGCTTATTTTGGTATCGTTAGATAACGTCAAGTAGTATGTGTTTGCATTTTCTTCAGCATATTCCGTCAGTCACTAGTGGATGCCAGCTCAGCAGAGCCCAGCCTTGTGTAGTTTTCTAAGAGCAGGACTGAAGACCTCTCCAAATTTACATGTCTTTAAACTGGGTTCCCATTGCTACACACAACCAATAACTCAAAAAGCTGAAAGAGAAAAGCCATTGCTCTTAGTATGTTTGAATTGTATTTCCAGAGTGGGCAGCAATCTACTTTTTTAGCCTGTTCTTGCATTCTCCTGTCTCTCTAGTTTTAATGATTTTGCAAATGGATAGGAAGATTTGCACCTGCACATCAAAGAGAAGTCTTTTCAGGCATAATTAGGGTTGGAATGAACTTACATAGGTTTATTTTAACAAACCCAACCTGTTACTCTTCAACCCTTGGTCACCAGCATCTAACAAATATTTACCCAGTTGAAATTACAGTTCAAAGGTTTCTGCTTAGAGAAGCAAAGGAAAAAAATGTCAATATGGCTGAAATGCAAGTGAAGGGAACAACTACACACAGTAGTACTTTGTTTTAAAAAACATTTTGAAAATACTGTCCACTACTACCTGTCAATATTTTCCAAGTTGTTTGTGTTATGCAAGCTTATCCAGCAGCTTCTCTCTTCAGTAAAGCTGAAATACTACTTTGGAGACTGACTTGTAGGTCCCTTATAAAGTCATAGCAATGAAACTGCAGCTCCCCTGATGAATGTCACTGCCCATCCACACCTGTACACATACAAGGTACCAGCAAACATTCATCCCACACAGCATCAAGAAACCTTATTCATGCAGAGGACAGGGTATGTTATACAGAAACTCACTCATCACAGCCACTTCATCACCTCCACTAATATCCAATTGCTAAACCAAAGCCAGAGAGGTCTGAAAGCTTTTTAGAATCTTCAGAAGAGACAGCAAGCCAAAAACCTTTTAAATGAAAACTGCAAATCAACAAGACACTAAGGGAGAACATGTTTAGTTACATATGTTGCCTCTAAGTATATTTACAGAGAAGATCAATAAACCCTTTTCTCACTTACAGATTGTTTATACTTACAGCCAATCTGAGCGTTATTGTTAAATTATAAACAAGACATCTCCCATGTGAGCTGACAGAGCTCCACGGAAGTTACTGCAGCTTTGTTGATTCACACCAGCTTAGGATCCAGACCGTAACTTTCTAGCAGCAAAATGTAAGAAAATAACAGCATTTGCTGCCACAGCAGTGGATTAGTCAGCACCACAATACAATCAAGAAGTTACTCATTTAAGCATTGAAATCATCCTAATTTTTCTGTTCTCTCACCATCAGTCTCTCTAACTCAAAAGATTACTGTTATGTGCATTTAACATTTCTCACTTCTTTGTACATCTGGATAGTACTCACCTCTTCTTTGCCACTGTCTGGCACCTTGCAATATACATCTCCAGTGGATGGATTATAGGAGTCTATGTAGGAGGAACAAGGAACAAATTTGCCACCTATGAAGTTTTCCAACACTAAGAGAGACTTTGACTGAGCCATCGTTAGCTGCTTGCTTCATCTGTGATTTTTTTTCTGTGAGGCATCAGTTTAGATTAGTATGTCACTATGTATTTGCACAGTGAGTCCGAACTCCTCCCACTCTCTCTCCCTCTTCCCTGCACCACTTGCTTACAAGTGGGAACAAATCCTGATGACAACAGCAGGAAAGGAGGAAGGGGGAAAAACTACTATTTCTGTGACACTTGGTTCTTTTCTAGGAGTTGAAGCAAGGACACAAGAACAGCGTAGTTGCTGGAAAATAGCCCTTCTCTCCCTAAAGGAAATAAAGTAACAGAAAAAAAAGAGAAAAAGGATGGTTTGACAGGGAAATTTCTCCCTGTACCAGTTTTTCAAGCTAGTTTGAAGGCAGTTTGCAACAACTAATCAAAATAATTCAATATTCAAACACCTAGCCAGAAACCTGCTCCTTAGTGTCAGCAGACAGAAAGGCAAGACACTTAGATTACTATGTCTGCAGCTCATGTTCACTGCTTTGTCATCAATACTTTTCCTTGTATCCCCAAAACCAATGCAGCTGCCAAAAGATTTTAAGCATTAAGAAAAATCTCTTTTTTCCCACCAATATCCCCAAACATCAAACAATACAAACAGCTGAGTGATCTCTCAAATTCAAATGCTTGAGAAGCACAATAGTACCTGGTATACTCTGTTGTATGTTGTCAAAAATTCATCTTTTTTTTTTTTAAAAAAAAAACAACAAAGCAAGACTCTACACTGACTTTCACACTTTCCAGTGGAAGCCACCTTACTGTTACATCTAATTAGGTTTTTCATTAACTTCCCAAGAACGCAAACTGCCTGGTAAGTGCTGTGTAAGAGACATTTTTCTTCAAGAGGGAATGCTTAATATTATCAAACTGCTCTAACACTGCATGTCACATCCTTGCACTCCAAAGATATTCAAAACACTGCACCCAGAGAGCAGTATGCTGCCACCAGGAGATTGTGAATATCTCAATCAGCAGACTAGAAAGGTTTTGCAGCCTAGACAACTGCCAAGCCATCAAATTTCTTGTGGATCAATATGCAAGCACATTTTGATTAAATAAAGGTGATATGTTTCTATTGCACAACAGAACATTTATGCTTCAACAAACTGGCACCTCCGGGCAGAGTTCAAATCTATGCTGAAAGATAGTGCAGTCATGTTGAAACTGGATTAATACCTCTGCTTCTCCCAAGCTACAAACTGGGAAAGCATGGAGTAGCTTTTCTGCCATCACAGAATAGTGAGCCTCAATATTTAATGCAATCATGTGTGAGAAGGGTTATGAGAGGTTCACCCCATATCACACTTCCTTGTCCATAAACAGTAAGGAATTTATGCAAGTCATAAAACTGAAGATACATTCTTGTGCCTGTAGCTGCCCCCTGACTTAAAAGCAACCTAAACATTTTCAAGGTTTGAAGGCAAGTTCAAGCAGGACAGGTTCAATGCAGTGAGCTAGGCAATATGAATCTCTGGAATCCAAGAAGGGCACCGAAATATTCGCTGTTGGCATGGTGAAACTGGTAAGAATTTAAGTGCAATTTCTGGACTACTAAAAGACATAACAAACAATGATAACTCATAAGCTTCAGTTTTGGCAATAACAGTTTTCAGGTAATTCAGATTCATAAGATTTTACAGAAGTAATTTCCACATAAAGCATTGCTGATACTTCGTGCAGTCAAGAGTACAATTTATATATGTGATCAACTGCTGAACTGGGGCTAAAGCATGTAAGTGCAAAAAAGTTACCTACCAAAAAAACCATGTGGGAAGAGTAGGTATGGGCCGTAGATGACTTTGGGCCGTAGATGACTTTGAACTAAGTAACAATAAAAGGCTTTTCGTGTCCTTCATTATCCTAGACACAGCTTTACTTCAGTTAACCCCAGTGACTGATGCGCTGGAGCGAGTATTTTAGTTCCTGCCCCCCACCTACCAACCATGGGCAAAGTTGAGTTGTCTCCACTCTGCACTCTTGTACAGGTCCTGAAATACCTGAGGTCCTTTCACACTTCCTATTGAAAAAAAGACAAGTTGTAGTCAAGTGTGTCTGACCTGAGCTTATGCTGGAGGTGGCAGAAGGACCCTCTTTTCAGCTGAGAGGTTTCATCTACCCCATTACTGAAAAGCAGGAAGGAGTTACAGGCATAAGTAAGCACAACAACTGGCTTTAGCAGACATCACAAGATTAAACAATCAGCTTTTGTTCAAAAGATCACTAAGCCTGGATGCAAGAGATGTGTATGTGCAGTAGCTGCACTAAGTAACATGAGAAAAACTGAAATTATTTCTTCAGAAAGAAAAGTGGGATGCCAGTTTGCATTTTAACTCATAAGTTTACTCTGAAACTTCTCAGTTGTGGAAAGTAAAGAATTACTGAATACAGTTTAGAAGTGTTTAAACAGTAAAAGATGAAGGAGACAAAAATGCTTAGACAGATTTATTTTATTATTTTTACTCTTAAGAATATTCTTATTCTTAAAAAATAAAATTAGCCGAAGTTGGCACAGCTTCCACTACACAGCAAAAGAAAATTTATTTTTTTTAAATAAATTTTGGGACAGGGAAAACAATCCCAGGATAATACTACATGCCATTCTCTTGAAAACAAAGTAAATAGTTCTTTTTCCCCTGAATATGCATTCAACTCAAACCTAAAAATATATTAGACCAATAAAGTTACTTTACTGAATTAATGTGCAGCAAAAAAGCAATCAAAGAAAACATGTAAACAATTTATGTCTGGAAGTAAGGAGTTTGTTTCATGATAATTCATCTTTTTTTTTTTCTCCAATTCAACTTTCTAAGATTTTTCCATCAACTTCTCTAAGGCCTAAATTTCACATGGAGAAACACATGAGATTTTTGAGATTGAGAAGTGCAACACTTGCAGTTCCTTGTCAGTTGGCATCTTGTTCTGCAGCAGGAGAGTCCGATGAAGGGATCCCCAGGTGTCTCACACAATTTAACTGTTGTCATCATCATCTTCTCCCCAGTTAATTGCACTTGTTCCTTCAACTGAAATAATTGGATTTTTAGACAGAAGTTTGGGTATCTGATCGTGTTTTGGTTGGACGGTGGAAATTTTGTCACTGCTGTCATTCTTTAATCTAAAAATACAAGCAAATGGAAAAAACCTTATGGTAAAAATGAAGTACTGAATGTAAAACAACCACAGCATTTTTCGACATGATGTAGTTAGCTGTGGAAAAAATAATTCCTTTTGCTCTGAAATTCTCTGGAACAAGATCACAGGTACGAAAACAGCAATTCCCAAATAACAATCAGAGAGGTTATTTAGTCCCAATTCTACAAACATTGGTCATCATAGATCTAAAGAGAACCCCACTCACTTCAAGTTAAATTTAATGAAAAATATGTGCAAGATTAAAGATCTAATTCTGGATCCTATTTAAGACCAGACAGATTGTTAAGAGCACTAAAGTTCCTTAAGTCCAGAGCCTCTGACAGACCTAGCACATCATTACCTCATTCCTACACATACATGGAGAAACCGGAAATTTTCATGCTCTAATTCCAAGTTTTGACACTAAATGACTCAGCTTTAAGTCTCAGCACCAAAACCGGTTTACTGTGACTAAATTGCGCTCCTTCAGGCCCAGAATCAGAACTTAAATCCTAATCCAAAAATCACAGCAAGATTTTAAAGGGACATATAGAGGGACAGTCATACTTCTGGCTTCTAGTAGATGGCAAAACATTTATGTTTAGTTCCACAGTTTTTGCTTCCTGTCACTCAGACTGGATCAGAAAATGTTTACAGGCATCAGTAAGAATCAAATGTAAAATTGTCTTTAAAAGAAAAGATCTTGTATCCAAACTAGACACAGTAAACTTAGCCAACACTTCATATTTACAAACTATTTCCAGTATATCTATATGGGCAGATTTCATAAAAAAACCTGAGGTATGTTAAAATAGCAAAGGGTTATTTTTTAACTCAACAGAGGTGGGAAATAAATTCTAAATAAATAAAAGTAATTTTTACTGCTAATAAATTGAACAGAACCATGGCAAGTTTTTCTCATATCTCACTGAAGCACTGTCTCTTTTTTAGCAGAAAAGAATCACTTTTCAGGCTAGAGGGTGTAAAACAGGTCTTAACCATAGCATAGTTCCTTTTCAGTATAGAAAGTCTGTTACAAAAAAAACATACCTCTGTAACAACTCCTGCAGCAATAGTGGAACCACTGTAGCGTAACATAAACCTCCCCAGCTCTTTGAAATCTTTGTACAGCTCTAGAGCAACAGGTCTTTGAGTTTGTAATTCTATTAGAGCATTCTGTCCTTTAGCCAAGAACCTGCAGGTAAACAAGCAGAAAATTCTATTAGAAATATATGCATGCATAAATGAAAAAAAGAACACTGAATAAATGAAAAAAAAAATCATGTTAAAAGGCCAAAAGTATAATTATCAGGCTTGATTTCAAGTATAACCCAAGCCATGAGACTGAACACTCATCTGGAATATAGATTTTAAAAAGACATCTGAGTTTTCTTCAAAAACTTCTAGAGAAGGGCACTCACCTAAGGGCATAACATTTAGCAAATTGTTTTGAAGCTAATTATCTCATTAAACTGTTTTTTCATGCCAAGTAGAAATCAAGTCTTGTTTCAAACCCCACAGCTAAAGAGCCAATTCATTGCTCTGTAGAAGTCTTCAACAGTTTCAGATATGCATTTCCTGGAAAAGGATTATTCTAATAACACTGTACGTATCAAATAGCATTTTTAGCCAAATGCAGCTTTAAATAACTAGGGGGATGTTACTGCAGTTGTACGGGAAGACTCCCTAAATATCTTTTACCCTGACCGTCTGTCTAGTCAAATGTATTTTAGAGAGCAAACCATCTCCAGAAAGAGATCCCATGCTCTAACAAGACAAGAAGAAATACTGTAATAAAAGAAGAAAAAGGAAAAAAAATCCTTTAAGTGCAGGGCTGCTGATCTGGGATTCATTCCCAATTGTGCAAGTGACCTTAGGCAAGTCATTGGTACTTCTCAGGTGCTTCGCATTTATCAAGTGGGTAGGAGGCTTTTCACTTTGTAAAGCACACTGAAATCCAAACATGAAATCAACTAAAACAATGAAAGCATATTTTTATAAACATGATACTGATTCATGGTAGAAACTGCTTGATATACTGTATATTAAAAGTCAACCCATTTCTTGAGTAATTATTAACTATTCAAAACACTTACTTAGGTTTTTTCTTTGTCACTTCACCAGTGCTTTTGTGCAGGACACTCAACAGTCTTGTAATAGTAGCAGGTTCACTTACTGTTTGATAGTGTAAAAGCACCTAAAAATATATATTTTTAGTTATTAAATAGTCTATGATAATCAGCAATCCTAGGTGTTAATACTTGAAAAAATGAGCTTGTTTTAAGACTGATATTTCTAAACAAACGTTTACAAAACTTCTCTCACAGGAGTGTCTGCCTCACATTCAGTTAAGTGTTTCTAGTTCCTAAACTTTGTGACCTCTACAGATAAGACACAAAGGCCATGTTTTATGTCATCATAAATATATTTTTCATTCTAAAGTGCTTTGCTTTTGCCACCTCAGTGCAGCATGAATTGGTATTTTATTGATTTTAAAAGGTACCTTACACCTAAGTGCATCACTGTACTTCTACAAGGTATGAGCTTCTAAAGGACAGCCTATTTGTGGCAAAACTCATGTTCTCTGAAATGGCTTAGGTAGGTATCAAAAGCCAATAAGAATATGCATAAGCAGACACAGTAGCCCCCTTACATCTACTTCAAATTACGGAAGAGTCTGTTTCCTCAAGAGAGACAGAACCACTTCTGGATTCTAAATGTGTCTTGTATTCAGGGGGTCAAATATGAAAAGCCCTGAGCAACCTGTAATGAACAGAGGAGCTTTCACAGAAACTTACAGGAAATCCTTTAGTGATTGGAACCTCAATATTGAAGATGAGAACCCGAGCTCTGAACCGAGTGCAAACTTTAATGGGTTCCTTGGGATCACAAAAGACACAGCCCACACTACAAGAGAGAACAAAAAAAACCCAAATATATGTCTTGACATAAAAATGTTAATCACTGCACTGGAAAAAAATAATTATTCAAGACAAGCAAAGGAAAGGCACCACCACTTTAATATAAGTGGGGCAGTGGTGGGGCGTGGGTGCATGGATATCCAGGAACACTGTATTAAAGCCTGTAACAAAATTAATTCCTAGACAATGTCTACCTTATTTTGCGTGTATGCATGAAGAGGTCTGTCTAGTTCAGTGAACAATTACGTCCATTGCTAATCAGTTTCTAAAAATGTCACTGTTTCCTGTGCGTAGATATTTTTAAGAATTATACTTTCATTCAGAGATTCAGTGTTTCAGATCAAAGCGTAAAATACTGCAGGGTGCCGAAAATTGCAGTGCTGCTGCCTGTAACTCAAATATTTTCTGGATAAAGGAACATCGTGATCAGGACTCAAAACTTGACTTTCAGCAGCATTCATTTCCAAAAAACTCTACATAGAGTCACAAGAAAGCTGCTGCTCATTATAAGTTGATAAAAAGAGTAGACACAGCTCTTTTAGAGGGGCTAGTTTAAGCCACCTAAAATGAAAGAAAAGTTAATCCCACACAGGAAAACACAACTTCAGAGAACAAACAGCATGATTAAATATATACAATAGCTGTCATCAACTTTCATCAATATCAAGAGGACTTTTCTTGAAAAATCTAACATATCTCCAAAAGATGAATGACATCAAGGTAACAAATTGACTCAAGCCTTCATTCAACAAGTAGACCAAGACTTTTCCCCCTCCCTTTTACCACAGAAAATCACACCCCATTATGAAATGGCAATAGAGAAACTACTTTTCCCTTAAAAGCAGAGCATATATCTGAAAAACTATCAATGCAAGGAAGTTTTCAAACAGTAGCTTGAAAGTTTGCTGTCTGAAGTCCAACTGGAATATAAAAAAGCTGAACAAATTATGGATCCGATTTTCTGGCCTGAACAACAACTGACACTTACCTAAATGCTTGAGGTTAACACTTAACATGAAGCCTATAGACTGGAATGGACAAAAACAGATTTGCTGTGTCTCACTATCAGACCACTCACCCAAAAAAAGGTCAGCAAAACATTTAGGGAAACAAATTTACAAGCACCTAAATGTGCTGTATTGTGTTGAATAAACAGTTTCCATGAATTCCACTTGTCCAGGTTTACTTATTGGTACAAAATGGCAGTTGTTTGGATGTGTTTTGTTTAGCAAGAAGGGTTTACTTAATTTAGCAATTAAATGTCCAAGGACTAGTCTAAAGGAAAAAGGCTTTGAAAGCTACCAGTGTCAGCACTAGGGCAAAGTCTGAAAACTAACAGTATTCTTCTGAGGCTGCCGTTGGACATGTAGCAGATGTTTCCAACGTTTGTACATGCAAGCCAGGTGATATGCATCATTTTGGTTTTAAATATCCCGGTAGCCACATCATTCTTCAAGTAAACCGCCGACAGTCAAGTGTAATAGTTATATACCTTTTCATTAAAAACAAACCGTTACTTAGACTGAAACCCAGTTTTGCTCACTTGATTTTGATGATATCCATGCCGGTCAAAGTGAGACTAACGTGATCTCCTGCTGCAGCCCAATCAACTGGTTCATCATGCAGTGTGATTCCTGGAAATGAGTAAGAACAGAACCTCACAGTGAAGTACCTAGGTTCTGAGCTACAAACAAACAGCTCTGTTTGGGCCCTTTGTGCTTCATCAACCATTACTCATCAATTTTCAGTATGAATGGGTTGAGAGTAAAAGCTTCTTAACTGAGAATACTGAGGAAGCTTTTTTCCCCTCAGTGAGGATTCACTATTCTCTCTCACCCCACCCTGCACCATAACATGGCCTTATTTAAACCAGAGGAGGGGACCTGGCACTTGCTACCAGCACAGATGACGCAATCCTGAAAATGCCGTAGTACTAATATCTCCGTATCTGCCCCACCCATCCTTTGAGGCACATGCACACCCTAGACCGCATCTTTCGTATACTTTAATGGTACTATGTCAACTTTCATTTACCTTCCGTGGGTTTGCTGACTCTTTCATGAAAAAGCATAACTGAAGCCTTTTGTTCGCAACACTGTGTCTATTAGAAAGCATCTTTAAAAGTAATTTTTATTCTCATGTTGATGTATTTTAATTTCTTTAAAAGTCAACCTGGCTGCTGGGTGAGGATAAGACTAATTAGCTCTGATATAACATTCTGAGGTTCCTGGTAGACACCAAGACAGAAAATAAAAACCTGTTTTTTTAGAAGTACTGCATATATTTATAGGATCCAGTTTTTTTTTGCTACAGCTTGTATCTACTGATGTACAAATCTGTTCCCAAAACCACTTGCCAAAAACATGCCAGAAAGCATCATTCAACCATAAGCATGTTAAATACCATTTTTTAGGCAGTGTTGATAATTATTTCATATATGTCATTCTCAGAGTTAAATTCAACCTCTTGAAATTAAAAACTTGAATCCTAACATGGACACTACCTTTAGTAAATACTGCATGATAAATTAAATTATTTCTTCTTTACATTACATGTAAATAATACATGCTTACAGACCTAATATCCCCAACCTTCACTTGCATTTCAGTCACAAGAGGCAGTACAAAAGCAAAACTACAGAATCTTCCCACTGGAGGTACTCAGACAAAATACATCTTTTTCCATGCTACTTCCTCCAGCCACAAAACAGAAGAGTGACTGTAGTGGTCTGATACCCATATTCATCCACATTATTGTAACATTCCTGTGCATGCAAACAATGTGCATAGAACCATATAAGCTGGCACGCTGAAGAGCTTCCCAAATTAGCACTGAACACAGTGGTTTCGGAACAGAACAGGACAGTCAAACCAGCACCTTGTTGAATTCAGGCTAAATACTTAGATACAGAATTAGGACTCAATTCTTTTATTCATTGCACAATGTAGGAAAAACATAATTTTATCTTTCTGTTTGCACATGAAACAAAAACAACTCTGAAGCACAAAGACAGCAAGCTTAATCAGAAAATAGATAAGCATTTAATGTCTAGCTATTCCTCTTTTCAGAAATCAAATGTATTCAAATTTAAATCTAATTTTCTTCTCTTTTCTACTTGCTCAGGACAATTATATCCTGAAAGTTTGATACTGTGAAAGGATCGGTGACAAATGTTAAGAACACCAAACAGGAAAGGCTCCTTAATTCTCCAGCTTTTTCACATCCAATTCATAACATTAATTTCTAAAGGTTGTTCAGCATCCTCACACTTCCTAACAGCAGTAACACTCTACAGTAAAGCTTAATATTAAAGATTCCTGTACTGCATATTTTTATAGACACTTGGAACTCAGATGTTTTTACAGGCTCTTCATAAAGCAATGTCAAGTGTTACAAAGCTATTACATTTGGATTATCTGATAAGGAAAAAAAAAGCATGCAAGATTTCACATACTCTTCATAGACATATTTATACAGACACAGTCACATCTAAAGAAATTCGTTTTATGCTTTCACAATTTGTTTGACAGTTAGTATCAGTTTGACAGTCTGTTACCATTTCAGTAACTGTTTCTAACCCAGTATTGACCTGAAAGTAAACATGCTTCTGAAGACTGTACCTTTTGCAGTGCAAGTTTCATTGGGAGGCATTGCCAGAAGTCGTTCTCCAACCTGAATATAGCCTGCTTCTATTTTACCAGTCACACAAAATCCTGACCCTTGGTCTGCAATAAACACAGCAACAACTTCAAAAACTTCATAATTTGGTCAATTTCCCATCACAAGTTAGTCCTTCAGCAATGCAGTTAAGACTTTTTTCCCCCCTCCCAGTAGAGCATTCAGTACTTGCAAGTTAGCCAGCTGTGCATCATAATGAAAATGAAACATTAAATTCAAAACCTCTAGATCTTATATTTTTCAGAACTAAGGAAGAAATATCCTTCTTTAAACGAATGAAGGTACAAGAAGAAATATTTTTTAGTTTTTTTCAGTATTAGATTAAGCCCCTTAATTTCTAGCAATATTATTTAATTCAGCACTTTCTCACTATAATTACAGATAAAAAGCATCCGACAGACATCTTATAATTCTCATGCACACAGGTGCAAATTCCTATGCCATTTACTTTTTAACTGAGTCAGAATCCTATATGCTCTGTCTGCATATTACTTTTACTCCTGGAAATGTCAAAGATTGATTCAGTCCTATTCAATATGAGAAACTATTATTACTGGGGATGACTTAAGTACTTCTCAATAAAAGATCTGCAAAGTCTTTCTTCTTAAATGTCCTAACACTCTGTTCATCATCTGAATGATATGCCAGTTATTTTTCATAGATATGCTACACATGCACATTTAGGCACATACACCTTAAGAAATGCCTCATCTTCTTAGCATGAGTTTGCAGGTGTGTTTAAAAAGAATCCTCTGAACTGATTGTACAAAGACATTTTCAGTATCCATACAAACAGCAAATACATCTTTTGCTGAACATCAGAATTCAGTGATAAGCCAGCATCTCAGTATTTTGTATCTCACATTAGATTAAAAGCCGAATTTAAAGCTGAATTCAAAAGAGCAACTTGACCTCAAATCTTGAGGTCACTTATTACTAACTTCTCTTTTGTGTTCATCACCGATATTGATGAAAGCTTCCATCTATCCAGCTGGGAAAATGTTGCCAGTATGCCTGCAGGCTAATTTTCCTCTATTCATTCCAGCAAATGAGATGAACACAGTCAATTAACAGATGACACTGGATGTCAAACAAACGGAAAACTGGCAAAGCAGATACTTGCTAGGAAAAGAATACCCAAGTCACAGTGCAAATACCACCTCAATATGGTACACAAAAGAACCTGAAGCTGGCTTTGCAAGCACTTGCAGGCAACCAGAAACATGAACTGGTTCCAGGTTCTCAACCACTCCCAAGCACAATCAAGAACCATTTATCTTTTGTTCACATCATCACCAGCTCTAGCTTGGCAAACCAAGGTGGTCTTTGAAGCTTCACCCTCTCGCACGTTGATTGCTTCCTGCAAAGTGTCAAGTTCCTTCAGCTCCCCATGAAATATAAAGAAAGGAGTTTTGCACATTATGTAAGAGCATGCTCAGCACTCTCACTTTTTACACACTTCTGTGGACAGCTCCTCCTGAGCATGCACAGGTATTGGGAAGAAGCTGAGAACAACTGTTGCTTCATGTACTTTTATCTGCAGCTACTTCCTCTGATGGCATCCAAGTTAATTAAGTTTTGACATCATGAGGTAAGAAAAAATAGCCTAAAAAACACCTAAAATGATGCAATTTGGTAATAAATCTTGTATATGTAAATTGAGTCTCTTCCAAAGCCATTGATTTTTTACATACTTAAGCAAAACAGATTGAGTAAAAACTGCTCATTTTGTGAAACTTAAGCTCAACAAAAAACGATTATTGCAACAGAAAAGCTGTGACAGTAATTTGAAAGATCTCAATCAATAATCCTAACACGCTTTCTCACAGATCACAAACTAAAAAGGAAAAAATAAATATAGTGATGGCATAGATGATAAAACTAGTAGTAACACACTATTCCCATGCAAGTTCTCAATAGTTAACATTATGGCTTGAGTACCTTCAATTAGCTAACCAAGGACATGTACAAAACCTAGTATTTTCTCAAAGGCACATAAGAAAATTGCACAAAGTTGGTATCTCCAATTACAATCAGTATGTTGATCTGATTTTTTTGAACTTCCCATATAAACACCCTATATATAAAGGAAAATGTCTTAAAATATGGACTTCAATAATGATATTTGATTACAAATATTTACAACATTTCAAACCATGCCGTCATTTAGTTTTCAGCATTTCTCAAGGGATCTACAGAATGTTTTATATGGAATGAGTCTAAAAACCTTACTTCTTGTAAACTACCTGAAAATGCAAATGTCTAAATGAAAAAATAAAAAAATCACATTTACCATGAAAATCGTACAGCCTCAAGGCAATCTATTTTCTACAGACAACCAAAACAAAAACCAATTATAGTTACTTGCTGTCCCCATCTCTATTAATGCTAAGGAACAGCTAACTGCCTTTCATTAAACCTTGGCTACTTGTAACAGTCTCACCTCTACTACCATTTTCTTCTACCTCACCTGCCCAAATTTTTATACTAAAATTAAGAAATATATCATTGTTTACAGCTACGACAATGAACATAGCAGGTACAAGATAAAATTGTTTAAAATCCAGGACTGGAAGGTAAAAGACCCCAAAGCCACACTCATAAAAAGTCTGAGAAACATTGATTTATGCCAGCAGAACCAATCTGGGAAAAAGAAAGTGCCACATTCTGTCTCACAGAACCATAAACTCATCAGACAGACAATTAACTGGTCACGCAGATTATCTTCCTCAATTTCTTTTCCAGTGTGTTTCACCTTCAGCAGTACTATTTAAAATTCGATAAGGAATAATACTTGAAAACTTACTATTCTGGTCCAAGACTACTGACACATATAAAGTTCCTAGTTAAGTCTTATTTTGACAGCATTTTTCAACACTTATGTTAAAACAGTGGTGAAATGATGGTGAAAAAATTATAGAAACAACCAACCTTTAAAAACATCAGCAACACACAACCTAAAAGGTTTATCCACTGATCTCTGTGGTGGCTTGAAAGAATCTGCAAATAAATTGACAAGATCTTTTAGAATTTCTGTATTCAACAACTATCTCAACAACTTCTCAGTTAGAGAGAAATCAACTATGTTGCATTCCAATCATTTTGTCCCACATTTTCCTCAAAATAAAAAGCTTTGACATACACAGGACTAAGATATACTCACCAATTTGCTCTAACAAACACTTTCCTTTATACCACTGTGTGAGGTCACTCGACTGACCCCTTGTAACTAGATTTTCACCACCAAGGCCACTTGTTGGGATATAAGCTACATCTGATTCCTAATTAAGAAAACAAATAGATGTTAAGCATACATTAATAACAGGATCTTCTAGGAGAAACAAGAGGTGCATCTCTGACAAAGAGTTGGAGATATTTAAACATAATGATTAGCAACATTAACAACTAGAAACTGAGTTCAGGTAACAAACTCCAATTCTCTGACAGGCAAAAATTTTGTTTGAATTGCTGCTTTATGCATAGGGATTGCAGGAAGGCCACAGCCAGTCCAAATAGATAACAGCTGGAACTAAGAAAACTTGTTCTGACAAGTTCATAATATACACTGACACTTGCTCCAGTCTACTCTTTACTGTCATTCATGCAATCCAGACAAGTCTTTCTCTTCTGCTTTGCAGACAGCAATCCCAAGAATCTCCAAGTGAGGTGAGTGTCCCAAAGATTCAACAGACCTAAATAAAGTGTATTAAAGAATTGACTACCCTTATCCAGGGTACACTCTACCAGCAAGAAACGGAATCTGCTATACTATGTGCACATAGTAGTAGCAGGAAAGCGACACAAAATAACCTGACTGTAGGAAAAGCTCATCCCACCCAAAAGCTTGAACAAACCAAAGACCTCACAAATTTATGTTACCTTAAAGCCAGCTTGCTTAAGAAATTGGCCAAGCTTACTCGTAATTTCCTGAAATCTTTCCTGTTGCCAATTGACCTAAAATAAAGCACAGATTATGATACAATAATAAAATCATGGATTTTTAACCATGACTTGAACATACAGGTACATGTCATCAATTCTGTAGTAGAAACAGATGAGCATATATAAACATGAGATTTCCAGGTGCATTCATACTTGAATATATAAGAGCATACACATTAACAATTACTGATAGCAAACAATGAACCACTTAAATTGCAAGCCCCTTTAGTATGAACAGCAATTTCTTAATTTTTTTTAGTTTACGCAAAATTCAGATTCAGCAAGATATATTCAACACAGTAGCAACCTCAAACATAAATAGTAATATTTAACATACCTTACAGATTTAAGCAAAAATTTTTTACTGGGGTCTTGACCTGAATAACCACCAAGATATGCTCTTGCAGATGCCACTGGGTTAACCATTTATGAGATTTCCACAAGTACAAAAGGGAACCCTGCTCATTTTAGCACCCAAACTATCATTCTGTGTGATTTGAAAATACACCCATAAATAAAAAGAATAGAATTGTAAGGTCTAAACACAAGAGACAGAGCTGAGAAGCAAAGAAAGAAACAAGACTTTATTATTAGTTTAACGAAATTGATCCTTAAACTTAAGTGTCCACAAATCTAGATGGAAGCATCTCACTTACATGAGGAAATTAAGCACATACCTGGTCCATTTTATTGACTGCAACAGCTAGCTGTGTCACTCCAAGAGAGCGCACTAATAATCCATGTTCTCGAGTTTGTCCACCCGTCTCAAACCCTGCTTCAAACTCTCCTCTGCTGGCATCCACAACCAAAATCGCCACATCAGCCTAGATTAGAAAAGTTTGGAAAAAACCCCAAACCAATCAAAACTGGTTATGAGGTGGAAATAATCTGGGCAAATACATAAGTCAGCAATGTAACAGGCAAAATGTACTTTACACAGGAGTAATCCTGATGTGCTTCGAATGTAATTGAAACTGCTTGGCCCTATCTGTATCATGCCCACTTTGGTGAGATACTATGGCATTATGTCATCTCATGTCATAAACCAGAATCCCTGGTTAAACACCATTCAACTCTTGGTTTTGGGAACCTGTCCCCTTCAATCTATCCACCATGGATGTGCTGCACAGACCTCAACTAAACAAAAGCAGCCTGTGCTCAGAAGCTTTAGAACAGGTATAAGCACAATGCTCAGTTCCCCTGTCTCAGTCAGGACACCTTTATGGTGAGAAGCTGCAAAAATTATTGATAAATCACCTCATTATATAACTGGGACAACCTGTTGACTGTATGCTGGCTGTGAATGTTTCACAGTCCACTTAACACACTGGAGCATGCCAAAATCACAACATGGAAAAGATCAAGTACCCTGCCTTATCACCTAGACAAACTCTCTGCTACAGCATTAAGAGCAAATAGTCTATAGCAGTGCACAAAAGTCAGCATGTAAGCATTGGGAAAAAGCACAGATCTTGCAGTTTGCCTTAAATGCTGCTAATATTCCTTCTACTTTTCCTGCTTTGGTAGGTAACTGCCAGTTACACCATCATCATGTACTAAGTGATGGCAACAGACACAAACAACAGGCAGGTGTAAAACAATTTCATAGGACTGAAGAAAGAGACAATGGAAGGAGAGAAGAAAAAGTGGTACTTTCTCCCTTTCCTTACATGTTTATGCTTCAGGATGCCAGGAAAAGGTACAGAGTCCTGACTCTGAACTCGCCTTGCTTTGTCCTAGGCATGAAATCCCCACAGGTCATTCAGAGCACAAGTGTGAGAATGGGAAAAGGATTACTGATGAATTTCCCCACAGCTCTCAGCCTCAGAAGTGTACTGCAGTGAACTTCTCCCTCAAAAAAATAGACATCCTGTATTTTCTAAATTATAAAATATAAGAACAGTACCTCAGAACTTACATGAATGTGTATCAAAGGCCAGATGTTGGCCCTGATAAGGCTGATTTGCATTTTGCATATCAGCAGTTGCGGATTCACCTTCTAACAGCATTCTCTACAATAAAAAGGTATTAAAGCCATTTCCAGCCATTGCTTCAGCACTGAGCCTACTCTAACAGGCAATGGAAAGTAGCAAAGTTTCAGTAATTCCTTAATAGGCTTCAGAATAGACCAGCCCCTCCCCATCCTGAGAGCTGAGGGAACAGAGAGATACAAGCTTTATATGGTCAGCCCCATCTGTTGAACTGAGACAACTGCTGGTTGATTTGCAAGTCTTCTCTTAATACTTCTGCCTGTATTACTTTTACCCCAAACGAAAAACCAATTTCAATTACAATTGTAAAGAAAATAGCATGTCTGAGTTGACATTTTCCACTGCTCTGAAACTAAAGATCCATTTCTAATTTTAAAACTCATGAAATTACTACAACATATATTCCAACATACAGATGACTGTATAAGCACTGCACCATGATTTGCAAACTTCTGACTATTCTGCAGCCTAACCACTGGGTCACAAGGTCCGAATTATTACTCAGGCTCTGCTTAAAGCAGAACTTGGGGCAAACCAGCCCCCCTACAGTGTACTTTATCTGTAAAATCATACTAACAGCACTTATCAAAGTATCCAACCATGACCTTAATATAAAACTCATATTTCAGATTGTTATGACATGTGCAAAGCAAAAACCTATACACAGTAGCTTAGTTTTGGGGAAAAAAGCCAGTATTTGATTAAAGTTCTACTTTGGAGAATCCATTTTATTATTTAAAAAGGGTGCCTTTAAGTGGAAAAAAAAATCTCACACATTTTATGTCATGTAACCATGTTATTTCCCCCGCCCCCCCCAATTTATTATTTCCACTAATTAAATAACTAATCTATATGAGAGGGGTAAGGGCCATACTGAATTCAGTGGGTAGTGCCCAGTACTTTTGAATTCACCTACTGTTCCTGAAGCAAGTGGCATGTAGTCTCTGCAACTGTCCTCTTGAAAAGACAGATGCATTCTGTATAAACTTTATGTTTTGTTTCCTCATGCCATATAAAATACACTGTTAAACAGAAGAATGTGTTTTGTTTAGCTTCTCCAAATCTTTTTTCTTTAAGCTCAAAATCACTCAAAATCTTTACCTAAAAGACCACTTTCTCAGAACTTAATTGAGTAGACATATACCACATCTAAACAGCTTTCAAAGCTTAACCGTGATTTTATCAAACTGCAAATTAGTATTTAAATTACTTCCATAATAAAACTTTCTTCACAAATGTTAACATACCAAAAAAAACCAACTACCTTTAATGTTTAGCAAACACATTCTTTACGTTTAGAAAACTCATTAAAACCTCAAAGATATTTTAGCACTATCAATGATTACACTTCATCTTAGATTTTAAAAGAAGAAAACCAATATAAGAAAAAGTTGTAAACATGATATTGGAAAAAGCATTTTAGACCATCTCTACCTGTGCAGCTCCCGTGATCATATTTGGAATGAAGTCTTTGTGGCCTGGAGCATCCATCAGTGTAATTACTTTAGTCTTTGTCTCAAATTTGGTCATACCCACATCCATTGTCACTCCCCTTGAACAAAACATACATGCAAAGCACCATTAAAACTGGTTTGAAAGCTTCATAGATATATGAAGTAAGCTACTAAAAACACAATCATGAAATGATACACTGCACAGCTTTCATGGATTTAGCTTTCACAAAAAAATAGAGATACCTGCTTGCTGGACGACCAGACCTCTAGAGCTGCTTTTCAGTAACTCCAGTTGTAAAGAAAAGCACTGAGAATTCACAGTACTAATTCCATGAACCCATTCACTGTGTTCCAACAAGCACAGCGAGAACATGAAAATTGTACTGCATTACTCATCCTACTTTTAAAATTTAGCTCTTCAGAAAAAGGTATCAGAGTAAGAGAAACACAGCCAAGTTTTTTGAAAAAAAACAGGTGGTATGGGCCTATAGAAATAGTTATACATTTGCAAACATCCACATGCAGAACTACTGATTACCAAGGGGAGATCGCAGCACACTTTGACTCAGCTCCACATCTCAGTAACCACCACATGTTCTGCACAGCACATAGGTTAGGATTCATCTGATCAAATACAAACACCTATCATACACATCTGTACCTGGGTTAGTCATCTGCATCTTCCTTTACAGATGATCAAGACAGGCACTTTCAAGGGACAAAACTTCTCACAATAGCATCTTTTAGGATGCTATTTCAAATGACCAAAACACCCCAACAACAAATAAGCCCTCCAACACCTCAAACATTTACAGATGACTCCAGAAATTTTTTCTTTAAAAATACAAAACTCTTAAGTAAATAGACAACAGGATCAATCAAAAATACCAATTCAGAAAACTTTTCCCTTAATAACTACAATTTTTCTTCTGAAGAGAAGTCTGGTACCTAAACGCACAACTGTTTGACACTAAAAAAAATCATAGGCCAAGAGATACCATTTTGAGGCTCATGACCATTATTCCACCAACTTTACTTTGTATTAACATTTTACTCTTTGCAGGCAATAAACACTTGTCTCTATTTCTGGTTTCTCACATTAATTACATCTTACCAATGGTAGTTTGTATTAATAAAATAACATATTTAAGATAGTGTTTAATTATTCTATTACAGATCTGTGAAATGAATGAATCTACAAAGTTTGTTTGTTCTACACCCATCTACATCTATGGGGATTAAGAAAGAGACCTTTTTCCTATCAGCCTTTCCTCTTTCACACCCTTAGACTATAATGTCATGACAACACTACCACTACAGTATCATCAGTTTTTACTGACAGAAAGCTACTTTTAAAATTTGTGTTTGGTCACTTCAGTATTATTCCCCTCTTTCCCATATCTGCACCCACACCAACACGCCCATCTCCACACTCCTCTCAGGTTTGCATGTGTGCTTTGTACACGAAAGGACTCTCACAGGCAAGTTTAGCTATATACAGGGACACTGCAAAAGAGTATCTGCCTTTGAAAACAACAGCTACACCCTCCGTAAAGACTGCCTTACTCCATGTTCATCAGCATCAGTTTACATTGTGAAGGTTATCGTTCCAGCCAGAAGAGCTTATATGCTATGAAATCATGGGTGATTGCAAAAACAGAAACACATATGAAAATGCCTTTTTTACTACTTTGTAAACATAGAATATCATGGTGAGCTTCCCACACAGTGTTCTTAAGAGAACTTAGAGATAGATTTTTTTTTAAATTAGCTTCACTGCTTCTGCATTACACATATCTTCATTTTGAAAAAATGTAATCTAAAATTTCATATTTCAAGTTATAAATTAAAGGCAGTTTACAAAGAATATAACTGTTAATTAAACTGTAGGTTTTATTTTCAAAGTAATGTAAGTCACATGTGAAGAACTGACATTTCAATGCTTAGTTTATTAGATTGATATTTTCCAACAAATACTGTTCTTTCAGGGAAAAAAGTAATTTCCATTAAATTATATTTCTACCTTTCTCTTTCTTCACCAGTTTCATCCAAGACCCACGCATAGGCAAACGAAGCTTTACCAGCCTTCTTAGATTCCTGTTCATATTTGTGCATAGTTCTTTTGTTCACATTTCCCAAAAGGTAGAGCAAATGACCCATTAAAGTACTTTTACCTGCATCAACATGTCCTATGGAGGGAAATAAATATTACATCATATCAGTTTTATTCATTTATGCAATTTAGGTATAGCACAAGAAGAAATATACTAAATATAATAAAAAATATGCGATGCAGTGATAATGCTTGTGCAACACATAGAACCCCATAATCCTATAAGACAAAGGGAGACAGTTTAAGTCAGTTAGCATGACAGCCATAGAGCATCTCCAAATTCATCCTAAAAAGAACACGATGCAACAATGAAACCAAACCAAATAGTGTTCTATACGGTCAAAAGAAAGCTAAGTCAACCGTAGTGTCCTAGACAAAGACACCTGTATGTACTCTCTCCAAAGAATAACCATCGAGCAGATGTAACTGAAAGCAGTATGAAATTTCCCTTCCCTAGAGAGAGGACAGTTTAGCTTCTGTATCACTTCCGTATTCAACCAACACACTTTTTAAACTTTACATTTGTCAAAAACATAATTTAACAGATTTACCTATTACCACCAAATTAAGTAGTTGCTTTCCTCCTTGTCTCTTCTCCAACTCTGCTTTCACATCTATTTGTGGTTTTGCCTTGCTTGACTTCTTTACTGGAGTAGGCACTGTATTCGGCTCTTCTGAAACCTGAAGAGTAGATTTTGAGACAGCCTCAAGTACCCCAGAAGCAACACTGGCATCTTCAGGTAACAGTCCTTTCTGAGGTGTGTTAGTGTGGCCATTTTCTTCAGCAATCGCACTAGGGAAAAAAAAACAAACACAGAGAATGCAAGTGACAAAGAAGACATCAAAATATAGGAGAGAAATTATGTTTTCCCTTCACTATGGTGCAAGCCCCAGACAAAGTATGTGATAAGCCCATTAAAGTGGAAGAGATAAGCAGCTGGATACAAAGTGCAGAGATGCCAGCTCTGAACATCTTGTCTGAAAAGCACTGTTTACAAAAGCAAGATAAGGAGTAATCTTGTAAAATACATGAAACAGATAAACAAAACCTTCTGATAGGCTCTTTCTTTAACAGGAAGGGAAAGGACAATTGTGGAGAAGAGAGAGCTGGTCGTCTCTGAACTAAGAGCCCAAGTCAACTTCGAAGCAGAGACTAAAACAGCTTCCACATACACTACAATTACTGCAGTTATCACAGTGATGTTCTATGTGAGAACAGCACTATAGCATAAAGAGCTGATATTAAGCGTATGTGAGCTGCAATTTAAGGTGCAATGCTTATATAGAACCATAACGAATTAAGATTTATCAATACTGAGAAAAGTTGTTTGACACATACAGCAAAGGATCTAGGACTAAGGAGATCTGGATTCTATAACTCCCTTTTTCTAACACCCTGTAAATAATCCTAAATATATTATTTTCTTACACTCACTCTTTTTCTCTCCATTTTGTAAATTTGCATATTTTCTAATTTACACAAGCTTGCTCAGAATATACAATATTATTCTTCCCCTGTTATGACAAACGTGACCACTAAAAACAAACATTAAGTAACATCTTCAAGACAGCAAAAGCTTTCTTACTGCATGACAGGGCTCCATGGTGAAGCATTAATGTAAGCAACAAGTTACGAATAGAAGCAGTTATTACAGGTGTGCCAACACTGTATCACAGAAAACTTTATTATACAAACGGCTGATCATTACAGTATAATGAAAATCCCTACAAAATACTCTATTTAAAACTTTATCCAAGGGGAAGCAGCTTCCTCCCCTGCAAAACTGGAAATCCTTTCCAGTTCAGTACCCTCATGCTGCAGGCCGCTTTCTTTGAACAAGTTCATGTAGGCTCTCATACTCAAGTATTTCCACATCCACAGTGAAATTTTCACTCTCTGCTGTTTCCATACCCCAGTTAACTTCCCAGTTTTAATCTTTTCAACTTCTATAAACATTCCTTTTGGTTCTTTAGAATCCCACATTGTCACACCTATGCTTTTATACATTACTTTTCATTTTCTGCCTGCATAGGATTATTTGCATTGTATTAGTCCCTTTCCATTACATGTATCTCATAGAACAATACAGTCTAAGCATGTTCATCTAGTGAACAAAGCCATTCAAGAGTTTGATCTAAACAATTAAACACTGTTAACGATCAGATCGAATTCAAACAGCTTCTCTTTATAGCACTAAGTAACATGGGACATTTATGGGTTTCCCTTTCCTCCCCCAGTTTCAGAACCCACCTATGTTATCAGTACTGCAGCAGACATTGATTTTGACACTTTTTTCATAAGGCCCAAAGCCAACTTTTTCTCTTGATTGTGAGACACCAAAGCAGAAATGTGAGCACTCATTTTTTTTTTGGCTACAGTTCCACAACTCAAGGTCAGGGTCTTGTCTCAAGGCTGCATACAGAAGCATGCTTCTCAGATTAGCTAAGCAAACAGACTGGTTTATTCTAGCCATACTGGTTGCAAGGGTACAGATGGTGCCTGTGCTTCTGCATAATGGACAGACAATTCTGTATGAAGTCTATTCAAAAGAACTTACCCTATCAAAATATTCTAAACCACTTAAAGGGGAAGGACAAGATTATATCAAACTACTGCCTTAGGTCATACAAGCATGACATTCTAGAATTTACACTACAAAGCCAGCTGTTCTGTATCACCAAGAATAGTTCCAGTAGATAACACTGCATCTTGACAAGCTGGACACCCTTTGTAAGAAGATACACATGACTCTAAACCAAAAAACAAGGGGGTCATCATTGCTTTAGATGTAGCTATGAAGAAGGTTTATTACAAATGAATTATTCCACAGAAAAAAAAGTCTCTACAATTATTTATGCTTTCATTTACCGGGAAATATAAGTGCATTTCTATAAGGCTGAACAAAAGGCTCCATTTTTTTTAAAAGTCTTTAAAGAGTACATTAAGTTCTAGCTGAAAATCTACCTTGGAATGACAAAACAATTATTTTGTCCAATGCCTCTTCAGGGAAATTTTACTTCATAAAAATTGATTGAAAATAATCAAGTTGACAGAGGGTAATGGTGCAGAGAATTGTGGTAACAAAGCTTTCTACATAATTTAATAAGGTATTTAAAATCATCTGAATGATGTACAGTACACCAAATCATATTTGTTTTAATCATTTAAGAGAGCTTCATATATTTACAATTAATTTGCACTGGACAACTTTCATCAAGATTAAGACTCTCGTCCATCTTTTCCCTTTTCCAGGCAAACTTCAGTTCAGTCAGCATAAAAGCTAGCATGTTCACAGTGAAGTACTAGCACTAGTGCCAATATCCAAAGGTCACACTGTAATGCAAATATGGTATTTTACACTGGTATCAAGTTTTCTTCCTTGAATGTCCAATATTTGAAGTTCTGGAGAAAAGTATTTGTATAAGAAGTCATATCAAAGCAGCCTCTACAGTTGGCAATAATTTTCTCTCCTTTTCAATGTCTGCATTTCTTCCCAAACCAAATTTTCAAAAGTGAAAAAAAATTAAAAGGCAGTTACTCAGATGAAGCTGGAAGTAATGTGACCCAAAAACATAACTCTCATGTTTTTCTACAGCTTTCCAAAATATATTCAAAGATTGTCAAATCAGCCTATTAAAAGACAAGAATATATTTTCAGAGACAGGTTATTTGTAAACTTCTAAATTTTATTTCATTAAGCTAGGTAATGACTTTTTTCTAATCCCAGATGCAAAGATCTTCTTGCAGGACAAAGCCTATGTCAGTAAGGATTTCAAAAAACAGAATGGATTTTGAGTGGCAGAATTCAAATTGAAAAAATCATGGTTATTGCCAGATACAGTAAGTATTCTCTCACTTCTAAGTAGCTTTTATTGCAACTAACACTATTCACAGCTGTCAAATAGCTTTTATTTTGGATGGTGCAAATAAAAAGTGCTAGATACAAATGAAATAATGAGTGCAACATGAATCCAGCCATCATTAGCCCTTAAAACTTTTTCAAGGATACATTATTTGAAGTCAGTACACTGCTCCATTCAGAGTGTTACAGGTTTCAGATATTACTATGTTTTGGAAACCTGAAAACAACTTGTGCCATGATAAACCAAGACTTGCCATTTCAGAGGAGAAACATCAGACTGGATAGAGTATATTATTTACTTACAGTGTCAGGAAAAGGAAGAACAACTTTATTGCTAGGTACCTAAACAGGCAGGCGGGCAGATGAAACATACAATTCCAGTCTCATGGAAGTACGTGAAGAGAAATGCAACAGTAGGACCCTGACATTTAGTCATGCCTCATGGCAACCAGATGAGTAGTTTACCGAAAATTTGATAATGGCTCAGAAAACTGCTAAGGATCTTTATCTCTCACAATCAGTGAAAGAAATTAATTATATTGAAAATGCTTTTCAGCAAGCCTTTTCCTCAGACTTTTTTCAAAATTATTGAATTTCTGTCAGAAGACAGTACGTACTGTGTCACTAGTGCAGGTAGTTGAGGGTAAAAACAGGCTGACTGCACCTAGCAAGCATCTTTGGTAGCAAAGTGCCAACTTGGTCTGAGTTATAATGAACTACCATATCAAGAAAAATTTATATTGGAGGAAGACCACATCCTAACCAAATGCTTGCACTATTGTATGAGAACTTCATGGAACTATCAAAAGCCAAGTTTGCCAACATCTGTTCCTGTCTGCCACATCACTGCCAGTTGATACTGTGCAGCCACTGACTATGCAACTCGACTTCTTTGAAAGGACAGAACTATTATGAACCTTGTATGTGTACTGACATCATGTACCGAAGAAAGTTTGACCACAAGCAATTCAGGCATAAATGTCAAAAGAGCTTACCACAGGTCTTTGGAAATCAACAGACATATAAAAGCCTGGCACAGACCAACATTTAGCCAAAATTAAAACCAGAAAACCAGAAACTTCCTATGCTGTCTTGCCAACAAGGACTGGAAGAGTAAACTTAGTAAACTGTTATGGACACAGCACTGTTTTCTGGGGAAAATTAGTAAATACAACCTATAGTTGTTATAAGACATGCTAGAAGACAGTCACACACATACAATGTTGAAAGGTTCAACACTATCATGCATTCAAAGAAGAACCTGAAAGCTTATTTGCTGAATATTAACTCTTCAGAATTTAAACATTTTTTCAATCTTTTAGTCTGGATGCTCGGTTAATTATTTTTACACAACCCACTCTTTCGGAGTACTTACAGTCATTACAGAAATGTCTACAATTATTTCCCCTTTCAAAATTATTAATTACAAAATATTGGTCATGTTAGTTAAAATAGTCACCCTTTTTTGGTCACAACTTCTTCTGGCTTCCTTCAAACTTAACAGAAAGAAGAAGCCCAGTAAACAGTTTTGCTAGAGCATCAGTTTGTCAGCTAACTCAATTTTTGTAGACATGCCCACTAAGAATAGCCAGCAACAAAGGTAATCAATACTCAAAGCAATTCATGACTTCTAATAATCCATCTGTTTTAAATAAGATTCACTAATTATTATGAGATCATATCCCATAACAAGACTGAATCATAAAGAATGAATAGATAAAGAATGGTTATTCCCACTAATGCAAGGCCACTGGTTTTAAAAGTATGGTCCATAAATTACCTTTAAGATCCCACAAAAGGTGAGGAAAAAACCTAGTTCATACATACTATACAATCACCTAATGGTGTCTGCACCAGTACCATAAAAATATTTGGGATAAAAGTAGGGGGCCCAGTTAGAGACATTTTAGTATCCAAACTGCCATGAGTAATTTATACCTGTGCTTTTAGTCAGTGTACTTAAAAACTGCATTATTATAAACAGTCTGCAGTAAATTTATCAATGAAATGGTCACATAAAAGAGGTGTGAGAGGAGTCAAAAGAACAAGACTTTCTTAGGCTTGTTAATAAACAGAGACTCTGTGTTGCTTGACAGGTCGTCCTTATGCTGCCAATAATCCAGGAGAAAACTGCAGAATTAAAAGCCCAACTGTAATACTCATTGAGGTGGGGACTCATGTTTTGCTTTGTTTTTCAAGTTTAAAATTGGATGCATACAAAGTCAAGGTCCTAGTGCCCTAGCAATGCCTCCACAGTGGCCTGTAGGACAAAAAAGAAGGGGTCTTTAGACACATAGGTAACTTTACTATTTAAATTTTGCCTTCTTCCAAACTCATTGACTGGCTGTGCTCCAAATCTCAAGCTCTTTTACAAATCATTTCACTTCTTACCTATTCCTCCCACTTAAAGCTAAATGCCCAATGCATATCCAATGTCTACAGCAAAAAGGTTTGTTTTCAATTAGTATTTCAGCAGTAGCCCTAAATAAGTGAGGTGAATTAAAAAACATCTTCACAATCATAGAATGACAGGATAGTTTGGTTTGGAAGGGGCCTTTAAAGGCCATCTAGTCTGATCCCCTGCAATGAACAGGGACATCTTCAACTAGATCAGGTTGCTCAGACCATGGTCCATTCTGACTTTGAATCAGCGCTGGGGCATCCACCACCTCTTTGGTCAACCTGTTCCAGTGCTTTAACAGCCTCATTGTAAAAGACTTCCTTATATCTAATCTAAACCAACCCTTCTTCAGTCTAAAACCATTCCCCTTTGCTCTATCACAACAAGCCCTCCTAAAGTCTGTCCCCATCTTTCTTACAGACCCCCTTTATGTACAGGAAAGCTTCAATAAGGTCACCCCAAAGCCTTCTCTTCTACAGGCTGAACAACCCCATCTCTCTCAGCCTGTCTTGATAGGAGTGGTGCTCCACCCCTCTAACCATCTTGGTGGCCCTCTTCTGGGCCCGCTCCAACAGCTCCGTGTCTTTCCTGTGCTGAAAACTCCAGAGGTGGATGCAGTACTCCAGGTGGGACCTCACAAGAGCAATAGTAAGGATTTATCTAAAGGCTTTATCCGCAGGTCCTGAAGGCTTAATTTTTTTCTGTCACGAAAAATAGTATGTTACTAAACTGGAAGAAGTGTGATACAAACTATTTTAGGGTCCCTGAAGAAAAGCAGAATGGCTGAGAACCATGCTGGAGCCAATCTTTCCTCAGAGATCGAATCAGCAGCAGCCTATCCACAGATTACTTCAGTTTACAGATGAGGCAGAATTCTTATCTTCTTCCCTGAGGAGCTTAATAAGTATCAGATATACAAAATTCTATATTTGCTCTTTTTTATAAACAAACATTTTAAATAGTCATTATTACAGCTAAAAAAAAATAAAAATCAATCAGTCAGTACTACTTAAGGCTAGCTGGCAGATCTTTTTCACTTGCTTAGTATTCCCTTTTTTTTATAAACTTCAAATTAATTCACTACACAAAAGTCCCCATGAAAAACTCCAACTTCTAAGTAGCTTAGTAGGCACACAAGAGATGAATGTTCCATAACATTGATCAGAATTTCATTATCAAGTCCAGTTGCCAAACCCAGAGCCATTGATTAGTAGACAGCAAGGGGGAAAAAAACCCACAACAAACGATGCTCCTTTTAATATACTGCAAATCTCAAACAGCACAGAAAGATTTTGAAAGTCCCAGAAATTTTTCATTTGGAGCTTATTGCTTCTAAGAAGCTGAATGAAAGTGATGTCTTTTAGCAATGACATTAGCGGGATAAAGGGAATGACATAATTTTTACACTGTGTATTAAACTGTGCTTAAGTAGATGAAACTGCTTATTTTCCACTCAGTTATCAAACATGCACAAGATTCTGTAAAATAAAGACCATGCTGCACTCTTACTCTCAAAAATACTTTCCAGATCAGAACTACAAACACTGTGGGATGAGGTGGGGATGTTGGCGCTTACACTTAAGAATTTCTTGACCTCAGGATGAACGATGGAATTTCTTGCTACAGATTAGGTGGCTATTGTAAAACTGGGTTAAAAAGAGAATAATGGCACTGAAGTAAGAAAAATACATTAACCATTCTTAGTAGAAACAGACTAAACCAAAAAACAAATACAAATTGTGGGGAGTCACAGAACGCTACACATAATGGTATTTCATGGACTCTATTCCCAACACACATATATATTTCTTATATATTTCTTTAACTGTTCACTGCTAGCTACTGTTGTAGATCCAGATGTCTGTTTTCATGCTCTCATGACATCCCCCTCAACAGTTCCAACTCAGGATAAAATTAGAACTATTGCTCAACCACTCAAATTTAGCTATAGCATAAGTAGGACCAATGGCTACAACAGTTGTACCCTGGACACCTGTTTAAGTTAATAAAAGCTGCAGAGGAAGGCAAAGTTTAGCTATAAGTGGTTGTTTTCCCCATTAACTATTCTTAAATGTACTATTTCCTTTGAAGAACAAGCAATTACAGTTAAGATTTATTGATTTCATAATTCCACTTAGAGAACTAAATTTAAAATAAACGAACCCCAAGAAAGTTCAGTATTCTATGAAGCGGATGTTTAAACAATCTGACTACCTGATATCTCTATGCACTATTCATAGTGAAAGGATTTGTCAAACTCAAAACGTGAGGTACCATCTTCTGAAAGTAATTCTGAGTCAAACAAGAAGCTGAGATGGTTAGTTCTGGAGAGTGACACTAAAATTGCTGTGAAAAATAGAAAAAAAAAGAAGAAAACTTGCTACAGGTGCATCAGTCAGAAAGAAGAGCTGCTGATGTACCTTGATGTACAAGGGCTTGGCTTACCATGGAACTTCAAATCCCTTAGATTGTTTCTTTCCAGACACTGTCATTTTGGTAATTTTTGGCACAATTTCAGATTCCATTCTGGCTGACTGGGAATCCCTTGTTTTTCCTAGTAATAGACAAAAAGTAAGTTTGAACTTAAGGTTGCAACTAACAGGTGTTTATAAATATAAATTATAACAACTCACATTACTTCTCTCCAATGTGAAGATACCAGTCTTTCATGATCAAGTCTCACATTTCAGTGTCTTACTTGCACATATTACATAATTATTCAAAATAATCTACAATTATATCCATTGTGAAAATCTCATCTCCAAGCATTCACATGACACCTACACCATTCATGAGCTTTACTAGCAGCAGTTCTGCAGAATGCCAGAAGCATTTAAAGCACTATGAGGATGAAGAAATACTTTGCAGCTGCTCACTAGATGATTATGTTAATACTTATATAGTTTTTATTTTGCCTTAACATTGTTAAGCATCAAGGCTATTGTAAAGCAAAAACTACGTCTACCTCAGGTACTGCTAGGAGCAGCATCAGCTATGTGTGGGCTATGAGGCCCTCCTTGAAACCTAGAAACAGAGTTGTTTTGTACTGAATTACATTGAAGAAACCAAACAATACCGCATAGGTAGCTAATTCAAAAATTATTTAGAAATAATTACCAGAATTGAGTAACTTAATTACTTTAACTTTTACCATAACTGAAATAAAAACACAATTACAGCAAGGGTCATTCTTGATTTTGTGAAACTATAGCTTCACAACTAATAGCACTACAGTGCTATTAGTTTCTTATCAAGCTGTAAAAAAATTAAATGATTTACTCTGCAGAGAAAGAGTTTATATAAAAGAAGTAAACTAGGTATTATCTTTCCACAATTCCCTCTTTTGTATGTCAGGATTCCTATTTTCTTCAAGGAAAAAGACTTTCAGCTTTACAACACGAGTGAGAGTGGCTGCACCTTGTCCAAAGTATGTTAATACATAAGAAAGCAAAACAATAATCTAAATTCAGAACTAAGCCAAAAGCTTTAAGCAACCTTCAACTACAGATGCATCTGAAAACTAGAAAAATGACACTACCCTTCCAGCACTAGGCCAATTCAGATACTCAAGAGCCAAGTGATTATCAAGTTACTCTTTTAAGTATTTTAGAAATGTTACATTAGGATGAACTGTTCAGAGTCATTTGGTCCTACTCATTTAAGTTAACTCTTTATTGCATTCTAAAGTATGAGAGCTTTAAACCACAAAATCATATTGGTTTGCAGGTTACATAAAAAGTTGCGGTCAAGTCTGCTGAAGATTTCAGGTAAGGAAACAGAATACCACAGACATGTCTACAATAGCAAACCAAAAAAGCTGTTGTGCAACTTTTTCAAAACAATCTCACTACAGATGGAGGCATTTTTATCTATCTGATGACTTGGTCTTCATCTCCCTCATTTCTCTTATCTGTTGATACTCATTTATATGTCAACTGCAGATCTCTGGAAGAAGTAATATATGTATTTTATTAATAGCTGCATACAAATTACACTGTAAATAAGGGAAAAAAGTAAGAGAAATAAAGGCAACACCAGAAAGCATGACTTATAAGACTCACAAGTTATGTAACTGACAAACAAATATAAATATTCAGAATATAAAATTCTCACTGAACAGCTACTACTAGTTAAACACAAAGATTTTGTTTCATCTTCAAGGTGCTAAATAGATCATCTACAGGATTTTTTAGTAAGTAGTTAAACACTCCAGTTACAGTAAAAATTACATTACTTTTATTGCTAACTTGGTATATTTTTTTCCACCTCAATTCTAATAATTTTCAAGTAGACATCACTTTCAACTGGCAGGTAAACATGAAAGCTTTACTTCTGATTTGAAAGCTGAATTACAGTTAGTTCTGAGAAAATACCATGTTTGAAATCTGGCTGCAAGGAACTAATGATTACAAAAAACCCCCCCACAATTAAATTGAAATGAGATTAGTTGGAAGAAACCAAGATAACAATTCATATTATATAACCTGAAAATAATTTGTAATCTATTGATCCAAAAATCAAAGGTTTTACAAAATACATCTTCTCTAATCAGTTTTGAAATTAAGCTTCACTCTGTACAAATAATGTCGGAGTGTTTGACACAGAAAATAAACTTAAAACTAGAATTTAGGAAACATTACAAGTGGAAAGACGATAAATAAAATTGCAAAGAAAAAGAGAAAGTAAAATAATTGCCCATTGAAACTGACAGCTTTGGTGTTTTTTTCTTTATTTACTTAGTTTTATAAGTAACAATAATAATGATAATTAATTAATTACTAACGCATAGCTGAAGCAAGGAAGTAGACTGGGATCATATAATGACAAACCAAACCTATAAGATAATCCTAGAATGGACATTCAAACTGACGCAAAGACAAAGTAAGAACTGTTAGTAACACTACTGATGGAAGCTTCAAATACAATTTTCTGACTTCAGTGTTTTTATAATCAAGTACAGTAAAATCAAGCAGCACATTTGAGATAAGGACCAAGTCTGTCTTTTACGCACTGCAGGCGCCATTAAAGATTAATAATTATGGGCTTCATTACAAAGGACAGGAGGCTGAGAAAGGAGTATACTTTACTATCTAATCTATAGGGAACCGGAGAAAACTCCATGATAAATTCTTATCTGCTTTAGCAGGCAAAGAAAAGCTATTCGGCACTTAACAGATTGCATGCAAATCCTTAAATTGCACCTTGGAACTAAAAGGAAGTCAATGTACAAAGCTGATATAATTCTTAAAACACTTCTTAATCGACAAGCAGGGTATCCTATGGCAACTGAAGTGCGCTACAAGGCCAGAAAAAGTGTGGCAGTAGTAATCCCAGTCTGATTAGGAGAAGAGCAACTGTGAGGAAAATTAACCTTTGAAGGGAAAGGATAATGAGGGTTAAATTTTTGACTAGGCAGCCTTCATAAAGTTCTTCACGCCTACTGCCTTCTGGACATTCAGAAACACATACCAAAGTAATTCAATGGCAATACATTGCCTAAATCAAGAGTACAAATAAAATTAAAACAAAGACAGATACATCATTCATAAACTCCAAAAGAAGCCCAAATACCTCCCTGCTATATTTCACTACTCTAGTATTGCAAAAAGTAAATATATGTGTGGACCCCAACAAGTAAATGCATGGATTGACCAGTGGTGCCAAACTGCAGAGCAAGAGACTTAACTGAAGAGGACACGTCATAAGAATTCTGGCAATTCACTAACTTAACACCGTGAAAACTTAAAAATTTTTCCATCCATGAAAACGCAGCATACATTTATAAATTATAAAAATGCAAAAACTTAAACCCTTGTCACCATGATAGTTCTCACAATTCAGAATATTTAAACCCCCAAACTTTTAGCCTATATTAAGCAAAGCAGTTTTCAGACAGGTATTTGGTATTTAAACTGCACTGACATCAGAGTATCTAGACTAAAGTGTACTGCAGGCACAAGTCAAACACTGTTACACAACAAAACATTCACTGATGAACCTTGTCTCAGTATTAAATTGGGTTGAGCCTAACACCAAAGGGGACAGACCTGCTCTGCCATTACTCCAAGACAACTGGAACGCGACACTTTGACAAAGTTCTCCTCTCTTTATTCTTATTCTCTTTTTTTTTTTACCAGTCCTGTGGCTGCCAGTTGATCTTCTGACTTAACAGCCTTTTGACTTAGTCAAAAAGTACTACTAACGACACTTGCGGTAACTTCAAAATTATTAGAAGTACAAGCCCAAAATCTGATGGCACAATAAAGTATCTGAAGACAGATGAACAGGACATAGACACATACATATGCAGGAAGGAAGCAAACTATAGGGACAGTCTTTAAAAATTAACAGTCTCCCTGGATGTTCAAGTTCGAAGTGCAAATGTATATGGACACAGTCAGCCATCTTCTGCTACTCTAATCAACTCCCTTTGGATTTCTTTTGTAAAATCAGCTGTAAGATCTATACAAACAAATTAAAAGATTACTCTGGCTACTTTATCAAATATAACAGGCTTGATACATTCTTTTTTCAGTTTTTGTTTATATAATTAACATTGAAATCAACTTGAAGATAAAAATTCATATTTTCCCTAATTCACTTGGAGGTACAGAAGGTTTCATTATATGGAAGAGTCAACTGACAGTCTAGTCTGTTCCCAGGTAGTTTAAAGGTGAATAAAAATAGGAGTCTGTCAAACAGACACTATTTCAAGAAAGACATATTGATACCAGATGAAACAGGGATATTGGCATATTTGGAGAAATGCATACAAGCACTGGGTATTTAAATCCACACTGGCTTTGTCCAGATGACCACATCTTTCCACAAAAAAAGCCACCATTTACAATTCCTATACACAGAGACTTGCACTCCCAATTGTCCTCCCCTCATCCAATTGGCACTGAAACTTGAAATTCAACTACATTGTTGCACAGAGAAGCCCGTTTCTGATAAGATTAACCAGAATTTTCCATGTGCCTGAATTCAGCTTGAAAAGCAAGGACAAATGTCAACAAGTCAGGCATTTCTCAAGTCCATGCCTTTTCAAATGGCAATCCCGTTTACATAAATCCATGCCTACTGACAAAGCAACTACTAGCGGTGTATCAGGATTGCCAAAGGATCACACCTTCAAGGGAATTATGTCCTAATTAGTTGTGCCCAGATTGCAGCTAGTTTCTCTTTAAAGCTTTAAGTCACTTACATGCTTTTGACATTTTCACTTGGTTTATAGTGTTCCTCTGCTCTCAAGTGTTACGCACACCTGAAGGCAGCTGCACACTATTTTAATTTTGAATGGGACTAAGGATCCAAGATTCTATTGACACTTAATGGACAGAATTAACTTACTTAAGCAGGTCCTCCTAATGCAGTCTAAACCAGCCGTGCCATGAAAAAAAAGAAAGAAGTAATATCACGCTTTCTACCTAGAAGATATGGTTTGCATCCCTTCCTCTGCTACAGACTTTCTATATAACCACAAGTAAGCCACTTACACCTCTGTCTACTGATTATACAGCAACAGCCACCAATTGCATAAAACAGACAGAGCACTGGTTTTGTACTGGTTTTGTGCACCATGTCATGAGCTTGTTCCAAGTATGTTTAATGACTCACTGTTTAAAAAAAAGTACTGTCTGCATACAGTACTGACAGTTCAACTATTGAGTCTAACAACAGAAGCACAGACAAGACAGTTCTGTCTGAAAAGCAGAGGCCCTTCTCAAGATACTACTTCCCTTTCTATATGCTGTGCTACAATTTTAACAAGTTTAAGGCCCTACACTTGTGAAAATATTTCAAATATGGACTACACATGAGAGAGTCAACCAGATGTAGATGCCTGCCTGATAACACAAAAATTCATGGTCAGAAGCATGCGTCACCTGTTTGCACACATACATCTGGGTTTATATTAACATCTAATACATCCATCATGTAACATAACCCACCTGAAAAATTTCAAACTGTTTACATTCTTCCACTGATGTCATAAAACTCATGAGCATCTAGCCTTTAATTAAAACCTTTAATTTGAATTAAAAACAGTAGAATTTTATTTTTCTCTCTTCAAATTTCACAGCACATAGGAAAAAATAACTTTAGGAAGTACTAAAATTTGTCCAACTAGAGTGATATGCTACTGAAAATAATTAATTTTGGTTTTAAAATTCAACCAAATTATTTGACACTCATGAATTCTACAAAACACTGTAGGATATAGTGGCAACTTGCAGTTTAGTTAAGCTTGCACTGGGATGCAGCACACTGGATTGTTAATGGCAGTGGTACTGGGTATTAGTTTTATCATCACACCACAGTGCTGAAAATATCAGAAGTCCAGGACTCTCAACTATGTACTACCAGTACATAACAGAGTAGGAAACTTAGAATATCCCAGATTTCCTAAATTGACATAATTTGCTAACCTTTAAAACATTCTGCCTGCATATAACATGCCATTCATCATTCTTGTAGCCCATCAGTTAAATTTCTTTGGATGTAACAGCAGTTACAAAGTCTGCAGCATGTGAGAGAACTTCAAAATACAGAATTTCTTCCATATGCAAACCTTAGTATTTAAATTATACTGGTTCAAAATATCAATTTTTAGGAAAATTTATGACATTATACTACTATGAACCACAATATACAAATGGATGCTACTGAATATCCACAGCACTTACAAATATAATGCAAGTCCAAAATAATAGAAAAGGCAACTTGCTAAGTCAACCCCAGTGATGAGACATGACCATTCTAAAGATACTACTGAAAACAATTCTCCAAACAAGACCACAAAACTTTTTCTTTTTAAAAGAAAGGTTATTTCCTAATAGAAACCACAGTCAGGGGCTTTCCAAGTAACTCTGTCTTGTTGTTGTAACTACTACCTTATCTGCAGTCTCAGATGGTGAGGATGACTTTTTTTTCAATGAAATTGGGAGTAGGCATTTTCACTGAAAAATGCTGAAAACACAAATGTGTACTTGCACCTAACTACAAGAATTTTTTCTTTCATTCCTAAGGTTTGATACAGCAGGAGGGAAGAGGGATACAGCAGGCTCTTGAGTAGTGATATTCCTGAGTATCTTCATCATGGGCCAGTTTTCTGTGCCTCACAACACACCAAGGGCACAACTTGCTACCCCAAGACTGAAGTTCCAGAAATAGTTTGCTTCACTATATGCTGCTGCAACAACTGGATGTGCAGTAGGTACAGTGAGAAGGGCTGGCAGCCTCCCCTGTTACAGCTAGTTAAGCAAGTTGACATCTCTAGTCCAAAAATTAATTTGTTCAAGTGAGGCTCCTGCCTGGGGTCAACATTTTTTTTTTTTTTTTTTTCTTCCCAGACAGGGAGAACAGGAAAATTGGAAGGTAAAAAAGACAGAAGATTTTCAAAAATGGCACCTAAAGAAATTATTATTTGCATAAATTAAATCCTTCAAGTGATCTTTCCATATTCTGAAAATTCAGCCAATTTGGCCTTAGAAAACAGTTTGCACATGCTCTTATGGTTTAAGTTTTAAAAACTAAATCCCAGAAATACTTCCATCAACATTAAATACGTAGCTGCTGTGTCTAATTTTGTCCAGGCTGGACACAATTGCATCATTTGAGAGAAAATCTAACCTCTCCTGTGGTCTCCATAGTTTCCTACCACATCAACAAACTGGAAGAATAAATTAGCCTTAGATAAATCATAAAAATAAACAAAACTGGGAGGCAAGAAAAGGAAAACAACCATATAGTGAGCATGGACAAACAGCAAGACACACAGATTATTGAGGACAGACAAAGACAACAAGAATGAAAATCAGTAAAGTGGAGGAGATGAAATGAGACCTACAATGACCATTAAAAAAAAAAATGAAAAAAAAACAAACAAGAAAACCCCCAAACAAAAACAAACAAACAAAAGAAAACCCCAAACAGTATTAGTGAACAACCTAAGCTGAGGAAAAACTGCATGTAAGGAGAGAGAGAAAATAAGAGGCCACATACTCAGGGACAAGTTATGTGCAGAGCTAAACACGAACAAAGTAAGCAAAAAGAGGATTAGAACTGAAAAACACTGGAAAAGAGCAAACTTGGAAAATAGGTAGGAAACTGGGAACAGATGAATAAGGAGTTTGAAATTACAAAGTAGAAAAAATGAAACTGCAATAAAAAATTCGGAATGACGTGACAAAATACTGTGTTTAGGATACAAACAGGAATTCAATAAAAAAACCTGAACATGACTTAATAAGTCAAAGAAAGACACAGATACTGACATTAGATCAGACTGAAGTGGTATGGGGTAGAATGTGTTATAACAAGGCAACAACAAATTTTCATTTCTGTCTGAAACTTAGCCAAAATTTCTGAAGTCTCACCATGTCTCCTTTCTCTGTGACTCCTTATTGCAATCATTACATTAAATGGTGTACATTTAATTTAGAATATCTAATGCTGCCACTGAAACCTAATGTCTCAGAGAATGGTATGTATATATATATATCTATTTTTATATAAAAGGTTTTACTGATCTCTATTACAACTGTGAATTTTCAGTGTTTTCACAACTTAAACTTGTATGTCTCAATATCTGAATGCTTATTAGGACATTTCAATCTTTATGAAGTTATGTTTAAGGAATACACAACAACAAAGGAATGCACAGACCGGTTCTGTATGTAGACCATTGGTAGGGTCTTTCCAAAAGCATGGATAATTGGTCTGGTTTACATTCACGGGTAATCCATTAGAGGAAAGAAAGGCACTGTCACTATAGTAAAACTCTCAAGATTTCCAGTTTCGCTTAATCAAGACCTCCCATGTAAAAGAACGGAGATGTGCTGTACAGAAAGGCGGACTAGAGGGGTGGTGACTGCTTTCTTCTAGAGATTACCCAAATATCAGCTGTCTCCTTTAGGTGCGTCCGATACGTAAATACTTAAAGGTCCAATAGGAATTCACAACAATCAAAACAGCAACTTTCTCATCCATCAAGTTCTTTCGCAACAATGCCCCTGTGGTATTTCTCATGCTACTGCTTATACTTAAACAGAGTAAATTCCAGTCCTTCATACAACTGTAACTCAGCACAACTCATCCTGTAACTACTGAAACCTTATTGTGGGAGGTGTATTGCTTTGCACTCTAGCAATGCCAATGTTACCCCTTCTCAATCCGTAACTGAAGCTGCGATCTCCTGTAAAAATAATTTATTAGACATATGCAGTTGTTCTGTAACAGCACCTTTACTCTCCCCCACAAATACAACCATAAGTCGTTGGTGGTGTTTTCTAACTCAACGAATTTTTCTTAAATGACTGTGAATTTTCTTTCACTGAGATTTAGAAAAACCTCGGTCTGGTATTTCTGAAGTGCAACTTCCTGCCATAAATGGTCATGTAAAGAGCAGAGTCAGCACTATGGGCAGGATAACCCTAAAAAGATATCCCCTTTAGCCAGTCACTTAATTGATCAGAACACAGAGTCCATGCAAATTACCAGAATTTCTGTTAAAACCTTGGCCCAAAATGAGTATGTAAAACTGAAAGTACAATATGTACATTCTATTACAATTATACTGAATTTCCAAAAATAACAGACAGCAATTTCAGGTTGAATTCTTAACTAATGTTATAATGCCAGAGGATGGTGCTATTTGCCTGCACATCATCCAAGTAATTCAGAAACAACATCATGCCCTTTACACATTGGCATTACCTATCCAGTTACATTCCTTCTGATTGTATTAAAGAGGACAAAGCATTTTACAAAAGAAATCTTTCCTGATCCACAACTATTTATGCAGCAAAATTACTTCAGTATGAAACAGAAGTTTAAACATAGGAACTGTGAACATGAAAAAGATACCAGCAAACTGATAGTATTTAAAGAGCAAAATCATCTTGCATTTGTTCAACTTTTCCACAACCATTCTGCAAATTTTCTCCAAACTTAACAAGTTTTAAAACTTACAAGCCTTTCAAAGTTGCAGAAGGAAAAAAAATGTATTTAGTAGTCCTGCACAATTAAAAATGTTAAAGCTGCAAATATTTTGAGCATTTTTAAGTCCCAGAAAAGTGTATTTTGCAAAATTTTAGTGTAGTGAAAACTTCTAGGTAAGACTAGCTAAAACCTTATTTAATTTTAAATTTAGGTTCTCTGAATTCTCAACCCTCCCACTCTACTGGTGACATTACAATCACACTAGATTGTGATTAAGCTAGAGAGCTGACGTTTCTGTGGGAGAATTAATCAATTTTTGTCTTAAAATTCAGTCAAATCTTAAAGTCTTCACTTGCCCATGCGTTCACTTTTTTGTTTCTCTGTAAAGTTAGTCCTGTATAAGAAAAATAGATTTACTTGATGCCCTTGCATGATTTCAGGGATGGCAGTGCAAATTGCAATGTCACAGCATAAGCCACATTTCAGAGTGGAAGATTTGTGGCTTCAGAGCACCAAAAACCTAATCACATTTCAAATATTTATCAGCTATTGAAAAAATCAGTTAAGGGGTTTATGTACGATATGATTTTAAAGAATCAAATGTGTTCAACAGATTGAGTATTTTTTTAAGAAAAAAAAAATCAAGGTCCAGCAGTACAGCAATTACTGCTAATACTGTGCATACACAAACACCCATCCCTTACTGGAACTTGAAACACACAGGCATTTAATAACAAAAACTAGGAGCCATTCATGAGTACAAGGCAGAAGCTCACTGACACTGACTTTTGCATTCCTGCTTGCAAGGTTAAGGCAATTAAATAGCAAATCATCAGAGATGCCCCCTTTTAGTTTGTAGGGTTTTTTCCCTTAAGACAACAAAAAGAGACATACTCTACTTACATATTTTACAAAAAGTCAGCCAAATACTCCCATTTTGAAAGCTTTACCTATAATGAAGATGAAAGGAAATGACAGTATTTATTAGAATTTCATTAAAGGTAAAGACGGTAGGAATGGTGATATGGGATTGCCAACAGAAACGAAACTGGAAAGATGGAAACACATGATGTGGAACAGTTCATATTTCAAGGGCTTTTACTTTGGTTTTTATAAAACTGACTTCTTGATCATGCTCGGTGTGCCCACCATCTCCTACTCACCAAAGATGGAAACATCTTCCTAAGTTAGAGCACTTCTCTGGCATCTGGTAAAATTAAGTACAAGTCCTTACTATAACTGACAGAAACTGTGGATGATATGTATATGATTCATACCACAGTAAATGTTCTTGACATTTTTTGAGTGCCTTTTTTTTCTTCACTTAGACAAGCTACAACCTTCCAATTAAAAAGCACTTCACTATAGACTACTAATCAGCTTTGGGTGAGAGCCTCGGTTCAAAACCAACCATCTTTGTGTTCAGTATTTGTTCATAAACAGAACTCAAATAGACCTAACTCACATTTTTGCTACAAATACTTAAATGCCAGTTAAATTCTACAGTCCATAGCCATAGTGGAGATTTGAAGTCAAGAATTGCTTCAGGACATCACGCTGTTTTCATTAAAGCAGAAAATTGCTACTGAAGAAAGATACTAAGGAACAAAGATGAATAGTTACAGAACCTTTTCTTCTGAAACATAAATAAAACTCTAAATATTCATAATATAAAAACAACATACCAAAGAGTATTGCAACTCTCCATATTGGAAACTACAATTACATACAAGAACACATACAAAAAATCCATTGCTGACAAAAAAACACCTAATACAGTGAAAACAAGTGTGCTATTTTAAACCGCAAAATAAAAATCATTAAAAGATATTATTTTGACCAAATAGATTAGACATAATCACTTTCCAAATCATTAAAGAGCAACGCTAAGTGTTTGCATCTCTTGATCTTGAGCAATTTTAATAAACTGAGGAAACTGACAAGGAAAAAGCTGACAGTATTAACCAGAATGGAAAAAATGATGCTGGAAGTCAAGCTCTAATGAAGATGGAACCAGTAAAACACAAAACTAACATTTTAACAGCTCGCCTGCTTTGTAGAAACAATTGTGTTCTATGCAAGGCCTCCAGTCCAGTGAATAAGCAACACCTTTTATTCTGAAAGAAAAAAAAACAACTTCAAAAGGAACATGAATGAGAAGTGAAATGGGAAACAACCTGTTACACCTAATAGATGCTCTCACTTTTTAAGGCAATCTAGCAGGACAGGTGTGCCTGTGTGCCTCCAAGACAATGGGATGTTTTTCAGAGCAAGTATTTGTAGCTGGGCACATAAAAATTTTACATAAGACAAGTAGTTAACTATTGTAAATAAAATTTGTAAAGCAGAAAGTTCACATGAACTACTAATACAGCTGAAATATGGAAAAGGTACCTCTGATAGGTGACATGTCCCAGTACAGAAGAAATCCCAGACCTAGGAGATAAGCCCCTAATTACCAGAGAACTGTAACCAAAGATGGAGGATAGAGTAGAAGAGATGGTATTTAGTTTTACAAAACAGAATAGCTCAAAGGTACTGTAATTTGAAAATCCTACCTCTTTTGCTATTTCGACTAGTCTCTTAATGTCCAAAATCTAAGCAGCTACTAAAAATGTATAACCTTGTAAAAATTTAAATGATACATTGAGTTTATTTAAAAAAACCCTGTGAATCCTTAACAGTGAAATACATAGATTTAAGAGCTACCCAAACAATTACTTTGAAGAGAAAAATGTTAAATGTTCAGATTTTTACCAATCAGAAAGAATAAACGTTAAGAAAGAACAAATTGGAAAGAAAAGGCATTAAAAATACAGTGTTATTTGCATATGTAAATCAGGTGAAGTTAAACATTTCACACAATCTGTTCAAAGGAAACATGCTGAGTGAACATACACCTTTTATAGGACTTGTTTTACTAGGACTACATATAAAATAATAAAGCATCCATATTTAACAGAACCAAGCAAAATAATTAACAAGGGCTTGTTTTTCCTTTAAGTTTTTTATCCAAATTAGAAACTAATATTGATAAACCTGCTCTTCCCCTCCTTAACTGTTTCAAGATTTTAGATTAAGGCGTGATGTTTTATGGTATTAGTTCAATTTTACATTATTACTTAACAACAAAATATTAAGTTGGTTTAAAAAAAACAAACTGCAGGACCACAATTCTTTCGTAGAAATTTCAGAAATGCTAATTAAAGTTTTAACACTTTTTCTTGTATCAGTTTCAACCTAAGACTATTCTAATAAAATTAGACTTATAAATTATTTCTGTGTAGATAGGACAGTTTAAGTACTCTGGAGGCACTCAATTTTAAAAACGTAACACCGGGAGAAAACACTTCAGATTTCCTTTGCCTAGCTGAATTTTGTTTCCAGTGTTCTTAAATCATGAAACCTAAGGTTGTAGGTGCACCACTAAATGTTTCTACAATATGCTCACAACCTACAATTCAACACTAAATATTACATTTTACAATGTTCTACAATTAATAGGGTGCTCTCCCTATTTTTATATTAGATACCACTTAAAATCAGAACATCTTCCCATCACCATCCAGTCTTATTCCTGTCCTTAATGCTATTTTTCACTCACGGTGGAACATCAGGAGAGAAACAAAGGGAAATGAGTCTTTGAGTCCAGTCATGTTCTTATCTACCTAGTTTTTGGTAGTATGTCCAGAACAATGGGGTATCTGAAGATGTGTTATTCCACATGTGGCTGCTCTCTACTGGAAGAGACCTTGACTGGTCATAACTACTCTAGTGAACCAGCATTTTATTCTACCTTGCTGCTGGTATTCAAAGCTCAGTTTTTCTGATATACTTAGCTACATCACCACTAGCAGCTCTTGCTGGTAGACTTTCCAGATATTCCTGTGCTGCAAAGGACCTTCTTCTGCATGTACCTCCTAAACTCGAGCAACTCCTGCCATTTGGAAAGAAAGAGTGCAATCTCAGTTTTGTCCTCAGTGCTGCACAGATGAAAGTTAAATAAATCACACACAAACATACTCAACAGCAGCTATCTTTAACAAAAGACAAGCAGTAACTAAATATATCCATAGGCAGGGATGATCACATTCTCAAAGCACAGCTTGAGATAGAAGGTGTTAGATTAAGCAGATTGAAACTACTAAAACATACTTTATTGTCACGTAATTTTTTTCTAGTTCATTCTTGTGAACTTTTTTTTGGTCTTCACTGTAATATCAACAGGCTCCATTCAACATCTACTTTTATTGCTTCTTTCAGTTCTAATGAAAGACTCATTTCCTAAACAAACAGAATTAGTTTGCCATCTGTCATCTTGTCCTGTTCATAAATACATACATTTGAGGAAGGGCAAAAATTAGTAGGAAGCAATGGTTACTAAAAATGCAAAGAAAAAGAAAAGCTTTAGCATTCTTTCTTATTTAAATATCTTAGTGGCAACACATTTACAGACAAAGAATATTTGAATGCTAGGTGTGAAACTGCTGAAGATCTCTTAGTCTAAACTGCAAAACAAACTCAAGCTGCATCAATTCAGTACATTTATCAAACATACATAGTTTCTCTGCAGTCCAGAACCTTCACAGTACTAAAAACAACGTATTAGCATAAAAACCCCCCACAAAACAAAGAAAACCAACCTGAAAACAAGCTCACACTATTACTACAATATTAGAGACAAATGTTAAGCTATCTGAAAAAACACAGAGTTTTCCTGGATCACCGCAGTGCATCACACTGTTTGTACAAACACTGAGTTACAGTAGATTATATCCCAGAAGGACATAATTCCCTAAGGAACACATTATGGATGCTACCACCAACATTACTAGGGATTTAATGGGGCTACCATTAATTTGATAATTAAGCTGACAGTAGGCCTTTCTGTAGCTAATTGATACAAAATCCTACAATTAAGCTCTAACTGTATTTATCAGGGAAACCATTGCTGGGAGCAGTGCAGATACTGGCCAAGCTGAAGTAAGCAAGGTATAAGTAAGCTACTTGACAAACAAAGTGGCACACATTTGAGAAGCACAAAATACATTAAAGAAAAATTAACTGCTCTGCATAAAAAAAATAATTAGGAAAAGTCTATAAAAATTGCACCATCCTTCACCATAAGAAATGTATTCGTGTAAATAGTTGTTTTCCCTTTTTAATTGCAGCATGTTTTACATTATCTGCATTATTTATCTACACTTGAAATATTTATATATATTACTTAAAAAAATTTTTAGCCCACATTTTCCTATGAATTCATCTAACAACAGCCAAACTTATCTGAATTCCAGCGTTATTGAAGATGAACTTGTTTAATTAAGTCTAGAAAAAATGGAGACCAAACATTACCATAACCTGAATAAGGAGAAGCTGTATTTTGGAATATAACAACCTATATATATATATATATGTATATGTATACATATGTGTGTATATATGTATGTATATACGTGTATGTGTGTATATATGAGTGTGTATCTATATATATTTGTGTGTGTGTTGTGAAACATAGCACTGGAGGCTCTATTCTTCATTGCCAAAATAATTCAAAGACACAAACTGATTTATAAAAAGCTGCATATCTGAGTTTAGAAGCAAAATTGAATATAGTAAAAGACAACCTATAGCTTTAAATAAGCTTTGCAAGATTTATAAGATGCAGAAGGGCAGAACAATTTCATTTGCCAGTCTGAAGCAGTGCATTCCACTCTATCATGACTTTAGGAGGGAATTCCATGGACTCAAGCTCATTGCTTAATGTTTTTCTCTACACTTCACATTTACATAAGCCCCCTTAAGCACACAGATTGCATCCACGACCTTGTAATAGTTTGTTTGCATATGTTATCAGAAAAATAGCTTTGAGTAGCAATGTTCTTCCTTTTTTCAACTTAAGCATAGGACTTGGTGCATACACAGTTACACCATGTTGCCTAGTGGACAAGCAAAGTTAGTCATTTTCCTGTTTATATGGGTCAGTGATAGGGAAGCGGAAAACATAAAAAATAGGAAAATGTGATTCTGAAACCACAAAAACTAGTAACAAGGACTCAAACAAGGAGTACTCAAAATAACATCAGCTCATCTTTTGGAATTAATTAGATACAAAATTTCCACTTAAGGTGAGCTTTTATATGCAGTAAAAAATATGGAAAAAGAACTGAAGCACAACCAATCGAAGCTCTTCCATGTCTTTGCCAATTGGGCATTACAACTTCTGCAGACACAGGTATTGTCCATAACAAACTCACATGGTTTTCCAAGCCTTAGGCATTTTAAGCATGAATTTCTACTCTCTCACAGGGATTCTGACAGTAGACTGATGAGTTTTTAGTGGCTGTTTCAATCATCACAAGTATAACAGATGGGAAGACTCTGGTACTTCATACATTTGTAACTGTCCACTCTGAAGACCAGAACCCTAGCTTTATGAAAGAACACAGAAGCTGAGATGATGAAAAATGGGAAATGTTTTGTCACCCAAATATAAAACACCTCAGTTGTAACTAGAGTCACACAAGTAGTAGGTGGGTTGCATTTCTGTGGATACTTTTGTGACATAATACACTAGACTATGCAACTAATGTGCTTTATAACAATACTGAATTATACAGAAAACTGCAGAAACACATCCAAAAGACAGTAAAAGTATGTATTGACAAGAAAAATTTTCTATGGAAGGAATACTATCTGTAGTGAAAGACACCTAGCATAAACAGACACTGCAAAGTAATTTTGTATTTTAAGCTTGAATTTTTCTACTTTGCTGGCTTTTACTTTTTAACACAATTTCTGAATTTTCACACGTTTCCTGTTATAACCTTCAAGCTTCTTTTTATCAGTAAGTAATGTATTTTAAACTGCCACTTTTGCTCCCCCTATTTTGGATTTGATATGCCTATACTTCTAACATCTAGATGTCTTACTAGTTTCTAGAGTTGACATGAATTAGTTTTCAACTGTGAAATACTCCTGTGTCAGCCTTGTCAACAGCCTTGCTTTGAGTATTCAAATGCAAACTTCAGGTAGGACTTGCAAAGTTGAAATTGATATACAATAGCACTACAGCAATGATTCATTCATCCTTAACAGGATTTTTAAAAAAAGTGACTCCAACCATACCTTCCTGACACCCCAGCAGTCCCATCTGAGAACTTCATAAATTCACTTTACCTTCTAAAGACACTGAGAAAACCAACTGGTAGTTGATTTTGCCTGTAACCTGAAGGGACTGAGATAAAGGCCACTGTAAAAGCAAGCAGAGCTACAGTTTCCCCAGGATCACTGGTTCTTCTGGAGTGCCCAGGTTCTAAAAAGGACACAACCACTTTTATAGTTTTATCTAGGCTCTCTTCACTTCCAAGCCAAACACCCAATTTTCATACATGATACAGTCAACTACAAAAATTATTGACTTTGTATTGGTTTACACTTTGTCCTAACAAAAGTAAACCAAACTAGTATTAGAGGAACATAAAGGATAACTCAGAAAAAGCCTGGAGTGTCATTTTTTCCAGTGTAGGTGTACAGTATGTATGAGGAGAACCTTGAAAAGATATCTCAAAGGATTTTAAAAAGCTTTGCATTGCTGGTGACACATTTTTCCCTGAAATAAGCCACTTCCTTTCTAAAACCCACACAGTACCTCAGTGTCAAGATTCAGTAACTTCTCAAAGCCTGTGTATATAATTTTCTTACAAAAAAAACAGAAGCCTTCAATTCTCATTTACTTTCCATGATTTAAGATATGTCATGTCAGATTTCAAATATTTCCATTGAGAAAAGAACACATTTTCTTTGTCACAGAGTGAATACATGGCGTATCTGAGTATAATTAAGTACAATGGTTCCTTATCACTACAGCAGGCATTTGAGAACTGTCATGTTCCAGAAAAGTCAGCACAGCCAAATGAAGTTGGGTGCGAATATTTCTTCTGAGACACCTGTGTATAAATAACGGATTTTCAAATGAGCAAAATCAAAGCATCAGAGCCCAGTATGATATGCCAAAGGAAAAACTGAGGGACTCTAAAGCTATTGAAAAATATATTGTACACTACCATTAAACTTCAGAAGGTTTGCTCCTCCAGGATTTCTTTGGAATTCTGCCTATAAATAAAATCCAAAAGTATCAGTCTATTTGTTTCTGGTTTTTTCGTTTAAGACGCCCATCTTCACTTGTCCATTAACAACAAAGCAGAAGTGATAGAAACTGTCTGTTAAAGCACAATAATCTGCATGCTGACACTTTGCACTAGGAAGTAACAGCTATCACAGTGTCCATCTGCAGCATAAAAAGACAGAAGACAAGTATTTGTCCATGGAAACACCCATCATTCTGAACCAAAACCAAACCTTGCTGTATGCAGCCAAGTAAAAAGCTAATTACACTGTCACATTGTGGTGATGTTCGTATATTTTTCATTTTTATTTGCTACTGGTGTAAAACAAAAATGGAGGAAGATACTTATACAGGAGAGGCAAGAAAAGGAATTTTAGAAAATGAAAAGAAACATTAACAAAATGCAAGCTAAGCACCTACCAATTTTGTGCCTTTTTTCTTGAAACTGCCCATGCTGTTTTAATAGTTATGTCAAAAACCTGAATACATGCAGTATTAATAAAAATACAAATCAAAAATACATGTCAATGAAGAAATACTTTTTTCTCTATTAACATCTATTAACTGCTTCTCTATTAACAAAGTGGTAAAGCCCAGTATCTAGAAAACTAAACTTAGGTGTGAGACCTGTGCTTTATTCCTAGATTATGTGGCATATCATGAGTAAGGCTTTTCAGCTTCCTGTGCCTTACTTTCAATTCTGGCTCTTTACTGTGACTGTTTCTTATTAAATATTTATAAAAATAGCCCTCTAAAGGCCCTGTTCTTGGTGCTATTCCTGAGAAACTACCATAAAACAAAATAGCCAAGGCCACCACCAAGACAGCTCAACTCTAGCTTCCTTGCTACCCCAATAACAATAAAACCAAACATGCTCAGTTCACAGTAGTTTTTATTTCCTGCAAGGACTGCACATTTACAGACACCTGACCTCCTTCTTGCCCAAGCAACACTAAAATCAAAAATCTAAGTGTCATAAAGTGGTTAACAATTCTGTTGTTAGTGGTGCCTGGAATGAAATAGAACCTTGCTCACTCACCAGTATCTGTGTTTGTTCTCCAACACTAACACAGCCAAAAAGAAATGAAAACGTAGTTTAGCCAGAAGAAAAAAGACAGGCAAAAATTGAATGAAAATGCAGAGAATGCAGATCTTTTTGACTAAAAGGGTACCACTTTTACATAAACACTTTTTAGAAATTTGAATTTTAAGAAAGGTTTCTCAGACAACCCATAAATATCAGTTACATTTCATGAAACAAAAATCTTTGCTTATCGTGACCATGGTAAGAGCAAACTTAATTCAATACTGTATTTCAAATTACAATCTCTGAATATCAATAATACCAAAGCAAAGGACACCTGAGAAGTGCTACACATGTAAAGATATGCCACCCATTAAAAAAGATAAATTTATATTAAAACTTCATTCTTTCATGTCACGGACAAAAATATTCAAATTAGCCAATCAAAATGTTAAAATAATATCTATCTTCATCAGCTATTACCTCCATAGATTGACAAGATCACAGAAGCAGAGAATGTGGGGAGTTGGAAAGGACCCACAAGGATCATCAAGTCCAACTCCTGGCCCTGCACAGGACCATCCCCAAGAGTCACATCATGTCCCTGAGAGCATCGTCCCAATGCTTCTCAAACTCTGTCAGGCCTGGGTGTTGTGACCACTTCCCTGGGGAGCCTGTTTCAACTCTCAGCCACCCTCTGGGTGAAGAACCTCTCTCTAATATCCAAACTAAAACTTCCCTGGCACAACTTCAGACTGTTCCCTCGGGTTCCATCACTGGTCACCAGAGAGATTAGTGTATGCCCCTTCTCTTCCCCTCACGAGGAAGTTGTAACTGCAATGAGGTCTCCCCTGTTTCCTCCAGGCTGAACAGACCAAGTGCCCTCAGCCACTCCTCATACAGCTTCCCCTCATGGCCCTTCACCATCTTCGCTGGCCTCCTTTGGACACTCTCTAATAGCTTAATATCTTTCTTATATTTGTGGCACCCAAAACTGCACACAATATCCAAGCTGAGGCTGCCCCAGTGCAGAGCAGAGTGGGACAATCCCCTCCCTCAACAGGCTGGCGATGCTGTGCCTGATGCCCCCCAGGACAGGGTTGGCCCTCCTGGCTGCCAGGGCACTGCTGACTCATATTCAACTTGCCGTCAATCAGGACCCCCAGGTCCCTTTCCATGGCACTGCTTTCCAGCATCTCATTCACAGTCTGTATGAACATCCAGGGTTGCACCATCCCAGTGCAAAATTCAGCACTTTCCCTTGTTGAACTTCACATGGTTGGTGATGGCCCAGCCCTCTAATTTGTCGAGGTCTCTCTGCAGAGCCCTCTCTGCCTTCAAGGAGACAACAGCTCCTCCCAGTTTTGTGTTATATACGAATTTGCTTAGCATCCCTTCCAGTTCTGCAGCCAAGTAATTTATGAAGATGTTGAAGAGCACAGGACCCAAGATGGAGCCCTGTGGAACCCCACTAGTGACAGGCCACCAGTCTGATGTCATCCTATTCACTATTACCCTCTGTGCTTGACCTGTGAGCCAATTGCTCACCCACTACATGATGTGTTTATCCAGCTGTGCCGGACAGTTTGTCCAGAAGGATCCTGTGAGAGACAGTATCAAAAGCTTTACTGAAATCCAAAAAGATCACATCAACTGGCTTCCCTTGATCAGCTAGGTGGGTTACCATGTCATAAAAGGAAATCAGGTTTGATAAGCAGGATTTTACTCTCATGAAGCCGTGCTGGCTGCGACCAATGACTGTATTGTCTTTCAGGTGTTTTTCAATACTTGCCAGTGTAATCTTCTCCATAACTTTATCAGGAACTGAAGTGAGTGATTGACAAGATCACAGAAGGGAGCGTAGGTGAGATTACAGGCTTGTAGTTTCCAGCCCTTCTTGAAAGTCAGGGCAATGTTCATCAGCTTTCAGTCTTCTGGAACTTCACTGATGATGAGTAAATACTTCACAAGCAACTCTTCTCTAAAATCCTCATATTCTCATTATAAAAAGAGTAAAATAATTTTCACTATGTTTTCATAAGTCTGTAATTCTTAAGATATTGTTTAAGTGTTCTCTTTCAAAAAGTATCATTTAAATCTCTGCAGCCTACAACTATTCTACAGGTTCTAGTCATCTTCTGGTCATATTATTACCAGAAATTTGTAGGGCAATGGGTTATTTTCTAAAGGAATCCTAACAACACTAAGCATCCAAATCCATTATTTGACCAATAAACTACTGACAGATCTCAGAAGTCACCGACAATTGTTCCTAATGGGCCATTTTTAAGCATGCAATGTAACAAATCCACAAACCAGATAAAGAACATTTCCATGACGACACTGATGCTAGAAACCCATGAACCATTTAATACAGATTGTTCATCTCAACAATCACCTAATATTACAAAGAGCAATTAGCTTTTATTTTTTGGTAAAATGGTGTACTTCAACAGTCTACGTAAAGGAGAAACTGGCTGTACAACACAGCAATAATAAAATAGAGACCCATCCCCATTAAACTGCACTGAGATAAAAATTTAGAAAGAAAAGAGACTGCTTCAATAAATAAATCACCCTTGGCTTTGATTTTTGTTTCATCACATTGTTTTCTAGTGCAGAACATACCTGTTTCACAAAAAAACCAAAACGTTTCTCTTACTTCTTCAAACAAAAACCGCAAAAATCAAAATGGATTAAAACCGCGCACAGATAATTACATTTCCTTATCATCTAATTAGTAGTCTGCACACAGTGAATTGAACATCAAATCTACTTAAGAGTCTATCAGCTGTTTACACTTCACAGAAACAAAAAAAACTACGTAAGTTATCCATAAAAATGCAACTCAATTTCCAGAAAAAAAAACCCACACAAAAAAACAAAAAATCAGAAAAGCATCCCCTGTCAGCACCTTAGGAAGCTTACTTTTACTGCACAAATTACAATGTGATGAAATGTTTGCTTGAAATATTGATTCATAATCAATATTTAGTAAAAAATAACTAAAAAATTTAAGAGGTTGAGTACTTCAGATTTAAAAAATATGTGAATGATTATGTGTATAACCCTAAACTACTACCCTTGTATAATGATACTAATAAACTATATACACATTATAAAGACAACCTATATCATATCTTCATGCAAATCTTTTGTACAGCTATTCAGTAGTAGTAGTTGCTGTTTAACTTTTTGCATAAGTGCAGATTCTCAGAAATTGCTGACTATTGAAAAATGTTATTTGAATGAGATAATAAGAGGAAATAGGGCAAAACACAAGATTGCAAAGACTACCTCATTGCTCCAACTAGTCTCTAAGAAATAAGATTTTGAAATATTATTGTGCAACAGTTCTAGAAATTCAAGCAGCTTGCTGCATCTGAAACTTAGGATCTTGAGAACTGTCCAAATAGATTTTGCCTTACTTTCCCCACAGGAATTTTCCATGCAAAGAAGAATGCCCATGCAAACCTAGAACTGGAGTCTGTTTCCACAACAGATACAAACATTACAGAACGTTCAGTCACTACTCGATTTCTATCAGGTAAGTTAACAAGAAATTGTAATTAAGTCAGTCCTTTAGCAATATGCATCTTGTTTGTGTACATAAAGCAACGTCCAGAAGTCAATTTTGTACTAAAAATATTCAGCAGCCATTTAAAAATTATGCACAAAATAAATTTAATGTACAAAATGCCTTAGGAGTATACAGTCTGGATACCAGAAGTAGTATGTCTACGCAGCTCAATATTATCTTTTTCTGTTTATATGCAAACACAGACAAGTATTTTGCAATGTTAATATGTGAATTTCAAAACAAGTAACACAATTAACCCATATTAGACAAAGATACACAGTAGCTGCAAAACGAGGGAGGAAAATCACATGCATACATCAAGAAAACAAGCTCACTGTGTCAAGCATAACACAGGCAGATTTAGTTAGCAAGAATTCTAACATTCATTAGGCACAAATCCTTCAGTGCAAAGGGCAAACACAGACTTGTTATACAAAAATGATACCTTAATATCATGCAGTATTCTAAGACAATTAAACCTGTCCCTGATACAATAAACCTGGTTCTTAGTAGAGAAATCAAGGAATAATTAAGGAAATTATTAAAATACACGTTTCATTTAAAAAGCAAATACAGTGGCACAATACCTTTTGTTTAGAAAAACAAAACCATAAAACTGTCCAAGCATGAAAACAAATAAACCCTGCTGAAAATTAACTAGAATTTACGTTTATCCACCACTTAGGCACCTTCTGTAGCTCCAGCCTGCAGGTTTGTACTAATTCAAGGCTCACTTCAGGATTCAGGATTGCAAACTGAAGAAAAATCCCTCCCCTACTGCTTATACACTGAACAGCATGTATTGCTTCTTCATGTCTACTAACACCACAGTCAAATGCAGAAGAAAAAGTAATTATATATGCAAATCTAGCTACCTAACAAGATCCAAAGTTGTTTACTAAGGTAGCAAACCCATAGTAAAATCTATTATAAACATATAATGCTTTGGCTTCAGTCACTTGTTCAAACTTTAATCTGCCTGAAAACTATGGAAAAACAACTCCAAGTACTACACATTGCCCCCTACTACTTGTACATACTTTCCAATGGGATATCCGTATGACATACATTTAGTTGTATGTCCAGTTGAAGATCTAAAATGCTAAGAAGTTTTATGGAAATAAGAGCAGCCAGGGGAATGAGAAAACAGACCAAAGCCAAAGAGAAGCTAGACAAGAATAAGAAAAGATTTAGATGGAAAAGCGAAGCAATGAAAATTTAAAACCCCCACATGTATCAGAAATCTCTACCAACATTAACTAGGGCCTCAAGAGTATTTGAAACACAAGAAAGCAAAACCACCAAAAAAATATACCAGGCGTGATGATGCCAAACTTTGCACTAATGTTCTATGTTTCAAAATTAGAATTTCTATTCTAGAAAAATACACATGATTTTCGAAGAACTGAACTTTAACTATAAACTCTCCAAAAAGGACCTTTTGCCTCAGTAGGAAAGAGATAGATTTTTAAGCAGGGGGAAGTTAATGTTTGGACTAACTACAGAGAAACTGATTGCTGAAAAGCATTTCATATTCTTCCCACAGAAGTGTTTGCTATTATGACTAATTAATAAAACTTCCAGTATTACAATCAGTTTCAACCAGACTTCTTTAGAAAGTCTTCTGAGGAAATCAACTATGCTCCTGCTAAGGAACTTACCAATCGTAATATGTACACTGGATTGTATTATTCAATCCTTTAAGGAACTCAAAATAGGTTAGGATACAGATGGCTAGATTAACACGTCAACTGGAACATAAACACTGCAGCACTGTCATTATATAAAACTTTTATTAATAAGGGTAAGAAACATTAATTTCATTCACAAGGTCAAAGGTCACACTGCTCATAGTCCTAAATGACAATTGCATCAAGTAGACAAACAAGCAAAATATACAGACCATTAAATTTGTACCTGAGAGAATTGGAACATGTTTTATTTTTATTTAGAAACAGAATCATAGTGCAACCAGAAGTCAGGAATAAACCTAAAGTTTTTGTCTCCTTTCTGATGTAATATGCTCAACAAAAATCAGGTTAAAACTAGATGGAAGTTTTATCTACTGTTTCATACTAGCTGCCAAGTTTAGCATGAATAAGTGTATGACAGTATATGAACAAACGTATTTTTCTAGTTGCAGCAGTATCTTTATTGAACTTATTGCTGTTCAGAATCTAAAATACTGACAATGCCAAGGGAAATTTATTAGAAATTGTAATGTGTACTAAAAGGAAAGTTAAAACATACATGCAGTTACTAATTTGACTAACAGGGCACCAGAATAACTCCAGAATGTTCTGATTTAGACCTTTCATCTAAAGATTCAAAGGAACAGCAATGGGTGCAAACAGTAGAAGAGAATGTATTTCCATTTCTAAAGGAAGTTTTCTTCAAAACAGACAAGAGGCAGACACAAATAGCACTTATGCTTTGCCCGATTTTTTTTTCCACTGAGCAAAGACTCTCATGCTACAACCAAAAGAACTCTTGCTCCAACACTTCTCTGAAAGACTTGAGAATAAACCACAGAATCCTAGGGAAACTGCTCATGAAACACATGCAGCATGTATATAGCTATAAAATTGCTGTTTAAAAATTCTGAATATAACATTTAGACAGCTGATTGGAAGGGGGGGCACAACAATTTTAACTGCTTGCTCCCCTAGAAATTTGGTCCAATCAAAAACTATACATGTCCTACCACAACCAGAACTGTCAAAACCTGAGGTCACTGAGGCTTTTAAAAACTAAAGGTATTTCTGTCGTAATAGTGGGATCAGTATAAACATAGAAAGAGAATAATGACATTGACTGGAAACATCAATTACAAGACTGGCAGCTTAATAACATACCTTTATCAGAAAATCTAACTTTACGAACATTTAATAAAACAGTTGTAATATAAACCAAGGTTCCTGCTCCCCAAACTACACACCATATAGCAAAAGTAAATTACTTTACAAAATAATAATTCAGTGTTCTTCCCAATGAACGGTATCTTCAATGCCTAGAGAGATATTTCAAGAAGTCTAATAGTGTTTACAGAATTTTGTACATGTAATATCTATATACTAAAGTTCAAGACTTTACAAAAGTTAAAAATGTTAAACTGCCAGTGAAAATTAGGCAAAAATTAAGACATTCAGTGCAATAGTTCAAAAGGTCGCATAAAAATTTGCTACCAATCAATGAGAACTGTAATATGTCAATTTAAAAAATAAAAAGAAAATCAATTCTGGATTATAAATATGTTCTATATGATCTTTTTATACATACACTGGGGCATCAACAGCGATGCTTTTTTTCCTCATTACTCTCTTGTAAAAGCCTTTTTTTGGTTAGCTTTCACAATATCATCAGGAGATGCTGATTTGAAGTCAAATGGTGTTATGGCTATTACAGGACCAGTTTCCTTGGGTTTTACATCTTGTACTTGTCTACTGTATAGGAAAGTTTTATGTATACCAATTGTGTGCCGCTTATATCCTTTTGGAGGATAACGGAGGCATAAGGTTAAAGCAAACGCTGAAGGTCTTGCACGCAGCGCCTTCATCCATGAAAGGGACAAGTCCTGCCTCTTAAGACCATGCCCTCTTTTGGTTTTTTTGTTTGTTTTAGCAAAACCAGAACATCTTCCTTGTTTTTCTTTTACAAATTTAGTTTCAGGGCTTAAGACACTTGACTGTCCTACCACATTTTGTTCTGTAGATAGAAGATCTGCACTTTTTACAAGTACACTTAAATCAATGCTGGTTCCTTGGGAGGGCCTGAATTCAATTACATTGCTCATGGGCAAGTCTGTCCTTTGCTGAGTTTTATCTATTTCAATAGTCTCTGCTATTAAATCTGAGAGTGATAAATTCTCAACCTCCTTTATTGGAGAAACTTTAGAGAGGGCTAGAGAAGACAAAGATCCTGTTAGCTCTGGCATCCCACCTGAAGTGTGGGGTTGACTTACTAGTTGCGATAATGACGAGGTTCCCAAATTCCTATCAGTGAGACTTGCTGTTGAGTGGGTGTAAAGATCAGCCAAAGAGTAACAGTGGCTAGCACTGCTTTCCTGGTGCTCCCGAAGTAAGTCAGCCAATGATGTACTTCCAGATCTTAACAATGGCAAAGCAGCCATGTCTGAAGAGGGGCTTTCTTGTTTTCTACTTTGCACAAGGGAAGAAAAATTTTCAGGAAGTTCATTCTGTTTATTTATAGTATGACTGACTTCGTTATCAAGAGCCAATTTTCCTAAAGCACTTGTTAAACATGGAGGACTGTAAAAATTTGCATTACTACTACAATCAGCAGTATTTGAGGAAACAAGAGCAATGCTGTCTTCGGGACTCAGAGAATCACAAACCACATTCTGCATCAGCAAGGATTTCAAGTCCTGTGTTTCCTTGCATTTCAAGGGGTTACTTCCTATGCTAAAGTAAGGAACCACACTTACTGCATTAGCACTTTCTGGTAGTTGCTTCTCTGCCTGTTTATTCACAGATTCACAAAGTGATCCTTTACACAAATCATCACTGAATGAAGATGACAGAACAAGTGAAGAGGATTTCAATCCTTTCCTTTCACATGAAGGTATATTGGATTTTTCCGCATTAAGGAATACTTTGTCATCTGTAATATTCTTTAAAGAATATAGAGCTGAACCACTTTCAGCTGTCAAGTTTCCAAACCCAGGTTTGTTGGTGTTGTCAGCAAAATTTTCTGCAGCACAAGAGAAACTGTCTGTATCAATACACATTTCTGGACAACAATGTAAGTCTCCTTACCTTACAATAGCCAATAATTTTCGGATGGAAGTGCAGTCACAGCAAAATATCCAATTTTTTACAAGTTGACAGCAGCAACAAAAAAAATCAAGAAACATGAAAAGGCATTTAATTACTAAGTGTTATCCAAAGGTAAGGAATGTTCTACAGTTAAATTACAGGTATCTACTGAAATACCTAAGAAACTTTAAAATTCAGCAAAGAATGCCAGTAAAGCTTACAAGGTTTTAAGCACAAATCAAAATCAGAAAGTTACTGTATAGATACTACCAAAAAAAAGGGAAGTATCAGGATAGGAGATGTTAGTTCACCAAACAAATAATGGAAGCATCTAAAATTTAAAGAAGCTGTACAACTTCAGGGACATGTATTAATTCACTTGTCATATATTATAAATCACAACTCTATCATGAACTGCAGGTGGTTGCAGTTTACATTTAAACTGGCACTAAGGTGTTATTTTGACTTCTAGCTCAAGAAAAGCTACTGTTTCCTTTAAATGTTTTAGAACACAGATAAAGTAATTTGGTCTTCCTTATTTTCTAAGAAACTACAATTGCAATAATAAGCTTCTTCACAGATGCTTTGTAAAAACAAAATTAAACTGTAAATAGAAATTAATCACCTTGAATGGAAACAACTAAATAAAAGTATACCTTTGGTAGTCTTTGTTAAATTCACAGCATCCTTATTCTTGGTCTTCACATTTTGCTTACTGCCTTGTGAAAGCACAAGATCCAAAGCCCTCTGTACATCAAATTTACTATCCAGTACTGCTTGCACCATTGCTTGTTCTGGTATGGACTCTGACAAAACTTCTCTCATTTGATCAAGGCATGAATTAAGACGGGCTGAAAGAAACATATTACTGTTACAGGCTGCACAAAAATGTGTCTTAAATGGCCTAACCACTAGCACTATTGATCAGCAAACAAAAGAGAAAAATATTACAATAAGAGTTAAAACCTTTACAGGTTAATTTCAATCTCGCTTACTATCCTGATAAACTTTGTTGCCACACCCTGCAGAATATCTGACCTATTTCAGACATTGCTATACAGAATATATCACTGACTACTATTTATTAATCTAGAAAGTCTCAACATTGAAATATTTTGATGTTGTAAAATAACTATCTTCACTGCAGAGAAGAAATACAAATAATCACCTCAAAATTATTCAAATTAATTTAGGAAGCCAATGTGGAATCCCACTGAACAGCCAATTTAAACGTTTACAGATGCTACAATTAACACTCAAAGAAAAACAGCATTTTCGGGGTCCTCAGGCCTTAACAACTGAAAACTCTGGATCAACATGTCTGGTTTCAAACTACCTGCAATCTTTACCTTTTCTAAAACTGTAATACACAGTTTTCAGCTGATAAAATCAGTTTTCTTTGGAGCCTAGTCTAAGCCTTGACTGAAACACTTGATGCACAACAAGAGACTGCCATTCACTGAAGTAGGATGCTGATCAGCCATACAAACACAAGAGAACAGAAGAAAACCTTCCTGAATATTACAGTATCTGACAGTTCAGATTTTAGAAAAGAGGAACTAAAGAATAGGAAGACAACTACATATTCTTCATTTGAACACCTCCTGTAAGGTGTTTAAAAAACTTTGCTACAAGAATTCAACAACAGAGAATTTCAGCCTCCTCAAGGTTACTTAAATTAGCACCTTCAACCTGCAAGTCAGGGTTCCACACACATTTGCCATACAAAACAAGTATAGGCAGAGCCCTGCAAAATGTGCCATTTTACTATCTAACACTCAACAAGGACAATCTTGCCAGACTCTTTGCATCCACATTGACTGCATCAGTAACTTTTTATTAATGGCCAACACTGCATGCTGTATCAAACATAACAGGTCTTCTGAGACCAATGCTGTTTTCACAGTAGAAATGGTTATTTTGGGGTTTCTCTTCCTCCTTTTAGTCCAAAATGTTACTTTCCTTCTTGTTTCAATGCCAGTTCTTAACTGATTGAGTTTGTCAAAAGCATTCTCAAAAGCGAGAAGACTGTATTGTCTAGATCACCTGCACCACTACACTGGCTCATTCTTTCAAATTGCCCTCTACAGCATTATTTCCTGATGTAGAAACATGTATACTACTCCCCAACGTATCATATTTAACCATATCGCTAAGCATTAGCATAACCTCTACCAATTTACTTGAGATGGAATCAAATCTGTTTCTGTTCTATTACTCTGCATTTCCTGCAACTTTTTTGAAGTCCCAAATTTCAACACACTTTACTCTGAGCTTACCAACATTTTAAAAATAGCCCTGATTATTTCCAAACTGTATTAACTATTAATACTTAGGAAAAATACTTGTGAGTCTTTTTCACAAAGCAAGTAATCAAGCAATCAGGCAGCAAGTTTAAAAAACAAAAGCAAGCATTTTTTCCCCAACCACTTAGCTCAGAACTCAGCTTGTAATGTGGAATTCATGGCTGCAAGACTGAATGGAAACAAAAGTCTTATGAATTCAAAACAGACTAAGAAAAGATCACAGAGAATATTGGCTACTGTTTCAAGGAAACGAGATACTTTGAAAACCTCTCAAATACTGCTAATTGCTATATTCTGGAATGCAAAACAAGAAAAAAAAAATCACTCTACAAATAGTATTCAAGAGTCAAGACCTGACTGTCAGTACAGATGTTCTTATGTGTGAATTTCACATTAAATCTCATTATTTATAGTAAGAAAGTAAGAACACATTTCAATGTATGCAACCAAGTTACAAGTAATGTACAAAAGGTAGTTACAAATCTGAAGAATCACTACTGAAGCTACATCCGTGAAGGGTGTTGTTCTACCACAAGGTTACAAAATTGAGAACAGTGTCAGTCAAGTAAGAAACATTGAAGACTATTCTAGTAAATCTTGAATTCATATATGAGATTCTTCTCATAGTTATTTATTTGCTATAATTACCTTTATCAACTTCAGTCAACTGATGACTAGATGTAAAATAATCAGCAGTATCATCGGTACCTTCATAGCCATATTCTTCTAATGGCTCAGCAACTGTGGCTGGTTTATCTCGTCTGGAGTAGATAAATTGAGCTGCTGTGTTAGGTAGAAAAATTAATTATTAAAAGAAAAAGTCAATTTTTTTTTTATCCTTTAAAAACAAAACATATGTAAAGGGAAAATAAGTTAGGATGCTGAAATGTTGCAGTGATTCCAAGAAGGTGGTGTGACATTACTGTATAATAACTACTACCTGAGAACTGCAGAGCATACAACAGCTCATGCTAGACTATAAACAAGTCATCATCGCAGTGAAACCACAGGCTGGGCAATATCCTTGTATCCATGCAATGCAATAATTCTTCAAAGTTCAGTATTCAAACAAACGAATGGAATCCTGCTCTGAAAAACAGTATTTTCTATACACATGACCATTTATGGCCTAATATTTTCAGAACCTTCCTCCAGAATTTATTTTTCTTTACCTCAGTTTCAAGTTAAAAAAAGGCAGCATGAAATTAACATTGCTTTTACAGTATGTCACTGCCAAACTACTGATAAGACTTTAATGGGAGTTGAACATTCTTCCCTTCTTGGAATTTCATTAGAAACACAGCCCATTAGTTAAAATGTATTGTCCCACAAAACTTTAAACAAGTGCATGGTTTCACTCTGATTTAGTAATACATTAAGGCATATGCAGATAAAACTCCTTGCTGAACAAGAGCCCCTGTCCTTATGTACTCTCAGAAATGTGCAAAGTGTAATGTAAACAAATTGCCTTATGCTACTCATTATTCACCCAGCTCTGAAACACATACTGAAAGCATACATGTATCTAGAAGTAGTATAGCCTTAGCAACTGTCTCCCAAATGCATACATACCATTTTATATTCAATCAGCATAACTGAAGCAACTAGTGAAAAATTGTTAGACAATCTAGATCAGATTATTTTATAAATGAGGCTTACACACAAAGAGTTCTTAGGAAATTACTACGTACAGGCAGAAATTAGTTTTGCAATTTACTGGTCTATACTTAAGCAGAAAGTACACATGTTGAACATTTTCAACACAGAAAAACAAGGCTAGTATTAATTCTCAGAGAATGGCTAAAAATTCTAGCAATTATACTTAGAAATTGAATGCAAGAAAATCTGTTAGGGAATGTGACTACAAATATAAAAATTACACACCTGGATTCCCTTATCTAAAATTCACAGCATGAGAGAGGAACAGAGTTTTAAAGACCTAATTATCTCAAGTTCCTGTGGCCAGACGTCACATGCTACATCACAGTCACAGTGGATTTAGATCCAGACTAGTTACCTGCAGCAGTTACTTCACATCAACACTAGCAGTACTACTGCCAGGGCCTACTCAGCTCTGGAAAAACAGCCACCCAATCTGGAGAAACCCTGAACTGATAATCTTGCCAGAGACTTGACTGGAGAACACAACCTAAGGGTTCTGCAGTCAGGTTAAATCCCTCTGGGATGAGCTGCTGCAATTATGTCTCACCTGAGCACATGCCGTCACTATTTTTAAACCTACTTTGCAACATTATAAATGCTGGAAGGCTGGTTACTCCACGAGACCTTGCATGAGAAGAGAAGGGGAAGCCAGTGAGGACCAGCACGGCATCCCACAATAAGACGCCTTACCCCACAATTTCCCAAAGCTGTGTAAAAGACATCAACTACCAGGTACAGAATCTGCTGTTAAATCCACGTGGATTGTACTAACAATGTGAAAAGACAGTAAATGTTTCAAGATTATCAACACATTTCCGTAGACCAGATTTCTACATTACCAAGTACATTCTGACCATCTAAGATAATATAATATGCTTGTAGGACTCCAGATGTGGCCAGTTATCTAAGGTGACTTCCATATCTACACTACCTATCACTATATAACTGACTTTAACAGAACTATGGCCACTATCCACTTTTCAAAAGTGTCACTAGAGTTTTTAAATATTTTTTTAATCTAGAAATATTGGAGTAGGAATCAATGAACAATAATTATTTGAACTAACCTGTTGAAGGAGAAATGCAATAATCGTCTTCTACGGATTGGCCATAAACATCATCATCTTCAAAATCTATAAAGCAAAAACAGCAAGATTCATCTGCATAATTTCTAAATAATATTATAACTCAAAGTGTAGCTTTTGCACAAAGTTTTATGAAATTAGGCATCTCCAGTATTCCAGAACTGCACGTAAGATCTATTTATTTACCTAGGTAAGAATTTCTAAGTTACAGTAATAGAACTTCATTGCAATAATGGAATTTAACATGTAATATTCTATTCCTTAGAAAGCTGTAAATTTTCAAGAGCTACCATGCTTCACACCTTCTACTTCAGAATTCCCTTTGGAAGGCTGCATTCACAGACCCAGTCCAACTTCCTACAGTTCCACAAATTTTTACCCACAGCACTTCTCTTGTTATTTCTGCTTGACCTCTCAGTCTTAACCACAGACAACTCTATTACAATCTCTACTTCAACAACTCAGGATAAGGATTTCTACTCCATTGCTTTGTACGTCTCACCTTTCTTCTCTGTTTTATCCTCACACCCATCCACCTTTCAAATGAGGTTCAGCAAAAAAACCCAATTCACAATTCCCTTAGAATATGCAAAATCATCTCAGGCAAAAAGCAAGAATCTTATTCAGTTGCTTAAACATAACCCTATGCCTTCCTCATTAAAAAAGGTATCAAGAAGCACAAAGAGAAAGCAAATTATGTCCCATGCCCCCCCCAAATAATTCTAGTATCATGTAAATCTTGAAAATAAATTTCTAATTTTCACTAAGCAATAATGAAATACATCAAAAAATAAATAAAATATGCTATTGCATACATTTGGCAGTTTCACAAGTAACATGTATTCTTTACTGTTTTAAAAAGCTTACAGACCACAACATGCACTGATCATAAAAACAATTATTTAAAAATGACAGAAATTACAGAGAACCACTGTAGCCACTGAAGCACTTCACCTGTATCACCAGCATACTCACAGATATCACATTCAGTTATGATCACAATATCTCAAAAAGGAGAGGAAAAGAAAAGGAACATAGTCAAATAAAAGCCACAAGATCTAAGGCCTCAGAAGTCTTCCTATGAAAGAAAACTAAAAAATACAGTAAATACTTACTTTAGAAATGAGACATTTAATGGGACCAGACAAAGCATTAAGGAATCATGGCATAAAAAGAACATGTGGCATTAAATAAAGCAAAAAAGAAGACACAAAATCTACTTCATTTGGGCCATAAATGATTGTATGTGACTACAGAAGCAGTATATGGTGCAAGGATAAAGACCTGACATGTAACCCAGCAGCAATGTTTCCAGGAGGAACTTAATGGCTACAGCAAATTACTGTGTACCTCAGAAACCTCATTAAAAGAGATTCTAGTAAGTGAACAGTGAAATACATACTATGAATTGGGCACTCAGTTTCACAGATACCACAGATTCAGCTGAAATCAACATTTCAACCAATCCATGATGAAAAAAACTCTCTAGAGGATGAAAAATCAAGTAGTAAAATTCCCAATGCAGCCCAAGATTTTGTCTAAGTAAGTTTACACTAACAAAACCTGAAAGATGAGACACACAGACACCACAGCTCACAAGCATTTACATGACTTCCGCAAAAATTCCAAGATCACAGGGCAAAACCCGCTTTGTGCTACCATAATACATATACACTGTGCATTTGTTCACTCAGCAGCGGAAGACCTGGGGCAGGCAAAAGTATTTCTAGGATTTTTTTTAATAACCTGATGAAGTGAGGCAATAAAATTGCTGCTCCCTTACCAAAGGATTCTTTAAAATACCACTATCAACTGGAAGCATGTCCACTTTTTCCACAGCCCAAGCAAACACAAACAAAAACTTTGAGGAAAAAAATGAGTATGATTAACAGTTTGCCTAAGTTAATGGGCAAGAGAACAAAGAAAGCTGCAGTAGTGCAGGCACCAGCCAAGTTCTTACAGAAGAACTCGTTTATTCAATGCGAGCTTAAGTAAAACAGGACAGGCATCTGAAAAAGAAGTTGATCCTCATATGGGAAATTTCATCTTTAAGAACAGCATTTCTTCTGGAAGTAACAGCTGTTGCCTCTTATCCGTTATTGTGGCTGAGCATCAGCAACAATTTGCTAGAGCTGGGCCGTGAACACAACTTTTAAGTTTTACAAGACTAAAGCTGGGTGGGTTCAATTGGATTGAGGCTTATTTCCAGCTCGCTGCCTCTCCTGGAACGCAGAGTCAACCTGGGCAGCTTAATGCTAAGCAGGCGGGACGCAGCCCTGCCGGTGTGGCAGCCCCCGGGAGGCCCGGGCAGCAGGAGGAGGCCAGGGCAGCAGGAAGAGGCCCTGCATGTCAGCGCGGCCACGTGTGCTCGACCCTCGGCCCGGGCGGGAAACGCGCCGGGAACTGGGCGGGGAGAGGCTCGCCCGGAGCCCCGTCCAACCCCCGCCGAGGGGAGGTGAGGGGGCGGCTTCTCCCCTCCCCCCGCCCCTGACAGCCCCCCGGGCCCTCCCCTACCGCGGAGCGGGCGCCGCCGCACCCTGCTGCCCGGCCTGGCCCGGCCCGGCCCGGGGAAGGGGCGCGGGCCGGGGGGACCACGGAGCGACCCGCAGCTGCGGCGGTCCCGCAGCTCTGCCGCCAGCGCCTGCTCGCTAGAACCGCTACCTTCGTCGTAGTTGTAGCCGCGGACGTTCCTGTGCCGGGACATGGCGGCGGGGGCGGCGGGGGCCTGTCTCGCCCGGCCGCGGTGGCGCTGACACGGCGGGCCTAGGGCGCCATGTTGGTGTCCGGCGGGGCCCGGCGGAATGCCCCACTGCGCAGGCGCGCCGGGCACCCTTCCGCCCGCCTTGGCTGCTGCGCATGCGCGCGGCGCCTGCCGCCCGTGCCGGGTCCGTGGGGGGGCGGGGGGCCGCGGCGGGGGCCGGTCAGATCGTGGGCTCGGTGCCCTCGGAGGGTCTTTTCCAACCTAAATAAATCATGCTGTGATTCCATGGGGGCGCCTCCTGAGGGTGCGGGTTGCGTTGCGTGCATGGGGGCACGCGTCAGGCCTGTGAGCTAAAGACAAGCGCTCTCGAGTGGCACGGCGCAGGGGCGTGCAGAGACGCTGGCCTGAGGTCAGTAAGGGGTTGCCAAGGTAGCCTGGCGTTCCAGTGGTGTTGCTCTCCTTCCCTCTGACTGGGGCGGCTGCACGAACCCAGCCCGTGTGTTTTGCCTGGGGAGGATGTGCTGCTCAGGAAAACCCGCTCGCTGGTCAGCACTGTGCTGAATTCTTCATCTCGTCTGTACCTTCTGAACAGTTATTCCTCTTGCCCTCTCCCTGCAGGCACGGTAGAAGGGACCCGCCTCCACCTCACTATAAGCTCCTCTGGAGCAAAGAGCAGTGAGTGCCCCGCGGAGCCTTCACTTCTCAAGACTAAAGAAACCCAGCTCCTTCAGCCATTGCTCGTAAAACATGATCTCTAGACCTTTCAGGAGCCTTGTTGCCCTTCACTGGAGATGCTCCAGCACCTAAACGTCCTTTTTAAAGTGAGGGGCCCAAAACTGAACACAGTACTCAAGATGCAGCCTCACCAATGCCGAGTAAAAGAAGATAATCACTTCCCTAGTTGGCTTACCCCACCTTTGAATAACTGCACCTCGAACTGATGACCAAGAACCCAAAAGAAACTAATATCCAAGAGCAAGCAGCATTGCAAGATGCACCAAGCTATATGTTGAAAGCAAGAAGTTGAAAATTTGTCCCTAATAGCAAGGATGATCTCAAGTTTACTCAGCAGTCCCTGGCCTCTCTAAACAATCTAGTAACATAGAGTCTATCTGTGGTAGGTGTGTGGTAACTTGAACTACAAGGAAAAGCTAGACATGAGACGCCCATTTTCTATCAATGACAGGTCTGATTCAAGCCAGAAATAGGAAGTGTGCATGTGCACGCATGTAAGGAAGTATTTTTAAACTTATTCAAAACAGTTGCATCATTGATGACAAGGGAGCGTTCTAGATTGGCCTAAGTTCACTAAGGATATGCTCATTTAAACACACTTGAAATAATGTGTCTGTATTTGTGCACCACCACGGGAGTGGAGTTTGAAAGGCTTTGAAATTAACTACAAGGTGTTTTCAGTTCTGGATCTGAAACATCTCAAATTGACCTGGCTTGTTGGTGACAAGTAGCCATTACAATCCAGTGGCTGACTAGTAGCCCATATTGAATAAGCTGCTGTAGGTAAATGCAAGCTGTAATAATTAGCATTGCTGTTGGCAGTGTTAAGCCTCAAAATGTCAAAGCATTAGGCTCCGTGGAGGCCTTGATCTGACTTCATTGGCACATTACTGTGGCACCATCTAATGCCAAGTTTCATCCTGCAAGTTCAGTTGCAGTGCCAAGGGATTAGATAATCAAGGAATGTCCCTACAGGTACTCTTGCTGGGTCAGAGAGAGAGGAATAAGCAGAGAGGAGAGGGAGTTGGGAGGGAGATCCCAGTTCACATGAGCTCCAGCTCTGCCAGATTCTCTGGCAGCCCAGTTGTTCCTCAGATACCTGCATTCATCTCCATGCTCAGGAACTGTTAGGCAGACTATCCCATTAATATATCTCAAGTCAAATGTCTTCATCTTTAAGACCTTTAATAATTTATTTACCATCTTTTTATTTCGTCTTGACAATACCAGAAATCCAGCCTCCTCCAGCCACCTGCACGTCCCAGGTGTCCTCTGATACCCTACCACATAGCCACAGATCCCTAGAAAAACACATAGCCTGGTTTTGTAACTGCCACCGAACTATTGTCTCGTCCTGGCCCACATGCCAAAACTGTCGCTATCTACAACTCCACATCTTTCCTGGTCACCGCTGGAGGCACGGTGTGTTAACCATAAGCCAAAGTCTGTGTTCATATACAAATTGTATGCAAAGCTGCAGATTGTTTTCTTACATTATTTGCATATTTCTAACTAGTTTGTACAGAGCAGCACATGCAGGTGCACAGGCTTAGGTTCTATGTAATACCTTTCATACAGTGCTAAGATTAAAACAGAATTGGAAACAAAGATTTCTAATTAATACTGGTGTTCTGTTGACCTTTAGTGACCCAAATGTTCTCTACAGCAGAGTTTTGACAGTAGTGCTGATCCTTATTGATACCGATCTGTTGATATCAGTCAAAGATACAGAAATGAAGAATTGCTACCATACATTATGATTTAATATTACACAGCCAGGGTAGCACACTTCTAAATTCATAACTTGACTCCAGAATGTGCTTTCTGAGCCTTAGGTGAAGTAACTTAAGACACTGTAGCACTACAACTATAGAACATCCTGCCAATCTGCCTCCAACAGCTTTACTTTGGAACCGACACTCTTTCCAGACTCCAAAATTACATAGATCCCATTTTTCAAATGTTAAAAACTCCAGCAAATCTTAATCATGTAAATTTAGTTTTGTTTTGTTTGTTTGTTTGTGGTTTTTTTCAGGTAGGGACAGTTCTCATTTCTCACACCAGACCATTGTATTGCAAAGACATTTTTTATTGATGCTTTTTACATAATTCATTGGCCACTTATCAAATAACTTTTTCATGTTTGAATTTTATGTTTGCATTTTTTATCTTGCATCTCTTAATTTTCAGTGACTGTGGCCTTCACAGATTTGATGCACATTTAATTTCCTTGATTGTCAAATGTAACATTGTTTTCAAGATTTCAAAATTAGTATCCAAACCAGGAAAATAAATAATAATCATAAAAATATAAAGGTGATCATTATGTAGTCTTTTCATGGCATTAACAGTGAACTTGGAAGGTTGTTATTTTTATTAATTTCAAGTGTAGTAGGTTATATCATATGACACCTAAAAAAAAGAAACCCCAAGGACAACAATTCCACTCAAAAGCGCAATTAGTTCATATTACAGTAGTATCTTCGAGGACTCAGAAATACACTGTGATCATTCCTTGCCTTTCCTTAATTATGACACCTGTATAAATGTTTTAGAGAAGGTGTTCAAGCAATAATCTTTAGTCCTCAAGCCCTAGATACACCTCAGTTAATGACACTTGTACGTGAATGCAAGGTTCATGAAAGGTAATCATCTGATATTGAAGCAATCTCTAACTAAACATTATTCCTTCAGCAGCAATTAAAGCACCATCAGAGACCTTGTCAGTCTGGCTCCAGCACCTCTGACTGAGGAATGACTAACTAGATCAATTCTAGTAAACACCATGGGCATTCATTTCCTTCCTGCCCCCTGAGATTATATGTTACTTTAAGGTGTGTGCATTAAAAAGTGAACTAAGATCACCAGCCTTAATCCAGGTGGCAATATTACTGGTAATCCTTTTATTCAGCAGTCTCCTGGGCATTCCCAACCCCAGCACCGCTATTTTTTTTTTCTGTAACAGCAAGAATCAAATAATAAAATATTTAATTTCTTTTTAGCTAAATTAAAGTCTTTCAAATTATGTTATTTCTTCTTAAAGTGAAGTTAGCAAGCCTTTTAGTAGTTTTTGTTACAAAATATTCAGTCTATTTCAGTATTTTGTCCTTTTAAACCAAAGTCAAGCAAGGCCTGGTCTGGGAAAAAAAATCAGCGTAATTCCAGATGCTTTGCCACACTACCAGGTGTGAGTGTTAAGTTCTAAAATACAGATATTATCAATGTCACTAAACACTTTTCGAGCTGATAAATGATCCAACTAGCTCAAAAGAACTGAAGTCAATAAACACATCTGTTTTTGCCTAAAATGATGCCATGTAGTCAGAAGCTGATTTAGAAGTCAGAAAACAAAGAGTATTAATAAATGATCATTTTGTACATATGGTAAACAGCGTCTTCAATTTTCCACAGTATGTATGAGCTTGTTAAATATATCTATTATTTATTTGATAATAGATCAATGCAGAACAACAGGTTTCACATGTGAGTTAGTGATTTATGTTAAGTCAAGACCTTATACAGTTTCAACAGGGTCTAGCTAAGTTAGATGGTAAATGGTAAGGTAATGGCAATTCCATCTGGGAAAGTGGCCTACTTGGGTAGTTTAACATATAATCATACACTCATTTAGATTGAAAAAGGCTTGTAAGATTATCCAACCATAAACCTATCACTGCCTAGTCCACTACATTTGTGTGCCTCATAATTATGTAAACTTGCTGTTACAGTAAGGAATAAAACATTTTAGTGACTTTAGTTATGTCTTTATTTCCTGAAACCCTTTGTTCTCAATCCCAAATTCCCCTGTCATCCTGCTGCCTCCCAGACTGCTTCTCATCTGTGGTGACCCAAATATCAGCCCAGAAAGGGAAGTTCAGTCTCTACGAGGAGGAGAACTGCCTTGAACCACACAACTGATAGAGAAGGAGTTCAAATTCAAGCATGATCACCAACAGCACAGTAGCTGTAGTCACTGTGAAGCACTCACTGAAAATCTATGCTTTCTATTCAATTGCTTTCTACACTGCATACAAATAATATACTAATACAATAGAGTGGCATTTACTTCTAGGTGGTCTACGAAGTATATTGTTGATACAGAGAGAAATAAGTGATGAGAATCATCAGCAGCATGGGAAATTTCTTATATGAAGAAAGATTAAAAGGATTAAGAAATTTGTCTTACAGAGAAGATGTGTAAAATGAAACATGACCAAATATGTACTAGAAATGGCTCAGAATTAACCATTAGGGGTGTTTTCCTCATAGTAAAAGCACTTCTCAATTTCCTTGAGACTAAAAAAAGCCAAATTTTAAACTGGTAAAAGTAAGGAATTTTCATTCAGCATCAGTCTATAAAATTCATGGCCAAAAGAAATGATCATGACCAAAAAATTAGTAGGATTCAAACAGTTTAGATCCATGTGTAGATTACAGGAATACTTACACAAGATCACAGTAAATATTTAAAGTCTATGTAAAAGTTATGCTGCAAGGTATGAAAATCTCCATGTTAGTGATTCAGCCTACTTTTATTGTTACAGGTGACAGAGTAAATAAAGGGAGCTACAGACCTAAGGAAGAGGCAAAACAGAAGGCTGTCATTGTGACTGGGTTGAATAATATGATTCATGTGTCTGCGCTAAATCAAATTAAAATGGCACATATATATATGTAATGGCAGCATTCTGTTGTGTATGTCACCTGCATGTGATTGTACACATCAATTGATCAAGCACTTTTAAAAGTTTGTCATGGACTCTGGCTACTACCATAAACTGTGTCTTCACCAATATGTCTGTGATGAGATATATTTATTGAACATAGGGATGTGGTCAAGCTTCCAGTAACACCAGTGAGACCTTTTTCTACTGCATTTGTAGAGGGGGAAAAAAAAAAAAAAAAAAGGAAAAAAAAGGGAACTCAGATTCTGAAAAATACCTTTTAAGAAACATTACACAAACATCCACAGCTGCATATCAAAGCAGGGTGAATGCAGTTGGAAAAGTCCCTCACTTTTCTGGATAAAGTAATTCATGATACAAATCTGACTGGCACATTCCATTACTGATCTCTTCATAGAGACCTTCAATTAAAAACAAATGCTGACACGTGTGCTTGTGGGAGGAGTAATTATAGTTGGCTTGTTAGGAGGACAGCTTGTTATATTCTAAGCACTGTTCTAGAATTACTCTGATTTTGTTTTCTGTGTTCTGCACTTTTACATTTTTGAGATCTGCCTTTGACAAACCCAACTAAATGTGCTGGGCAAAACAGACCAGATATGCTGTCAAGAAAACTCCATGTGCTAGTCTCTCAGAGACTTACTTTTTGCCTGCAAAAGAAGCTGTCCTGGAGTGGTACAGAGGGGAATTGCCAAACACATGGAAAACACAACACAAAATTTCAGCATATGTTCTGACTTCCAGAAGAATTACCATTTGATATTCATATCCTGATTGAGTCTATGGCAAACTCAGTGAATATATCTCTATTTTATTTGAAGTGCACACTCATACGTGGGGTCTGGGCAAGTCATGGGGTATGCTGAAAGAAAAATAATATTCATTAGGCTCACTTCAAGTACAGCCTTACTGGTGATGTGCACATTCTTTGCCATCTGCCCATACCATCGAGCTTGGAGCATTGCCATGCCTCCAGGTTGCAAGAGTGGGCAGCTGTCTGCAGTTTGTAGGCAGACTGAGAAGTGGTCACCTTCATGGGTTGCAAAAGGGGCAAACTACAGGCATTCTAATGACAGGGGTGGCATGGCCACTGAGTCAAGAAACCCTCTGTACTCATCTCTCTTGGAAATCCACTACCTCTGTGGTTTCCTGAGTCACATTCCTTTGAACGTGAGACTCAGAACTGAATCTGTAAAACTGGGACACATCAGGCAGAAAAGCTTTACATGGTATTATTGTGTCAGAGAGCATCATTAGATTAATAAGAAATAGGGCTTCATTCAGACTGATACTATACTTTGGTCTTTGAATAAAGTCTTTGTTTCCTCCCCTCCCCAAAAAAAAGTTTCACTTTAAAAGGTTGCTTCTTCATGAAATTATTAAACCCCTGTTTATCTCTAAACAAATCCTCACATACTGCAGACTGAAGAATCCCATAGAGGGTATTGCTAATTCATCCTGCAATCACAGGATATAATGCACTTCACATGCTCTTTTATTTTGCTTTTCTTGCTTTGTCATCTGGTTATATTTTGTGTATCCTAGAATCAAATGTTGTCCTTCAGCATAAAACAGTGACACTATCAGGGAATGGAAACTTGGCCCAATCTTGCACAATAATATCCTTTTAGTTTAGTTTTCTTCTCTTTATCTGATAACCAGAAACTACTTGACATGATGCTCATTTACTATCTAGTTTGCTTCACATGTTTAAAGTATAAAATTCTATCACTTGCTATTAGAACAAATGTCCTATCTTCTATGAGCTAATCTTGTATGGCAGATGCACTGTCTTAAATGTATAAATCTATGAGAAAACCAATCTGATAAAATTTTATGCCTGCAAAATGATGATTCACTTATATCAATGTACTTGTCACTCAGACCTTTAAAAAATACATATAATACCACAGAGTTGGGTGGGTGCTGAAAATATGCAAGACCTCGATAATAGGAAAACATTAGCCACAAAGTGTAAAGGAGAAATACCAATTAAAAAAAAAAGTTACCAGTCCAAAGTTCCTAAGTTTGTAGACCATATATTATGAAAAAGAATTTGTAAGCTTTTGGTCTTACGGTGCTGCAGCAGCTACCTCATGGGTGATGGCATCATTTCAGTTTAACTGGAGATATCTTACTCATCTCCCCAATTTTCATATCTGCGCTTTTTATAAAAACAAACATAGCTTAGGCCTTGTGAATCAATATTTTAAAACTGGTGTCAAAAGCTGAACAGATGTGGCTGTTCTATTTAAACATCATGCTACCTCCAAAATATCCACTGCTGAGATTATTGTCTCACCTTCTAAGCTGTTTCTGAGGACAGGTTAACTACATAAAGTTTTCCTTAATGTGTTTAAAATTGTAACTGTTTTATGTGATTCTCAGTCTTGCTGATTGCAGGTGTGATGAGCTTTCATCTTTGTATTGAAATCCACATGTTGTATGTTTGTATCCATGTAATGAATTGCCTGAAAGACACAACAGCATTGCTGTGTAAGTCAAATACAGTAAACATTTTTTTTTCCCCCCCAAATCATGCATGGACACAATGGCAAGAAATGGTTCTTTCTGTCCCTCTGTTATGGATAAAATGATTTCCCACAATACTTCATACTGAATCTGGTGCACCTTGCACCAAGGATTCCTGCTGCCAGCTTCTTTAGGGACTAATACATCTGCCTTGAAATAACAGCTACACCATCTCTGAATGGAGCAGATTTCCACAGAAACAAAGTCTCTGTTTGCTCTGCACTCATGGAAATAAAGAATTGACTTCCTTTTCCTTCTACATTAGTAATCTGGGCGGGAGGTTTTTTGGTTGTTTTTTTTTGGTTGTTTTGTTTTGTTTGGGTTTTTTTTTTAAACTTTTATAGAAACAAAGTTTATGAAAAAAGAATTTTCATATATTTAATCTTCATAAAATCCAGTAGCCAAATGGGGGAGAGGAACTCAAATTAGTGCTCCCTCAGATGGAAAAACATGTAAAAGTCTTACATGCTCTGTGCACATGCAGAGTTTCACGTTAGTCATAGTATGGGTCCGATGGTGGTGTCAGAAATATAGAGACAACTCTGGTTACTGCTGTGAAGGGTAGCTGGGGAACAACAGATACAGTGCAGAAGAAACCATGTTTCATCCCTTCACTCCTTGTGGAGTAGCTTGTTTTATTTGACGTAAATGAGTGCTGGAGTCTGAAAGTATTTAATAGAAACAGTTACATAATATTCACATTGCTTCAGTTGATGGTAGGATATCCAGGACTTAATGATATTACTTCTATTCAGTGTTTAATAATTGACACTTCAGGATTTAGAGAGGGTGAATTCAGTCAGAATAATCTATTTGGCAAGGCACATAAAAGTGTATTCAGTGAAATTTAATTATAAATTAATTTAACCCCATAGCATTTAATAACAAAATTTAATAATAAAACATCTAGTTGCTATTCACGAATCTTCTTCTGGCAAATCACTAGATAGGTGCATCGGTACTTTTCTGGATTTCATAAATTTGAGGTCGTAATTTAAACTATGATGCAATGTATTGGTCGCTTAGGAAAGGAAAATTTCTTTAAAGGAAAATTTAGTATGATTGGAAATGTTACAAGTGGGGTGAGTAAGGGCATTATTTGCAGTAGAAACAAAAAAATATTCCTACTTAATTCTAATTCATCTGGGCTGATGAGAAAATTCACATTTCATTCCCAATAAAAGCTGCAGAAGAATTCTACTGGTACTGTCCTACTAAAAGCTTCTGGTCATCTTTTCATAGAAATTCATTTGGGGCCTGCGCCGAACCTCATGGAAGTCAATAGAGATAATTACATTTGCTTTCATAAATCAGTTTGACACTAACTAGACCAACAAAATATATAAAGGAGGAGATTTTGGTAGAACAAAGCTATGAAATTGTACAGTGAATTCCAGTGGAGTAAATTGTTTTAGAGAGACACCCTATTACTGCCAGAGGAGCCATGAGCTGAGCAACAGAGAGATAATAATAGGTATAGCAAATTTCTTATCTATGTTCTCAGGCAGTGAGAAAATGTCAATGGATGTTATCTGGGGAAACACAAGATCAAGTAGAAAAAAAAAAAAGTGAAATATAGTGAAGAGGAGGCAAATAACCAAAAGCCCCTTTAAGCCTGAAGAGGTAGGAGAGGAGCACTGGAACCAGCCAGTCCTGAGCCATTATTTGACCCAAAGGGAAGACATCAAGTGAGTCCTGCTAAGGACCAAGAAATTCAGATTGTATCCATTGTCTCCTGATTGTAGGGGCCTTTGGGGATAGCCTCAGTCAGGGAAAATAACCTTGTGTTTTGCTGCTTGGTGAAGTTTGCATTCCAAGTAATGATCTGTGCTTCGGAAAAGGGCCGTAAGGAGGCTTGGATGGGCTACCAGTTTTTTCCCACTGGCTGGTGAAGGAGCCAGCCAATTTACAAAAATATGGGGGCTTAGCAAGTACTGTGTGCTTATACAAGCCTTCCTTCACCTTGCAATAAAGATATGATGTTTTTCAGTATTTTAAAGCAGACTTGACACTTTATCTTTGAGTGCATATCAAGAAAAATTGTCACCTCTCAAAAAGAAGGGGAAAAAGAGATATTTTGTGATCCATTGATTGGAAATTTTTAAGAAAACTTCTTGTATGTTGAAAAGTAAGTATTAAGAAAAAAAAATAAAGAAGCTTGTCTCAGGTTGCATGTTCTTTGGAAAAGGGATCATCTGTATTTTTTTCTGTATTTTTACCCTACTGACTTCTCCCAGGGCTGGCACATAAGAGTAACAGCAGTAAAACATTGGTATCTCAAAGATGGATATAAACACACGTTTATGTATGGCCAGTCAAAGACTGTCAATGTATTGGAAGTCCACTTGTAAGTCTTACAGCAGGGTTGCATTTATAGTAGTTACATGAGTTCTGTAGGCTCTTGAAGTAAATTAATGTTGTTCAAATGAGCATAATTTCTTGAATCTGCAGACACTATTAATGTGACTGCACATTAAATTTGCAGAATTTTAAACTTTCACTTCATTACCTGGACGCAACTATCATATCTTTTTAAAGGAAATTTTGTTCAGGTATATAGTTAGAGGAACTGATTTTCCTGTGTTTTACATCATCACTCATTCCGAAAACAATCCTAAGCTATGTGTGAAATTGTAGAAAACTGTATTACCTACCAACGTAAGTTAAAGAATTCGCAATTAGTCACGCTGGTTCCAAGCTTCCAAGGCACAAACTGAGTTGTTGAAATCTTATTGGGATGTTTTTCTTTTGTAAATAACCAGGGAGAAATCAATCAATTGAGAGTGAAGGGCAAAAATATAGACATAAGAAAGATGTATACAAGGAAAATAATGATTGAGGGAAGTCAAAATGGTTGTATATATTTCATTCAGTAAGGGTAAAATCTGTAAAACTGGGTCTACATTCAGTTTTATCCAGATTGCTAGCCTTTATGCTACCCTGTCTCTCTACTGAAAGCTAAATTTATCTCTTATAGTGCTTTATATCAGTAGCAAAAAAACAAAACACTGACAGACTTTCAATACAGTTTAAATGTGATCTCTGCATCAGTAGTGTTGAGGAGAAAGTTTTAGTTGGTGAAGAAGTGAATGTGTTGCTTTGATGTAATTAGTTTTATTTCATGAGAATGCTCAAACAACCTGTTCAGGTTACAAGCAGTGTAATTTTTTTATGGTCTGAGCACAATACAGACATAACACACTTAACTGTGTAAATAGTAAATACTTTGTGAGGGCTGGAAAGGGAAAGAAGAGCTGTTTGCAGGCACTGCCACATGGTATACAGCATTTGCTGAGAATGACAATGCAACATCTCCTCCAGATTCCCACAGGATGTGTAATTCTTGTTATTTCAGGATCTCATCCAATTTATTTGACACTATTGTAAGATTCACATGAAATTGAATTGACTTTGGTCCTTAGCTTGTCATGAAAAATACTGGCTAAAAACAGTTTATATTTGGAGAAATGAAATAAAACCTTCCTATTCCCATACCCTGAATAAGCACTTTCACCTTGTTTAAGATCATTCCAAAAATAACAGGAAGCAGGCAGGTAATAGGTACTATCTGGCCTAACATAATTGCAGCCCCAGGCAAGAAGGGAATAATGGATTCTTCTATACCCATTTTCCCCATGACCAAATCTTCAAGGAAAAGGAACAATTGTAATAATAAAGATTCCAAATCTTTAAGAACCTTTTAAAAGCCAACCTATTAATTCATTACTTGAAAAAAACAGTCATTTCTATCAGTTCTATGCGGTACACACATAGTTGTTTACTATTTACTCTGTTTCCCTTCTTTACTTGAGAGATAAATGTCTAATGGAAAAGAAAGTATGGAGAGACTTTTATGACCACAGCTCAGCAGATGAGTGAAGAAAACTAAGCTTGTGCTTAAAAATGTAGATCTCAATTGTCAGAGTGTGCAAATACTAGGTTGTAATTACATTTTATTAGGCTTTCTAATGGAATTAGGGAAGGCATGAGCTGGGAATGCATGAGCAGCAAGGGAAACTGGACTGTCATGCTCATTCTGGGGACTGTGTTATCCATCCATCCATCCATCCATCCATGCATCCATCCATCCATCCATCCATCTTCTGTGAGTATAACCAGCTACAGATACATTCCCATATGTAGCAAAGCTCTCATATTAATGGTGTATGTGCCTTCAGCTGTCGATTTGCTGCTGTTTGTCGGTGACCTTGACTTCACCCTTAACAACTGCAGTAAGCTCCAGCTCTATGTTACCTGTTTGTAGTTCAGCAGCCTCTCATAAATTAAACTTAGCCCAGAAAACCAAGAAGTGAAGCCAGCACTCAGCCTTTTAAGTGGCAAGGTGGTTGGAGGTAGAACAACAATGTTGCCATGAGTCAGTGGCAGGAGAATCAGACAGAATCGTGGGAAGAAGCAAGTGTGGCCTTCTGGTATCTGCTGGGGACACACATATCCACACAGATGTGGGTGATCTGCAGGCAGCTGTGTAGGACCATCATCCTAGCCATGCAATCGTGACTTATGACAGTCCCTTCTGATAAAGGATTTTAGCTAAACCACCATTGATAAATTGTTTGATTCCTGGACATGAGAATTCACATAACAATATACGTCAAAGAGTGTCCCCATTCATTAGTGTAAATTTGTTCCACTGAGCACTGAGTGGTTGGTTACGTGATTTTAGTGTGACGATTCCTGGAGCACTTGTACATCATCAACAATAAGGGCTCTGTCCTCATCAAATACATGACCTGCAGATGATCAGAGAGTATGTTTCGGCTCTCAGCTCACACTATCTTGCTAAACTTGTCTGGGCTGAGGAGACTTGTTTTCGCTCTTTCCTGTGGGCCTCCCACTAAGAAGCAAAAGTGAGTTGATTTCAGTATTTCCATGTCTGCTCTCAAAACCCACCTGATTCTGAAAAATCAGAATATTTCCCCTCAAAAAAAAAAAAAAAATCACAAAATGAAACATTGATCTCCCCAAAAGCAAGAAAACACTTACAAAAAGGTAAATGAAACCTCTAGTCTGTGTGCAAGACAATGAGTAATCAATGAAGAATAATATGTATGATTAGTTTAACTAGAAACAATGCAGTGAAGACTGTGAGGCTCTTCCTCCTAACAGCAGTGAGAGCTGTAAGACAATACTTTATGTTCATTTATAACCCACACACAGGTTCCTACTGATTTACTACTTAGCTCCCATTCAGTAATAAGGAACTACTTTTTTCCTTGAGACAGCTACCATCTTCACACAGATTACTTACCTGACTTCTGTGCAAGCTTATTATTCCTTTCTGGTAAGCATTCTTTTCTGCCTTGTCCAGGAATACTGATCATTTTACAGATTATAAATCAAAAAAAGTCTAATGTTATCTCATAATCTAACCTTCTACATAAACTATTTGAAGCAGTTCTTGTTTGAATTGATGCATGACTGTTAAATGTGTTTTTTAAAAAAATCCTGATCTCGTGAGTAAATGCTTCAAAGACAAAAAAAATAAGGTTGAGGCCTGCATCCAACAAACCCTGACCATTCCATTCTGTCTCCCTTTCTACAGCAGGCCTTTTGGGCTACATTTATACTTCTAAATAAACCAGACTGGAGACTGTGCATTGGCCCAGAAACTGTGTGATATGGTTTGAATGCAGATCCAAAAATCCCCACCACCCTATTCCAACCAGATTCACTTTATCCAAACCTCTTAATGGGAGATGTTCATGTAACATGCCCTTAGCAACACCCACACATTTTCAAGGGCAGTAATATTGTCGAGGGCCAAAAACTATGCTTGGAAATGTGCTGAAACTGTAGAAGTATCAGAAACTGCAGAAGGACACATGCACATGAGCTCTGACCCTGTTTTATTTGCACCTGTAAGAAAAGCTCAGTGACCTTTATCTAAGCTTGCAGCCATTCTCTTAGGTTTCTCCATCTACAACTCATTTCTCTGTCATTTATGCAACACTCCCTCTTTACATACTCCACTCCTCCCCTCTACTTCACTACTGTGTATCTAATAAACTTATCTCGTACACCCTGCCACAGGCTGGGGGCCTCAGGATCTCCAAGATGTACCCTTACAGTTTCAAACTGCACCCCAGTTCTTGCATATTTTGTTTCCTGTTTGTTCTCCCAAGTGAAAATGTGCTGTGGTGGCTATCCTTAAAAGCAGGCTAACAGCTAGCTGGGCTGACTGTACATGCTGAGGAAGTGGACAGAGGTTGTCCATCACAAGGAGAGTAATGTGTGAGGAAACAGTCGCAACTGATGCAATTGGTCAAGAGATCATGGTAATTGTAAAGATAAAACAAAGTAGCATTTTGAGAATTGAAAATCCTGAAGGTTTACAGGAAAATGAGTTATTCTGAAGGAGACAAACCGGTCACAACTCTATACAGTTGTCATCCAAACCTGTCTTAAAGTCAGCCTTAATTCTGAACTGTGAGGGCTGGGGTGATATCAAGACATATTAAGTAGATGACTGTTCATTGTGAACTTCAATATAGTGTTAATTTTTATGGCATTGAATTTTCTCCACAGGTTCAGGTGGGCAGAGGAGACCATTCATTGTTCTCATTCATGTGAGGGGATAATATAAAGTATTTCACATGTTTTAATGAGTCATCCAAGCATCTTTTGGGTTTTTTTTTTCAATACTTCTTGTGGCTTGGAGGTCTTTTTGACAATACCTTTCTTTCAAAAGTGATCATATCCTCTAGGAGAAAGCAACGACATGAGAAGACCCAGCTCTTCAAGATGAGGTACTTGAACATTGAGAGACATCTATTGACACCATCCTAGTTTTACCTGGCTGTTTGGGGAGGAAAGAGGGAGTTTTTGACTGTTGTTACCCAATCATAATTCTGTCATGATGGTGGTGAGTTTTCTTCTCAGGTAGGAAGGAGGTGTCACTTCCTTCTTCACCTGATACGTCTGAAGGCAGGGTATGAGGTCTTAGGAAAGAAGATTTCACAGTACTTGAATAAGAGGAAGCTCCATGCAAAAAGACCTTCTGTGCATACAGCTGCTACTGGGATCACAAGGTAGTACGGGAATGTGGCACACAGTTTGGAACTGTAGTATTTGGGAAAGAGCTAAGGAGTGGGGGTCATGGCATGTGATGATATGGCTGGGGCCTCAAATTACCCTAATGAAGGTAATATACTTCAGTGCTTAAAACCTGTTCCTTTTTGCTAGTTAGTAACTAACTTTTTTATAAATACAGCTAATTTTCTTTTCAAGGTTCTACACTGGACCTCTGACGCACAAAGTCAGACATGATTCATATTACTTTTGAGACTACTTCAAATATAGATGCAGGTGGCATCATGGTAGTGCTGGATGTCACCCTCTGCAAGATGTGCCTTTCTCAAAACCACAGTCTGACTTTGTGGTTGTTGTTTTAGAAGCAGCCCTTCAGCTGGTGTTATCACATGATGACACAAAGTGTGGGAAATGAGACAGTCAACAGGTGCTAAGAAACCTTGAATACTAGAAGCAAGAAAAAAAATTTTAAAAAGGCTAAAGTTAGGCCAAGGAGACATAAAAGCACCAGAAATTCTGAAATTCTTTTTCAAGGTAAAAGCAAGCCAATTCAAGAGACCTATAGGTCATTCTGGCTAGATCAAAGAAACATTGTGAGAACAATGTATTTATAGCCCATGTTGTGATTGTAAGATTTCCCTGCTCTCTTACAGCAGGCTTTCTCTAGGACTAAGTAGAAAAAAGTTTCAATTTACCACTCTTTATTTGGAAGGTTTTGCTGGCAATAGTAAAGCCATACAACACTGTCTTTGTTGTTTCAGTTGTTGCTTTTTCAGTGAACTTAGTTTCAGGACACAAATCTCAGGGCAACCATAGGATCTGAGGAAAACTCAGTCCTAGAGCTGTTGAAAAGTTACAGTAGAAACTGTAAGTCAAACATCATAAATTTACTCTTCTTTTTCAACTTGAATTCCTAAGGAAATGAGGATTTGATTGTGCTATATGTCCAGAGGTCTATCTCTTCTTTTATATGTCTCCTGCCCCATACCTTCTGATTTCACTGGCCAGTTTCTAGAAATTTCAAAATGTGGCAAGTATCTCAAAGATAATTTTGATCCTAAGTGTTTCTTGGAATTCAACTCCTTCAACTATCCTACATTAATACTGCAGTAGAACAAAAGGAAGACAGACTCAGCAGTTACAAAAATATTTGCCTTGTTGGCCAGTGAAGCTGCACATAGTGGCTGGCCATAAAGCACATCAGTCTCTCCAACTCAGCCACGATGTAAACATCTCCTTCACACTAGAGATGTTGACGGAATTATTGTTTAAAGGGGCTATTGTGGTTGAAATGCTTAAGGGACAAAGGTTTCAAATCTGTAGGAACCCATCAACTCCTTTGCTTATAGAACCACATATTAATTACACATACAAAACCTTCCTGCAAATCAGAAATATTCAGCATGCAATGGGCTATTCACTAAGCATATGCATGAAGAAGTACCCCAAATGCATATTTAAATGTTATTAAATATGTGTACAAAATAACTAAGCAATAGGTTGACATGTTTATGCATCAATTCTAAACATTCAAATGTTTACTTGCATAAACAAAAAAATGTACAATTACACCACTTGCAATATAAGCACACAGAAAATTTTATTATCATTTCAGTTTGATTAGCATTATCAATTTTCTCCACTACTGACAAAATCTCAAGTCCAATTAAAAAAAGGATAACTATCCCAGAAATATTTTAAAATATTTTGCATTCATGTTTTTACCAAAGACTTTCAAAATTAGTGCAAGACCAAAATTGAGTATAATTAATTGTAAGAATATGTTTCAAAGCAAAGACTGATAACAAAAGGTATCTTCTGAAACAAAGGCTGAGACAAACTTTTAGTTCAAGACATTGTTTTTTCACTGCTATCACCAGTAGGGCACATGGTCCATCGTGGCTTCTCTGCCAACTCTTTTTTTTTTGTGAGTCATCATGGGATCAAAAGTCTGTCAAACAACAGAACAGAGATAACACATCCATAGACCTCACTGTTTCTTGCGTGTCTCCACAGCTTTATTTTAACATGCCAGGAAAGGAGGCTTAAAATTACTCCTTCCTCAAGTCCAGCCACTCCTTCAAGTGCTACTCTGTGCAAGCTTTGGTGAATTGGAGAAAGGACAAAACTGTCTCTAAATGGGATTAGCATTAACAAGGGCTATGGGGGTTAGCTTGTGCTCCTGACCGCTCTGCCCAGCAGAAACACTGTGGTTCCCCAGGAGCTGTTTCTGCAGATATGCTTATTCCAACTATAAAGACAACTATAAGACAAACCCTGCATTTCATTCCAGAAATACCAGGAGCGAGAAGTGTGGGGTCAATTACTGGCAAAACTGCATTACAGCTCCAATTTTACTGATTTTAAATTGAACCTGTATAAAGGATCAGGCCCTCTATGTAAAAGACTCTCTTGTATTGGTAAAGAATACTCCTCCCCAGATCAACAAACCAGCAATTAATTACTCTAATTAAAGTCATTACCTTAAAATTCACTGATAACGAATTTCTTTGAAAATATCTACAGTAACCTTAAAAAAATGTGTTTTAAAAATATTTTAATTTCTAAGGAAATATTCAGAGAAACTCTCTGGCCCTTTAGTTATATATGTTCACATCTTCCAAATGTGACTGCAGGTATAAGGAATAACATTGATAGATCACATTTATTAGGTATAACTCTTCACTAATAGTAAAAATAATGAAAAATTCCAAAGATAGACATGTCATCTACAATACAGAAAAGAATACTAAAAAACAAGCCAAATGGAAAGTCATCTTTTAAATCAACAGCAAGACTCTTGCCCAGAGACTGAGTACAGTCAAAATAAAAAATTCTACTGAATAATTAGCAGGTGTTATTGAAAATGGGGTGAAGTGGTTTTAGGCGTATATCCTGAAGGAAGTAGCATGAACAGGGTACCATACTAAATAGTGCATTACAGGAAAATGAAATCCTACCCACCTAGCCCTCTAAGAAGTGCCATTGCACAGGTGGTTAGTAAAGCAGGAGCTAAGAAAGAGGTCTGGAGCACAACTACATCCTTCCTATTAAAAGTGTTTTAGCATTGCTCCAGCAGGCAACTCAAATCTTCCTGACAATGTTATAGAGGGCAGTGTCAACTAACAATATGGCTGCTACACTCTACATGAGTATCCAGGTCCAAAGCTCAGTGAAGTCAAATGTGAGTGGGCTTCAATGGGCAATGGATTAGGGCCAGATTGCATGAGGCAGAGAATCTGCTCCCAGTGCTCGGGAAGGGGAGAAGCCCACACACCCCATCCCATAGCACTCAGCGAGAGGGTTCTTCTTGGGTACCTATATGCAGATTTCTCACTCAAAACACTGTGATCCAAAGGTGAGTTGAGCTTTGACTATTCATAGCTTGCAATGGCTGAACCAAGAGGTACAGAACAGCGTTGCACAATTAGCTAGTCTGACAGACTGAAGTGTATGTGTTCATACGGACTCATGTAGAAGACTCAGGATCAAGAAATGTCCTGAATAACTGAAAATAAACAAAGAAACATCAGAAAGTATTATTTGAGAAAAATACCTGTTTGACATACAAAAACTTTGACCACAGTATGAGTCACTGCAAGTGACTTCTGATGAGTCACTGACATTTTTTAAAGCTCTAATAACAATCTCTAGTTGTTTCAATATTTTTTTTTTTTCTGAAAAGAAAGAAATGGTGAAGAAATGGTTTGGGCAGCTTTTCATATCAAAACCCCATGATTTAATTTTCTTCTTTTTAAGCCTCTAAACAGCCATAGTATTGGGCTGTAGTAGGTAAGCTTGCTTACATTTCTTGCTCCTTCTATCTTGGAAGGCCATTTCTAGTGCAGAGAATCAAGATCTAGACTGCTCTATCTCACACTGTAAATTACTTGGAATTCTGGTTGTGATGGCCATCTCCCAGGAGCTCGACTAAGGAACAGACCTCATGCTAGCAAACCACTGGAATGCCACCAGATTTTGTCTCTTGGCTACCAACATGGCTTTTGAGTAGTGACTTTTGTCTTACTTATGCCGGAACATTTAGTCACTCTCTTACACCAGTATCAGTGTTCAGATAAAAATAGCTTGAACTTTCTGTCAGGTATGAGAAGGTTCTTCTCAGTCAAGCATGAATCCCTTTCCAATAGACTTAATACAAACTGGAAAAAAAAAAAGAAAGTTTTTCCATACCAGAAAGAGACAGTTGTGTGTTGTGTGAGTTTAGCTAAATCAAAGCAATTTTACACATTCAGCAGTGCCCATGTGGACAGAATTTAGTAGTGAAAGTCTCTGGCCTATAATTGCTAGTCCTCTTGACCATTCCCACAGTCTTCTGTCCTAAATGTTTTTTCCCAGCTGATATAAATTTAGGCAAGGTAAAAATGTATCCTAGCAGTACCAAGGTATTCAGACAGATTTTGCAAGCAACACTTTTGAAAATTGACACAATACAGTTTTGGAATAGCTTTGAATAGTTTTGGAAGGTCATGTAAGTTTAATCTGCTTTGCAGATAAATTATTTGAATAAAACAAATTATAACCTTCCTAGTTTAGACTGCAGGAAGAATGTCTTCAGTCTGTTCATTCTGCATCTTATTACACACAAGTAATATGAAAATTTTGAATGGGAGTCACCAATAGTCAAATAATTCTTCTGGCAATTTTGATCTGAATTTTTATTCTACTCCAAGGCATACATCAGTGATTTCAACCACATGAAAAAAAAGCTACTGGTTTGGAGTCATTTGTTGCTTGTATCATTGCTGACCATGTGAACACTCCTAGTCCACTTCAGGTCAATATTGAAGAGGCTAGCTACTAACTAAACCAATCTGAGCCTGACTTGAGCTAATCTGTTCCACTTCTTAAAGGAATGGTTATATATTTAGTTACCAAGCCTCACCTGGGAATAGCAGCTACAAGTAAGTTTTTACTAAGCTGTTTGTTAGAAAAATATGGCAGAAATAAAATCAGCTCATATGAATGGAAGAGTAGACTGTAAAAATATTCCTTCTGGGTGAGACTGAAGACTGATCTAGCTCAGTATTCAACATCTGTATTGGCCACTAGCAAAACTGTTAAGGGGAAGGTATAAGGACCAAGGCCAAGTACGCAGTGATGCCAGTATGTATCAGAAGTCAATAATCACCAGTTTAGGGATCTCTCAGTTTGAAATCTCCTGATGGATCCATCCTGTGCTGATTTGACTGATTCCTTTAATTAATCTATGTTTTGGGTTTATTGCTATGCTGTGGCACTGGTTTTGCCACAATATGCTTGGGCATCACACGGAAAAAAATATTCTCCTTCTCTTAAACCTGCTGTCTAATCATTTTATGCAGTGGCTGAAGTCCTTATATAGCAAAAAATAGAAGTAAAATACAAGAAAACTTTTACTAAATGTAAAATCAGTATATTGCATAACATTTAACCTATTAGTTATTTTTGTTTATTTATGAATCAATATAAGCGTGCACATCCTTACTGAACTTTCCGTTTGTTTTTAATGCATGGAGACCTGGCAGTTTTTGCTATTTCCGTTACAGTACGGAGATCAACGCTTTTCTGATTCCAATGGGGACATCTGTTCATTAGCACGCAGGGTGGCCAATATCGCTTTAGGTAAAGATCAGCTAGTTCCTCTGTTCTACACACTTCGGAAGAATAGCTTTGCTTATAAAATGTAACAAATGTTTCCTGGACTCTAGCCAATATATTTTTGATCCTTTCTTGATCTTCATTTTCACTAATCCTTTTCTTTTTGTATTCTTGCCTTTTGTTGACATGCCAAAATTCTGTCAGTCTTGTTTCCTCTTTCAAAAAACGTATTTTTGTTAAATTGAATTAAGCATTCTACACTGTTGCCAAGAGCAAATTAAGTTCCTCCACACTGAAATCAAATTTCGCATAGTGTCCGGGCAATTAGCTCTAATATGTGCTTGCTGTTTCAAGGGTTTTCTTTTTTCTCTGCCTTTGTTTCTGAACAGATTCAGAATCATGACATTCCTTGTCTTCCCTCTGGTTGTCACCTTTTAGTTCCCCAGCATCCAGCAACCATCCACTTATACTTAGCCAAACCTCACTTTTAATCTATAACCCAAAGGTATTTAAGTAACAAATTGTTCATTCTTCAACCAGAAATCTAAGCTGGTGAACCAGCCTGCTGGAACTGGGACAAAACTTGAAGAACAGACTTCTGAAGAGCTCTCCCATGCACCACATTTAAGCATATCATATGCACACCGAGAGATTTCCCATGACAATTGAAAACTGGCACAGCTCACCCACATAACTCAACAACAGAAGTCTTTTACATCAGAACTTTTCTTCTGTGCACTTGTTGTCAGGGATTTGATTCCAAGAGGTTCAAGGAGGACAAAATACAAGCACATAATTATTCCAAGTAGATGGGAAAGAAAAATCCTAGTTTTAGAAGGATCATGACAAAATTATGCCTGTTGTATAATGGAATAGCTCTGCTCTAGCCAAACCTCCTAGCAAAGCTTTAGCATTCTCACATCTGCATCAGCCCCCCCGCCCATAGTCTTTCCTCTCCAGGCTGCCTTCAGCAAAGAGGTTTTTCTTATCCTGTTCCCCAAACCCTTTCTCTTGATGCACAGACAGGATGCGTAAGACAAGGAATGAGGTTTCTCTCTGCTTGCCATACCAAGTACTCTGTGTTGAGGAAGGATGTAATCAGAGCCAAGGAAGCAGTTGTGTCAGTTCCAATAAAGAGTCATCTTATATCATAAAAAAAATGAAAAAAAAAAATCTCCTGGATGGTTTCCCGATGTCAACTAGATTAGAATCAGCTAATTTGTTCATGAGAAATCTGACAGTTTGAACATTACTCAGTCAGCCACCGTCCCTCTCTTTCCTTCACATCCCCATTTATTTTGGCAGACTTAAATAGCGCACATGATAAAGCTGTATTATAGTAACAGCCATCATGCCATTTTAAACATAACACTAGAAGTTAGAGAAAAGCTGCTTGGACTCCAATGGACATCTCTCTCTCTCTCCCTCTCTCTCTCTCTATGTATATATATATATTTATATATATATGCAAATTGACCAGCCAAACTGCAAACACTCTAATGAAGCAATGACTGATTTCAACACATGAAACCTGCAATTACATGAAATATTATTTTGTTTAGTAAAAGCAACAACTATCCACAAATGCACACAGAAATGTTTTCCTGCCTCCCATGCTTGCCATTGCTGTTTGCCAATTCCAGTCAATGTATTAATCCTTTAAGCCAGAGAGAGGGGTATGTTGTGCTGTTCCTGTTCTCCTCTTATTATTTCTAGTCCCCCTGGCAACACTCCTTAGTCTACCTCTTTCCTAATGTAATGTTCTCTCAGCCCTGTAAGTGATGCAGAAGGGAGGTGCAACTGAGAGCCCTCACTGACATTCACATGGGGACTAGGCACTAACTGCCCCTCAGTGTTCTAAAAATTCCTTTATGGATAGCAACACACTAACAACTCTGTCTCTAATTCAAGTTAATGTGGCCAGAACAGCATCCAGAAATTCAGAACTAGTCTTTGCCCTGGGTTGTATGATACCCATCTACTGCAGCCAATTCTTCTGCTTCTTCAGGCCACTTAAAATAATCTTCTTGTGGCCAAGTGCAAGAAGCTCAGCATATATTTAAAGAGAACAGGCAGAGGGATACTAAGGGAGGATGTGGTGACAGGTGGGAGGTGAAACCTCACTTCCTTCAGATGTCCCACCATTGCCCCATGGAATGGCTTGGCAAAGGGCACAGAGCTAGGTCATGAGGCAGCCCACATCTGAACCTCCTCTCCTTTTATTCTAGTCATCCTGGAGCACTTAGCCATTTAAACCCCAGCATAGGTTCATATCGTGTGATCTCACCACAGCAGCCACATGTGACCTGCTCCCAACCTCATGTAGTACAGGAACGACTGTAGCCACCTTTATGTAATCATTACCAGAACTGCAGTGTCTATACTCTCAGTGCCTCTGAGAAAAGGCTGGGATGTCTGAAGGCAAGTCTGATAGCTTGTGAATTCCTACAAAGCCTGAAGCTCCAAAGTCACTCCCCAGTTTCATCGTCTGTTTCATGAACCACCCATTCCCCTTCTCTCTTCATCTTTTTGTTTTCTGTGTGGCAGACCTGATTCATGCTCTATTCTATACCACATGCATCAGCTTCTTAATCTTTCTTGATTCTTACCTCTGATAGGACTGACTTCTTTGTTATTAATGTTATCAAAAGGATGAATTAAAATTAATGCAAGGCTTGTAATTCAGCTGCGTTGTTGAAGTGAGAAGTCAAGCCAGTCAAAACAGCAAATGAAACATGCTCAAAGGCATGCTCAGCAGCTTTTAAATGAAAACACAGACTCCTTAGAAAAGCCTAGGCTCCTAAACAGAAAGGTGCATGATCATACAAGGGACAATATGTCTTCACAGAAGCTATTGTACATATGTACATAAGTACATTTAATACTTTTCAAACATTTTAGACCAGTTACGTGATAATCACAACTCATCTCATGCTACAGCTACAGTATCCTTATGTCAAACTTAAAATATAATCTTCGATAGGAAAAAAATAAGGCTTTTTTATATTGTAATCTTGACACTATTCTCCTAGTAACATCAAACACTATTTTTTCTGTATTTTCCTTATGTTACAAGTATTTTATCCAATATATTTGAGTTACTTCATAATGCCATACAATATACAGCAATTAGTTTTCAGCTTTGAGTGAGAGAAGTCACATTCTTTTTCAACATATATTTCAGTCTGTTTCCCAGTCACTTTAATTCTCATTCTTTTGAAACTTTATTTTGCAAGCTAAGTAGTACTTAAACTTGCATTTCCTGGCCTTTAGGTTAAGATTTCCACTGCTACAGTGAGCACTCTTGAAAGGCATATTACTTTATAAGCACTATTTCCAAGCACAATCAAGTGGGAAAAAATCAGAAAACCTCAGATGGAAAACAGACCTAAATTATCACGAGGCATAAAAGGCAAGAAAAAAGTAGCTATGAATGTATTAGAAAGGGGAGAAAAGCAATGTATAGATCCATTACATAATGTAGGAAGAAACCAGGCATAGCTTCACATACATGAAAACATAAAAAATAAATTAGAGTCAGCCACTTGGAAGAAAATATATTTTAACATGGACAGAAGATTACCAGAGAGAAACAACAGGTTAAACAACTTATTTAGATAAATGAGTTAGGTTCCAGCCAGCAGAGAGCTAGATGGAAATTATTTTAGACAAAACTAGCAAAACTTGGAAGTAGACAAAGTTAATTTTGGAACTAAAGTTAATTTTGGAACTAACCATGACACTTTTCCAAATATTAGTGATTGCATGTGGGAACTTGGGGAGGACAAAGAAGCTCTAGAAAATGAGAAAAGGCAGAAGCCTTGTACAGAGGGAGAAAGGAAGATGTTAAGATGCCAAGCATCCTAAACTAATCAATCTATAAAAATCCTGGAACAAATTAATGAACAATCCATGTCAAGTGCCTTAAAAATAATTAAGTGATAAGAGCAAGCAACAAGTGTGTGTCAAGAACGGCTCACTTCACACCAAACTAATTTATTTCTTTGACACAAAATAGAAGTAGCACAGAAGGAAGAAACAGAAGAAGGCCGTATTTTAACCACAGTAAGTCTTTGCCACTGTCCACATGGTGTTCTCAAAGGGAAGAAGAATCTTGATATAATCACTATCAGGTAGATAAGGTTGGCTGAATTGGCTTCAAATCTACTTATCAGTGATTCCCCACCAAACCAAGTATCTCAAGCTGGCACAGTTCTGCCTTGGGTTTTCTGAGTCCAAATGTATTTGTTGTTTCCACAATGACTTGCACAATACAGTAGAAGTTGCCCAGTACAATAGAGAGTCAAAATATCACATGGCTGGAAAGAAAAAGGAAATACTGGTTTATTCTGTGCTGGGGAGGTTTCTGATGGTGCCCTCCCTACCTGTGCTGATACTATGGGCCCCCAAAAGTATTCTAGACACATCTATATTGCATACCAGATGTATTCTGCTTCTCAAACCTCTTGCCAACCTGGGGATCCATCCTAGTTCTGTTAAATCAGATACCGAAGGATACTTCTTGCGCTGGGGAGTTTTGAAGGGTATTGTATTGTGAAGTTAATAAATAGACCTACAGATCTGACTTGAAGATCACTTTAGTTAATACAAGTGATAATGGTATGCAAGTGGGTGATAAAGTCTTTTAGACAACCTTCAGTCACTTCCCTAGCCAGGGTGACTGACGTATTTAAATAACAGGTGGAACAATAATTTGACAATTGCATTTGTTTTCACTTTAGTGGCAGTAGTGTCTTGGAAGTAGCTTCACACTTTTGTCATTAATTTATACTCAGGTAATTGACAAACGTATGCTCAGTGAGAGAAAACTGGTTGCAGCACCACTTGAAAAAAGTAAGTTTGTCTGATTTATAAGAGGTCATGTATCTGGTCCCTGTTCAAATGTTAGTATGTCCATCTGTGTTATGTGAATGAATTGGTGATATTTTATTTGGGAGTATTTTTGAGGTTTATAGCACTTTCCCCCCAAAATGAAAAATATATATACATTTCTGGTTTATATGGCATCTTTTATTGAAAAAAATCAATTATTTGATAGAGTTGGGTTTGCTTTTGGTTTTTACTGAATATTGATACGTGTCACATACTTAAAATTTTATATCAAAGGCCAACTAAAGTCAAGCTTAGGGGCAGGATTTCCTTTACTTAGTGAATCATACCTATAATTTTTGTTAACTTCGGAGTCCAATCACCTTTTCTTCTCCTCTTTAATTTTATATCACATACTGCACAAATTAAAGGCTAGGCTTATTCACAGGCACCAAGACACAAGAAGGTTTGATCAAACACAGCAAACTAAAATGTCAAGCACAAAGTCTATGAAACAAAGATTCAAAAGCCTGCTCAGGGAAAACATGACCTCTTCATCTTAACTGAGTACAAGAGTTTCCCAAACAGCAAAATACTGGCTCGGAGTACAAGATCAGATGAGTTAAATCTTAAAAATTAGTCTCATTGTATTTGGCCAAAAGCCTGGACAACTGAACAAAGTGAACCTAGATTAACTTCCAAGTTAGCTGGCTGCGTGTTGTGGGTACTCTGTCTGTGGATATTGCTGCAGAAAATGTAATTTCTTTTTCACAGCAACCACGGCCTGCAGGTGCAAGAACAGGATAAAAGGGAGGAAAAATAAAGGAGTATTTACAGTTGATTTTTATTTCATTTAGCTCTCACACACAGTAGTGATTAATTTTTACCAACAGGGAAAGTCAGGGCATACCTTTCATGAGTCATATTCTTTTTTTCTTGTGGATTTCTCAGTTTTCATTGTTTTGTTTCTTGATTTTCCTGGTAACTCCTTGTCACAGAGATAAGATTAGCAGTAAAATGGTAACCACCAGATGTGCTTTCTTCTCATCTTCCTTATTATTTTTTAACTAAGTTGCAATTCAGGTCTTCTTGTTGCTAATAGCTGTCTGAAGTGAGCAGTTCAGGTCAGTCTTAAGTGCCTAAATTGAAGGAATCTAGCAAATATGCAGGTTTTTCCTCTTTGGTCAAGAAATGCAAAACCTCATTAAGCAGGCCATATTGTGCTGACAGACATACAAATAGACTGGGGACTGACCTTTAGTCTTTGCAGTTTGAAGATCGCAGTCAGCTTTTCTGAAAAAAAAAACCAAAAAAACACCAAAACAAACAAACAAAAAACAAAAAACCAAAAACACCCAACAAACAATCTCAACAAATTTTATACCTACAAACATAAATTTCACAATTTAACCCTAATACAATTCACCTGGGCCTCCCAAATCATGCCAGAAATTAATCAGCCATAGAGAGGTAAGGCTGAAGGGGCTCAAAAGTATTCACTGACTTTGCATGCCTCTGTTTATGGTTGTCTGGCTTTAAAGACTTACCAGCAGGTGTCTAATTTAGGCTACCTAAAAAAAGAAGAACTCAAAATGTGGGGGACTTTCAGAAAAGATTTCCCCACGTGACTTGTACAAGGATTTTGAGTGAGACAGTGCTCAATTCAGAAAAGACAACTGAGGACTCAATCCAAAACTGAGTGAAGGACATGGTTGGCTTTTATGACACTTATGCTTCTGGAATTGGCAATCCCAACATAAGCTGGACTGTGTCATATAAAGCATTTGTTACAGGATTCTGAGGCAGAGAGGTGATAGTTTTCATAATGAAACTACATATCACTTTCATATGCACCTGGTATGTACTTGGTATACAGACCTTGTCTTCTCTAAAGTGAAGAAGGGAAATAAAAATTGAGGGTTGGTTTTGATCCAGTTTATTTCATGATCTAATCTACAATCCTGAAACCAAGGGAAAAAGCAATCTTAATCTCTCTCAGACAGTCAAGGAATGCCTGAGGAACCTACTGTAGTTCTTTTGATTGGTATATAGAAAGTGTATTTCGCTTTTTAAAATTTTCTTGAACCTTCTGGAAAATCAGTGTCACTTGGGTACCAGCCATTGAAGTATTCTGATGCCAGATTTCTACGTCAGTTTTCATATCCTTCAAAGAATTATTGCATAAGATTTAAAAAGTCAAAATACCTTAAACACCCCTCTTTTTTTTGTTTGTTGTTGTTGTGTTTCTTGTATTTGCAGCTTTGTTAAAATCTTTAACCCCCTCCTTACTGGCTAACAAGGCTAAAAAACTCCAGTTGTCTTATCTTCATCAAAAGTTTGTCAAAGATTAATTAGCATGGCTTACAATTTATCCCTTTTCTTAATAAAAGAAAGGCTGTATTTTTTATTTTTTTTCAAAGTTACCACTAGGACAGTCAGGATATGAAAATAAAAGGTTTGAACAATATAGACAGAAAGACAGTTTTGGAGAAGTTAGACTAACCACCTGACAGTGGCAGAGTGCAAACAGAGGTGAGAAAGGAGGTTAAATGTACGTGAGTTTCTTACACCTGTGAGAAAGTAGGTGTGAAGAAGAGTTCACCAAAGAAAAAACAGGGAAATATAAGAGTCTGTAAGACACTGAAAACAGATTGTTGAACTCCCATCATTCCCCAAGCATTTTGTTGGAAACAAAGTGGTCAGTATATTGCTTCCTTTTAGTAAAGGAAATCAGGGCAGATTAACAAGTTCTCTGACTATTTACAAAAGTAGAAGAAAATTCCCAGGATCTTGGGAATTATATGTATTTAACAAAGCATAGGATTTGGACTAACATTTTACTTTCTAAGAGAGAATTTATTTGGTTTTCTTAATGAAATCTTTACTCAAGCAAGATAATACCCGACTTAAAACTGGAGTGTGAAATCCTCCCTCCTGGGTGGGGACCTGTGCTGCAGAGCCATGGAAGGTTAGGTACAAAAGGGACATCATTGAGCATCTCCGCACTTAATTCCCACACTGTGTTTGCTTGACCAAGTAGAGCAGCCCAGCAGGCATGGATTCACTGCATGGCAGGGTTGATGTTGAGGACCCCATGTTCTCCTGTTGAATGTTTCATGAGATTTTGGTTGTGAGTAGCTGGAGTCTGGCACCTGGTGCTGAAAGCCGCTGGGAACAGAAGTGAACAAGCTGTGCATCTGCCGGGTATTCCCAGCTTACTTCCACCTGAGAGAACACCCAGCCTGTGCACTCCTCAGCCACTCCACAACACAGACTGGAGCAGGGCAAGTGGGGCAGGATGAGCAGGGGACTCACTTCAAAGGCACGACCATGATCTATAGTGAAGACCCTGCCTGTCCCCTCACCTGGAGCCCAGCCAGATGGGCTGGCAGCAGGGGTACCTGCCTGCTGGGTCCTGTCCCAGCAGGAGGAGGCAGATGAAATGTGCCAAAGCTTTTTGGCCAGGCAAGCTCAGGCATGAGCAAGGCCCCAAGCTGTTCAGTCATGTCCTCACTCAGGCATTTCTTACACAGGCAGAGAAAAGCAAAAGCTTAGGGAGCTGGTGGATTTCAGGCCATGACCATCAGTGGTTAAAGTATTATTCTGCAGCCTAAGCAACATTTTAGGGACCTGTATGGTACCTCAAGTCATTTGACTGAAGCCACCACAGCCATTTGTGGCAGAACAGGAAAATACACCTTCATCCCCAGAGGCTCTGGCTAACACCATAACCGCACCAATGTCCTTCCTCTTTTCTCCTTCCTCCTTGCTGCTCAGAATCAGCTTAAATTCATGTAAGAGAAACACTTTTTGATCACAGAGAGATAGGGCCATAAGAGGCATTGCAGTGAGACAGTTCTTCCTGAAGAGGAGATACTTTGATCACAAAAAGTCCATGGGGCACATAACCAGCTGCACTGAGCCCAAAATGCTCCATCGTAGATGAAACCACTGCAGCCATTTGAAATGAGAGATAGTTGTGGGGATGCAAGAGGAAAGGAGGTAGTGAGGTAAAGAGAAATGCTAGAAAAGGTATGTTATTTATTCAAAAGAAAATAAAATTCTTAGCTGTTTGACTCAATGCAGAATTTCCACTGACTTCTAGACAACAGGTGGACAAGCCATGTGCATGGCTGCAGAAAGCAGCCATGAGCACTCAACTCAGCTGTCAACCCCCTGTGAGGCTCTGAGACACCAGCATTTTGTTTCATGACAAATTAGCAGGAAAATTTAAATATTTGATTTTTTTTTTCCAAACTGAACTATTCTGTATTTGTTTTCAATATGTGATAACATTTAATTTAGGCCTTGAGGTTTTGGCTAATGCTATGATAGAAAAAAGGTACAATAGTAAGTATAGAATGCCCTGCCAATTTACAGAATCACAGAATGATCAAGGTTGGAAGAGGCCTTCAAGGTCATCTAGTTCAACCATCAACTGATCACCAACACAATCACCTCTAAACCATATCCTCAAGTGCCATATCCAGACACCTCTTGAGCACTTCCAGAGATGGTGACTCCACCAGCTTTCTGAGCAACTTATTCCAATGCCTGACCACTCTTTCAGTGAAAAATTACTTTCCTATTATCTAATCTGAACATTAGTCATAGTACATAGGTATATAGAACATAAAAATTGAAATGACCTTTTGGTTGGTAATTTCTTGCAAAATATTATAAAAATTAGTAATTGACATGAATTTTTTCATGTTTAACTGAAGAGGTACTTCAAAATTTCCACTCTATTTTCTGATCATTATTTTTTACAGGCTGTATTTGCATGAACAGGAATTTTAATCTCAAGTTGTAAGGCTTGAATTTTCAAAACTCAGGCAAGTTACCATGATCAAAATCTTGCTCCTTCTAATAAAGAAGCCTTGGCAATTAGTTTTAATGAAACTCTGATGGTACCTATGACCTTTTACAAGTTTTGGATCAGGTCTTTGTTGAAAAATCTTTATTAATATATTTCATCACGGTAAAAATCTAGAAAGATGGAAATTGATCAAAAATAAGTAATAAACTTTTTTTCAAGGCTTGTTCTAACTTGTTGCTTAGTTTGCTTTAGTCAAACATTTAATTTGTAATATTTTATTTATTGGGTGTAAAAAACAGTGAAAAACAATAATATTAAAAATTAAAAAGACAGCATCTCACGAAAAGAATATGGAATAAAAAGCGGCCCCGTTTTTTTCCAACTCTCTAGGGGTTTTTTTTGTCAGGGTCCCACAATCTGAGCTCTTACAGGAGGGGAAAAATGGCTCAGCTCTAGTCCCAGGTGGCTGGGTGAGTGCACAGGGAAGAGGACTAGTGATGACTCTACCATCAGGATGGGAATGAGTGGGGACAAGAATGCCTGATCTTGTATGCACTCCATGAAAACTGAGATGAGAATGGTGCTGATTAGCAGCTTAATTGCCAGGTAAGAGGAAACTTCATTTCCTAATTTGGGGCAAAGAGTCAAGATATTGAGATTTGCTTTATAAAACAAATTCCAAATGGTTTCTGGGAAAATATCAAAGCAACTGTATCAAACCCCTAAACATTGAAATGGTTCTGCTACATGATGTCACTTTAGCAATGGAAAGTGTTATTGTTTTTTCTAACATTAAACAGAATACAGACGTCATGGTAGCACTAATGTAGAAGTTTAAAAAAATTAAAATACAAACCAAATAAAAATTAAATAGCACAAGAAAAATAAATAACACATGGAAGCTTATAACAGTAGTAATATTCAAACTATTTAAAAAGTAATTAAAATCTTGGAAAATATTTTAATTTTGACAGTGTTTTCTGATAATTTTCCAATATTTTGAAGAAATCTGATCACGAAGATCTTAAGGAAATGATACATCTGGGTTGTGCTTGTCCTTTCCTTTTATTTTTCATCATTTTTGGGTTTTGGACAATAAAATGTGAAACTGGAGATATTAGTATCTAGTTCTATTTGCATAATGGATACAAGATATGATAGGATATGGCTTCAAAGATCTTTTTCCCCATGAATCATCTTTATTCTGAAATAAAATAAAACAAATGCACATCCCACCTACAGTCAGCACTCCCTGCTGAAATGTAACACCATGTAACATGGTTTTTACTTAGAAAGCAAGCTTTTTTGGGAAGTGTGGGAAAGACCAAACCACAGCAAACATCTTAAGCTTGCCCCTGCTCTGTACTAAATGTTTCCTTTTACAGGAATCCCTTTTACAGTATCCCTCCAGAATCCCATTGCCAGTGACGCTGTGCAAACTGATACGGTTTCATCCATATGCCATAATCTGCAGTCTTAATAGCTGTTGCCTTGCTGTGGTTTGAAAAGCAGAAGAAAAGGACACCAGGTAGGAAGTTGCTTACAATCATTCTGCTACATTTTATGAGATTAAATGAGGGGATTTCCCATCAAGGTGAAGCAGAAAGCACACCTGTAAAGACTAAACATCAGCAATAATTTGGCATAGTTTCCTTCCTGCTCTGAAACCTGCTGGAACATTTTTCACTTTTTTCAAACTCTCTTTTGTATTACAGATGAAAAACAATATACAATTTTAAAGCTGCAAAGCTGTACTTTCCCACCTGTTCATGTCTTAACATGACTGCACTATTTTTGGTTTAGAAAAACTGAAGAACTGCTTTTATACCTCTCTACGTCTTTGCCTTCCATTTGCTCTATGATTTATTTTGTCTCACTCTCCCTTTCTCTCTCATGTGTCAGTGTGTTGACACTCTTTAAAAACTGCCACACCCTCTTCACTTCATCACTGGGACAGCCTGGACTTTTCTTGTGCTTGGATCACTCTCTTGGATGTCACTCTGCTGATAGAAGCCCAGAGTGGAGAAGGGAGATAAACCCCATTTCTCCTATATGAAATAACGGTTGGACAAGGGTTGACCAAAACACGTTCTGAAAGGGCCTCATCTAATATCCCCTGCAATCAATGGAAGGCCTTTAACTGTCTTCAGCAGGTTGCAGATAAGGACCCACATTAATATTGCCATTATCATTTCTAACGGAGGCTCTGAGCATTGCTGTACAGTATGGTCTGTAAGAATAGGAAACAAATACGGGATGGTATGTTTGATGTTTTAAAAGAATATTAGTTTCATCCAAATTTTTGCTTGCTTTGTTTTCTTTGCTGCTTGTTCCCTTGTTAGAAGTCCTCCATGTGTTTTGAGATCTCTCAAGCTTCAACAGAAAGATAAGAATATTAAAAATCAACAAGGAAGTTTTTCTCACAAATGGTTTAAGCATTTGCATTGATTAAGCTTTAAAGAAAAAAAAATACTTTGGAATAATTCAGATGAAAGAGGAAGTCCCACCTTATTTAATCTGGTCTCACTTGTATGGGTAATGTTGATACTATTATCCTTCATGTTGCATTGTGTTCCAGGAAGAAACAGACCAAAATATCTCATATAAGAACCCAAACTGAACTTTCTCAGGCCAGAGATGTGGAAGGCTAAAAAAGGGCAAAAATATTGCTTCTCTTTTAGAAAATTGCTCAAATACTGTGTAATAAAAATCTGTAGAGATCAGAAAAATTAATATGGCTGTCTCTGCCCCTGTTGACTTCCACTGTATGGGGGGAAAAAAAAAAAAAGAAAAAAAAAGGAGGTAGAGCAGAAAAAAATGTTCTAAAAGAAAGGTATCTCTCAGAGAGTCTTTTTCCTTCAGTAATTTTTCATTTGATTTATAACACGATCATTTCAGTGACTCTCATGAACTTTAATGGATTAACTTTTGAAACGTCCTCTAAAGAATGGAAATGTTATTATCCCTCGCAGGAGTCCTTAAGCTGGGTCTGCTGAAGCTGGGTAAGCTTTGGGTTATGCAGCACATCAGTTGTAGCATTCAGGCCTCTTCTCTTAAGCTCTAACAAGTGAGCTCACCAACTCCAAGATTACACTTGAGCACTTGAGGAAGTTGTACCCGTGTGAATTGCTGCTGGCCATTGCTCTCCAAGTCATCGCATCTGGGACTGAGCTTCATCTGTTATGCTCTGAGCTTTGCCCTATTCTCATTTAGATGAGTAGAAAAATCCTTTTGATTCTGCTGTTAAGAGAAGCAGGAATATGACATGCAATGAGCCTGATCAGGAACTAAATTCAAGGTTGCATCTAAGTCCAAATTCTGTCTAAGTTGACTTAATTTATGTTTGTACACATATTTTTCTATCAGTATCTAACAACCGGTTTCTTTAACGACTTTACTTTCACCTCCTCTCCCTGATTTCTTACTTACCCTCATCCACCATCTTTGCCAGTCCAAGAGAGCTTGCCAAAAATTGTAGTTTATATGCCCAGATCTCAGTACAGGCAGGAATTAAGCAACGAATCAATAAACACTTAGGTCAGCCCTGTATTATCTCTAATAATTATCTAGCAGCTTCTTCAAGTACTTTGGATTGTAGGTTTTACTAACTCAGTACGTCAAGAAGTGTATACAACTAGGGAGTTTAAATCAATATAAATAGTATTATTTTTATATCCCCAGTGAGACTTGTCTGTATTAAAATCTGTATAGTTGTAAAATTGCATTTTCAGTTATACTGATAAAGTAAAAATAATTCAAATATTCATATAGATTTTATCCCAAATGGATAAAGATAAATTAATACGGGTCAGGTTGAACAAAAAGAATATAATTTATAACGTTTCACACTGTTTTCATTCATTTACTTTCTAGTGTGATTTCAGGATAAAGAACTTTAACTTTGATAAAGATGAAAACCTAAGTCTGGCCTTAGCACTCTGAAGCACAAAAATGCTGATGAAGTTACAGGATAGCCAGAAGAGAAGGAATTCTAACTAGCAGCTACCAAGTTTTAACATGGTAGGAGAAAGATACCTCTGTTTGCAGTAGGGTATGAGGACAATTTTGGTTTGCCAATCACGGCTTTCCTAATGAAGGAGGAAAAAGAAAAAGAAAAAAAACCACCAACAAAAAAACCCCAAAAAAAACAAAAAACAAAAAACAAACAAACAAACAAACAAACAAAAACAAACAAACAAAAAAAAAAAACAAAAAAAAACAAACACAAAAAAAAAAACACAAAAAAAAACACAGAAAAGAAAATGTGAAAGCCTTGAAAGCCTCAAGAAACTTAACTACAGCTTTATGTCTAAATAAAGCTTTATGAGATGGTAATACAGCTAAAGTATTTGCTAAGATGTAAGTTTTTGAAAATAATTAAATTTTAGACTAACCTACTAATTATTTCTGAAAAGGATTGGTGGATGGCTTTCTAGTCACACGCCACTGGCACTCTAAAGAACACCTTTGAGATGACCCTAAAAAATATGAAGTTGGCCATTTAACATACTGAGACAGACATTACTGAAGTATTTCCACCTTCTAAAAGGACACAGAAAAGCAAAGCAAACATGTGTGATCAAAACAACAGGCAGTACTTAAAGAATGATCCTGATCACAGATGTGCTAGAAATGCAAAGTGTAGGAAATGACAGAGGAAGGCTCATTTTTCAGTTCTGTGCTGAACAAGAGGCACCCAGAAGGAGCATGCAGAGCTGTTCTTCCCAGGCTTTATTACTTGTGTCACTAAGTGTGATGAATCCTGGAAAGTAGATTTCCTACTTCATGATAAGCATACAAGCTTTAAAACAGCTTTGCATTTCTATTGTCAGCTAGTATATGATTATCTTCATTACCAATCCCAGCTAAAATTAACCAGTGTTGCCCCCAGTAGCTCAGGGGGACAGCTGGAAGTGAAAGGGCAGTTTACAGAGGAGACAACACAGTTATTTGTTGAGACCCAGTGGACAGGATGGGTAGAGATCTGCAGTCTGTTAAGCTGCAGTATCATACTGATGCAGATAACACAGAAGTGTAAAGGGAGCATCTGAAGAATGTGGGTCTCTTGAAAGAGGCAAGAAGGATGGAAAGCTGATGAGGCAATTCCCTTGTAGCAGAGATGCAGAGCATCATATCTCATTTCTTAGCAAGGAGGAGATCACTGCTAGTGATCTTTTTCCTTAAGAAAAAGAAAGTAGCTGGTGTGTTTTGTGCTGTTCTCCTGTGATATGAGACCAGTGGAAGACACCTATTCTACAAATGAATCTTTTGTGAGTTTCACTGTTGCCTACACTAACCCTGAGGTCATTCTCCGCAATCAGCTCATCTGTATCGGAAAGGAAAGGAATACAGAATGACAGGGCCTTTCCAGCACACAGTTAAAAAAAAAAAAGTCTACCAAATTGCCTGAAAATGTTTCTCATAAAACAAAGAATATTCTTGGTATTGATCCTTTCCATGTAAGAGTAAAACAGTCTTTTCTTTCTTTCTTTCTTTCTTTCTTTCTTTCTTTCTTTCTTTCTTTCTTTCTTTCTTTCTTTCTTTCTTTCTT